>JAWNKW010000209.1:0-650000 GCA_035041775.1 Chymomyza caudatula
TCAGCGTAAATTCAGTGGTAAAATTGCAAGTGTTGTTGGAGTTTTTACCTATTCCGGTGATTTCTGCTCTTATGCGTTGACGTTGAAGTCCGAATGATTGAACAACATTGTCAGTTATAAGTGTGCTTTCGGACCCATGATCAATGAGTGCGCGAATGACAGCTGTTTGGCTTGTAGTATTGTTATGGATCCGAACCATAGCGGTTGCAAGGATCATGTTGCGAGAATAAGGGTGTGATGCAACTGCCGTTACGAGTTGTATAGGGTTGGTGTCTATCGACGAGATGGAAGCTGCAGACGATGGTTGCATGATGTTGGCGCCCATCGGCGAGCTAGTAGCTGCAGACGATAGTTACATGGTATTGGCGCCCATCGACGAGCTTGTAGCTGCAGACGATGATCGCATGGCTGATGAGCTAATGGTTGAATTTCTTGAAGGCTGATGCTGTGCAGAAGAATTCATTTTAGTACCAGCTTGGAGATTGGGAAAATGTAACAAAGTGCTACTGCACTGAGAAAGAGAATGCGTGTCGCTGAGGCAATTGAGGCAAGCCTTTGCGTTTTCAACGATTGATTTGCGTGCAAAACAATCTTTGGTTAGAAAGTTCGGACAACGTGAATAGCGAATAGAGTTAGAATTTCCAGCGATAGTGTGGAAACTTCCGGTCTTGTGCATGGTATTGCGTGACTGTTTGGAAGGATGCCGTTGGAATGTAGCTTATGTATTTGTTGTTGTAGGAATGTCAACTGTGCTGCCTAGAGAGTGCTCCCAGGCTTGAAGCGTTTCTGGAGCTAATTTCATGACGAGATGGTGTACGATCCAGTGATCACAAGCACTAATAGCTATCTTAAGGCGTTTGAATTCATTTATGCACACGTTGGCAACGTTTAGCATATGCTTAATTTCCAATGAATTTTCTTTAATAATAGTTGGTAAGTCGTACAACACGTTCATGTGATGCATAAACTGCAACCGCGGATTGTTATACCGAGTTACAATGAGATCCCATGCTAGGTTGTAATTGGCTTCAGTTAAGTTTGACGTACATCTTGATCACGATCTTTAATAGCTTGCTTTAGAAAATAAAACTTCTGGATGCTTGAAAGGGTAGAATTACTATGTATTAGCTGAACAAATACATCATAAAAGGCTGGCCAATTAATAAATTTGCCAGAAAATGTAGGCACAGGTAATTTGGGAAGTTGTACTATAGAGACGGGAGCGACTAGCGAAACTGTAGAATTATAGATTTGAGCACCGGCAGATTCATTTGTTGTTGATGATAAGTATAGATTATATGCTTCTGATACTGCGCAGTCTACGGTGAGATGATCTTCTTGAAACTTGTTTTCAATGTCGTTGGTATAATATGCATGAGAACGCGGACACTTATTGAGAATTAACACTTGATGATTTTTGTTGAACTGCGATAATAATTCCTCCAAGTTCTTTTGAAGATACTGATAATATTGTTTGGTTTTTCGGGATGAACTGTCTTTCTTGAAGTTGGTACAAAGCTGTTTCAAACGTGCAAGAATGTCAGTTTGCAGCGCGTGGAGATTATCAATATCACCTGCATTTGGCAATGCTGGCATCGAATCAGTTTCACTCTCATGCATTTTTTATCTTTTTTTCTTGAGTTTTTTCTAAGTTAAGAAGTCAACTTTGAGTTATTTGTAATATAATGTGCTCAACTTTGAACACGCAAAAAAACACACTCACCCGTTCCTTATGCTGTCACCATTTCTTCGTGCTGCTGTTGTCTTCTATGTTCCGTTATTCCGTCTTCTAGAAATTTCTTATGTGTGCATAGACCTGCATATATGCATGTATGTGTATATGTGACGTATGTATTTCCAGTCTTTTATAAGTTTTAAAATGATTTTAAATAAATTTATTAATGTTTGTTATTGCACAGCACTTCACAATGTTTAATATTTTAATAGTAATTAATGATTGGATTGTTCACCTCATGGGCCACCAAAAATGTTGTGATATTCACTAATTTTAATAATTTATGTCAAAGATGAGCACATTCTGCAAATGGAAAAAATGATGTTAACACGAAGACTGCTAAAAACCGAAGACTCGTAATGTCCGAATTGACAGATCCAATTTGACAGCAGAGATGGGGATGTCAATCACGTTGTACTGCTAATGCTGCCAACTCCTTTCAGAAAACGTCCGTACACATATCGTGAAAAGTATACAGGTTGCCGACCTTTTCTATATTTAAAATGCACTCGCCATCTTGTATAACACTTTCATATTTCCTATCGAATTTTACAACACAGCCTTTCTCTACTACTTTCCCTACAGACATAAAATTCGCTTATATACTTGGTACAAACAAAACATTGCACAACTTTAATTTACATAATTTTCTTTTCAAGACTACATCGGCTTTGCCCTTTGCTTGTAAGATGCTTTCTCCAGCTAGTCCAATAAACTCACTATGCTCTTCAAAATTGGTAAACAATCGCCTCTCGCAACAAACACTCTTGCTGCGACAAAATTTCTGTATGTGTATACTCCTCATTTTTATTGATTTCAACTGCAGCTAGTTGATCCAAAATCTCGACATAACTTTGCAAATAGCTCTGCATGCTCTGATTTTCATTCATCCTTAGACCTAGCAGTCTAAGGTCCAGTCGGTTGGTGCACTTCTTTGAGCTTCACTATGGTTGCCAAAGCTTTCTGCTGCATCCTCCTGCTTCAGTGTTCCCGATGCAACACTCCAGAGACCCGAATGCACTAGCACACTACGAGTCATCATGCACCAAGAATCGTAATTCTTTTCATCTAATTTATCAATTCAACGAACTCATTTTGTTTTATTCTAGTCGTACAATTCGAACAAAAATACGTATATTTTTTTTATATCTCTTTTAAACAAATATCACTCCGATTCAGGTCGTTACCTGGGCCCATAACCTATTGAGATTCTACATTAATAATGTTTACGAACCTTGTGCGTCGGTAAGTGAATTAATGTAAAAACTCGTCTGTACACGAAAACAGTTTATTTGCGACTAAAATCAGGATGAATAAGTGAAAAATTTGTTGGTATTTTGTGGGTCATTAGCACGTGATTGAATTCAGCAAAGTTTGCACTCGGAGAGCTGGGAATGTTGCTTCAATTCGCGTTTTGGTATGGGAAAGACTGGAAACTCAGCAAGCTACACCAGCACTGGGTCCCACAAAAATTGTCATTCCAATTGTTATGTAATTTGTGTCATTGAAAAACATTTTTAGGTTTAGAGTATGCGGTGCTTTTTATATTATTATAGACGAAAAATATTTAAGACATTTTGTGATACAAAAAAAGCAGAAGCAAAAAATATATTAAACAAATCAGAACCATGGGTTCTTCAGATAACACATCCTATGAGGAAGGTAATCTACTAACAAATTTGTTTCTTTTTGCTTTTAATATTAATATTTTTATCAAAGATCTTGTGCAGGAACCGCTTGGTTCTGGACCATCTTTTGCTTATAGCGAAAAAGACCTATTAGTTTTAACAAATTATGTTCAACGAATGACTGTACTATATTTCCTTGATGTTAAGGAATGGAATGTCAAAGTGCTTTACACAATTCGTCGTTGGCTGCTCGACGAAAATGAAGCTATTTTAACAATATTCTTTGATTGCAATGTATTAACAGCTTCATTAGGTTTCCCCCTGACACCTGTACTCGATTTCTCCTACTTCGTTCGAACAGCAAAACAGATTTTTTCTATCGACGGATTTCATGACGAAATATATTTTGGCTGCTTGCACGATGATGTAGATGGATGTCTCCTCCGAGTATTGGAATTTATTTATGCACCAATTTTTCACAATTGCACCGAATGGGGTGACAACGTAAAGCAACGATTCTGCAAAGCATTGGACCAGTTTTTAACGTTTATGACTGGGTTACATTATAAAATGTGTGGTATGACCGTGTTGTATGTTCCGTTTGTGGTAATGCAGATAAGCAGAGAAAACATTCCTACCGACCGAGTGCTAGTTAAAAACTTGGAAGCTATAGCAATTTTATGGACAATGCAAATACGCACATTATTAAACGATAAATCTTTGACAGTGCCTAATGACTTAATTACAATAGAGGACGAATATGAATTTTGGATGTATCGCTGTAAGCTATAATAGTTTCACACTGTTGTGTATCTAAGCTAACTATTTTTTTACAGTTGAAGTAATGCAGGGTTTAAATACACAGCTCGGGCAAAATGATCTACAGCAAATTATTAAAGTTCTACGGGATGAGCATTCTGTCTACATTAAACAAATTGATGAACTTATAATTGAGTCTAAAAATGAACTGGAGGAGGCAATGTCGAATATAAAGTTCCTGCACTTGCTTATAGAGCCGAGCTCACAAATTGACAAAGCTGAAAGTCCAGCTGCTTTATCTCAACTTCTACCAAATATTGTTCATCTTATTCAATTTATTTGGGTAAATTCGGATTACTATAATCGGCGTGAGTTAATTACTCAGATTTTTCGGGACCTAAGCCATCAGATTGTACAATTCTGTGTTGATAGAATTGATATAGATAAAATTCTATATGGAAATCCACGATTTGGCATAACAATTTGTAATTTGTACATTGATTGTTGTTTAACATACAAGTGCATTTATGATCTTTTATCAAAGGAGCACTCTGCACGTGACCGCACCGTACAGGGGGACTTGGATAACGCGATGATATTTAATCACGTCGAAGCATTTATAGAACGTTTGCATGATGTAATCGACATATGTGAGTCAATGATTGTTTTTGGAAGGTATGACGAGATAGAATTTATACCCAAACCTCAGTTTGGGGGTACAAGTGGGCCAGAGTTCGATAAAGTAGCGGAAGATGTTGAAAGTAAGTTTAAGGCCACATTAAATGCCCTAAGGTCCGACTCCAAAGAGTTTATACTCAGTGTGCACAACAATGAGTGGTATGAGGAAGTTCTTAAGTACAGGCGTACTATACAAAGTGTGGAAGAGACAATTCGCAGGCTAATGTTTAACGTTTTCCAGAACACATGTAATTTGGAGGAGGCAATTGAATCTTTGAATATAATGCTATTCTACTCATATAGAAGATCACTAAGAAAAACATACCTACGTATGGCTTCCAACATTTGGCGAATATTTTCGGACGAAATGGCTGTAACTTCGCATGTATTAATGGATCGTAGTAAGGTGCACGAGTCTTGGATACCGTACAATTCTTCACGCGCTATCGGTTATCGTATTAATTTGGATCGATTGTCGTGGCTGCACAAAAGGTTAAAATCGGTGGCATGGTTGCCAGTTGTTTCAGCAGCATCACTAGTTTTTAAGCAGTTTGAAGTGCTTGAGATTGAATTTAAGAAAGAAGTTCGAAAAGCTTTTGACGAATGGCAAAGAACATGTTGCAGTACATCACCTAACCAAAAACTTGACAGACCGTTACTTACTCGCAGCAAGTTGAAAAAGGGATTACTTGAATGTAATATTGACCGAACTTTGTTAAGGATTTGTGATCAGGCTTACCGTTTTGAACAACTAGGGTTTGCGGTACCTGGACTTGTACGCCGACTTTACGACAAGTACTATAACCTAAAATTTGTATACAACAGCGTGGTGCAAGTTTGTTTAAACTATAATCGCATACTATCTGCTTTGTCAGAACAGGAGCGTAAACTTTTTCGAGCTCTTACTCAGGCATGTGATAGAAAAATCTCACCGGGACTCTTTAAACTTACTTATGGAGGGGAACTGAGCTTCTCTTATATATCGGATTGTGCGAAGCACACAAATAAACTACAAGACACAGTGGATATATATAAACGGGCGAACCGTCACATACTTCGCACATGTGAGAAAATTAGTGATACTCCATTACTGAAATTTACCTTTGTAGGTGCTGTATTAGTCGAAGTTTTTGAACATCATTTGACCAGCTACATAAGGAGAGTTACCAATGCTCTGCGAGGATTTTATAACAATATAATTGATTGTTTGTGGGCAGTTTTCAAAGAATTCCAACCTTTCATCGAAGATGACAAAAATGATGTAAGTAAATCAATTAGTAATTTTGAATTCTAAGACAACAACATTGTCGCGCAACTTTAATATACCACATACATATTATGGATTGATGTAGAACATCTTCTTAGCGTAGTCCAACGGTAGTTAGTACCTGGTTCTTTTGATATTTGTAGAGTAAGATTTGTACCAAAAGATCTTACGGTACTTTTTTCTTAAACAATCCAAGGGCGTCTGCATCAGACTGGAGATGAGAATCCAATATTGATGCGTATTATGCTGAACGTCATTAATGCTTAAATAGTGAGACGAGACAAATACAGTGCATTTAAATTCTATTATTAATCAAAAATAGTGTAATATACACTGTACTTATCTCGTAACACGGCTTATATCATATATTTTGAAATTCCACAATAAAGCCATCAGATTGAATCTCAACGCAGCTGTGCATCCTGTTACTATACATGTTAGTGTAAAAATTTGATACAGACAGTCGGGAGGGTGCCCGACAGTGGAATACCTTGTACTCCTTTTTCACCATAACCACTAAATCCAGCATACGGAAAAATGGGAACGAAAGTATTTTCTTTTATGTCTCTTTTCACAAGATCGATATGACTGTAAGCATTTTCTTATTGGGAAGTTGGTTTTTATGGGGGCACTTATTATTTACACTTTGTGTACAGGGTATAAAAATGATCAAGATCGGAAAAAAGCTTAAGAAGAAAGAGGTAATAATGTACCAATTTTAGAAAACATCCTCCCAAATTTGGTATGTATACTTATGTGAGGCTACCAAACAAGCTTACCAAACAATTTTAACATTCTGCCGAATCTTATAGGGAGCACCATTCGGATCCTAATATAGTGCGCTATCCGTTTGGACAGCTCCGACAGGCTGTCGAGAAAGTGCCTACCCAGGTGCTTATGACGTCGTTTGCAGAAAGCAGGACACGAGCAGAAGGAGTGTTTTACTGTTTCCTCCTCCTCTTCGTCTCCGCAACTTCTGCAGAGAATTTTGCTAGAGCCTCTCTGCATGGACACCAACTAGCCAGTGTCTTGTAGTGGCTCTAACAACGACTGAGCATCTCTCCCTGCTGTGGGAGCAGAGCACAGCTGTTCTTTTGCCATGTTTTTGATGTAAAATTGATGTATTTTCAGCGTGCAAGGGCAGTGCTTGGAGTAGTACGCAGGGCTCCCGTGATGCATAGTTCAGCTGCTCGCTGCACTTTTTTAAGTTTTTTAAGTGAAGTCTGTCTCCTCTGTCACTAGACAGAATTTCACTTTTTACAGAAATTTTAGAGTTGACATTTATGTTAACCAAATATAGTACGTTAGGCTTATAAAGCAAACCATGTTGATCTTTTCCCGCACCATCCACTTACCCCCGTAGCATAGTCACCCATACCCCTCAACGATTCGGGCACCGTCCCGACAGTCTGCATCAAATTGTTTTTTTTTTCCAGAGTAGAGCGCCTTTCTTGATGCGTTCCTTCGTTCCAGTTTCCTATCCAGTACTATCGCTATGTATTTGGAACTGTCACTGAAAGAAAGGATGGAATCATTTAGTTAAGATGAAATGAGTTTTTTCGGGATCACAGCGTGTTTTGGGGAAACTTGCTAGAGAAGCCAATAACGACATCTCCGGTTAGGCTATAACTCTGCAGCCACCTCCTTCTATGTCGCATAGTTGCTTAATACTGCTATATTTCATAGAAGTGGGTATAATATCCCTCCTTGAGGAGTACCTCTATTAATATAGCTGACCTGAGTCGACGTACCCAGAGAAGACTGAACTATCCTGCTTTTGAGCGACTGATCGATCAGCTTCACCAGTTGGTCATCGGCTCTTAGGTCTGTTAGTGCTCCGTTTATTGCTTCGGGGAATACGATCTTAAAACTTTCGATATCAAGAAAGGCCGCCAGGGTATATTCCTTGTTTTGTAGGGATTATTCAATTAATGATACTATCGAATGAAGGGCAGTCTCGGTTGACTTGCCGTTACGGTACGCATGTTGAGATTCTGAAATGAGTTCATATCTTAAAGTGGTTCTGAGGTGAAAATGACAGACTAAAGGTCTGAAGTCCTTACGCGTTGTGTGAGAGGCTTTTGGAGCTTTGGGAAGAATATTATATTTTACTGTAGACATTATTCTGGAATCTAGCTCAGTTTAAGATTTCCATAAAGATAGTTTGCATCCAGTTCATGGCTACAGGACCAGTCTTTTGTAATTGTGCTGCTATGATTTTGTCGGGTCCTGGAGATTTATAAAGTTTAAAACTGTTTATCGCCCAACTAATGTTGTTTTTGGTCAGGACATAGTCCAGCGACGTATTCCCTTCTGAGATAAGAATAGGGGAGGGGTGGTAGGTAGAACAACCTGGAAAGTGAGTGTCTAGCATAATACTGAAAGACTCTTCACTTGAGTTTGATAGCCTAATGTCGTTTTGGTTTGTTAGAGTACCTTGACGCTCTTTTTGCCTGTCTAGTTTCCTTTTTATTTTTTTATTTCCCCGTGTGGTGAGGGTTAGAGAATACCACCTCAACAGGTCAAAGCTTGTCGTATGAGGCGACTAACAATGACACTGGGTCGCATAACACCTTAGTTAAGGCCTTACCTCGAAACTATGTCAGAGATCTTTCCCATAGTATGCCAGGCTATTGAGGAGCCAAAGCATACGGTTCTGATCAACTGAGTTGGCTAACACCCATTCCAGAGCGAGACTACTGAAACGTCATCGTCAGTCGACACTCTCGGGGATTGTTCAGTCGAAGATTTTTTCCGATCAGGACGTGTAACAATACGCAAACTTTCCAAATCCAAATGTCAAGTCCCCATTTCCGCGCCGTTCTTGCTTCCAGAAAAACCCAACTCAGACTGTGCTCATGATTTTGGTTCTTTTAGAACAATTCTTATATCATGTACACAAAGTGTAAAGGTGTGTTATAAATTTGTGCAATGCATGTAGCTGGCAGAAGGAGGAGCCCATCTATGGGAAACAAAAATTTGATGCAGACAGTCGGAACGGTGCCCGACAGTGGAATTAACCCAGTACCCTTTTTATCTGGTTGGCCAGTAAATTTCCGATGTTATCCGATGTTCTCGTACATACGATGCATCGGCTAAACATCGATGTTCTTTCAGCCATCAAACATTTCACTATCTTACGCCATTTATTACGCCATTTTATTCTATTCTGTCTTGTGTCGCTTGTAAAATTATTTCAAGATCATTCTCAGATTCTCAGAAGAAGGCCAAACTTCTAGCAAAATTTACTGCTGCCGGAACGCTTATTAAAACTTTTATGTTTACATAATTTAGGCATATATCTATTAGTTCTGTAGAGTATCTAGAAGTCTTTTTTGTTCACATAGCTTTAGTTTTCGAAGTTTACTTATATAAAAAAAAGTACAATTTTCAAATACAAAACAAATAAGTGCGATGCATCGACCTACATCGATGTCCATTGTCGTTGGACGCTGCGATGGTAACCGTCGATGTTTTGGTCTGGATTTACATCACTAACTAAATCCAACATACGGTTAATTGGTAACGAAAGTATTTACTTTTATATTTCTTTTCACAAGTTCGATATGACTTTAAGCAATTTCCTATTGGGAAGTTGAAAAGTTTTCCTTTTGGGAATTTGGTTATTATTGAGGCAAAAATTACTTTGATGCCCATAACTTCAGTATTCTTAGGTCGATTTCGTTGAAATTTGAAATATAGAGATTTATAAATGTCTGAGGGATGTGGGAGTGGGATTACGCGCATCTTTTGGTAGAATTTTGTGTCTCTAGCTCTTATGGTCACGGAGATCTATCAACTCATACAGACAGACGGACGGACATGGTCTAATCGCTACCCGAGTCAATGATAAGACTTTTTGCCCATGGAACTTATGTTCGCCTCCCTCTGCCTGTTACATACATTGCACAAACCTCTAATACACTATGTATACAGGGTATAATGATATAGAGCAATGGTCGGGTGGAGACCATGTCATGTTTGACATCTTAAAATTTAACCAAAAGATGCGCATTTTCCGGAAGCATTTCATTTAGATTTCGTACGCATTTGAATATTTTTACTCAGCAAAGCTGAGCTTTTGCAAAGCTTATACCAGAAATTCAATGATTGCATTTAATTAATATTTTATTTTAGATGGCCGTAGAGTGGTACAGTTATGTTAATGTTTTTGACGAGATGATGGCAACAGCATTGTTGACAAGTGCACGTAACTCACTTGGAATGGTGTACAAAGCACTTCATCGAGATACAGATTTAGCGGCAGCCCCGATTCTAATTATGGAATCCGATATAAAGGACCGACAGATTGTGCTTAACCCTGATATGAATAAAATTTGCGATACTCTTTATGGCCTCATTGATCGTATTGACTATATATTAGATCAATTTCCCCGCGTCGGCTTAAAAATGCGATTACCAAAAGCACAAGTGAATGAGCCTTTCAAGACTGTTTTTCGAGAAGACGCTGAGTGCCTTTTCATTATACGCAATATTGACGATGAGATAGATTACCAAAAGGAAGAAATCACCCGTTATTTTTCTTTTTGGAATAGCAACCGCGCTGTATGGGAAACAACGGACTATGATTTTATAAAACGAGTCAAGGAAACTTCAATGACAGCAGATGTCTTCGCGAAAAGCATCGAGTATTACAGTTCGAAGGCTGATGAAGTTTCAATAGTGGATGCTACATCTCATGTGTATTTTATTTTGATGAACCAGAATTACATTAAAAGCACAATTCTAAACTGGATTGAAAAATGGCAAAGCTTGCTCATTAAAATTATGCTTGACCATTTTTTGTTCCTAATTCAAGGTAATGTAATCATTTTTAAAGACTGTACATGTAAATTGCTTTTAACATTAACTTACACAAAACAAAAGGGAGCCGCAAAAATTTTAACAAAAAACGCAAATTTTTTGTTATCCGATTAAAACTACCCATTAGAGCTTGACTGTATGAAATTTGCATTTCTTGACAGAAGTTTGCAACATGCTTATGAGCAACTGTCTTCTAAAAGATCAATCAATCAGATGAATGCATAAAAAGTTAAAGAAAACATTTGCTTTGCCACAAAATTCCTAGAGCGAGATTTTTGGCAAAGTTGTGTAAAGTGCAATTCAATGTTGTGTTGTACCTCACAGTTTAGTGGTGAAAGGTGCGATACAGTGTAGTGTTTTACCTCAGTTTAGAGTTGCAAGTGTGAACACAAACAAGATTTTTGGCGCTGAACAATGTCAAAGGTAGTTTTGTTAAAATAATATATTAATTAATAACCAAGGTTGTAATGTACAGACATTTTTTATGAGAGATCCAGGAGCTTACGAAACGTAGCTGGAGATATCCTGTTGAATGATTTGAATATGTCAATATATCTAAGGATGACGAAAATTTGATGTAATTTAATGTAATTATGAAACCCATTTTTTTAAATAAATGTTTAACTGTTTTCTTGTATAATGTGACTATATTCCAGAAACTTATTTCGCCCAATATAGAAGAGTAGTTTTACCCTTTTTGCGGGGGAAGTTGTAAGATATTGCCACAAAAAAGACTAGTTTTTTTTACAAGGTCCTACTATTTATCTGTATCTATCTGTACACCAAAATGCAACACATCACGGCTTAGTCGTGAAAAGAGAACAAACAGAGTTACTTTCGAATTTATAATATTAGAATAGATTATGATTTTAAAAGGTTATTTTTATATATTTTTTTTTTAATTTTAAAATATTTAGCTTTTTTCTTCCCGGCTCAAGGTCCAACAAAGAATTTAAAACTTCAGAGTTTTTAATGGTACTCTGCAAATAACGTTAATAATATTTCTTACAATGGGCATTAACATTTCCATAACTTTGGCGTCCTAAAGATGCCATTTTACTTCTTGATTGTATGTTGTTAACTTTTCTTTCATATATGTAGGTATTTATCGTTATATGCGACGCAATAAAAGGAAGATTATGATGGTACCACGGACACTCAAAGAATCTACCGCTGCCCAACAACTGTTTGAACGATTAACAAATGAAATACCTATTAAACAGGCTACTTTTCCTCCAATGAGGGAACTTTTTGTAGTTTTGGATAAGTGCTTGGTAGATTTAACTGAAGAAACGCGTCAACAAATTAATGGCCTGGAGGAAGCTTGGCAACAGTACCTAAAAAAATTAAGGGAGGCAGATGAGATGCTTGACAATAATCGAGAGGAGTTTAAAAAAACTTTGTTACGCCAAGCTGAGAAGTTTAAAACGATTCTTAAAGACTTTTTGAATGACTTTTATTTGAAACTGCCAACTGCAGCTAACATGTAAATATCATAATCAATATAATTTCACATTTAATTTATTTTAATTTTCAGAAATCCAAAAATCGCACTGAAATTCTTGAAGATAATTCAATTAAAAACCGATGATTGTTTTAAGTTCGAACAAAGTCTAATACGAGATTTAGCCATATTTAATATTAATCAGCCGGAAAGTTTCGAATTACGGAAATTGGACGCAGAGGTTCAAATCGTGAAAAGCATATGGACTTATATCCTTGAATGGCAAAAAAATTGGGAAGCTTGGCGCACAGGTAACTTTTGGAAGATTAATATTGATGAAATGGAGGATACTGCGCAAACCCTATATAAGGAGTTTAACGCTTTAAACAAAAAATTCTACGAACGCCATTGGGAGATGCTGGAAACAACTACTAAAAATATTGAGAGTTTTCGGCGAACGCTTCCTTTAATGACTGCATTGAAGAATCCTTGCATGCGAGAGCGTCATTGGAATAGAGTGCGCGATGTTATGCAAGTGTAAGAATTTTGACGACTCAAAATGTCGATACATTATATCATATACCATTACTTTGCCATTTTTATCTTTATTATTAATTACACTAGGTTGCAACATTAATCTACCATTTTTAAACCAGAGAAGCTACTCTATTGGTTATCCTTAAATCGAGATATTGTTAGAAAGGCAATTGAATATATAAAATCGTATACCAGAAAGGTCTTTGTCCCATATTATAGTTTTGGTTCGATATTTTTTTAAATTATTGGAAGTTACAATTATTCTTTTATCCTTTGTATATAGGCTAAACAATTCAAAATAAAAAATGTGATGCAGACCGTCGGGACGGTGCCAAACAGTGGAATACCCTGTACTCATTTTTTCCATGAAAATCGAGTTATCATGAAAATTTTTAAAATTTGTCAACATGTTTCTTTTATAAACTTAATTACGAGTCTTCGTAATTATATTGATATAAAAGTGAAATTGCCCCATTATTACCAAACTAATACTTATTATTAAAAGTTTCTTTTTAATTTTTACACAAAATATGCATATATATAAGCTTATAAACCAAATAATGTTGAAATTTTACGGATTCAACCCTCCACCCCGCAGTCCAGTTACCTTAATACAAAAATGTGCACTGAAATTCGATTTTCATGGGAAAATGCAGTTTCTTAGGCAATTGCTATCTTAAATGTTCATTTAAGGTAATAAAAACCAAACATAAAAATCGTTTCAAAGCATCGGTTGAAGAGTCAGTCGAAGATATTTTCCCACACGACAACCTGCTTTCGCTATGACAGCGAATCTACGAAGTATGGAGCTAAATTGTCAAACTCCTCCTCAACAAATCCGAAAATAAGCTTTTGAACATCAATAAATATTGTGGCAGCAAGCATTTCTCTAAAATTTGCTTACATATCACTACTATGATTAAAACAGCAATTGGATAAGTAGCTGTTTCCAATATAGTTGGAAAGCCGTCGATGCTCGACACCATCGACGTAAACTAACTCTCTAAATCATTCATCGTTGAGAATACTAAATGTCTGTACATCTCATGCAATCAATGCATCTCTTATTTTGACGAGCTCTATTTAAGAGGCAAAGCCCTCGTTACAAAACTTTTTCCAGGCACGTTAGCCACGAACGTTGATCTGCATCTAAATATACTGATATCTTACTTACTGCATACTGCAACTTGGTTTTTAAGTCACTGCCAACACAAAATAACTATTTATTTTAGTTTTTGAAGTTGAAAGTAATAAAAACAAAACAAATAATCGTGCACTTACAACTTGATCTGCCTCCTTTTCTCTCTGTATTGTTAGCTTTAAGGAGAGGGTGAACACATCGATGATTGCAAAAAACACCGATAGTTGTTGTACATTTTTACCCTGTACACAAAGTGTAAAGTGTCCGTCCGTCCTTTCGTATGAACGCCAAGGTCTTGGACACCATAAGAAATAGAGATACAAAAATTTTAGCTAAAGATGCGCAAGAAGCAGAAGAAGTTTGTCGAAACATGTCGATATCTTACCCCCTTCCCAGAGATTACGCGGGCTTACACGCACTCTATTCGAGTTATCCAATTCAAAATTTGCAAACTTATGCACACCATTTTTACCAAATGTGGTACGTAGATTCATGTTTGGCCACTTTAGTAGCTCTTCGTAGCTTGTTCGTAGCCTTACCCTTCTATCGGACCTTTACAAGAATGAAAAAGACGATTTAACAAATTTTTGGGCGTAATATATTCTGTTGTTGTTTTTTTTCTTCTCACGTATACAGTACATTTTTTACTAAATTAACTTTTTTTCAGAAATTTTGACGAAAGCTCAAAAAAATTTACTTTAGAGCTGATTATAAATTTGGATTTCCAAGCTTATTCCGAAGAAATTCAGGAAATTTCAAATGCTGCCACCATGGAACTTCAAATAGAAAATGGAATTAAAAATATAGCAGCCATATGGAAAAAACAGGATATTGAAATGGCCGATTATCACAATGGCATATTTCGAATAAAGAATGTTGATCAATGCTTTGAATTGCTAGAAGAGCACATGGTACTGTTATCTGCAATGAAGGCTACAAGGTTTGTGGAACCATTTGCCGAAATTGTTGACTTTTGGGAAAAAACACTTTCGTATATTAGTGAAACATTAGAAAAAGCACTAAATGTTCAACGGCAGTGGTTGTATTTAGAGAATATATTTCAAGGTGATGATATTAGAAATCAACTGCCTGAAGAAGCGAAACGATTTCAAGGTATTACTGACGAATTTCGTACTATAACTTCTAAGATGTATCAAGCGAAGACAGCTGTAAAGGCCACGCACATACGACCTCCACCGTTTTTGCTGAATCGATTTAATCAAATGGACGAAAGGCTAGAGTTAATTCAGCGTGCGTTGGAAATTTATTTGGAAACAAAACGTCAGCTATTTCCACGATTTTACTTCATCTCAAATGACGATCTGCTGGAGATTTTGGGAAATGCGAAACGACCAGACCTCGTTCAAACTCACTTGAAGAAATTATTTGACAATCTTTATAAGATCGAAGCTAAGCGAGTTGGGAAGGCGATGAGTCGGTGGCAAGCCACCGGTATGTACTCTGATGACGGGGAGTTCGTTGAGTTTTTACAAGTACTTTATGTAGACGGACCATCGGAACGTTGGCTGAATCAAGTTGAGGACTACATGATTGCAGTTTTGAAGGAAAAGCTAAAGCTAACGAGACTTTCTCAAAAAAAACTCATGAATAATCAACAGAAGTGGATTTCAATGTGGCCGGGTCAGATGATTCTTACTACTGCTCAGATGCAGTGGACCAATGAATGTACCCGTAGCCTTATTATCTGTAAACTGGTCAATCAAAAAAAACCATTGCGTAAGCTCAAACGAAAACAAAACAAAGTGCTTATGAGATTGTCTGAAATGAGTCGTAAAAGTTTGACCAAGATTATGCGTCTTAAGGTGAACACGATTATTACAATAGAAATCCATGGTCGTGATGTAATAGAACGTATGTATAAGAATAACTGTAAGGATGTCGGACATTTCGAGTGGTTCTCACAGCTCCGTTTTTACTGGCATCGTGATTCGGAGCTATGTGTTATTCGACAAACTAATACTGAACACTGGTATGGCTATGAATACACTGGTAACTCTGGAAGGTTAGTTATCACGCCACTAACCGATCGTTGCTATATAACGCTAACTACAGCTTTGCACTTACACCGCGGAGGAAGTCCCAAAGGACCAGCTGGAACTGGAAAAACAGAAACTGTGAAAGATCTTGGAAAAGCATTGGGCATGTGGGTGATAGTAACAAACTGTTCAGAGGGCTTGGATTATAAAAGCATAGGAAAAAACTTTTCTGGACTAGCTCAGAGTGGATGCTGGGGCTGCTTTGATGAATTTAACCGTATTAATATTGAAGTGCTATCTGTAGTTGCACAACAAATTATGTGCATTGTAGCAGCACTCTCTAGCAAGAGTACAGAGTTTTTGTTTGAAGGTCAAATGATCAAGCTTAAACCAACGGTTGGTTTATTCATTACAATGAATCCTGGATATGCTGGACGAACAGAGCTTCCTGATAACTTAAAGTCAATGTTTCGTCCAATTTCTATGATGGTTCCTGATAATATTATTATCGCAGAAAATTTGCTTTTCTCAGATGGGTTTTCAGATATGCGAAATCTTGCACGTAAAGTATTTACGTTATATGAATTGGCTAAACAACAACTTTCCAGGCAATTTCATTACGACTTCGGATTACGTTCCATGGTTGCTCTGTTACGTTATGCAGGTCTTAAGCGACGTCAGCTTTCCAGTACAAACGAGGAAGAAATCGTATATCTGGCAATGAAAGATATGAATGTAGCTCGACTAACGGCTAACGATTTGCCACTTTTTAATGGAATCATGTCCGACATTTTTCCGGGTGTGACAGTGCCCATCCTTGACTACCGTGATTTTAATTCGGCTATACATGACGAATTCAAAGATAAGGGTCTACAACCAATCCCGATAGCTGTTAAAAAGGTTATCGAGCTTTACGAAACGAAAAATTCAAGGCATTCCGTTATGATTATAGGTGACACAGGGACTGCGAAATCAGTAACGTGGCGGACTTTGCAAGGTGCATATTGCCGCATGAACACAAAAAACATTGCTGGCTGGGAAGCCGTTGTAGTTCATCCATTAAATCCAAAGGCTTTAAATTTAGCCGAGCTGTATGGGGAGTATAATCTTGCCACTGGCGAATGGCTGGATGGAGCTCTGAGTTCCATAATGAGAGTAATTTGCGCTGATGAGAATCTCACACAAAAGTGGCTCCTATTTGATGGTCCAGTCGACGCTGTCTGGATTGAAAACATGAATTCCGTGATGGACGACAATAAACTTCTTACACTAGTCAACAGTGAGCGAATCACAATGCCATCTCAAGTTTCGCTACTTTTTGAGGTTGGAGACTTAGCTGTTGCATCACCAGCGACGGTATCTCGATGTGGTATGGTTTACAATGACTACAATGACTGGGGTTGGAGCCCGTACGTCTCTTCGTGGCTACAGAAGCAAAGAGTTAAAGAATACGCTAACTTTCTGCAAACACATTTTGATTATATGATAGAAAAGCTCCTTGAATTCAAACGAAGACGTTGCACGGAACCTGTAAAGACAAATGATCTTAATCTGATTATGTCGCTTTGTAAGTTGCTGGATGTTTTTGCTACAAAACAAAATGGTATCAACCCAAATAATATGGAGCTTTTGGAAGAGATGACAAAACTTTGGTTTATGTTCTCAATAGTGTGGTCTATTTGTGCGACCGTCGATGAGGATAGCCGGCTACGACTAGATGCTTTTATTCGTGAAATTGAAAGCTGTTTTCCTATTAAGGACACAGTATTCGACTATTATGTTGACCCTATTGAGCGAACATTTTTACCTTGGGACAGCAAACTATCGGATAATTGGCGCTATAATGAAGAGTAAGTGTGACATGTTTATATTGAAATTGCTCTTAATATTTTGTGCATAAAGTGGAATTAATGTAACAGATAGAAGGAGGTGTGGCTAACCATAAGTTCCATGATCAAAAATGGTCAGAAGAAATAGCCCAGTCGACATAGCCATGTCCTTCGTTCCGTCCGTCCGTGAGGGCAACAAAACTTTTACCGAAACATATGCATTTTTAGGGAGCAGATGAAGTTTGTGGAATCATGTCAATATCTCCCCCCGTTCCCCCATGAAAAATTATTGCGGCTTAGCAACAAGGAAGTTGGCTATTATGATGGCAAAAATTACTTTTATACTCATAACTCCATTATTCTTGGGCTAATGTCGTTGAATTTTGTAACATAGATGAAAAACACTTTTATAATATATGTAGAAATTTTCAAATTAATAAGTTACGTGGTGCGGCAATAATTAAGTTAAACCAATTTCGGGGGAAGAGAGGCATGTACACAAAGTGTAAAAGGGTATCATAGATTTGTGCATTGTATTTAACAGGCAGAAGTAGGCGCGGCAGGCTATATGTTCCATGGGCAAAAATATCAGGAGCAATAGTCGACTCGATATAAACATGCCCGTCTGTCCGTGTTGGTCTTTCTCAGACACTATAAGAGTTAGAGAAAAAAAAAAAATTACCAAAAGATGCGCATTTTGTCAAGCTGATGGACCTTGTTGAATCAAGTCGATATCTTACCCTCTTCCCTCATGACAGATTTTCGCGGTTTACACCCACACCATTAAACCCATCAAATTAAAACTTGGCACAGTTATGCACACTTTTACAGTGCATGTGTGGTTATTAATATCGGACTGAAACCTTAGAATATATAGGTAATAATATACCATTTTTAGTCCTCTCCTCATATAAACTGCAACAGAATTTCACTTTTTATAAAAATGTTAAGGTTTACATTTATGTTAAGGCCATCAAATTGGGTACGAAGACTCATAATAGTCTTATAAACCAAACAATGTTGACCTTTTTTTGAATCATCCTCTTAGCCCTTTAACACAGTGACCAGTATTACGCCCATACCCCTAAACGCATTAATACAAAAATTTGCACAGAAATTTTATTTTCATAGAAAAATTTGGGTATAAGTCTTTTAAAGATAAAGGTAACATTGTGAAAATTTTAGGTCCCTCCTTCCTTAAACGTCAACAAAATTTAACTTTTTAAAACAATGCTAAGGTTAACATTTATGTTAAAGCCCTCAAATTTTGAACGAAAACTTATGATGTAGAATTATAAACCAAACAATGTTGACATTTTGCAAAATACTATTTCCCTCCCTTCCCTTTAAAAAGCGTTCATATTTTTTTTAGATTTCACACGCTCTGCAAGGCATTCCTGGCACAGTGACGAATGAACAGTGATACGCCACGCTTGACTTCCAGTAGATACGACGGATTCGTACCTACCTTTTGATTTGTTTGAACCTGATTGAATTTTGAAACGATTTTTTTTTTTTAAATATTAAATTGTTTTTAGACAAGCCGCTTAATCCAAGATGGTTTTTATTTTTTTACATACACTGAGGTTCTTATTCGTCGAATCGACTACGTCAAATTATAAATAGTAATCTTGTACTCTTTTTATGAAAAAAAATTTATAATTTTGTGTTCCATTGCTTATTTTTTCTATTTTATATAAACTTAAGCAATGATTTCAACCATTTGCTTGCAACATTAACTAAAAATATCATAAAGATAAATTTTACAGCACACATGCACAGTGACAAGTTTCAATCGGATAGTCGCAAAATTCTGGCAATGGGGAAAGGGAGTAATATATCGATATGATTTAACAAACTTGATCTGATAACGGAAAATACGCATCTCCTTGGTAACATTTTTGAGTCTTAAAGTTTCCGAGATATTGGTAGCAAAATGGACGGACAGATAATTTTTCCACATCGAACTTTGCTCTGCCACGCCTTCTGCCTCTTGCCTTTCCTACTTGTGTACAGGAACAAAAAAAATTTTATTTTATATTTATTTGCAATTTGGTTTATAATAAATGAACACACTCTTCAACAGATTTCCGTTCTACAAGATAATCGTTCCTACTGGCGACACGATACGTTATGAATATATTGTTTCAAAGCTGCTTAATGAAGAATATCAGGTTCTGCTGGTTGGAAATGTTGGTACTGGAAAAACCTCAACCGCCGTTAGTGTTATGGAAGCTTGCGACAAAAACAAATTTTGCGTCTTATCTGTAAACATCTCAGCCCAAACGACAGCTGCTGGGCTGCAAGAATCGATTGAAAACCGTACGGAGAAGCGTACTAAGACTCAGTTTGTACCAATTGGTGGTAAACGAATGATTTGTTTTATGGATGACTTTAATATGCCTGCTAAAGACGTTTATGGATCTCAGCCACCACTGGAGCTTATTCGACAATGGATAGACTATAAGTTTTGGTTTAACCGCAAAACACAACAAAAAATTTTTGTCCAAAATACTTTGCTAATGGCAGCAATGGGTCCGCCAGGTGGCGCCCGTCAAGTTATTTCCCAGCGCACTCAGAGTCGATTTGTGTTGATAAATCTTACGTTTCCTACTCAAGAAACAATTGTGCAAATATTCGGTACAATGCTTAAGCAAAAGTTAGAGGATTTTACGAATGAAGTTCGTGAGATTTGGCTTCCGATTACCCAATCAACTATCTTTTTATTCAAATCTATTACAGCTAAAATGCTGCCAACGCCAACCAAATCTCATTACCTTTTTAATTTGCGTGATATATCAAAAGTATTCCAGGGTCTTTTAAGAGCTGCCAAAGAACTACAAACAAAGAAACCGCTCTTTCTTCGTCTTTGGGTTCACGAATGCTTTCGTACATTTTCTGACCGGTTAGTGGATAATATGGACCAAGGGTGGTTTATAAATACCATTAACGATACGCTTGGTAAAAATTTTGAGGTGACTTTTCACAGTCTATGCCCATCTAAGCTTCCACCACTGTTCGGAGATTTTGCTCATCCTCAGGGTCTGTACGAGGACCTTCAGATAGATAAGCTTCATACATTTATGGTTAATCAATTGGAAGAATACAACAACTTCCCGGGTATGACCCGTTTAAATCTTGTTTTCTTCAAAGAGGCTATCGAGCAAGTAGTGCGCATACTCCGCGTGATATCACAGCCGCGTGGCCACATGCTAAATATTGGAATAGGCGGATCTGGTCGTCAAGTTCTGGCCAAGTTGGCTGCTTTTATTTTAGAAATGGGAATTTTTCAGATTGAAGTCACAAAGAAGTATAAATCAGGAGAATTTCGAGAGGATCTAAAAAATCTGTACAAAGTGACTGGAATAAAACAACGCCTTACAATATTTGTCTTTAGTAGCGAGCAAGTGGCAGAAGTAACTTTTTTGGAGATTATGAACAATATGTTAAGCACTGGTGAGATAAATTTATTTAAGCCGGAAGATTTTGAAGAACTGAAACCTGAATTAGAAAGACCTGCAAAAAAAGCTGGAATTACGCTGACGACAGAAGCTATGTATTCATTTTTCATGCTGAATGTTCGCGATTTTTTACACATAGCTTTGTGCTTTAGTCCAATTGGAGAAAAGTTCCGAACTTACATACGCCAGTACCCAGCATTGCTTAGTGCTACAACCCCGAATTGGTTTAGACTCTGGCCACAAGAGGCTTTGTTAGAGGTTGCGTCGCACTTTCTTCATGGATTTCGATTGAACGTGCCGGTCCCAGGAAAGGAGGATGAGAAACACCGCGATAGTTTAGTTGTGACAACTGAAACAATATTGCATAGGGACGTTGCGCAAGCATTTTCAATTATACACTCTAGTGTTGAAAAAATGTCTGATCTAATGGCACTCGAGGTGAAACGATACAACTACGTAACTTCTCCAAATTACTTGCAAATGGTTAGCGGCTTTAAGGAACTTCTTGAGAAAAAGCGTCTCGAAGTTTCTACCGCAGCGAATCGGTTGCGCACTGGATTGTCTAAAATTTCAGAAACACAGGAGAAGGTATCATTGATGACAGAGGAATTAAAAGTCAGTTCAGAGCAGGTTAAAGTGCTGGCAAAAGAGTGCGAGGATTTCATTTCTATAATTGAAGTACAAAAAGGTGAGGCTACTGATCAGAAGGAAAAAGTAGATGCCGAAGCCGTAATTATAAGGCGCGAAGAAATTATTTGCTTAGATTTGGCTGCCACAGCACGTGCTGACTTGGATGTTGTCATGCCTATGATTGACGCTGCAGTAAAAGCTTTAGATGCACTTAACAAGAAAGATATTTCTGAAGTTAAGTCATACGGACGTCCACCTATGAAAATTGAAAGGGTCATGGAAGCTGTGTTAATATTACTAGGCAAGGAGCCTACTTGGGAGAATGCCAAAAAAGTGCTAAGTGAGTCTACATTTCTAAACGATTTAAAGAATTTTGATCGTGATCATATATCAGACAAGACGCTTAAGCGAATTGGAATGTATACAAGGAACCCAGAGCTTGAGCCAGATAAAGTTGCAATTGTATCTTTGGCTTGCAAATCTCTAATGGAGTGGATAATGGCAATAGAAAACTATGGGAAGGTTTACCGAATTGTGGCTCCGAAACAAGAAAAATTAGACAACGCCATGAAGATCCTAGAAGAAAAGCAGACTGCTTTAGCGACAGCAAAGAAAAAGCTCGCAGAACTTCAGGCTGTCATTGAGGAACTATACCGCCAACTGCATGAAAAAACAGAACTCCTTAATGAGTTGCGTGCAAAAGAGGAAAGATTACGAAAACAATTAGAACGTGCTATAATATTAGTAGAATCGCTATCGGGGGAGAGGGATCGATGGATTCTAACTGTGGCACAGCTAGATCTGGCTTTTGAAAAGCTACCTGGAGATTGCCTCTTGTCAATTGCATTTATGTCATATTTAGGTGCTTTCGACACTAAATATCGTGAGGAGCTTATTACTAAATGGTCACAATTAATTAAAGATCTACTTATACCAGCAACTGCTGATATAAAAATAATACATTTTCTAAGCGATGCTGTCTCTATTCGGGAATGGAATATACAGGGCTTACCTGCCGATGAACTTAGCACTGAAAATGGGGTGCTTGTTACTCAAGGTAGTCGGTGGCCCCTGATAATCGATCCTCAAATGCAGGCGAATAACTGGATTAAAAACATGGAGGCAATGCACCAACTTATGGTTATAGATTTTGGTATGACTGACTGTCTGCAGCAGATGGAAACCGCAATGACCGAAGGATTCCCATTGTTGCTACAGAATGTTACCGAGAATTTAGACCAAGCTATAAATCCCATTTTACGCCGTTCCTTTACATTTCACAGTGGAACGAAATTATTAAAGTTTAATGATAAATACATATCTTACAACGATAATTTTCGCTTCTATATTACCACCAAGATATCAAATCCTCATTACTCTCCTGAAATATCGTCGAAGACGACAATTGTGAATTTTGCTTTAAAACAACCCGGGCTTGAGGCTCAACTACTTGGCATTATTGTAAGGAAAGAAAAGCCAGCTTTAGAGGAGCAAAAAGATGAGCTAGTTACAACTATTGCTCGTAATAAACGCATGCTTATAAATTTGGATAATGAAATTCTTCGGTTGCTGAATGAGAGCCGTGGCTCCCTTCTGGATGACGACCAACTATTTTTTACATTGCAGAAGTCGCGACAGACCTCGGTGCTTGTAAAAGAGTCTTTGAACATTGCGGAAATCACTGAAGTTGAGATAGACGTTGCGCGCCAAGAGTACAAGTCAGCATCTGAACGAGCGGCAATATTGTTCTTTGTTTTAATGGATATGTCAAAGATAGACCCAATGTATGTTTTTTCGCTGGCAGCATATATCCTGCTATTTACGCAGTCAATCGAACGCAGCCAACGTAATCACCTAGTAAGTGAGCGCATCCGGAATATTAACGATTATCACACTTACTCGGTTTATCGTAACACATGTCGTGGGCTTTTCGAAATGCATAAGTTACTTTTCTCCATACATATGACAGCAAATATTTTGGCTCAAGCCGGCAAACTAGTTCATGACGAATATGAATTTATTCTCAAAGGTGGAATTGTTCTGGACAAACAAGGGCAAGCTCCCAATCCGGCAACATGTAAGTATGAGTTTAATTAGAGTTATTGCTAAATAATATAGAAACACTTCAAGGGTGGATAAGCGAACAGAGCTGGGACAATATTACGGAGCTCGACAAAGTTCCAGGCTTTCATGGAATAATCGACTCATTTGAACAGAATTTCAAGACTTGGCATGGTAAGATGTGATTTTAAAACATTGAATTACATTTTTATTTATATTTTATCTGCAGCCTGGTACGCAACCACATTTCCGGAGCAGGAAGATTTAGTAGGAGAATGGAATGACAAACTAACAGATTTTCAAAAAATGTGCGTATTGCGATCGCTAAGGCCAGATCGTATTTCCTTCTGCATGGCCCAGTTCATAATTAGCAAGTTGGGACATCGTTATGTTGAACCTCCAGTGCTTGATCTTAAGCTTACTTTTGAAGAGTCTATATCTCAAACTCCATTAATATTCGTACTTTCTCCCGGGGTGGATCCAGCCCAGTCGCTAATAACTCTTTCAGAGACAGTTAAAATGTCTAATCGTATGTTTTCCCTTAGCCTAGGGCAAGGCCAAGCGCCTGTCGCAACAAAACTTATTATGGATGGAATTAAAGAAGGCAACTGGGTTTTCTTAGCTAATTGTCATTTATCATTAAGTTGGATGCCAACTCTTGACAAAATGATAAGTACAATGCAGTCAATAAAATTACACAAGAAATACCGACTATGGCTTAGTTCTGCGCCCCATCCAGATTTTCCTATTTCTATACTTCAGACAAGTATTAAAATGACCACTGAACCTCCACGAGGTATCAAAGCTAATATGAAGCGTCTATACAACAATGTCAATGAAATGAACATGACTATATGCAAAGATACGAGCAAGTACAAAAAACTACTATATGCGCTTTGCTTTTTCCACACATTATTGTTGGAACGTAAAAAATTTCTTCAACTCGGTTGGAATGTTGTCTACAGTTTTAACGACTCTGACTTCGAAGTTTCTGAGATTTTGTTGTTATTGTATTTAAATGAGTACAAAGAAACTCCATGGGGCGCACTTAAATACCTTATAGCTGGAGTAAATTATGGTGGCCATGTGACCGATGACTGGGACCGACGTTTGTTGACCACTTACATAAATCAATTTTATTGTGATCAAGCATTGCTTATTCGAAAGTTTCGGTAAGTGAGAACGTAAGGTATTTTCCTATCCGATTTATAATAATTCTTATGAAATAGTCTTTCCTCATTGCCAAACTATTTTATACCCGATGACGGAGACGTTCAATCGTATATTGATCAGATAAATATGCTTCCAAACTTTGACAAGCCAGAAGTCTTTGGACAGCACCCCAATGCAGACATCGCATCCCTTATAGGTGAAACTCGCATGCTTTTCGAAACACTTCTATCAATGCAGGCACAATCAAGCTCGGGAGCTGCCGAAAATGCAGAATCTAAAGTTATGGATTTAGCTAAAGAACTTTTGATAAGTACCCCCCCCGAGATGAATTACGAACAAACCGCTAAGATAATAGGTATAAATCGCACACCACTGGAGGTAGTATTGCTGCAGGAGATAGAACGATACAATGCTTTGCTAGGTAACATGCGCACCCAGTTGCGAGATCTTCGAAAAGGAATCCAAGGATTGGTTGTTATGAGTTCCGAATTGGAAGATTTTTTTTCGTCTGTGCTGGAAGGCCGGGTGCCATTACAGTGGCTTAAGGGTGAGAAATAAAATTTGTTACATGACACTAAAAATAACACTACTCAACATGTTGAAGAACTCTGACTCGTGATCGTGTTTAAGCTACCTTCCCTCAATATTTAACTCAGTTTTCTAAGGTCAGCCCTTAGAAATTTCGCGCATATCGGTATTTTTTTTAGGATGTTCCACACAAACCGTTATACCTTCATTGCCGATTGTAACATCAACGTGATTCTTTTAAAGATTTGAAGGTCATAAATGCCACTAGAATTCTTAAACGGGACATTTTTCGATTCGATTCAACAGTTCATAGTTGGCTACAAAAATTTGTACTTATTTAGTTTCGTGATATAGAAAATTCAATTTAATGGGTCGCCAATAGTTCTACAATTAAATGTATATTTTGATCTTTTAACAAAACCAACAATAGTGACTGTTAAATTCAAAAGTAATTCACATTCAGGAATTTTTGCATTTCCGTTTAAACCTTTATTATCTATTCATTTTAAATCCATATGACTCGAAACGACGATCATTTTTTCCCCCGCAAATGAAACTCTCGATTCAAGAGTCATTCAAAAAAATATGTTGGCAACAGGTCAACATGCTTAGGTAAAGCCACAACTTTGCCACTTTTGCCTAAATTTCAAGCACGAGCTCCTAATAAGAACTGAGGCCAAAAACTTATAGGTTCAGAATCGCTATGCATTTTGGTACCGAACATAACTTGAAAGGGAGACGATTTAAATATACCATGCAGCAGAGAAACGATGTCGCTCTAAATGGCAATTTTTTATCTAGTACACATAGTGTACAAGGGTATTAAAGATTTGTGCGATGTATGTAATAGGCAGAAGGAGGTATGGCACACCATAAGTTCCATGGGTAAAAAGTCTTATCATTGACTCGGGTAGCGATTGTACCATGTCCGTCTGTCCGCGTGAGGGGATAGATCTCCGAGACCATAAGAGCTAGAGACACAAAATTTTACCAATCAATTCGATATCTTACCCCCTTCCCCCGTGACAGATTTGCGCGGTTGGTATTTCTGTAAATATATATATATATATATATATATTATGTTTTTTTATTTATTACAGCATACAACTCACTTAAACCACTGGGTGCTTGGGCTCGTGATCTTTCATTACGTGTTGCGCACTTTACTAACTGGTCCAAGACGTTACGCCCGCCAACACTCTTTTGGTTAGCTGCTTACACTTTCCCCATGGGCTTTCTAACGGCTGTACTTCAGGTTTCGGCAAGACACACCAAAACTCCTATTGATATCCTGTCCTGGGATTTTTTTGTGTTTATTGAGGAAGACGCAGGGGCAGCACGAATTATACGAGACGGAGGAGGAGTTTATGTACGTAGCTTGTTCCTGGAAGGTGCTGGCTGGCAACGTAAGAATCAATGTCTTCAGGATCCTTTACCTATGGAATTAATTTGCCCGCTTCCGGTTATACACTTTAAACCGGTGAAGAATCTTAAAAAACGCACTCGGGGTATTTTTCCATGTCCTGCGTATTATTATCCAGTACGCTCTGGATCCTTTGTTATTGCAATAGACCTAAGATCTGGTGTGGAAAAAGCAGATTACTGGATTAAGCGTGGAACAGCAGTTCTGCTAAGTTTATCGACTTAACAGTCCAATTAAAATTTTTTCATTAATAAATTTGGTTAACATATATATAACATCTTAGATTACTTTTGATTGACTCGGGTAGCGATTGGACCATATCCGTATGTCCGTATGAGGGGATAGATCTCCGAGACCATAAGAGCTAGAGACACAAAATTTTACCAAAAGATGCGCGTAATCTAATGTAAAACGAAGTTTGTCGAATCAAGTCGATATCTTACCCCCTTCCCCTGTGACAGTTTTTCGCGGTTTACAACCGCTCCGTTGAATTTATCAACTCGAAACTTCACTCACGCACTCAGAGGTGTACTTCGTGTTTAGTGCATAAATGTTTAAAAAATAATCGAAATCGGATAAATAAATCAAAAGTTATAGTCAAAATATGCTAATTTCACACCCCCTCACCATAAACTGAGTCAAAATCTGTCACTGGGGAAGGTGGTGAGATATCGGCAAAAATCGATAAAATCATTGTTTTCCCGGCATATGCGCATTTTTTTGGTAACAAATTTTTTCCTAGCTTTATAGTCTCCGAGAACGGTGCGACAACACGGCCAGACGGACATGTCTATATCGACTCGACTATTGCTCTTAACCATTTTTCGCATGGAACATATAGTCAGCCACGCCTCCTTCTGCCTGTTACATACATTGCACAAATCTATAATACCCTTTTACACTTTGTGTATAGGGTATAAACCTTTAGCTTGCTATAAAGATTATAAAATTAGAGTTTTTTGGCCAAAACCTATACTTTTTTGCGGAAAAGTAATTTGATGTGATTAAAGTTAGTACAAAGAACACGAAAAAGATCATGCAAGGCAAAATTAGACCTAAAAACTTGCAGGTGTAACTGAACATAACCTGGCCAAGAAGAATTAGTTTATGTAGAAATAACACACCGTGACAGATTCTACGATTAAATACAGAAGCCAATTTTATAAGGCGAAGTATATCAGTATAACGCGGCAAGCGGATGTTTGAATCCCAATTTAAGCTATGAAGAGCGAACAAAAGGAATTGTTTTTGAACTGACTCTATCATGTCTTGATAGAGTCGATACTGGGGACTCCAATCACAGGAGCAATATTCAAGATTGTTTGGTCGTATAGGGGTCATTAAACTCCTTGGACCAAAGTTTAACATATGCGAGAACCCCTCTAGCTTTGTTAACAATATTGGCAATGTGCTTATCAAATTTAAGCTTAGGATCAAATAAAAAAAAAAAAAAAAATAATAATAAAATTCAATTTTTAAAAAAAAAAAAATAATAAATTTTTTTATTTAATTAAAATAAATTAAATATGCATACTTTAAAAAAATGTGCTATCTATTTTGTGAAAAAAAAACACCTTTTTTTTAGTGCAAGAATTTGCCGCATTAGGTTAATTAAATGATTTCTTGCACATAGGAGCTGAATTGGATTTTTTATTATAATCCTGCGAATTCGAGGGTCCAAATATATTGCTAAGAGAACAACTTCGTGTGTCGTGAGACTTTTTTCTCTGCTCTATATATGCACTGTGAGAATTTTTCATGCCTTGAATAGTAATAGACGTAATGTAGAAGTAAAAGTTTTGTTTAAACATAAACGAAGGATGATTCTATTGAGTATTACAAATTATTTTTAGGCACAATCAGACATTTGAAAAACTGCATATTCTAAATCAAAATTTGGCATTTTGACCACTGTGCACACCTTGTGTTCCTATGAATAAAAAACAACAACATGCAAGATGATGGACAGTTGGCCGACCAAGAGTAGATAAAGTGAAATACATATGTCTATTGTTTATTTCAAATACAGCATTCTGTCTCAACGTTTATATATTTAGAGTTATATACATATCTATATAATATTTATATATGCATGTTATTTTGATACATAAAAGTACGATCTATATATTGAAAAATTACAAACATCGCATTAAAAATAAACAATTTTTTTTCTTCTTTTTTGCACTACTGAAGTGAATTGACGTGTTGCCGAAGCACACAATAAAAAATCAATTATTTAAAATAACTATTGCTAAAGCAATAATCCGACACATTCTTAATAAGTTAATAATAAAATATAATACGTAAGCAAACAATAAACAATATTTTAATTTATCAACAACAATACCACCAACACAAAACATATCTCGTGCGAAATTTCGAATGTGTGTGTGCATGTGTGCGTGAAGGCAAAAGGGAATGGAAAAGAACTGATAAAATCAAAAGATAAACGAAGAGCGCGTTGCGCTAAGAAAAGTGAAAAACACAATTGTTGCGCATTTGGTGATAAATAATATGCGTGTGCATATAAGAAGATGAAAAAAAGAAGAGAAAAGATGAAAAAAATTGGCAAAAGCAAGTAATACAGTACATTTACTGAAGTTATTTACTATAAGATTATGTATTTAATTAAACAATATAGAGTTCGATTTTTAGTTTTATAAAATAGTTATTCTTTATATTTTGTATCTGATTAGCGGCACACAACTTGTCTCTTAGTATGTTCACAGCAAAGTGAACAAGCATACAAATCAGAAGCGAACAGAAGCAGTGCATGCTTTGTCTTTCTCTCGCTCTCTGACATGTCAACTCGTATTCCCTTTTGATCAATGTGGCTTTGCTTTACATATATGAAGATTGGTGTTGCACCATCCACTTTAGTATTCAACATTTACAATTATTGGGCAAGGCCGAGAGCTGTGCAATATTAATTGCAAGCCGTCTTAAAAGCTGACAAAGGTCAGGAGCCGAGCGTTGGACGCTGGCCGGCAACACATTTGCTGCAAAATAAAGAAATTATTGGACAAATGTCCAGAGCTATGCAATAGTTGGAAGCCGTTTAAAAGCTGACAAATGTCAGGGGCCGTGCGTGGACCGCAGGTCGATTATAAAGAAATTATTGGACAAAGGTCCAGAGCTGTGCATTGAATGCAAGCCGTTTACAAACTGAAAAAACCGTAAGCTAATGTTTGTCTTATTTAATTCTAGTACTTCAAAAAAAAAAAACAGTGAAATTCACGGGCGGCAAAACATGGCAGAATTAAAACCATTTTTGTGCGAGACGATTGAGAAATCGCTGCTGCGTGCCGAATGGGAGAAGTGGCTCCGCGCTTTTCAAATATATGTGGACGCAGAGGAAATCAATTGTATAGTCAAAAAGAGGAACAAGCTACTGCACCTGGGCGGACCACAGTTGCAAAGTGTGGTTTACACTCTGACAGGGGCTCTAGTTGAATACGACGAAGAAGCGAAGAATGACGTCCTAGCTGTGCTGATTGGTAAACTGAACGAATATTTTTCCCCTAAACGGAACTCTGCGTTTGAAAGACATCTGTTTCGGGGCATCACCGTTTTAGAGGGAGAAAGTTTTAGCCACATTGTGTTGCGTCAACGACAGCAGATGAATAAGTGTTCATTTGGGTCCACAAAGGCTGAGATTCAGGAGATTTGCTTGATAGACAAGATTATTGACTCGTAGGCTCCAGTGGAAATGAAAAGAAAGTTGTTAGAAAAAGAATATACGTTGGACGAGCTAATTGACGCATGTCAAGTCGACGAGCAAATTGGAAAACAGTCACAGTCGATGGTAACCAAGCCGCAACTGGAGATGGTTAATAAAATTGGGTCTCGTTATATTCGGCCGAGTAGTTCTAGTCCGGAGTGTGGACGATGTGGCCTGGCTGGCCATGCCGAAAATGATCCGACCTGTCCAGCGCGGAATATGATATGTAAGAAGTGTTCTCGAATAGGCCACTGTTCACGGAAATGCAGAACAGGCACTAAGCGGCTGTTTGTGCAAAGCCGCAGAGCAGACATAAAACGACGCCGAACTGATATACGTTTAGTAGATGATGACAAAGTAAATGATAACGATAAGAAGTACAAAATCGAGCGTAATGACTGTTTCAAAATAACAAGCGACGGGGAAAACAACGATACAGTGGACTGCCGAATAGTGGGGCTGTACCATTCCCTTAGTAATTGACTCGGGCTCACGTTTTAATCTCTTAAGTCAAAAGGATTGGGCACGACTTAGTAAGGAAAAGGCGATTGTCTTCAATGTACGCAAAAAATCAATGCAACAATTTAGAGCTTATGCTTCTGAACAATTACTTAACGTAATTTTGGTTTTTGAGGCTCCAGTTGCCATAAATGGGAAATCTGAAATGATTGCCACATTCTATGTATTAGAGAATGGGAGACAATCTTTGCTTGGAAGGGAGACAGCAGTGAGCCTAAACGTACTGAAACTTGGTTTGAGCGTTAATAAAGTTGATAATGTCAATCCGTTTCCCAAGTGGAAAGTCATAACTATTAGGTTGTCTATTGATCTGGAGGTACGCCCAGTTCAGCAACCAATACGCCGTATTCCTGTTGCGTTGAAAGAAAAAGTGGTAGCTCAACTGAATGTTCCGTGGATCTCGCCAATTGTACCGGTTTTTAAAGAGAACGGGAACATGAGACTGTGTTTGGATATGCGTAGGGCAAATAAGGCAATAAAGAGGGAGAATTACCCCCTACCAACATTTGAATCATTTATGACCAAATTAAAAGGTGCTAAATATTTTTCGCGTTTGGACCTGAAGAACGCATATCATCAACTAGAACTTCACGAGTCGAGTCGTGAAATCACCACGTTTATAACTCACAAAGGTGTCTTTAGGTTCAAACGATTACTGTTCGGAGTAAACTCCGCTCCCGAAATTTTCCAACGACTACTCGAGGAGATGCTGGCTCCGTGTGAGAACGTCCTGAATTATATCGACGATGTAATCATATTCGGGAATAATGAGGAACAACATGACTTGGCCCTGACAGCAGTGTGTAATATCTTTAAAGAAAACAATGTCCTTTTAAATCAAGAGAAATGCATTTGGAAAACTAGCAGGTTAAAGTTTTTAGGTCATATTCTATCCGACATTGGTATACAGGTGGACCCAGAGAAAGTTAAAACCATTTCCTCATTTCGAGATCCCAAAAATAAGGAGGAGACTCGTATACGAGCTATAGCTTTCTGGGTTTAATAACATATGTGGGCAGATTTATTCCCGACTTGGCAAGTCGCACAGAGCCGTTAAGGCGGTTATTAAAAACGAAAGCTAAATTTGTGTGGGGTGAAGCTGAAAGGGAGGCGTTTGCAAACTTGAAGCTGCGTCTGACCGAAATTCCGAACTTATCATATTTCGATCCAAACTATAGAACGCGCCTTATAGCTGACGCTAGCCCTGTGGCATTGGGGGCAGTGTTGGTCCAATTCAGCGCGTGTGGCGAATCAAACATTATTTCTTTTGCCAGCAAAAGCTTATCAGACGTAGAAAAACGATATTGGCAAACCGAGAAAGAAAGCTTGGCGTTAGTTTGGGCGGTTGAAAGATTTTATTACTATTTGACGGGCCTAGAATTTGAACTGGTGACCGATCATAAGCTATCTTTAAGCCCACATCTAAGCCACCAGCACGCATTGAAAGATGGCTTTTACGTCTTCAAGCGTTTAAGAGAACATAGCAGACTCATTGTCTGGACTTAGTCAGACAACGGACGACGATAGTTTTGACTGGAAAGGCGAACAGAATATCTTTCATGTAGTGGCAAGCGTAGTGACGAAGAAATAGTAGATGCAATGACATGTTTAAGCAACAATTCATGGGACGCGGCAACTTCAAACAGTTTCTATCCATTTCGATTTGAGTTGTCAGCAGTGGGCAGCATTCTCCTTCGCGGCACTCGATTAATTATTCCTCAAGCGCTGAGATCAAAAGTACGCGCATTGGCACACGAAGGCCATCCCGGAGAATCGGCCATGAAGCGCAGACTTAGGACCAAAGTTTGGTGGCCACTGATCGATCGTGAGGCGGAGAATTTTGTCAAAGAATGTAGAGATTGTCTTGTAGTCTCACAACCAGCAAAACCGCCTCCGATGAATAGACACCCTTTTCCAACTGGACCTTGGCAGTATGTAGCCACCGATCTTTTGGGTCCGCTACCGAACAACGATTATGTTCTTGTTTTCATTGACTACTATTCGAGATACATGGAGTTCAATTTTCTGCGGTCCATTTGTTCTAAGGCAATAATTGACTCGATGAAGGAGATATTCTGCCGACTGGGGATACCAAAATGTTTAAGAACGGACAACGGGAGACAGTATATTAGCGCTGAATTCAAACAATATTGTGAACTTAATGGCATTGAACAGATAACGACGCCAGCTTACTGGCCTCAGGCGAACGGGGAAGTTGAAAATATGAATAAAATCTTGTAAAGCGTTTAAAAATAGCTTGCACAAACAAGCAAAGCTATAAGGACGAAGTACAAAATTTTGTACTAATGTACAATGTTACGCCACACAGCACTACTGGTTCTGCACCATCAGAATTATTGTTTAATCGACTGATCAGAGACAAGATACCATGAGTGCAAGACCTAATAGGCGAATTAACTGACTCAGTCGAAAAGGATAACGATTGGTTGAATAAACACAAAGGGAAGGTGGCTGCTGATAAAAAGAGAGGAGCGAAAGAGGTTGACATAGCCGTAGGAGACAAAGTGCTCCTTAAAAACGTAGTATTTCCGAGCAAATTGACACCGGACTTTTACTAGAAACGTAAGCTACCTAAAAAGAATTCCAGCTCTGGTGTCTTCCGCTACGAAGACTCCGACCTCATTGGAGAGTGCCGATTCAATAAAGCGTCCAGGGACGGCTGATTCTCCGGTCTCTACAGCAGCAGCAGTATCGAGTTACCAGAACCATGAAGTCGGCCAGGTTAAAAGGACTCGGGACGAGGAGCCAGGGCCAAGCTTGAAGCTCAAGCTGAAAAACATTGAAGGGATGTGGCGACCGGTGCGAAGCGAAGAGGCGCACACAACAACATGTCAAAGAGAGCCCTTACGCGAGAGCACGACGCCTACGCCTACGGCGGCTGCGCAGCTCATAGAGTTAGTTGAGTTTGGAGAGTTAAGCGATTGACACGTGAAGTGCGTGGCCATAATGAATAATAAATAAACAATAGTTAAACAAATTAAACTGACTTATTAATACAATCTACCGGGTTGTTACAAGTCTTAACATTCAATTTATTTCAAATAAATTACTAATAATAATTTATCGTTTTTATGGATAGCCCATTCAAAAATAAGATTATTAGTGTTTTCAAATTCATATAGGTCACTTTTTTCGCTATGATTTTTTTTAAACTTCATAACTCTTATTTGCGGTCCCTGGAAGTAGATCGACGTTTTACAAAGCCATGTTGGGTGTTTAAGCTACGATTGAATAGTAAAGAGCAGCTTTCAAGAGAACCAAAGCTGTAACCAGAGCCTAAAACACTCAAGCGCTATTCTTAGCATGCGCTTTGCCTACTACGTTAGCGGACCGTCGACATCGCAGCCATTATTACCAACATTGGGAGTCCGATACTAAGCAACTGCAGAATAATACTTTTGGAACACACTTTAGCACGTGTGTTCGAGGAGACAAGACGTGTCTACGTATAGTTTCTGTTCGCGCCTCTTAAACCAAAAACAAAAACCTTATCTCAGATCAACGACTCAAAACTTGTAAACAAATCAAATAACAAAGCATAATTAAAAAAAAAAAAAAAAATAAACAACAACATTACCTACTAAGTAACTCCGTTACGATGGGGACACGTGAGCCCCCTGACCGGTCAAAATCATTGCTGGAACCAAAATTTTGGTCATGAAACGCATCGACGATAATTCAATGGAAAATGTTACTCCGTTTTTGATAAAGAAAGTTATTAATTCCACCTGTAATGGCGAAGTTCTATTGGCCAAAAAAACTCGAGATGGAAATCTTCTTATAAAGACAAAAAATTAAATCCAAGCACATAAACTGCTGAAACTTCAACTTCTTGGAACACTGCCAGTCGCATTCACAGAGCATCTCACCCTCAACTATTCAAAAGGAGTTATATACTCAAATGAATTGCGCTGCCAACGCGAGGACTTAATTAAAGAAGAACTTAAAAGCCAAAATATATGCGACGTTAAGAAAATCTTAAAAAAAGTGGGCAATGAACTGAAAGAAACTGGATTAATTATTCTTACATTTGCCTCCCACACAACACCAGAAAACATTAAAATTGGCTATGAATCTGTCAAGGTCAAAACATACATACCTTCTCCACTCCGATGCAACAATTGCTTCGGCTTTGGTCACATAAGCAATCTCTGTCGTCGTAAAAAATCTTGCATTAATAGTGCTAAAGAATATCACACTGACCCAGATAAAAAAAAACTATGCAACTTCAATAAATCCTGTGTAAATTGTATGGATAATGAACTCCCGCACACCGATCACTCATCTGTCTACAGGAAATGTCCAATCTTTGTAAAGCATTACGAAATCCTGGCCATCAAGGTATCCGAAAAGGTGGACATCAAAACAGCAACTTCTATTTATAACTCGCGACACCAACACCATAAGCCATAAGCAACAACAACCCAGTAAAGACTACTTCGCCATACCTTATCAATAGTAGCAACGCCACATCAGCGTCGACGAGCCCATCAACAGGACGTAAGCTTGTCTCCTATGATGACTTCATGGTAAGCAAAGAAAATCCCTCATCATCACACAATTCCCTACTTATTCCCCTTCCATCCAACAAACCCAATAGACTTAAGTCACAACTTAAAGCTATGGAAAAAAAATAAACAAACTCAAACAATATTAAAAACTTACAAGATAACCTTTTGTCTTGTAATAACACTTTAAATAATATTAACAATACATCATCAGAAGAACAAATGTCACAAGTTGAAGATGAAATAAATTAATTAACGCTGTAAGTGATCCGATTCCCCCCCTGCGTTCCACCAGTCACTCGACTCGACTGGGGCGAAGGGCGGGGACGATCACTTGCAGCAAAATTCTCTGTAGTTTGTGCCCATCTGAGCGCCAGCACAGAAGGGCACCACCAAACTAATTCGAATATTACTTGACATATAACGCTATACTCTCCCCACTATTTAAATGTCTTTAAAAATCATGCAATAGAATATAAATGGCTTCAACAATAACTACAGTGAACTCCAAATCCTAATAACTCTACATGGACTCACATTTTAGCCCATAATATATACCCAACACCAATAAACTACCATATGATTGCCCTCAACTCTTCTCCGTCTTATGGAGGAGTTGCCATCCTCATACAAAAATCCATTCAATATCAAGAAAGAATCCTTCGAACTGACTTCGACGCCATCTGCGTCGAAATTTATTCTAAGAAAAAGATTAAAGTTATCTCCACCTACATACAACCAAAAGCCAATTTCACTTTGAGCAACCTCTATTCAGTTCTTGATATTCCGAACACTGTACCCACTTTTATAACTGGCGAATTCAACTGTTGGCACACGAGATGGGGCTCGCCCTCCAATAACAAAAAAGGAGTTACTCTAGAGAAATTTGTCACTCAGGCCAACTTAGTCATCCTTAACGACGGTAGTCCAACACATCTGAGCACCCATAATACATTAACCCATATCCACCTTACCTTTTGCTCACCCGACATAGCAATAGAAGCAGACTGGACTATCGAATCTAATTTTTTCGGTAGCGACCACCTGCCAATTTTGACCAATTTGTTTAATACCGTCCAAACACAAACACCAACATATAGACCGTTATTTAAAACTAGTGCAGAAGATTGGTATTTATTTAATTCTTATACCATCCACCATAATTCCTCTTTGCCAATATCAACAAAATTATCTTAAGAAGTGCTCATCAAAGTATACCTAAATCCATTTTTAAGTCGTCTCATACTGTACCCTGGTGGAGCAAAGATCTTGAAATACTTCGCAAAGAAAAAAACGTAGCATGGCGAAAACTGAAAAGAAATATTTCAACAGAAAATATAATCAACTACAGAAGAAAAAGTTCTCTATTCAGGCGTTCCCTCAAACTGGCCAAAATAGAATCGACAGCTAAATTTACCAAGGAGATCAATCCTTTCACTCCCATACCAAAAATTTGGAACAACATTCGACGATTTTGCGGACTGAACCCTTCTAAAGGAATACATTGTATACAACAACCCAACTCCCCAAACAATATTACTCAACTTTAAGACATTGCTGAGCTATTTTGCAAAAACTGGTCCTCAGAATCCCACGACTCCAAATTCTCTAGCTCTTTTTTAACGAACAAATCTAGAATCCTATTCGATGACTTAATGTACCCTACGCGCGTCCAATAGAACAAAATATTAACTTTATTGAGTTTTCTGCTGCCCTAAACTCATTAAAAGGACATACTCCTGGCTTGGATCGAATAAGCTATCCAAGACTAATAAATTTGTATAATGCAATACTCAACGGACACATACCACAACAATACAAACTCAGCACCATAGTACCGATATTAAAACCTAACAAACCCAAAACAGACATATCCGCCTACCGGCCTATCTCCCTCAACTCCTGTATGGCAAAATTACTTGATAAAATTATAGCAAAAAGACTATGGTGGTTTGTAACCGAAAATAAACTTCTACACAATAGTCAAGTCGGTTTTAAGAAAGGAAAATCAGTTATCGATTGTCTCCTTTTCGTATACCCCCTCATAACTAAATCCCTTGCCACCAAAAAACATATCTCAGTCGTATCCCTTGACTTTTCCAAGGCATTTGATATGGTTGGCATTCATGCGGTAATTGATCAGCTCATTAAATGGAAAGTCGGTCCAAAAATACTAAATTATGTGAAAAAATTTGTGACTAATAGAAAAATAAAAGTCAAAGTAGGTAAATTCTATTCAAATACTCGGACCCTAGACAATGGCATTCCCCAAGGATCGCCGCTCTCTGTGGTACTCTTCATCATCGCATACCAAAAGCTTACCGAAATAATTGATTTACACAAGGAAATATATATAAGTGCATATGCGGACGATTTCAATCTCATACTTAAGCTAAATAAATCAAAAAATCTTTCTATAAATTTAGACTCACTGTTTGAAAATATTTCCGAGTGGTGTTCTTACTCAGGTGGCAACAAACATAATTGCAAATACAATGTCTCTACTAGCAATTTCCAATTACCCAACGCTGACTCACTAAAACTCTTAGGAGTTACCTTCAACAAAAAGCATAAATGGAATGACCATATTGACGAACTTTATACATCCCTTACTAAACGCCTTGACATCGTTAAATGCCTTTCCAACCCCAAATTCAGGTGCAGCACACTAACACTATATTATTATTAACACTGATTATGCCTTACCACTGTACGGTACTGGTGCTATAAGTTCCATAAAAAAATTAAACACTTTTATCAACACTGGAATCAGGATAGCCTTAGGAGCATTTAGAACAACCCCAACGCCCAATTTCTATTTGAAGCCAATATTGCACCTCTAGACATCAGATTTGAACACCTGACTGCCAATCTCTTTAACGCAATTTTGAACAGCTCGGACTCCCCTCTTCGTTAAATAATAAAAAACTATAAGCCACCAAAAGTCGAAAAAAAGCAATCTGCTCTAGACAGAGTTCTAAGCGTTAACAAATCGCTGGAAATAGCATTAAAACCCCCGAAAAAACTAAAACACAAAGCCCCGCCTTGGGCTCTAAACGCCAACGCCATTAACACCACACTCCAGAAGTTTATAGAAAAGCATTTCTCCAACTTCAATCTGAACAAAATACTACAACAAAGTTTATATATACAGATGGCTCTCAAATCAATGGCTCGACAGGTTATGCTATAGAGAAAACACAACACTAAAAAGCGGCCTTCTACCTATATTTTCAACTGTAGTTTCCGCTGAATTAATAGCAATACACGAAGCGATTTTACTCCTTAAAGCCAAACGAGGTCATTTTATTATATGTTAGGACTCACTTTCATCATTGAATGCCATAAAAAATGTTAGCAATTGCTCCTACTGTACGAAATCTAATACGATTGTATCCGAAATTTATTCTCCTTTGGATCCCAAGTCACATTGACATAACAGGCAACGAGCTCGCAGATAAAACAGCTATAGATAGTAGGCACTTCCCACTTACATATATCTCTCGCTTGGGGCACACAAAAATAACACACGTCCAATGCTATAGCAAACCTTGATCATCTACTAAGCTCCTGTCCCGCCTTAGGCCAAAAAAGAATTCAATGTTTTCCCCAAATCTCCGCAAAATCCGCCTTATCAAACCCATCCGCTGACAATATTATAGCAATTGTTAAATGTTTAAAACAATGTAATATTTACCATAAGATCTAGCATAAAAAAAAAAAAAACATCATCTAGTCCTAATACATTAGCATTCCAATTTCTAAATTAAGCTAACACTAGCCAATATCTATCATTATAAGATATAATAAGACGAAACCAAAAATAAATAAAAAAATTTGTTAATTATAATTACATATATAAGACAGCCGAAGGCCTCCGTTGCCATGGCTGCGCCTTGTTGCTTAGGTTTTGTAAACTTGAGCCAACTCTGTCAAATAAATAAAATAAAATACTTTTGGAATACATGGTAGCTTGGTAATACCACGGTAGTTCTCAATATTGGACTTACTGCCTGTTTAGCTATTGAGCGTTTTCAATACCTTTAGTAATAGTTTGCTAAATAATTTTAATAAACCAACAAACTTTTGTTTAACCTTTAATTTGTTTAGATTTATATTTATTGTGTTTATGCCGCTGGGGCCGATGTATAGTTGTTTAGTTCTTATATGTTTAATAATATGCCGGCGGACCCGATGTAGCCCGTGCTATTGATGCTTATGTACTACAAGTAAGACAATATGAAACTTCTAGGCAGGCGATCCGATTGACCGTGCCGAAGTGTAGCGAAATGACAAGTAGTGAGAGTCGTAGTTTGACGACAGTTGCAGCTTAAGGCATGCAGAATACATTACAACATGAGAGCAAAGTGGATGCTATTCCAATGCTCGGTTGCAAATGCATGTTGGCTGCTGTGCGGGCTCTGCTGGCTGCATAACCAAACACTGGCCTTTTTACGAAGAGGAAGTATGAAGGATTCGTTCCAAATAGGTGGAAGGCAGGAATATTTTAATGATAAGGGGAAAAGAATTGTGAGGAGTCAACTTGACACCTCACAACGCTTTCTTAGAAACCAAGGGGTTAAAAGAAAGCGGAGATAGCGGAAAAGTAGGATAGGTAGCTGCAGCGTAACGGCATAGTAATAGGCGACCAGCAGGCCGTTGCGTTGACAGCGAACACACATTCGCACAGTAGTAGTTAGTTAGAGATAGGGAATAAGAGTAGGATAGTTATATAGGAAACACCAGTTAGGTTTACATTAGAAGTGCGTATGTGTGAATGTAGAGGAGGAGCTAAGTAGATGAACAGAGTACCGCTGTTGCCAAGCGGAAGTTTTAGGCAAATTGGTACGGTAGTTTTTGGCGGGAAATAGGAGCGTCGGTGGCGGCATTGGGAGTTTCGTCCTGAGCGAGGCACACGCAGCTAAGCAAGAACCCAGGCAGAGTAAAACATGTACCGCGCAAAAACAAATAACTATAAGACACAAAGAGATAAGACCCAGACCGTTGTGGTGTCCTTATAAGGATACTTTTAATATTTAGAGAGCGTGTGTGCTCAGCATAAGTGTGGTACAAAAGCCCAAAAAGAGGCGCAAATAAAATAGAAATATATTAAAATATAACTACTAGTGTTGTTTTTAACAGAGCAAATATAAATTTGTTGTGAACGGACACTGGACAACCGTCTGAGTTACTCCAGCAACCACCGCTACTGAATTCGTTACAACTGGCGCCCGAGCAGGGACTTCTGTTAAATAATTAGTAGTTTATATTGTAAGTATAATTTTTGCTTATGGCCAAGAGTTCGGCCTAGAATTGGTTGGCATTGTTGATGAGTTGCGGAGACAATTCTCACAGTGGGTCAAAGAACTGGAGGGTCAAATGAAGTGGGCGTTGCGATTGTCGGAATGGGCCATGATGCATGGCAAGAGTACGTCAACAAGCAACATAGAGGAAAGTGGACTAGCGCTGCCTGAAAATCCAATCTAGTACACACCCTCGGCTCATTTTCATCCTAGACCAGGCTTACATGGTATGCCAGGCAGAACCAATATGCTGCGCGACTACCCAAGGGTTGCGAAGCAGGTGCGTGAGTGGGGATTCCGTTTTGACGGTACCACAAAACCGCTAGAGTTTTTGGAACAAGTTGAGTGGTCAGCAGAGACGTATGGTCTGGACCTCGACTTGGTGCCAAGGGTGTCCAATAATAATCATTGGGTCACATGGAAGGCATTTGTAGAGGATTTTGAGGGCTACTTTTTGCCCTGAGGCTATTATAAAAAGCTGCGTGAGGAAGTGAGTCCTATATGGTAGAGATGCAGGATCTGATGCGTCCTTGTAGGTATACAAAGGAGCAGCGGCTGCAGTTAATCTACCATAACAGCATACCTGACTTACGGGCGTTTGCAAGGCATAGCCAATTCGGGACTCTCAGTCAGCTTATGGAGCTGGCAGATGAGTTCGAAGATTTGGAGAGAGACCGGCAAAAGCTAAAAACAGATGCACGGCAGGGGCGGCCAAGGGCTATGTGTTTGGCACAGAGCGACCAGCCACTAACCCATAAACGACAGGAGTGTGTCATAGGTGTTGGGAGGCACCCATCGTGTCCAAACAGTATAAGCCATCGCAGCCGGTGCAACAGAGAAATGCTCCACAACCGCAATTACAGGGCAGGATAGAGAATCCCGCAAGAACGTGCCGAAGGTGTAGGCAACTTGGGCATTGGGCTCAAGATTGCGATAACCTGAGAATAATATTCTGCTGGAAATGTGGTTTGATAGGAAAACCAGCCAGTGAATGTTTCGCAAGGCCGGGAAATGACAGGCGACTCTCGCCGAAGAGCAACGAGCGAGAGCCGCATCAGCCAATGCCTCGTCGGCGTTAGTAGGTGGTGGATGACGTTGAGCGGATAGTGGCGTTGGTATCAATTAGGGGCATTAAGATAAATGGGACAATTAATACAGGGGCGACCAGCAGCTTGGTAAGCGAAAGACTGGCGGGCACCTTGAACGCCGTGGGCACAATGAAACCGTTGTTTCGTGAAGTGCGGGTGGCGGATGGCCGGTGCAGCGGAATTTCTCAAAAGCTGGACGTAGAAATCGCTTTTAGACATAGCGTAATTGCAAGAGGGCTCCTAGTGATGCCGTGTGTAATTGACGAACTAGTCCTTGGGTTGGATTTTCTAGCGCGCTTAGGAATGAAGTTGAGCTGTACCGGACATCAAATAAATATATCGAGCGAGTGATTATCACTTAGACAATGGGTCTGGGTTTGATATCGAGGGATTTCTTAAGGTGGAGTTAGCTGATTTTGAGAAAATGGTGGGAGTCTGTAACATTGCTGAGCATAGCATTGTTATAAAAGACAACCCACCGATCAAACGGCGATATGCTCCTAAGAATCCGGCTATGTGATTGGTCCTGAAATGAGTCCTCATGCGTTTGCATATTTGGATGACATAATTGTCATAGGGCAAACGTTTGAAGAACATGTGGCAAATTTGCGGGAGGTCTTTCGCAGGTTGAAAGCAGGAAATTTGCGCATAAATGTGGAAAAGTGTGCGTTCTTTAAGAAAGAACTGAAATATCTGGGCCACATAGTCACTGACCAGGGTATTCGCACAGACCCAGAAAAGGTAGCGCCGATAGCAGAAATAAAACCGCCGGCCAATGTAAAGGAGTTGCGGCGATACTGATACAGGAATCAGACGATGGCAAAAGAGTAATTAGTTTTGCTAGTCGTACTTTGCATGCGACGGAGCGAAATTAGTCTGCAATAGAGAAAGAGTGTCCAGCCATAGTCTGGGCGGCTAGAAAGATGCGTACGTACTTGGAAGGTTATCATTTCAAAGTTGTGATTGATCACATGGCTTTGAAATGGTTAAATTCGATCGAAAGTCCCTCAGGCCGGATTGCACGGTGGGCTCTCGAGCTGCAGCAGTACGATTATGTGGTCGCATATCGGAAAGGCAGTTTAAATGTGGTGGCAGATGCACTGTCGTGTCAACCATTGGCAACTTAAACGTGTATGCGAATGGTTGACACTACTTTGCCTGAAACGCCTAATTGCGCATGGATAAGTCGCATGAAACATGACACATAGGTGGCGCCGCAAAAGTTTGCCGATTATATGGTGGAGGAGGCCCAACTGTATCGTCATATTCCTCATAGGGCTAGAATTGAGGATGTGGCGGCGTGGAAACTGTGTGTGCCAACTGTGTTTGGAATACCGAAAGTATTTATCACGGATAATGGCACGCAATTTACCAGTTGAGCTACAAAACGATTTGTGCAGGATTTGGGTGTACGGCATCAGTTTACTGCGCAAAATACGCCACAAGAAAATCCTACGGAAAGAGTTAATAGAACGGTGAAGACAATGGTGGCCCAATTTGCTGGCACGGAGCAGAGAACATGGGACGAGCTACTCCCTGAAATAATGATGGCAGTGAGTACCTCTGGATATTCTCTATTCTATTCTTAACATAAGGCCGAGAGCCATGGTTGCCTAATGCGTTTCGGCGCGCAGATTGAGAGAAGTGTATGAGGTGGTCCGTCGCAACCTGGAAAGGGCTGCGCAAGATCAGGCTCGGCATTATAATCTGCGTCGGAGGCCATGGAAACCGGTCATAGGTGACGTGGTTTGGGCCAAGGAACACCAATTGTCAAATGCGTTGGAGGGTTTTGCGCCTAAATTAGCGCCAAAAAAAATGTTGGACACTTCCGCATTGTGGATTTTTATTCACCAGTTATCGCAAAACTGCAGGGCTTGAAAGGCGAGGCATTAAAGCCATACGGTCCAATAAATGCAGTTCAGCCCGACGTACAAACATAGTTTGTGGACGTGAACGGCTGTAGATAACAGAGAAAAATTGGGCAAGAAATTCTGCAAAGCTAAATGAATTTGTTGGAAACAAATCCATTTGCAGAATCCTCGCGCAGTGTGGATATAGTCGAAACTGTGCCATATAAAAGTAGATAAATCTCGTATATGGCAACACTAACGAAGTTCAAATTGAAGTCGGTTGGGTCACGAGACAGACTCTGAATGGCGGATAAAAATTAGCTTATCTTATTTGCCAAAAATATGCACGCACGCACACTAGCAGAGTTGCACTGCTTGGCTAGTTTTGCATAGTTGCGCACACAAATATATATTGGTTTTGTTTGTGTGAGCGACGTGCATAGTCGCTGGGAGCCGAATACAATTCAGTTGTAACGGTTCCGAAAATGCGTAAAAAGCGAGCGTAGGATGAGAGGATCCGTTAGGACGATCATCACATCGGCTACGACTCGTAACAGAGGCTTCGTTAGGACGATCATCACATCGGCTACGACTCGTAACAGAGGCTTCTGTTAAGTGGTTTCAACAATGACAGCTGAGTAACATCGGTCATTTTAAAGTAAACGAGCGAAGCAGAAGGTAATAGATAGAAAATGGATCACCAAAACGGAGCAATGGAAGTAGTGGCGGCCACTCAGCCACTCGTGCTGCGGTGGGGTGCGCTTGGTGGAGGTGCCAGCGAGTCCCCCGAGGCCAAAGACACAGGGTAAAGTCCACGGGCTTATCAAGTTGAGCAGCATGAGCAGGTGTTGCAGAGGGCAGCACTGCAGGAAGCCAGGATAAAGCTGACCAAAGCAACGGCGGCTGAAATGGCGCAAGAGCCTATAACGGCGGTGCAGAAGCCAATGACGGTGGCGCAGCAGCCTATATCAGCGGTGCAACAGCCTGTGATTGCAGAGCAGCAGTCCGAAGTAACTGCACGGCAAATGGAGAGTCGGAGCCAGCGGCCTAGGGCAGGAGCACGACAGGTGCGTGAACCTGAGGCGCCGAGGCCACATTCACGCGAGCCGAAGAGGATGCCGACGCAGTGGCGTGGACACCAGCAAAACGTGCGTGGTGAAGCCCGTTTTGTGGCCCCGCAGCCAACAAGAACGGATGCGCAAATGCGTAACAGCTTAGAAAGGCAGCGCGTGGAGTTGGAGAGGTTGCGGGCCAAGCAACTAGAGTTGAGGGAACAGCATCAACAAGCACAACGGCGATGGAGGCGCTGCAAAGGAGGCTGCAGCAGAGGCAAGTGGCAGCAGCAGGTGGCCATAGAACCAAGGGAGCTCACTCAGGTAGACGGTGTTGGTGGCAGATGGAAGACGAAGGCGACTGTCCAACTACGAGGTCAGCCTTTAACCACTGGTGGACATCTAGTGATGGTTGCCGGGGTGAGGTATATACCCAATATGGAGGTGTAAAGGGCTTAAACAAGAGTCATCATAATAAAAGTAAAAGTTGAAATAAAAAATAAAAAAAAAAAAACAAGCGTCGTTTGAGTTAGCAATTGGATAGTAGGTACTTTTATTTTGTTACAGGGTTAATTAAAAAAAAAGTATGAAGAAATTTAGAATTTATGTAGTATCTGAAAAAACAAAATGTTAAAAAGGAAAAAAAATAGGAAATGAGAAAGACAAACTCACCTGGTGAAAACGGAGCCTTAGCCTGCAATAGGTATTAAACAGGTACAAATGAATATGTTGTGGTAGGTCAGCACTAATATATACATGAGCTAGTAAAAGATAATGTATAACTAGTAAAAGAATATAACTAAGGAGAAAAAGACTTACCAAGGAAATGAATATGAAAACTATTCAGCGATGCAGAACCGCGCATACCAGGTGTAAGCCAAAAATTGGATAATTTTGAAAAAAAAACTTACCCGAGTGAGCACATATTTTTTATTTCTTCTTTTTGTTAAACTAACAGCTGACGGCAATAAGCCAAGCGCACGGGCGCAGTTGTGGCAACGCCGGGGAAGCTGAACCCCCTCAAAGACTAATTGCTACGAGATTGAAATAGCAGTTGGTTTTGGATAAGGGTTCGTTGGGGAAAGTTTTTGTAGATAACAGTTAGGTTTTTGTAGATAACAGTTTAAAAGTTAAAGCAGGTAATTAGAAGTCAGTGGCAGCTGGATGCCTAGTGCAAGCGAGTAGGTGTAAAGCGAAACCGGCATTTTACGATAAGGCGTGAAAATTGTAAGAGAGGAGAATGCTGCGCCCAGGAGCACCGCAAGGGTGTTCTGTTATGGCATTAGAGGCAGCGAAGAGTAATTTTGTTGGAGAAGAGCACTTAGGCACGTCTAAAAGGGCAGCGTGCTCAGTAGGGTGCGTATTTTGTTTATGAGCGGCACACTGGTAGTGTGACCGCCAACCGTTTAAAGGTAAATCCGCAATGGGCGGTACAATTTTCGTGGCCAAGCGTTGGTGGAGCTGAGGACTGCTCAGACTTGTGCACAGAAGGCACAAGGTATCGGCTCATGGTCATTGTAATGTAAACGTCCTTCGGGTTTCCCACCGTGTGATTTATTGTAGCAACACTGGATGCATGATGAAATGTAGTCTTTTACGTACTTGCTTGTTTTTGGAAACCAAAACCGTTGTTCAATTCGTTGAATTGTTTTCTCCAAGCCAAAATGACCTGCGTCATCGTGACATAATTTTACTATACGCCAACGTACTGCTCTCGGCACAACAAAACGTATATCTCCATTTACTTTACGATATACCCGATGATTTTTGATCACGTAATCTTTTTGTAGCTGCTTCGTTTAACCAGTATTAATATGACCTTTTAGCACCTTAAATATTTCCACCATTGACGGATCTTGCAGCTGCATCGTCATAAGCCAATCGTCGACTTCGTTTGTTATAGCGCGTATAATTTCTTCATGTGTCCTTTCTGCGGATAAGTCTGGTGCGCGGCTTATAGCATCGACATGAGCCATCTTAGTCCCTTCACGATGTATGATCAGCTCTTTGTTGGCTTTAACTTTAGCAATGGCTGAACAATCGGTGACCGTCTCTACGACATGCAGAGCATCGTTTGTGGATATTTTGCGTATATTTTCAATTGAGCATTCGTTACCATGAATGATCAATCTGTTACTGTCACGGCACAAAACATCCAAGCCTAGTAGAACGTTTTCTGTGAGTAAATTGTCATCTACTATTAAAGCGTCGGCTTCAAACATATTTCCGTCAATAAGAATTTTCGAGACCAGTTTTCTTGCGCAATAAAATTTTCCGCTGCCAAAACCGTTTAAATTAACAGCGCATCTTTGCGCTACTCCTATCTGTTCGGCAAATGTGGTTCGTATTAACGTTCGCGTACTGCCTGGATCAACAAACGCCTTGTTTTCGTTCTCGTTAACCAAAATATTTGTGCATATATCAGCAATTTTGTGTTCCTCAATTTTATTTACTGTCGTGTCTGTTTCTATTTTATTTTGCTGATTTTTGGAATCGTGTGTAGTGTAGCACATGGCTGAAACTGTATTTTCGTCGATCTTATTAACTGTCGTGTTTGTTTTTATTTTGTTTGGGCAATTTTCGGTATCGTGTGTAGTGCGCTTACAAATCGCACATCGTGGTTTGCGATGAGGCTCTGGACATTTTGACGAAAAGGGTTCTATTTTCTGCCAATTGTATCATTTAATAGAGTTTTCACCCTTATTGCTGATATGGTGCTCGGTTACTGTTGTTTGGTCTGAACGCTGCACAGACGAGGTAATGTTTTTCTTTATCGTAATAAGGGGAGCGTGTTTGATTTCGTTATGAGCCGTATAAGTTAAAATATCTCGTAGCAAATCGTTGCACCTTAGGCCATGTCTTGGCCCGTTGTGCTACCGTAGGATCTCATTTTCACTCCTTCCCCGTTAAACCTCAGATCCAAAAACAGAATCAAAAATTAGACCACCCCGATGCAGCAATAAAATCTGCAATCTTTTTGGGTCTCGATTCGGACAGACTTGCAATACTATCTAGGAAGTAACTAGAGCGCCGATCAGCCAGTGTCCCGTGATGGCACGTTCAACCATAGAACACCTCTCCCTGTTCAGAGAGCAGAGTTCCACTGTACGTTTTTTACTTATTTTAGGCCAAGTTTGTTTGGCTACCCGGCAATTAGTCACATTAATCCACTTTTCCATGGATTTATGATCGAAGCGATTTCTAATGTGAAGCTTACATGTGGCCATAGGCATACTCGAGCCGTCTCCGTCTAGGGGAGACAGAGCGGTAGTACCCTGTCTGGCAAGCTCGTCAGCTATGCAATTGCCCTCGATACCCCGATGTCCTGGTACCTATATCAGGCTTATAACGAACTGTTGGGCCATCTCGTGCAGAGACATGCGACAGTTTGTTACAGATATCGAATTTGACGACGTTGAACTAATTGATTTAATGGCCGCTTGGCTATCACTGTATTTGTTAACATTTCTCAAAGAGCTACCCGAGTTTTTTATGTATATTAGTGCCCTGTTTATTGCAATAACTTCCGCCTGGAACACACTGCAGTAATCCGGAAGTCTAAAACTGTGTCTTATATTTAATTCCCCCGAAAAGACCCCACCTCCAACCCGATCATTTAACTTGGATCCGTCAGTGAAGAAGTTGGAGGCATCAAGGGACCATGCTTCCCTACCTGGGATGAGAATGTTAAAGGGTGTACAGGAAAATTCTATTCTCATTAGTATGGAGGAGTGACCGAAGCTACAATTGATCCATATGTTTGAATCTCTCAGGCGTATTGCCGACAATAGAGCGGACTCCTCTCCTGCGAGGTCCAAAGGTTTAATGCTTAAAATAGCATCCAGGGCCGCATTTGGCGTGGTACGAGCCGCACCTGTGATGCACAACTCGGCCACCTGTGGTATTTTGTTGAGTTGCCTTAGTGTGGTTTGCTTTCGCAAAGCTGGCCACCACACTAGAACTCCATATAGGAGGATGGGTCTAATTATCGCTGAATAGAGCCATAGAACTATTTTGGGAGATATGCCCCACCTTAGGCCTATGGTTTTCTTGCAGGAATATAGTGCTATCGCTGCTTTTTTGGTGCGCTCAAGAGTGTTTAGGTTCCAGTCCAGTTTCCTGTCTAGTACTATCCCCAGATATTTTGTACTATTACTGAAAGATAGATTGCAATCATTTAGCTTGGGGGGGGGGACAAGCCGTGGAGTTTTGTATTTCCTCGTAAAGAGTACAAGGTCTGTTTTTTCCGGATTTATACTTAATCCACTACTAGCTGCCCATTCGGACAGCTGTTTTAGTTTACCCGTCATAAGGTCACATAGTGTTTGAGGAAATTTTCCAGTGAAACTAATCATAACATAGCCACCTCCTTCTATGTCGCATAACAGTTTGTTAACTGCCAAGTTCCATAGAAGGGGAGATAGTACCCCACCTTGAGGAGTACCTCTGCTCACGTACCTGGAGATAGAGATGGACCCAGAGATGACTGAACGGTCCTGCATGTGAGCAATTGACTGATCAGTCTCACCAGTTGGTCATCAACTCCCAATTCCGTGAGTGCTCCCGTTATTGCCTGAGGGACAACATTATTGAAAGCGCCCTCAATGCCCAGGAAGCCGGCTAGGGTACATTCTTTTGTGTTTAGGGACTTCTCTATCATGGACACTACCGAATGAAGGGCTGTTTCCGTGGATCGGCCCTTTCGGATTTAGATATAAGCTCCTGATTAGAGTGGTTCTGATATGTAGGCCAATGAGTCTTTCAAAGGTTTTAAGAAGAAAGGATGCTAGACTAATGGGTCTAAAATCCTTGGGGGTAGTATGTGAGGCCTTCCCTGCCTTAGGTATAAAGACTATGTCCGCTTTCAGCCAACTATTAGGAATTTGACCTGTTTTGAGAACCTCCTTAAAGATATATTGAAGCCATTTTATGGCTATGGGGTCAGCATATTGAAGTTGCGCTGGGAAAATGTTGTCAGGACCGGGAGATTTATACGGCTTAAAGCTATTTACCGCCCACTTTATATTGTTATCACTTAAGAGATAATCTAGTGACTCTATCGCCCCTGTAGGACCAGCATATAGCACCTTGTCTATAGTACATCCCGGAAAATGGGTGTTTAGTAGAATACTCAGGGATTGTTCGCTGGAGTCCGCCCATGACCCATCTTCCCTTCTCAGGTATCCCATAGATTGGTTGGATTTGGAAAGTACTTTCCTAAGTCTAGCGGCTTCAGAATTACTTTCTATATCGGAGCAAAAGTTTCTCCATGATGCTCTTTTTGAACGCCTAATTGCTTTTTTATAAGCAGCGAGGTCCGTTTTGTAGGTCAGCGATACCTCGTCTGAATTGCATCGAGTTGCTGAGTTAAATTGTGATCTACATTTGAAACGAAGATCATTTAATTGAGGATTCCACCATGGTGGCTTTTTCTTGCCTCTCGGCCTGCAGGGAGGACATGCTATCTTGAAAGCCTTGTTGCAGGCTTTTGTGAACTTGTCCACAAGTCCACTATGATGATTCTTGCTATGAAATCTTTCTAATAGTAGATCTGGGAGGATCCGACTTAGCTTATTTCTATAATAAGCCCAGTTTGTTTTCCTTGGATCTATATATTGCTCCACTTTAGGTGAAGAGTAAGATAAGACGATCTCAATATATCTGTGGCCAGAGAACGAGTGATCGTCAAGAACTTAATCAACTGACCAATTAGTGACAGCGAAACAAGAGTGAGGTCAATGACCTCTGTTCGTTTCTTTATAAGAAAGGTAGGATCACTACTTCTGCTACAGCACAATAAATTGCTACTTATGATAAAATCAAAAATCGAATCACCCCTACTATTGCAGTTTGAACTACCCCATTGAGTGTGATGAGCATTTGCATCACATCCAATGAGAAGCTTAATATTTCTCTTTTTTGTGACAAGATCTCTTACCGTATCGTGGGGAGGGGGCTTCTGCTGATCGTGGGCCAATATAAGATGACAGCAGTCTTATCGTCGTTGACTGGAACTCCAGACTCGCTGCCGTGTTATCACCATTACTGTACCTATGTAGCAAAAATATGCTGAGGTTCTTTTTAGCAAGTATACAAGTACGAATTTTACCTTTGTTTGTCGCAAAGAGAAGTTTGAATTTTTTTGTGCTTAGGCCGCAAACCTTTTCGCCCACTATCCAAGGTTCCTGCACCAGGACTATGTCTGCTCCGCCCCCAGCCAGGCGGAGTAAAAGTGCAGCCGAGGCTGCCTTACTGAGATGGAGGTTTATCTGCAGAAGTCTTAGGGACATCTGGAGAAAAACGCTCCACTACAGTCTCGTCAGCATCCTCATCATCTGACAATAAGTCCCCCAGGGACTCCTCATCGTCATGTGTGAGTGCCAGAATACCCTTTGCAAGGGCCGAAGTGTCTCATCTAGGTCAGGAGCCTCGATTTCAGAGGAAAGGTCCTGCTCGACTGGCTTGTCGGCAGAGCCTTTCCCAGATGCAGCATCCGACTTGTATACCTTAATGATGGCGGAGCAGAAACCAAAGTTAAGCTTCCCTTGAGCTGCTTCTAACGGAGACAATGATTCCTTATTTAGAGTCATCACTGCTTGGCTGGTCGGACCCTCCGAGCTCTCAACCTTCACCACCCTCCAATCGCCAGTCGGAAGGTGAGGGTTGCAGCGCTGGATCATCTTTAGAATCTGTTCCGGCTCCTTAAAAGTAGAGGGGAACCAATTCTTGCTCTAGGTTTACTAGGAACGTCGCACAAGTCTACAGCAACTAGCTTCGCTCCCGGGTAAGCCTCGCCTAGGCTCGATACTTCCTCCTTGTACAGCTGTACCGAGCGCTCATCGTCACAAGCAATGACTTTGACGTTTCCCTGGTACCACCCCACATCTTTGCAGACTGGTGGGGGGCCGGGATCTTTCTCGAGCATATAAAAACATTTGATGGCCATGGCTGCTTCCACCCAGCGCCACTGCGCCCAGGGAATCCTGCCATCTCCATTCCCCTGATCAATCACTCCAATGAGGATCCTTTCCTTGGATATATCAGCAAAGGATCTATTTTGTTGAACCTTAGACCTCTTCGCTATAGGCTACTGCACTTCATGGGAGCGCTGCCTTTTAGGCTGTGCATTCTCCCGTGCGGGTGTGGGTCTTTCTAGGTTGAAATTGGGCAGCACCGACTTCGCCCACCTTGCCACCCCTCTGAATGGGATGTATTTTGCCGCGTCAAGATGTGCTTAGCACGTCTTCTCTCCGCGTAGGAAAACTTATGTGCCTGAGCGCTGGTCGACGGCATTTCATCCGGAGCACCCATCACTAGAGGAGGCTCCGCCGCATTTCTGCTTTGCTTTGCATCCCCGATGACAGGTACGTCCGAATTAGTGCCGACCACACCGAGTCCGGGATGGAACCTTAAGATCCACCCAGCGCTACAGACTGAGCTGGTGGGCCCGAAGACCATCTTCGCAGCCACAAGCGTTCTTTGGCCAGGCTTTTGAGCCACTGCCTCCGCTGTATGTTTGGGTTTGCTCCCGTTCGACGTTTTAGGAGTGTCGCCCTCCTTTTTTTATTTGTGTAATTTGGATTCCTTATTTTGATTCCCACGAGTGGCGGAGAAAGGGTGGTCCACCTGCGCAGAGGTCCGCATTACGCAGGTAAGGCTAGTTAATCCGGAGGGCGCCAGGTATCCGGATGCTCCGTAAGAGACTGGGCTATTTTGAAAGGGCCCCCATCCAGGGTGACTCTCGGCACGGGTCGCATGACATATCAGAGATCTTTCCCAGAAATATGCCAGGCTCAACTGACTTAGCTAACACCCGTTCCAGAACGGAACTACTGAAGCGTCATTTCGAGTCGGCACCCTCGGGGAGGGTTCAGTCGAGGATTTTGCCGACCTAGAATCTAACAACTCACCCTTTTTATCAATTGCGAGCATTTTATAAAAATAGTCCTGCGGGGACTCGTTAAATGATCTTCGTGTCTTTGACATTCTTATGTGAAAATCAGCCGCTTTCTCGATGCATGGAAAATCGTTCATAAACTTCGTTGCAAATTCTTGCCACTTCTGTAGAACTACCTCTAGTGAATCGACCCAGTATCGTGCTGCACCTTGCATCTTTTTCTGCACTCCAAAAATAAGCGTTCGATCATCCCAGTGATATGCATTTCGTAGAGTTTCGACACGTTTTATATATTGCCGCGAATTTAACTCTTTGTCAGACGAAGGATTAAATTCTGGTAGTAGTGCCACAATTTCCTTAACGTGTCCAAAGGAATTAGGAGCGTATTCACATTGCGACATGTTGCGTTTATGTTCGACATATGTTGCGTATATATTTGAAGTTAGCACATTTTGTTGTTGTTGCGTGTAATGACCGTTTTCAAAAGTGTTTTGCCACCCCTGACCCGTAGCCAAATTTACTTTAGGCGAGATCGTCGTGAAACAATTTGAATACTGCTGAGGCGTTGCAGCATTTCCGTATCTGCCTTGCAGCTGAGCCGTAACTGCATTTTCGTTAGGTAAAGGCGTATATATTTATACGCGATATTGTTGCCCATGCAGCTGAACCGTAGCTACATTTTTGTTAGGCACAAAAGTGTTCGAAATATGAGAATGTTGCGGAGACGTTGCAACATTGGCGAGGTTACGTTGCCCATGTAGCTGAGACGTTGCTACATTTTCGTAAGGCACGATCGTTTCTGTATTGACAGCTTGTTGCGGAGTCGTTGCAACTTGTATGACGCGATTCATGTTGTGTTCGTGGTGAGAAACGTTGTGTTGAAACGATGATGTTGTCGTAGGCAACAAAGAATTTACCGTTACTTGTGGTGTCGCGTTGCCGTGTCGCGAATACATTGCGTCGCGATTGTTCGAATGTTCTGGAAATGGTGATGAAATTGAATGATCATGATCCAACAATTAAGAGGTCACGCAATGCGCAGTCCCGTTAACCGTGTCTCTCTGAGCGCGCAAACAAACGACGACACTGATTCACTTTTTGTACAGAATTGGTTCACTTTTTCCGTTTTTTTATATGGCAGCTATATGATATAGTAGACCGATTTTGATCAAATTTGGTACAAATATGTAGATCGAGGAAAAACTGAGACATAAATTTGGCAGCTCAAAGCTGATTTTGAGAAAATGGGGGGAGTCTGTAACATTGCTGAGCATAGCATTGTTATGAAAGACAACCCACCGATCAAACGGCGATATGCTCCTAAGAATCCGGCTATGCAGGCAATTATCAACAAGGAAGTTGATAGATTGCTGGAAATGAAGTGCATAGAACCCTCGAAAAGTCCACAAAGCACAAAATTGGTAATAGTTCCCAAAAAGAATGACTCAATGCGTCCGTGTTGTGACTATCGTGATTTAAATGAAAGGTCAGTGCCTGACGCTTATCCGTTGCCAAAGGTTAACCATATTTTGGATCAGCTGCGGGTTGCAAAGTTCATCAGCAGACTGGATCTTAAAAATGGTTACTGGCGGATTCCGATGGAAGAGAAAAGCAAAGAGTTAACTGCTTTTACAGTGCCAGGGAGAGGATTATTCCATTGGAATGTAATGCCTTTCGGCCTGCACTCAGCACCAGCAACTTTCCAGAGGGTGCTGGATAAAGTGATTGGTCCTGAAATGAGTCCTCATGCGTTTGCATATTTGGATGACATAATTGTCATAGAGCAAACGTTTGAAGAACATGTGGCAAATTTGCGGGAGGTCTTTCGCAGGTTGAAAGCGGGAAATTTGAGCATAAATGTGGAAAAGTGTGCGTTCTTTAAGAAAGAACTGAAATATCTGGGTCACATAGTCACTGACCAGGGTATTCGCACAGACCCAGAAAAGGTAGCGGCGATAGCAGAAATAAAACCGCCGGCCAATGTAAAGGAGTTGCGGCGATACTTGGGCGTTGCCTCCTGGTATAGGCTTTTCGTGCCTGACATCTCGGTGGTTGCTCATCCTTTGAACTCGCTTTTAAAGAAAGGAGTCAAATGGGAGTGGACCGAGGAGCATGAAAAGGCGTTTACAAAAATAAAGGCGAGGCTAACGTCAGCACCGGTTTTAGCGTGTCCAGACTTCTCCAAATTATTCGTGTTGCAGACCGATGCGAGTAATTACGGAATAGGAGCAGTTCTGACACAGGAATCAGACGATGGCGAAAGAGTAATTAGTTTTGCTAGTCGTACTTTGAATGCGACGGAGCGAAATTAGTCTGCAACAGAGAAAGAGTGTCCAGCCATAGTCTGGTCCCTCAGGCCGGATTGCACGGTGGGCTCTCGAGCTGCAGCAGTACGATTATGTGGTCGCATATCGGAAAGGCAGTTTAAATGTGGTGACAGATGCACTGTCGTGTCAACCATTGGCAACTTAAACGTGTATGCGAATGGTTGACACTACTTTGCCTGAAACGCCTAATTGCGCATGGATAAGTCGCATGAAACATGACACATAGGTGGCGCCGCAAAAGTTTGCCGATTATATGGTGGAGGAGGCCCAACTGTATCGTCATATTCCTCATAGGGCTGGAATTGAGGATGTGGCGGCGTGGAAACTGTGTGTGCCAACTGAGCTACGTCCACGAGTTATGGCTGAGTGTCATAGGGCAACTGAGGGCAACTTTGTATGCAGACTGTGTTGGGTCCTTCCCTAGGTCAATGCACGGCAACTTCTCGGTTTGGAATACCGAAAGTATTTATCACGGATAATGGCACGCAATTTACCAGTCGAGCTACAAAACGATTTCTGCAGGATTTGGGTATACGGCATTAGTTTACTGCGCAGTATATAGGCATTAAACAGGTACAAATGAATATGTTGTGGTAGGTTAGCACTAATATATACATGAGCTAGGAAAAGATAATGTATAACTAGTAAAAGAATATAACTAAGGAGAAAAAGACTTACCAAGGAAATGAATATGAAAACTATTCAGCGATGCAGAACCGCGCAGACCAGGTGTAAGCTAAAAATTGGATAATTTTGAAAAAAAAACTTACCCGAGTGAGCACATATTTTTTATTTCTTCTTTTTGTTAAACTAACAGCTGACGGCAATAAGCCAAGCGCACGGGCGCAGTTGTGGCAACGCCGGGGAAGCTGAACCCCCTCAAAGACTAATTGCTACGAGATTGAAATAGCAGTTAGTTTTGGATAAGGGTTAGGTTTTTGTAGACAACAGTTTAAAAGTTAAAGCAGGGAATTAGAAGTCAGTGGCAGCTGGATGCCTAGTGCAAGCGAGTAGGTGTAAGGCGAAACCGGCATTTTACGATAAGACGTGAAAATTGTAAGAGAAGAGAATGCTGCGCCCAGGAGCACCGCAAGGGTGTTCTGTTATGACATGTTATATATGTTGGAGAAGAGCACTTAGGCACGTCTAAAAGGGCAGCGTGCTCAGTAGGGTGCGTATTTTGTTTATGAGCGGCACACTGGAAGTGTGACCGCCAACCGTTTAAAGGAAGCGGTAAATCATTTTGTGGCGGAGCTTTATGGTACCCCAGTAGCCCGGGAAAAATGATTGTTAGGGAGGTAAATCCGCAATGGGCGGTACAATTTTCGTGGCCGAGCGTTATGTTTGGTGGAGCTGAGGACTGCTCAGACTTAGGCACAGAAGCTTCAACTGAGATCTGACTTGTTTAGCTTAGATTGTTTTTTTTTTATTATTTTTTTTTGTTTGAAGAAAGGGGGGAGCGTTAGGAGTCAATTTGACACCTCACAACGCTTTCTTAGTAACCAAGGGGTTAAAAAGCGAAAAAGTAGGATAGGTAGCTGAAGCGTAACGTGTAGTATAGATTGTCGCCTAATCTTTATATAGGAACGATGTTTTTTTAGTCCTGCCAAAAAGTATGCAATAGCGTTTTTTTTTGCTGTTGTAGTTTTAGTAGTAAAACTTGGGTTTTAGTTTAAGGCCGGTACACAGCAGTGTAAAATCGCGTGAAAGGAAAAAGTGCTACTTATTTCGTGCGCGAAAACAAATTGTATGGGCAGAGTTTGTGACCAAATAGTATGGGCAATTTACATGTAGATGGCGCAACTAGCAATAGATTCCGCCAAAAATTAAATATAAAAATCAGCTGTATTTGCATTTTGTTTACAAGTGCAAGAGCGTTAAAAGTGTATAAAATAATAAAAGGTGAAAAAAATGAGTCTCCATTACTTAGTATTTGTTATGTAAACTCGCCTGCCGTGACAGTACCGTAGCAGTACGCGTCAGCAGGAGTCGACGAGCAGTAAACTCAACAGACTGTCGGATCAGAACCTACCAGTCTCTAAACATAAGAAATTGCAACTTGCCCTGCGAGGCAAGAGTATCGCTTATCTATCTTATTGTTAACTTAATTCGAGCCTCTCGGTAATTGTTGTTCCTACATAGCATTTACATATGCGCATCGTATGCGTTGGCTGCTGCGCCGTACGCTTCCACTCTCCAAACTTCGCTTTGCATTCGGCCAAATGATCCAATATAGTCTTTTGCTTGACCAATGCAATACTCACTCGCCTTTATGTTACCTAGCCGATGGACGCACCCAAACATATCACGCATAAAACAGCATAAAACACATAACACAACATAAATAGCATTAATAAATTCATATACTAAATATAATAATTGGTGTTATAATTTGCCGCTTTTATTTAAATAGTGCTAATAAATAATATTGTTAGCCCAACCCAGACATTTTGCAAAAAATTTGTATTTACTTGCTTTTACTTCATTAGTTTTTTTTTTTCTACATTTTGATATATTAAAAATAATAAAACTAAACTAATTCCGAAATGAAATTTTCTGCTCCTTCGTAAAATTTGTGCATCTATTTTACCTACGCGCCATGGGTTGGTTTCGCTAGCAAAATAAGTTGCAGCACATTAATGTTTTGTTTTTGCGCGCAAAAAGAACAGTTGATTTTTTGCTAGCGCTATCTACACGTCAACCCTTAAAAAAATGGGTGTTGGCGCCAATTAATTATTGTTTATGAAAAACGATATGTAAATTTATTAAATGAATCGATGTTAAGTTAAGTAATTTTTGGAGCTTGCAATCGATGTGCCCATCGAAATGCTGCAATGCCATATATAATGAAGAAGAAAGAGAGAAGAAGTTGTAGAAGTTAATAAAACACAGTCGAGGAAAGTCAAACCAGAGTGCTTGCATTTTCTGTGCTTGGAGAGGATTTTGGCTCGAACATTTGGCGCCCGAGCAGGGACCTATGGATAAGGTTCAAACCCGGATGGAGTTCAACTACTGAAGCTCAGCTTAGAGTTACCTAGAGCATTGGCTAAAGGCGGTCTTCAAAAGTATTGCAGCAGCAGCTCTAGAGTCGAATTGTGAGTAGGATCTTGCTTGGTGCATTTAATATTTCTTGCAGAGGCATTTATATTCAAATTCGGCGTGTGTAACTAAATTAAAAATTAATTAAAATATTGTGCGAGTCAAAAGTGGTGCATCGGCTTAAGTGTGGTATGCATATATATACATATATATGCATATGTATGTAAGTGAGTTCGGTCACGTGTTTTACAGGTTAGAAGTGCATCGTGGTACTTTTACATAGGCACATACATACATACACACATTTCATATATAAAGAAATAGGGAGCACATTTGCTGATTGACATTGACGTAACTTTCGATTGGAGACTCTTCGCATTCTTATTCGGTTTTACCGCGCAGCAAGCAGATTAGTTGTTGGCGCAAAAAGAAACGCGAGAAAAGAATAGCGGTGTTTATAAAGAAGCAAAGGGAGTACAACGTAAAGCTTTACAGTCATAGCAGCAATTAAAATTTAATTAGATTGCAAGTTATTTGTTTGCGTTGAGTTACAACAAAAAGAATAAAGCAATTAATAAATTGAAACAATAGTGCAGGCCAGCATTTTAGTGGCGCTGTAGCTAATTTTCGTTATTTTAGCAGAGGTTTACAAACGTTGACTATATTGTCAAGCGTGAATATCAAACACTTTAATAAGTTCATTAAAGCTCTTAACATCTATTTTTGAGAGTGCTTATATTGCCAAGTGCATAATGGCACCAAAAAAGTGCAAAGAGTCTGAGCTGGTCAATGCTCGATCAGGCTTAGTGAATTCCTTTTACCGTAATAAAAGTTATATTACCAAAAATAGTGCGTCTATGACTACTGCGGAGTTAGAAGCACGATTAAGTCTGATAGAATCAAATTTTACCCAGTTTTGCACAATTCAAGCAAAACTTGAACGTAAAGTTTACAGAATGGACGAGTTGGTTTAACGCATTTATTACACTTGTAGGTTCTGATGCTGAGCTAGATGATTTGTCGAAATTAATTCACTTGAGATCTGCTTTAGGTGCCGGTCCACTAAGCACCATTGAGTGTTTGGAGTTGTCTAGTGCGAATTACAAAAAGGCCGTGCGGTTACTTCAAGATCGATATGAAAACAAGGCTATCATTTTACAAGCCCATGTTAACGAGTTATTTAATTTAAAGCGCGTTAAGCAAGCTGCTTCCGAGTCGTTAGGAGCACTTGTAGATAGCGTGAATTCTCAACTTGTGGCCCTGAAATCATTTAGTGATGAAAAAGAAATCCTCAATGTTATTATTTTCCACTTGATCAGAACCAAACTGGATGAGGACACCATAGAGAAATGGGATAGCGATTGGGATTGCAAACAGGTACCTACATGGTCCTTATTTTCTCAGTTTCTAGTTCAAAGAGGGGTAAATTTGGCAAATCGAGAAGTTAGGCATACATTTGTTAATCGATCGGGTAAAAGGAATGATTCAAAAAGAGCTAGTATAGCTGCAACAGTTGGTAGCAACAGCAACAATAAGTGTTATTGTTGTTTTGGAACACATAATTTAAAGGTGTGTCCAAAATTTATACGAATGTCACCTCTACAGAGGTATGAGGAAGTAAAGAAGCATGCATTGTATTTGGTCTGCTTTAGTAAGCGACACGCAACTAAAAGTTGCAATGTCAAACGTTGTTCTGTTTGCAACAAGCCTCATCATGTGTTATTGCATAGAGAACCGAGCTCTTCGGGAAGTTTAGTGAACAAGTCAGAGGAGTCAGAACCACTAAAACATAGTGAAGCTGATTCCAGCTCCTTGCATAGTACGTTGCTGATGAGGGCTTCAACAAATTTCCTTGCCACGGCTGTGGTGTTGATAAAGGATGGTGATGGAAGGTTCCATAACTGTAGGTGTGTCTTAGACGCCGGAAGCCAAGTTCACTTTTTGACTTCTCGGTTGGTCTCCAAGTTAAATTTAGAAATGCAGGATACATGCATGCGCCTCAGTGGGATTGGAAATGCTCCATCCCAGATTCTGGGCGAAGTGCGAGCAACATTTAAATCTAAAGTGACTAGATTCTCAACTTCAGCTGATTTTTGTGTGCTGAATGAAATAACGCAATATAGCCCGACTAGTTCACTCTTAAACTCGAAGTGGCAGCCTCCAAAGGGAGTAAAACTTGGTGATCCCACCTTTTATTCCGGGGAAAATATTGACATGCTGATTGGAGTTTCGTTGTTCTTTAATTTGATGTTAGCTGGCCAAATAAAATTGGGACCAAACTTGCCAATACTACAAAAGTTTCTATTAGGCTGAGTTGTGGTTGGTGAATGCGCTCATAGTAGCAGTGGCATTTCACTTTTAGTCAAGCAAGGCTTGCAACAACCAGCGAGAAAGGATGAGTTATTGGAACTAGTTCAGCGGTTCTGGCAATGTGAGGATGTGCCACAACCAGCGTGCAACTGGACAGAAGACGAACAGCAATGCGAGCAACACTTCCTAGATAATGTGGAGCAGGAAGCATCAGGACGTTTTAAAGTCAAACTTCCGTTCACAGCACCTAGCCTACAATTAGGTGATTCTTACCAAATAGCACTCTCCAGATTCCTCAATTTAGAGAAAAGGTTGAGTCGCAATGATGCTTTGAAGGAGCAGTATTCGAATTTTATTGAAGAGTACAAAAATTTGGGTCACTTAGAGATAGTAGACCCCAACCAAGCACACGAGGTACAGTATTTTATGCCTCATCATCCGGTCATTCGCCCAGAAAGTGAAACCACAAAATTGCGGGTCGTCTTCGACGCTTCCTGTAAATCAAGTAACGGGAGGTCACTTAATGATACGATGCTTGTAGGGCCAACGCTACAACCGGATTTGTTTGATATTTTGGTTAGGTTCCGATTTTATAGGTTCGCGCTTACCGCTGACATCGCTAAGATGTACAGACAAATTTGGGTGAATGAGCCACATTGCAATTACCAATGCATTTTATGGCGAAACAGCAGCAAAGAGCCTATTCAGGTGCTTCGTCTGAAGACAGTAACTTATGGAACGAGTTCTGCCCCTTTCTTGGCAGTGCGTTGTCTCTGGTACTTAGCAGAGAAGCAAGCAGAAAGGTTTCCAATGGCTAACGAAGCAGTTAAGCGAAGTTTCTATATGGATGACATGCTGTGCAGAGCCGATTCAATTCCTCACCTCTTAATGTTGTGGAAACAAGTTACAAAACTCCTTGAGTTAGGACAGTTTGAGCTTCATAAGTGTCGAAGCAATTGTGAGGGCGTATTGAACAAGGCCTCCGAGAAGGAGCCTTGGATTCTTAAAACTGAAGATGCCGCTAAAACTTTAGGGATCCTTTGGATGTGCAAAGAGGACACAATAAAATTTCGGCTAGCTTTACGAAGAGAACGGTGTTGTCAGAATTGGCCCAACTGTTTGATCCACTAGGAGTCTTAAGTCCCATAATCATTTTGGGAAAAATATTCATTCAAGAATTGTGGTTGCTCAATCAGGAATGGGATGATGAGCTCCCATTGAGCTATGCAAGCCAATGGCGCAAATATCGAGAAGAACTGAGGTTTATATCTCAAGTCTCTCTCCCTCGATCAGTAGTCTCAGCAGTATCTGAAGTAGATATTTTGGAGCTATATGGGTTTTCGGACGCATCTAAACGAGCCTACGGGGGTGCGATCTATGCCCGCGTAATCGATAAGGCTGGAGGAATGTCAGTTAATTTAGTAACTGCAAGGTCTAAGGTCGCTCCCGTAAGAGTAACGTCCTTGCCTCGCTTGGAGTTACAAGGAGCGTTGCTTGTGACAAAGTTAATGCAAAGAGTTCTTTCGTGCGTGCATTTAAAGGTAGCGCAAACTCGATATTTTACGGATTCAAGCATCGTGCTAAATTGGCTTTCTTCTCATGCCAGTCGGTGGACCACTTTCATTGCCAATAGAGTGGCACAAATACAAGAGTTGACAAATATTCAGAATTGGTACAAGATCGAATCTAATCCAATCCCACGGACATTGTTTCCAGGGGAATGTATCCCCAAGAATTGAGTCACTCAAGCTTGTGGTGGCATGGCCCTGCGTTTTTGGCGCAACCGATAGAAGATTGGTCAAAATGGCAATGGACCAACACGGTAGAAAAACTTCCCGAGCAAAGAAACCAAACATTTACTCTAGCTGCCAGTGTGCAAAATGATATTGTCGACTTGTTGGACGATTGTAAGTTTTTAAACGATTTTCTTAAGCTGCAACGTGTATTTAGTTATATTTATCGTTGGCGAAGAGCAATAGTAAAGTCAGATTCTATTAGAAATGGCGCACTAACTGCTGTAGAAATGTCTGGAGGATTACGCTATATTGTATTTAATTTGCAAGGTTCGAAATTGCGATCGGAATTCCTTAGCCTTCAAGAGGGAAAATTGATTAAGTCAGCTAAGATTCAGCGCTTGAATCCTTTTATTCACGAAGAGGAGGGTATTTCTATTATTCGTGTAAGCGGACGTTTAGCAAAGGCCGATGTACCATTTGATTCAAAACATCCCATACTATTACTCAGTAACCACTTAGTAGTCAATGCCTTAGTTGACTACACACACCGAAAGAATTTACATGCCGGGGCGCAATCATTATGCGCCTTTTTGCGGCAGAAATATTGGATCATCAATTGCAGGAAACTAGCGTGCAAGACGGTAAGGAGCTGCATCGCATGCTTCCGAATGCGGCCTGTCCTGGCTAATCAATTGATGGGTCCCCTACCAGCGAGCCGCGTGCGTGGCTTTTGCCATCCATTTCAAAAGGCTGGACTGGACTTCGCAGGACCTTTGTGGATGCATTTCAATGTTCGAGGAAAGCGCCCAGTTAAGGTCTACTTATGCGTATTCGTATGCTTTGTTACGAAGGCGTGCCACCTAGAGATAGTCTCGGATCTGAGTTCCAACGCATTCATAGCCGCGCTTAAGAGATTTTTTGCAAGGCGTGGATTGAGCACGGAACTTTTCTGTGACAACGAAACAAATTTTGTTGCCGCATCACGAGAGCTAAACAGATATTTTGATGCTGCCAGCCAGCTTCACATTGCCGGTACATGCAGCCAGCGAGGAGTGACCTTTCACTTCATACCTCCACGCTCACCGCACATTGGTGGCTTATGGGAGAGCGCCGTCAAGGTAGCCAAGCAGCTATTGGTCAAGTGCGTGAACACCACTGCGCTAAATTATGAGGATCTTGCAACAGCTGTTGCACAAGTTGAGGCTATCATGAATTCCAGACCTCTGCATCCGCTATCAGGTGATGCTAATGACTTGGAAGCCTTGACACCTGGACATTTTTTAGTTGGTCGTCCTCTAAATGGTTTAGCAGAACCTTATGACGACGTAATGTTAAAATTGTCGTTAACCAATCACTGGAAACGCATCTTGGTCGTTCAGAATACGTTTTGGAAACGCTGGTCAGCTGACTATCTCACACTACTTCAAGAGCGGACGAAATGGAGAGCTGCTCATCGATATGCTGCAATGCCATATATAATGAAGAAGAAAGAGAGAAGAAGTTGTAGAAGTTAATAAAACACAGTCGAGGAAAGTCAAACCAGAGCGCTTGCATTTTCTGTGCTTGGAGAGGATTTTGGCTCGAACAATGGGCAACATTGCAGCTGCGTACTACTTGCGAAGTTCTTGGCGCTAAGAATTTCGAGAGCATTTTTTTATATGAAGTTTTGTTTTCTTTCACGCGGTTTTACATTTCTGCGTACCGGCCTTTAAGTAGTAGATTTACAATTTTATAAGTTTTAATAATATTAGCTGATAGTGTTTTAGGACTAATTACGCCTGAGGTTTTCGTTTTTTCGGGGTACTCTTGCTGCGAATGTTGTTTAAAAAAATACAAATAAAATTAACTATCTAAATCTGCCCATTTCTACACTTTCTCCCTTTTGTGGGAAAGTGGCCATTTTTCTTGGGTCTCCTTTTTTGTCTACACTGAGCTAAGAAGGTCCTGTCTGAAAGACCTGCTTTTGCTTCTTGATTGTGGCGTCGTACCGACCAGGTCGATTTTGCTTGGTGCAATAGTGAGTTTTTTATAAAAAAAAATTAAAACACATTCTTTTTTTAACCTGTCGTGGATGGGAGGAGGTAATACCCCGGGATATTTCCAAAGTTTTTTATTGATCGTCGCCGATGGTGCCATATCCAACATTTTAAGCTAGGATTTGGCACCAAGTTAACAGCGAAGCATTTGCTGCCGTCGGGAACAGCGCGGGAGTATCGTTCGCCGCTACATTTTTTTTGTGGTGTTTTGGAATTTTGTTTGTGAGTGCTGTGGAAACTGCCTCGGAATTTTTTTTTTTTGGTGAAAACAGTATTCAGCTTGGGAGCTAGGGAAGGGAAAAAGAGGAAGTCGTGGCAAACTATAATCCCAACAAAAAAAAAATATAGCTAATTGTACCAAAGGGAAAAAAGAGAAGCCGAAGGAATTCAGTACCAAAAATGGGTGCCTGCACCTGATTTTACCTATACCTAGTTTAATATCATTAGGATCTAAGTAATTTTTTTTCTTTTTTTTATTAAGTTACATAACTAGTGAAGTGTTTCAGAAAGATAGGGGAAGAAAGAGTGTATACTTGTGATTTTGTTGTTGTTCTTGAGGTGTGATCTCTTTTCAGCTTTTGTTGCGCCGAAAGATATTTCGTCACGGGAGGAAGGCCCAGAGTGAGTAAAGAAAGAAAAACCGTTAACCGTTAAATATTCCTTTTTTTAACCATTTATATTTTTTATCAAGATAATTTTGTAAATTTGCCTATTTTCATTATTATATAGTTTTTCTGTTAAAATTCTAAGCGTACCATGAACATAGTCTTAATTTGTAATTATGGTTAAATATATGGTTAAGCATGAATTTTAATCGCTTAGTTTTAAATAGTTTCCGAGGCCAGCGTTGAAATTGAAAAGACTTAGGTGATTTTTTTTGGGATCACTGGATTATTTTTGGAGAATAGTGATCACGGTAGGGTAGGCTTACACTGCTGTTGTACCATGGCAGTGCATCACCTAGGGTAACTTACTTTTCCGTCTGTCCGTTTAGGCTGCCTACTGCCAATAACTCTTCTTCTTTCCACACGCGAAGTTTATGTAATAGGAATTATTATTATTACTAGCGAGCAGGTAGCACTGCAGGAGGTATATTAACTCATCCCCACTCTCCCTTACTGCCGCCCATAGGTGGTGCTCCAGCGCGTGCCCTGCTTTGCGGCTACGATTGCAGGAAAGTATACCACTTTTGAACCAGAAAAAAGGGATGATTTTGAGGTCCTTAACTAGTATTTTTTTTTGACTTCAAGTGGTATGTTTAACACGGAGCTGTCATAGGAACTGGTTGCGAGTAGTATGGAACTCGTAAATGGGCAATGGCAACCTACCATTGGGGGTGGGGTGTATTTGCGCTATGAAACCATACTAGTACGAAATCACTCTTGAACCAGAAAAAGAGGATGTACTACGGTAGGAATTAAGTGTATATAAAACAAATACAGTGTTCTTTTAAACGTATATTCTATCCATTTATTTTGACTTTAATTATTTAAAATTTTATTATACATTTTTTTTCTTATCACTTACGGTTTGCTCAGTACCTTGAAATAAAAAACATGCAAAGGGTCTAGCCGGTTCAGGTACCCAAAAGTGCCCCCACCGATTTTTAAAAACTAATGAAGCAGATCGATTTGTACGTGCGATAAAAATTTTACAAAAAATTTCAGATCGAAAAATTAATGCGTTACCGCTTAATTTAAAAAAACGTGTTTTTCACTTTTTGTATTATTGCGACTAAACTACTTAATATTTTTGAACCAAAATTTCCACAATAATACTTATTATAATAAGGGCAATGAAAAGAATTTTTTTTTAAGTCTTTAAAAAGCCCTGAAACTATGTTGATGGTCTGCCAGGGGAAGGTGCTCAACTAATGTGGGCAGGAGTAGGGACTTTAGTATCTTAACTAGAGGTGAAAGGAGGGTAATAGGACGATATAAAGAGCCTAAATGCAGGGGCTTGCCTGGCTTGGGGACAGGGATAATTTTGCCAGTTTTCCAGATAGATGGGAGCCGATGGATGCGTCATCGAGGTGCTGAAGCCATTTGATCCTACGATGCTCATTTATGAGTTAAGGGCTTGGTGTGCCAAAGAGGGCGCGGGGGCTACCGGTGTTGGCCTGCGACATCATAAGCCAATGTAGTCAGACCGGTATAGGTTAGAGTTCCGCAGACCAGAGCATCTGAGATGACTGCACTCACCACAAGAACTGCATTTAATGGGTGTGGCGGAGGCGGTGAAACGCTTCCGGCACATGCAGTACTGTTCGTTCCTGGGGGCATGTGCGGGTAGTATTGGGGCACTGGAACTGGGAGGGATAATGGGGGAAGATGCGACACGTGACGGGGGTAGGCACTTAGGGCACCTAAACAAGGGAGAATACTCCTTAGCACTGTTGTTGTTGTTGTTGCAGCTGCTGATTGCGCCAACTTGGATGTTTGGCATTCAGATCACATCCAATGATGATTTTTGCATCAATCGAATGTGATCTGAATGCCTTTATCAGTGTTTCCATATCATCTTGATGGAATATGGCGCTAGGTTTTTTTATATAGTGCCGCTATTATGTATTGATGTAGACATCTGTATTGCCACCGCCTCAATGGTACGCAATGAGGGAGTGTTAATTCGCTCATATGCGTAAACATTTCTGACACAGATGGCCGTACACATGTCTATTATTTTTTTATTTTTGGCCATTGCCATTGACTTTATTTATATTTGGCAAACTTGCAGCGATGTCTGTCATTTAGGCGCGTTTCAGCTAGCAAAAGTACATCCGGTTTGTGTTTATTTAATAATTGTTGCTCTAGTGTCTGCCTTTTTGCAATTGACACAAGCGAGTTAATATTTTGGAATATTATCTTAAATGTCATTTAATTTAATTAATATGTTGCTATAACTACTATTGTTAGTATTATTAGTCGTGTTGTAATAGCTAGGTAAAGTTAATGTATTAATATCAATATTGTCAGTACTATTATTGGTATTTTGTAAGTTTTGTAAAATTTGGTTGAGGCAAGAATTCATGTTGTCTGCCAATGAAATTATTGCCATCTGTATTGATGCATTCATATTGTTGTTATTATTGCTTTGATTTTGCATTCGTTGTTGATGCTGTTGTTGTTTTTATATGAAGTTTGGCAGCACAAAATAAATTCCCCTCAAGTGCGTACTAGGCTTAAAAAAAAAGCAAAATAAAATAAATGTATATACAAAAATTGATTTCTGTATTTATTTGTGCTGCTTCACGCAAACATTTATTTCCTTTTCAGCCGTTTCAGAGCGTACGCATCTTTCACCTTCCCCCCTTTCTCCAGCACACGTTCCATTGCCATCGTTCCAGGCGGAACGAGCAACAATGGACTACCGACATCGGCTAGCCATGGTTGTGGCCGGTGTAGGTAGCTTAAATGTACTCGCATGCGGTAGTCGCATTACAGTTCTGTTACAAATGTAGGTAGCCGTCAACCAGTTGGCGGATAGTTCACTGAACTGAAGGAAAAATATTGAAATATGGTCTTTGGCCTATTTATTCATCTACATATAACTTAACTGTCAATTCATTAAAATGTAAAATACAATAATAATAATACTTCTAAATAAAAACAAAAAAAATCAACTCAATTGTATTTAAAATACAATAATTGTTGCTAGAAATCGTCCATACGTCTAAAGCACAAGACACACAGTTTTAGTTCTATGTATATTTTATTCTATTTATTTAATTATTAATGTGTTTGTACAATGTGTGATTTTAAATTATATGTTCTATGTATGTGATTATGTGTGTGGTTGCGAATGTGCACTGGCGAATATGCGCTTGCGCTTTAAAAAATGTTGTGTCACTTCTTTGCTAGTTATTTTGCCACTGCTCGCTATGCTTAAGCTGCAGTAGCAGGCGTTCGAAGAACAGCCTGCACGAAGAGGTGATCCGATTAGGCTGGTCCCAATTTTAGAGCGGTTCTGATTTTCGGTAACAATAATAATAATAACCCTTATAAATAATTAGAACTCTATGTAATGAATTAGTTGTTAATATTGTTTTGTACTTACGATTTTTTATTGATTTATTTTACTTTTAGTGTTTTTTACAAAATTCACTTGCACTTACGTGTTGCCTGCACACGAACAACTCAATTCCATTTCGTTTTGATGTTCACATCAGCTCCCGCTATTGCAAAAACGGACATTCTGCTGAAGTGCGTATGTTTTACGACTTCAGAGCCGTTATCGTTTTCGTTCAAGTTTTCGATCATTAAAAACATAAAAAATATATTATCTTTATATCTCGTTAGAAAAGACCTTCTGATGCTTTATATGGCAATGACCTAGAGATAAGGCCCACGTATAACAGGACTTTACAAAAATATTCGCCACTTGGAGCAAATTCGAGTCAAAAAGCATATAAAGTGTCTGGGGGTCAAAAAACTCACATTTAAACAGGGATAATCCTTAACTTATTGCGGGTACGGTTACGATAGCGGTAATACTGGTACTCATGAACCGGTAAACGGTTTTTTTATACCGGTTCCGATTTCATTCACCGATTCATAGAGTATGAAATTTATAAATAACAAAAAACTATATGAAATAACAAAATCTCAAAGAATAGATAAATTCCTCATTAAAATTCTTGAAAAATTCATAGAAAACAACTCCCATAATAATACTTTAAATGAATAAATTTTGTGCACAGTCGGGCACCGTTCCCGACAGTAGAATACCCTTTACCCATTTCTCCCATGAAAATGGCGTTATTAAGGTAACTCGACTGCAGGCGATGGGGTTGATTCGGCAAATTGTCGAAATTGTGTCGTTTATATGTAAGCTCAACATGAGTCTTCGTATCAAATTGGTGGCTCTAACATAAACATTAACCGTAACATTGCTATAAAAGTGGAATTTTTTGCAGTCTAGAGGATGGGCTGTCCGATTTTGATCATTTTTACACAACATATGCACAATAACATAACATGTGCATGACTGTGCTAAGTGTCAATCGGATAGCTTTTATTGTGTGGCCAAAAGCACGTAAATTTCTCTCGGGGGAGAGTGTTGAGATGTCGACATATGAATCGATAAACTTGCTCTTTCCCGGGAAAATGATCCTCTTATAGTAAAATCTTTTTGCTCTAACTCTTATAGTCTCTGAGAAACACGTTACAACACGGACGGACATGGCTATATCGACTCGGCTATTGCTATATGGTCTGCCACGCCCCCTTCTGCCTGTTACATACATTGCACAAATCTATTATACACTTTGTGTATAGGGTACAAACAGTTGCAACACCGATACACCGCGTTTAATGAGGAGTGCATGAAAAAAGTGGGAGCTGAAACGGTCTGCTTTACTAAAATGCCACGAGTGCCGAAAATCTCAGAGGGTTATATAAAATTTTTTGAAAAAAGTCCTGACTGAATGGCAAAGCTTGGGATGTGTGAAAGCGATACAAACACAGCCTTCTATCAAAAAACGGTTATTGAAACAAAATGTTCTTATACACTGCAATCTAATAACGGTCCAAAGCTCAGATCGGCATTATTTAATGGACGCGACATTTGCTGTTGTCCATATTGGATTGTATAAGAAGTTACTAATTATTTTTATGAACATGAATACCATGTACGGTTTGAAATTGGCAATGTTTTCTGCTCTCACAGGTTTTTCCTTTCGCATTTGTCTTGATATCAAATAAATACACAGAGGCATATCAGCATGTACTTAATTATTTAAATACAAATATAATTGAGTTAAAGCCAAAGATAATCATGACTGATTTTGAATTAAGAATATATTTCCAAATGGGATGACGAAAGGTTGCTAGTTTCATTTTGGTCAGGCAATGAAACGAAATGTAAATAAATGCCGACATTAGGCAGCGATGACAAGGCAAAATCCATTGGCATTTCGAATTCTTCAAATAATTCATGGCATTACTTTTTCTTTCAATCCAAAAAAAATAATAACTCTCCAGCTGCATTTTCTGTTTGCAAAGAGGACGTTAGGACTACAAATTCCATTGAAGACTATAATGTCTATTTATTAAAAAATATACCAAAAAACGGATCGTCTTGGGAGTTCCTTAAAATGATCAAACAAGATGAGTTTCAGAAGCACGGCGACTTAAAGAGAATATTTAATCGCGAACTGAATGTGCTGCAGGGACAATGCAAAAAACTAATATATGATATTAAGAAAAAGAAAATTTCTGTATCGGATTTTCTAAAGATACTATTGTAACGATGGTTGCAGTTGTTCCGGTAGCATACTCTGCCTACAGGTCGACTTTGCTCAGGGAAAATGGGGTGGGGTCTTTTGCCACCCAAAACACTGCCCCGTCACACAACTAAAACTTGTAGACAGAGAAAAAAAAAAAGAATTAAGGAAGGATTTGAGGAAGAAGCCAGTTGGTAGTGGTAAATAGTATGCGCAAAATTACAATCCAGTGGTACGATGTTGTTGCACTGGGTCTGTACCCTCCCAACCAAGTAAATGATAAATTTCATTTACCCTAAATTGTTGTAACGCAAGATTTTACTTCAGGTGCCCATTTTGAGTTTTTTTTAATTCATATTATTAACGTTCTTCATCGTTAAGGAATCCATAGGTATTTCATAGAACTTACAATATTGAGTTTTAGTTTAAACAATGTATATATAACATTCTTGCACCAAACCAACCAAACCATCTCATTAATTCAGGTGGTGTGCTTGATTTGGTCAAATGGCAATTGATAGATACGCGCCTTTGTGTTGATTTTTATTACGGAATATACTTGCCGGCTATGCCGTACTTACAACCAATAACTCCACGCAGTCGACAGACCTGATAATTGATGAAGATGTTGAGCTGTATGAACTTCAAAGAGAATTAGATAATATCAACACAATTTTGCACATACATACCATACCAAATGAAATTTAACAAAGGCAAAATATAGAAAAAAATAGAGCGTAATTTAACAAGGCGAAAGCTTCGCAGTTTATAAAAAATAGCGGCGCGTTTTAGCGCGCGGCAAGACATGTGCTTGAATAAAAATCTCCCTAAATAAAAATAATCAGTACGCGCACATTTTAATATTTGGCCACATACCTTAAGGATTTGTATGCGGATCGTAGATTTAGGACACAGTAATTATTTGACATATAGTCAGTTTGTTTAAAATGAACGTGTAACCACACAGTGGCAGGTTTAGTAATTTTATTAAAGCACTTAATTTGAGTGGATGAGTTTTAGCTTTACAGATTTTTGCAGATTATTATTTTATCCCGACTGTCGCTTATCGCTGCCAAAATGAAATGGTCGCTTCCGTCAAAGGAAGAAGAAGATGCAATAAGAATCGAGCCTTGCCACCCACTCAGCTTAGTCAGCTGGTGCATTATCGATGTTTCTCTAACATCGTATGTAAATAGCCAGATCGGACATTGACTGTGTTGAAAAACAATCGCTTACCATCGTATGCAAATGACCAGATCGTTCATTGTTTTCAATAAGTAAATCCTACGCAATATTTTAAATAAATAAAATAACATATGCACAAATGGGAGACGGCAGAGCCACCTTCACCCCCTACACTATCTTGCCATAAAAATGAATTGATAAACGAGCCAATCAAGGAGGAAGATTCGTCTGGTTCTGGAGATTTCAAAGGGGAAGAGAAAACTTTGCCTAAAAAGTCAGACAGAGAGAACTCTGTCTCTTTGAGAACTCTGCTAAAAAAATGATAAAAATTTGTTTTTATTGCCGTCGTCACCCATGAAATGAAGTGCGAAGAGTGCTATATAAAGTTAATGGCTTTGCATGATCAAGCGGTGACATCGACGAAAAGGCGGCAAGTGCATCGCAGGCCGCATTAAACAAAATGGCGTAGGCTTCTGAATACAGCGGCGACAAAAATGTTCTGGTACATTCGAATTTGAAGAAAGAAGAAGAACTCTTAGACGCTACTATTAGAATTGCGGAGAAAAATAAAGTACTGGCTGGAACTTACGCTAAATGAGAATAAGTCGGGAGATCTATAGTCGCGTTTTCTGGCGCTAACAAGTACGAAGCAAACAAATGGCTATGTGATTTTGAGCGTATTTGTAAAAGTGTCAACGACTGTGAAAATTTTAAGTTCTGTACGCTTCTTAATGAAACCGATGTCTGATGCTGAGTTGTTTTTACGTGTGGACAAATCGAAGCGCTACGACGAGTTCAAGAAAAATGTTCTAAGAACATTTGGAAGGTAGTTAGTGGCTGATATAATTTTGTTCTTAAAAGAGACTGTTTTTAAGCCTGAGAAACCAACAGTCATGGGTTATATACTCCAAATTCAAGAAATTGCTTCGCGTGCGGATATGTAGTAGACGAGAAGCTTACTATACAATTTATTATTGACGGATTTCCCGATAACGCATCAAGTATTGCCATGTTATACTCAGCAACAATTGATCAACTTAAGGATTTAGCTCCCAGATATAATATTTTACCCAAATAAGTGAAAAACCGGAATTTGACATGAACAATGCTAATGTAACTAAATTCATTATAAATAAGCGAAAATAAAAAATTATTTAGCCATTAAGAAAGCATGCTTCCAATTATTTAAAATGATTGATTAATAATAATCTATAAGGAAAGTATTTTTGTTATATGTAACAAGACTAGTATTAAGTGTTTCGTTAGTTAATTAAGATTATATGAAGTTAATGAAGTGATGGTAAACGTTTTTATTAAAAATATAAATGAGTTTAATAGTCCACGTCTTCATCTATACGCCCTTAACAATGTCAAGTCATATATTAGATTTAAGTATTTGTAAGGAGAAATATAAATAAAAACAAAATACGTTTAATTTGCTTTTAATTGGTTTTTTTTTTTCAAGAATGAATTGTGTCACATCGAGAATTAGTAGGCTGAAAAAGAGTGACCATCATTCTCATTTTAAATTAAAAATAGTTGTTTGGTTATGCGGCCCAGCAGCCAAATGTTAACTTACATAGCTCCCACTCACCACCCTACAATACTTTATGTTAGCCGCCAGCTAAGCGGGATGCGCTGTAATTGTACTCATTCGCATTTTAATCGTCGGTAACCGTAGTCGGTACGACACACAAAACAACATCTTATCGTTGCATGACACGATCATAGTTGATCTGTTATATAATTCAACATCAGTAGCACGGGCTACTCTTAGTTCCGCCTGCTTTCTGCTCAATATCAGCATAAACGTAAACCTGCATATCGGGATTTAAATAAATTACATTACTCTATTACTTTTATATAATTATCGTTTTAATTAATAAAATGAAAACATAAAATATAGTTGCTGAAAAAGCTCAGTAACTCAACAATAGTCTCATATTGAGTAAAGCACAACTTGCTTTGAGTACTGTTTTCATGCACGAATATGTTCACATAGAGAATTTGTTGCCTCATAAGGAGTGCACTTTTTTCTTATTTCAAGTTGCTTCTATTCTCAAATTGAATATTTTTGGGTGTTGGAGCAAGTACGTTTTGGACTCATTTGAAAGTTGAAATGGTCTCAGTATGAGGACAAATACTGAGTACAAAAAATTCTCGAAAAAGTGAAAAAAACAAGTTAATTTGAGTTATTGCAAACTCTTATTTAAGAAGACCCTTTGGTCTAGCCGGTTAAGGTATCAAAAAGTGCCCCCAGCGATTTTTAAAGCTAATGATGCAGATCGATTTGTAGGTGGGAAAAAAAATTCTACAAAAAATTTCAGATCGAAAAATTACCGCTTAATTTAAAAAAACGTGTTTTTCACTTTTTGAATTATTGCGACTAGTTTAGTTTTGAACCCAAATTTCGACGATAATATTTATTAATAAGGGCAATGAAAAGAATTTTTTTATTTTTTTTAAGTCATTACTTTTTCTTAAAATAAATTTCAAAATTTTATTATTTTTTGTAAGAAAAATAATACAATCACGATTTTTTTTTTCACAAAAATCATTTAATACTCTTCTATATACAAAAAAAATTTGAACTAAATCGTTTCGGTGGTACAACGTTAAATTATTTTAGAAATATTAATTTTTTTCCGAAAAGACTTCATTAATTATGTTATAATTTTCTAAAATTATTAGGACTTCTGATTTAATGTTGATACAACGAAAAAAATGTACACCGTCACTACCATTATTCGAGTATTAATATGACAAAAAATTAAAAATGATGAACTTTTATTATGTATTGTAAGGTTGTCTCAGGCTGGGGTAAATCTCGACGGTGTACCCAGGCGATCTGCTACAGAAATTTGTGTGTTCTGGAGCCACTGGTGCACTGTTGACGCAGTTGATGCTGCAGGTTTAGTAATTAGGAAACAAGTGACCTGCACGCAGCAACTGGCCCGCCTTTTATAATGCTGGCGTTGGTATTGACAGCCAATCGCAGCTTATCTCTATTTTCTAAGTCCCGTTATCCTCTTGTGGTCTGCTGTTGGTTTGTTTGTGTTTAAAGTTGTGCTTTGTTATTGTACTGAGTGTTGTCTAGTGTGTAACGGGGACTTGTTTACGTCTTAGGCCGTTTGTTTTCTGTACCGTGGTTCGATGTCTATTTGTTTGTGTAAGGCAAGCGTCGTTACATTCCCCCCTCGCTTTGGGTTATTTGAAGAACTCTATACTTGGGATCTATTTTATGATTGAAACTAATTAATTCCATTTAAATTTAGTGCTTAATCTAGTTTTTACAAACAATATATAAAAAATAGGATAAATGGATAATTGTTGGTCATTTCTTTTTTTTTTTTTCTTTCTTCTGGGAGTGGCTAGGTGCCGATGATGGGTGTGGTAACCACCTCCTTCTTCCGGCTGATGGTAACCTGGAAGCACTGGTTTTCCCAGATCCGGAATTTGCTCCGTCGGCCGAATTTGTGCTTTCTTATCGCTTCCTCTATTTGTTTCGTAATGGCCTCCGGTAGTGTGGTGTTGGGTTAGGACGTGTTAGTGCTGGTGTGGCCTCTATTTGTTTGGTAATGGCTGGTGTGGTCTGAGGTTGGAGGTTTCGGGGTGAGGTTTCGCCTTCCTCTCCCGAATCGCTTCCAAAGAGTTCTTGTTCTTGCTGTTTGTGGCTTTTGTTGGTGGTTGTGGCCCTGTGTACGGGAGGGGCTTGTCGGTGGACGGGTGCTGGCTCAGTCCAGGTGCGCAACCATGGCTTATCGTTGGGTGTGTTTGAAGTTCGGGCTGGCCAGAGGTCCGGTACTATTGGAGGAAAGCTGCTGAATTCTTTGGTCTTGGCGGCGGGGTTGGTATGGTTTGGCCAAATGCCCAAATCCGGGAGTTCACCAGTTGTGGTTGCAATTGCGCTAGGGGCATTGCTTTCGTCTGAAGTCGCGTGCTTTGGTTGTTTCCTGGGCTGGCTTCTTTTCTTTTCCTGTCGTGGCTCCTTATTAAGGGTTGCGATTCGGTGTTGCCGCTGGGATAGCTTCCGGAGTCGCTCGGCGTATTTCTTCTTAGCTGCATCGAATCTTTCGGCCATGGTTTTTAGCTTATCAGGTCGCCTATGGCCGATTTCCAGCGTCGTTTTCGCAGGTTATAGTATCGAGCTTGAGTTTGTGCTGCGCGTTCCAAGTTTTTCCGGACTAATTCGTATGTCTCCAGTAGTCGTTCGTGTCTAGTTTCTGTGGCTTCGCTGATATGTCCAGAACCGGGTGTGACTTCGTCAAAGAGTGCTGCGGGTAGTCTGGGCTGGATTCCTGTAAGAAGGTGTGCGGGGCTATATCCAGTGGATTCTGATTTGCTGCTGTTAATAGCCAGGGTGAGTTCTGGTAGTACTTCGTCTCATCTTGTCTGGTTTGGGCCACAGTATTGAGCGATCATAGTTTTTTTGGTTCTGTTGGGTTTTCTTGAGGAGTGTATGGCGCAGTTAATTGTTGGCGGATCCCCATTTTTTCTAGGTATGTTTTGAATTTTCGGCTGGTGAACTGTACGCCGTTGTCGGAGATGAGTACCTTTGGAGGGCCATATCTGGCGATGATTCGTTCTCGGAATGCTTTTATTACCGTCTCTGTGTTTGCATGCCGGGTCGGAATTAGTTCCACCCATTTAGTAAATTTATCGAAAAATACAAGGAGCATGGTATTGCCATGTTTTGATCGAGGTAAGTGTCCCACAAAGTCTGTGCTCACTGTTTCCCAGGGTTCATTTGCTAGTTTGGTTAGCATTTCTCCAGTGGATTTTAGTTGGCTGACTTTATACTGTTGGCAGGTCTTGCATGTGAGTACATACTGGGTGATTTCTCGTTGGATTCCGGGCCAGTAGTATTTGTCCAATACTCGGAGTATGGTTTTGCGTACGCCGAGGTGGCCAGCTGTAGGTTTGTCGTGGTTTTCCTGTAGCACAGTTAGATATTTGGCGACGCATAATTTCCATGGCTGTCTGTCTTCGTCATAGCTCCTGAAACCAATGTGACGATATAGTTGGTTATTGGCAATCATAGTCCGGGAATTCGCTTGGTTTCGCTAAAACCTTGGTCATTAATTTGTGTAACCATTGGCATTGTTGCTTCTCTCCTTTCATCTGGATGCCGCATATTGCTTCGAGTGGCTGCCGGGACAGTGTATCGGCGACAACGTTGAGTTTGCCACGTCTGTATCGTACTTCGAATGAATATGGGTGTAGTTACAGTGCCCATCTTGCGATTCGTCCCTAGGGATTGTTGATTGAGTTGAGCCATTTTAGCGCGAGGTGGTCGGTGATTACTATAAAGTGGTATCCCTCTATGTACATTCGCATTTTCCGTATACCCCAGAGAATAGATAGGCATTCTTTTTCCGTAGCTGAATAATTGCGTTCCTCTGTTCTGAGTTTGCGGCTGGCATATGCGATGACGTGCTCTACTCCCTCTATATCTTGCGTCAGTACTGCTCCTAGTCCAATGTCACTTGCGTCTGTCTGTAATATAAATTGTTTCGCTACACACGCTAGTATGTGTGCTTCTGTGGGTCGTTTCTTGAATTCTTCGAACGCTTGCTGATGTTCATCATCCCATGTGAATTTGACGCCTTTTTTGGTTATAGCAAACAGTGGTTCTGCTATGTTGGTAAATCCGGATATGAATCTCCGGTACCATGATGCTACTCCTAGGAAGCTTTGTACTTCCTTTGTGGATTTTGGCGGCTTCAGATTGCTTATGGCCGCAATTTTGTCTGGGTCGGTGTGGATTCCTTGATCGCTTACCACGTGTCCCAAGTATTTAAGGCGAGTTTTGAAGAAATGGCATTTGTCGGCATTCGGAGTCGTCTAAATACCTCATGTAACTTCTCCATGTGTTCTAGTTTTGTTCGGCCTATGACAATGATGTCAAGATAGGCGAATGCGTGGGGCTCCATGTCCGGTCCAATGACTTGGTCCAATGCTCTTTGGAATGTCGCGGGTGCTGTGTGTAGACCAAAGGGCATGACTTTCCATTCGAACAGGCCCCGTCCGGGAATAGTAAATGCTGTGTATTTCATACTGGCGGGATCCATAGGAATTTGCCAGTATCCGTTTTTGAGGTCCAATGTGCTAATATATTTGGCCTCGCGTAGTTGGTCCAAGATAAAATCCATCGGATATGCGTCAGCAATGGAGTTTTCGTTTAGCTCCCTATAGTCTATGCAGAAGCGTTTATTCCCAGCTCCTTTTTTTTTGTTGACTACTACGATGGGTGAGTATTATGGACAGTTTGATGGCACGATGCATCCTTTGGCCAATAGATCGTCTACTTGTTCGTTGATGATGGCTTGTATGGCTGGATTCCTTGGAAAGTATTTTTGCTTTATCGGTCGATCGTGCTTCATCCTGATGGTGTGCATGGTGATATTACTAGGTCCGGTTAAGTGTTCTGACAGGCTGATTTCTTGTTGAATGAAGCCTGGATTTCGGAATCGCTTGGTTCCATCTCTTGTGTAAGCGCTATTGGTGCGCTAATTGGTACGAGTTTTTGGCATACGTGGCTTGGCGAAGGATGGTCGTCGTCCTCTGTGTGGGGTCCTTGTAAACTCTGCATGCTGAGTGATGCGTCGTCGTCCGTGGTCGTGTCCCGTAGAGTGGTAACCTGTAGTTCCTCCATAGTTTGCCGTCGTGGAGCCAGTTGGAGAAGTTCGTTCCCTATGCCTATGGTTGCTCGTACTTGGATGAGGAAATCAATTCCTAGTAATACGTTGAATGTGCCTTCTGGAAGCACATAGAATTTTAAATGGAGATTTTGTTTACCCATTTTGAGTTGGAGGTGCACTTCCTCCGTGATTTCGCGGTATGTTTTATCCGCTAACTGGATGCGTTTGGCTGGACGCATGGTGTTGGTCTCGAGTCTGTGTTTCCTGACAAACCATTTACTGAGGTAGCTTTTGGTGGCTCCTGTGTCTATGGTAGTTGTCGTGAGTATACCGCCTACACAGATCTTGGCGGTGATCTGATTTGGATTGAAATCTAGTTGGAGGATTCGGCGGGACGAGGGGAGTTGGCTAATGGTCCGGCAATCTCTCGTGTCGTGCCAGATCCCTTGTAGTCGGTGGTATATTCGTTCCTCTAGTTCCTCAAAGAAACGTGGTGGGAGGAAGTAGTCCAGCAGATCTTTCCTGAACGTTCCACGAATTCCAAGGGATCAGTTGTTCCATCATATGTCACTGACCAGCGACGCACTCTATCCATCGCGTCGGCCAATGACTTTTCCGTGTGCCCTTGTGGCGGTGGTTGGATGGCTTCAACTTTTACTGGTGTGCTGGCTCCCTCAGAGCCTGCTAAGCCTGGCAAGCTTAGATCTGTCATAGATCCGTATGGCGTCGTCAGCTTTATAGCGGCTGGCCAGTTCCTTGAGGCGTGCGCTGATGGCCACGGGATGGTTGCCTTGTTTGATGTAATCTGGGAATCTCTTGCGCAGCGTATCCACGGTACCATCTGAGTCCAGCTCAAATTCTGCAGTCAGTTCCTGCAGGTCCTCCTTCCTAGTGTTGTAAATCCAGGAGGCCATGCTTAAGCCACGGGCGTTATTCTGCCGGCTCTAGTGCTCCAGTGAGTGTTGGCGTCCAATTGCTGCTCCAGGGTCCCTGCTCGGGCGCCACTGTAACGTTGTCTCAGGCTGAGGTAAATCTCGCCGGTGTACCCAGGCGATCTGCTACAGAAATTTGTGTGTTCTGGAGCCACTGGTGCACTGTTGACGCAGTTGATGCTGCAGGTTTAGTAATTAGGAAACAAGTGACCTGCACGCAGCAACTGGCCCGCCTTTTATAATGCTGACGTTTGTATTGACAGCCAATCGCAGCTCGCGGCTTATCTCTATCTTCTAAGTCCCGTTATCCTATTGTGGTCTGCTGTTGGTTTGTTTGTGTTTAAAGTTGTGCTTTGTTATTGTACTGAGTGTTGTCTAGTGTGTAACGGGGACTTGTTTACGTCTTAGGCCGTTTGTTTTCTGTACCGTGGTTCGATGTCTATTTGTTTGGTGTGTATATTTTGGCTAGGTTGGAGCGGCGGCTTGTGTAAGGCAAGCGTCGTTACAATATTTATATATTGTCTATTAAAATATATCGATTGTGCTTAAACATAAGTCGCGAATCGAAATTAACCACTTTTAACATTATGTGGACCAAAAACAGCACGGGCCCACAAAGTTAGCTTGATATAAGCTGGAGTTGCGGAGCGCGGAGCAGCGGAGGTAGCTGAATTCTCTACACACACTGCACTGAATGGGGATGGCTGACGCAACGAAGGCGACACGGAAGCGGACGCTGGCATGGCCAGCGATGTTGGTGAAATGCCTGGTGCGGAACCAGAGGAAGTTGTACAAAATTTGGGACAGGAGAAATTGGTACTGTAGTGATCAGCATGCCGAAGGCCAGAACAGCGAAGGTGGACCCATTGCTTGCAAAAGTTGCAGAGCACACATACACTCTAGGGCCAGGGTTACTTTCAACGTCACCGGCGCGGAGAAGGGTTATTCTGAGCAGCCAGGCCGTAGTTGCCTGTAGGTGAAAAAAAAAAAATAAAAATAGAAAAGATACATATTTGTGATCCCGATTCCCGGATGTAGCAATCCTTGAGCAGGTTCGAGGAACCTGCGTCGACTCGGGGACGTAAACCCGATTGCTGTGAAAGTCGATACTGCTGCTGTTGCAGTTGGCGTTGCTTTCGTTGTTGATGTTGTTGCTTGGTGCCGGATTGATTTCTTTGTAGTCCATATCTTCATGTTCGAATTCTGAATCATCGCTATCGTTTTCAATTTCCCCAAGGATGGAGAATTTGTTGTTGTTGTTGATGTTGTTTTTTTGTTCATTGTTGGAGTTTTTTGCTCGTTGTTGTTGTTCTTGTCATATTTTGTTTGGGCCATGTCCTACATTTTCCAATGGTAGTTGGTCTAATAAGGTGTTCAGGTATTTGTTGTCTTTTTCCATTATTAGATATTTATTTTCTAAATTAGCTCTGCTTTGTTGCAGGTTCTGCAGGTCACTGAGTGATACTATTATGTCTGCATCACTTTTTTTCACATTGCTGCTTTCATCGCTACTAGAGGTGCTAGTATTCACCATGCGGCTTCTTTTGCGGGCCGCTTTACTTAGTTTATAGTTTGTCGCGTTGTTGTTATTGTTATTGTTGGGACTGTTCACTTCCACAGGTATTGTGGTTGTTGTTGCTGCCGACATTACTGGTGCACTTGATATTTGATTGTTGTAGTTTTTGGCTTGGCTAGTTCCAGGTGTCGCTGCTGTAGTAGACAACATGGCTCCCAACACTTTTGCACTTTAAAAACTTTTTTATTATTATTGTTTTTTTTTTATTGTTGCCACGTGAAACAAAATATTCACCCTTGTTTTGTTCGTTAATAAAACTTCACTTATATTACAATTGTTTTTTAGCTATAACTAAAAAATAGAACATTTAACATATCAACCATTTTTATTAAGTACAAAATTGATATGAAGCAATGAACATATAATAATTTTGCGGGCTGAACATACATATATGTATAAATATACAAATTAGAATAAAGACGGATATTTTGTAGATTTTTTTTGCAAGGTCAAAAATATGGTCTTTTTAAGAATTCACCTTGACATCTGTGTAGCTAGGTATGGGCTCTGACACGTGTCTTGCTAAGAATTACATCGCCCCGTACCCATTTCAGGTAAGGGTAAAAGCAAAGTTTGGTAATTTTTATAAATTACTATACCTTTGCCACCGGGAAGATGATCTGATCAACCCAAATCTCAGGGATTTACCTACCTAGGCCATGCAGCTGCAGGTTAGGGTATATACCCCAGATATGGATACTAACTTAAAAAATGCCACAATAAGTGAATGGATCCCTTCCGATTAGGTAAAATTATTAATCCGATAAAAGGATGTCGCAATACGGACTTTGTTTCAGTTTACCTTAAATCTTGAAAGGAAGCACTTACTGTGAAAAAAAAAATCGTGGTTTTTTAAATCAGTTATCAAAATTTTACATAATGGCACGCAATGTTAAGGCTGGAATCTGGAAGTACTTCGTCAATTAAGAAGACGAGGGTTTGGCTGAATGCCAGACTTGCCGACATAAATTGAAGAGAAGCAAACTCTCAAATTTGAAAGCCCATTTATCAAATATGCATGATATAAGGACACTGGCCAATGTAACCGTACAAAGCTGTTCTCCCAACTAAATCAAGGATGTTCCGGAAAAATAAAATGATAATCGAAATTAGTAAAAAAAAAACAACTACTAAGATAATATATTGGGCTTGTCACGGAAAACAGCATACCGTTTAATGTTTTGAATTCGTCCAATGTAAGGAATATTGTGGATCCAATTTGTAAAGGACTCCAAATCGCCGATGGAAAGCAAATGTGCCTCAATGCCGCCAACTGTAAAAAACATTAGAGCTTGTTGCTAATAACATAAGGATCGACATTACAAATGAGGTGAAAAATCGGATGCTGTCATTGTTAGATAGACAGTGCTACACGACTATGCCGAAACATTTTTGGCATAAGTGCGCAATTTATACGTGACGATGACATAAAATCACGGATTCTTGGAATGGTGGAATTGAAGGGCATCGGATCGAGCACTGACAAAAGCTTAGCCAATGAAATAATGAAGGTGCTAAACAGATAACAGATTAATTTACAGAAGATAGTCTCTTTTACATCTGATAACGGTGCCAATATGATGAAAGCTACCAATATTTTGTGATTTGGGACCGAAGACGTCCTCGACGAAAATGAAGGAGACTGCGGAAATGTGGAGTATTTGGAACGAATTCCATTGGGAGAAAAAATACCAGATATAACTTTAGGAAACATTTAAGTTTGGAGCAACTCCTATCATGTCGGAATTTGACAAAATATGTCAGGAAAACATCAAACGAATATCGCTAAATTTTCGAAATTAAAAAACTAAAGATGCCTCAGGTGGACTGCCCAACTAGATGGGGATAGACGCCTCGTTTTGGGACTTCGTCGATAGCTACTGCGTTGCATTTTGTCCATTGCAAAAGACAATAAAAAAGGCTCAGGGGGAATAATTGCACTATGGACCATCGAAAGAAGAACGGAAACTTTAATGCGGAATAAAAGCTTACTTGCATGCTTGTACTTGGATCCACGATTTCAGAAGAAATTAACAGCAGTACAAAAAGTTGATGCAATTGGCTACCTTCAATCGATGTGGAAAGAATTGGTGAAATAACCGCAGGCAGCACTGACAATTTAACTCCGCAACCCAGCACACATAGGCCGATTAAACAATTTTATCACCCGGAAGATGCATTATTGCAGGAATACTTACTTGATGGAGAAGAACGCATAAGTAGTAGCACAAGCGACATGCATAGCACGATTGTGGATTTGAAACTTTCGTTTGAATGGAGTGATGACGACATTCTTTCATTTTGGAAGGGAAAAACGTTCACTGACCCGGAGTGTTACGCATTAAGTAATGTTGGCTTTGCAATTCCACCCACTCAGGTAAATAATAATCTCTTATGTGAAAAAATACTGGAATTAATTAACTTCAATTTATTACAGGTGACGATTGAACGAGAATTTTCCAAGCTGAAGCTAGTGCTAACAGATAGTCGGAATTGTTTAAATCCGGGAACATTAGAAAACAGATTGCTTGTAAAGCTAAATGCCAGCTTTCTAAATTCTGCAATTGATACTTTGCCTCTTTTTGAAGAGCAACATGACGATTAAAAGAATTTAACTAAATTTAAAATAATGAGCTTATTATTTTTATTATAGCTAATTCTAATAATAGAAAATAAATACTTTATAACTACAAAACAAAACCAAAATCTATAAATTCATTAAGTTTTCTCTAAAACCAACAAGCGATCAACACGAACAAGACAAGAAATCAAAAACAAAACTATCAACCAGCAGCACAACAGTTGGCTGTCGGCAGAAAAATCATTTGGATTTCGCGGCGAATAGCCGCAGCTGTCGTTTTGACGGCAGCGAAATCAGCATGATATTTGTAAAGCGAACAAGCAAAGAATAACTGTCACCCAAGTATTTTCGTATTAGTTGAAAGCAAAGCAAGGCAACGAAATAAAAAATCAACTTTTGAAAAAAATTCTAAGTTTAATGTCAAATATATCTGCAATCAATTAATGTATTACATTGTTTTTAGAAAAGTCGTTCAATGAAGATTCGAATTTGTAATTTAAAACAATGTTATAAAGTTGGTAAAACAAAAAATGTGATTAAATGAATGCAGCTCAGTTTTTACAGGCTCACGTACACTATTAAAGATGTATGGTTAATTTATTAATTTTGAACAATATAATAACAAAAAAATTTTGCATTCAATGTACTTAACTAACAAAAAAAGACTAAAAACTAAAATAACACATTTTCAAGCGTGTCAAGAAAGTGTATTTACAACCCTTTGCAATTTGCTTGTGGGCGATCCCGTTACTTTTTTTACCGTTTGTTTTGCTTTCCTTCTGCAAACTGTTTGCTACTGTCCTAACAACTTTTCTAGTCGGCTAATGACTAGATCGACTGTACTTGCAATTAGTGTGTTTTATGGAAAAAAAGTATGCCCGGAAAAAGAGTTTCTTTTGATGTCGCCCAACTGGTATATTATAATCACCAGATTGGAAAAACAGTTCCAGAATTGTCCGAAATGTTTTGCCTAACAAGGCAAGCCATTTATAACATTTTAAATCGGGCCAACAAGGAACATAGACTGGAAGCAAAGCTAGCATGTGGACGGCCGCGAAATGTTACTGACAGGGATGAGAGAAAAATAATGAGGAAGGTGGGAACAAATCCTCAAATTTCCGCTTGAGCTATAGCTGCGGAACTTAAGGACGATAGTGGAGTTGTTATTTCCCACAAAACCGTGAGACAACTGCTCCAACGCAACGAGTACACATCTAGAGTAGCTCGTAAAAAGCCGCTGCTTTCCCATTTAAACATAAAAAATCGGCTATTATTCGCACAGGACCAATTGGAGAAGGGAGCCAATTATTGGGATGATGTCATATTTTGTGACGAAACAAAAATTATGATGTTCTATAACGATGGACCATCGAGAGTCTGGCGAAAGCCCCTGGCAGCGCTGGAAAATAAAAACATAATCCCAACCGTAAAATTTGGCAAACTGTCGGTGATGGTGTGGGCATGCATATCCCGCTAAGGGGTTGGAGAATTGGCATTTATCGATAATACAATGGATGCCCCACAATATTTGGAGATATTAAAATCAAATTTGCCAAGTAAAATCAAATAGTGCCCGCAAATTTGGATTTTATTATGAAAACAAGCCTACTTTTAAATTTTATCAAGACAACGACCCAAAACATACAGCCCATATGGTGAGGATGTGGCTCCTTTTTAACTGCAAAAAGGTGATAGATAGACAGCCCAGAGTCCAGACATTAACCCTATTGAGAATTTGTGGTCATTTTTAAAGAAAAAAGTGGCAAAACGGAGCCCCAATATGACATGGGAAATTTAATTGATTCCATGAATCGTCGACTGGAAGCTATTTGTGATGCCAATGGAAGGCACACAAAATATTAAAATCTTATATTTTCCTTAGTATTAGTTTGTAATTTTAGTTAAACAAGAAGTGAAAAAACACTTTCTTGACACCCTTGAAAATGTGTGATTTTAGTTTTTAATCTTATTTTATTAGTTTAATGCATTGAATGCAAAATTTTTTTTTAATTAATTAATGAACCATTCTGCGTACTTTGATTTATGAAAAAATTATCAAAAAATATATATTTTTGCAACCAAACATAAAATTTGATGTTTTTTCCCCTTGTAAAAACACTTTCTTGACAAACTGTATATAAAAATGACTGTCAATTCTTTGTGACTCTTTTCCTCAAAAACTATTGGACAGATTTTGATGAAATTTTGAGGATAGCTTCTCATTATGTTGGAGAGTGTTCTTATCTAAGTTTGAACAAAATTGACTTGGGGATTCCGAAAATATTGCTGTACAATTTTCCATATAAAACATACTAAATGTGTTTCTACTTATGTATATAGTAGGCAAACATTAACTTTGAATAGGTAAAGAATTCTTTTGAATTTATGTAGAGGTAAAGGTATAGGATAACTCGGCAAGAAAGCGGCATTTTTGCAACATACGCGCTGTCATTTTTATAAGAAACCAAAACTGGTGTGCTCTGTTTCTAGATTTTCCTTGTTGGAGCATGATGGTAGCTGTGGGTGACACAAAATCGCGAGTCTGCACTTGGGTTTTATGTGCTGTGGCGTTTCATTCGGTTACTTCTACTAATAAAGAAAAAGGGTCGCCTCTCGGCAAATAAGTCAACTAAAGAGGCGTAGGCGCAAGGTTCCAGATACTACGTGCTATATGTACAATCAGTTTGCTTACGGTCTTAATCCAGTCCATGGAACATGTTCCATAAAGGAAACGTCGCAAAGATCTAGTTAACAGTACGAAACTTATATATATTACTCAGGCAACAATCACTGCTTTTAATATCGTTTGAGGCATTAACATATATCATTATATTTCAAAATTTTAAGTAATACAAACTATACAAATATGTTGGATTACAACATCGTGTTAACCTTTGAAGCATGATTGAATCTAACGCATTTCTGCGACAATTGGCAATCGGTTTGCTGGTCTATACTAAAAATACATGAAATCTTAAAATTTTTGATATTTCATCGTTCTAAATTATTGTTAGTATTATTTCCGGTGCTCTTAATCTCATACCTACTATTTAAGATGTTCAAAACACAGATAAGTAAGCCTTTTACATATGGCAAGCTACAAAAACTTAACAACACCAAACTGGGTGCTCGCTTTGGCAAAAAAGTATTGATTACGTAATCGTTTGCAACCAAAACTGGTCCCCCTTGAGTAGGGAAGCTTCGTATTGCCGCAGTAGATCGCCAGCGAGATCGAACATACAAATATTGCAATAACATAAAATAAGACGCAGCGGCCAAATTAAAATTATGTGCTCTGCACGATAATAAAAAAAATGCAGTTATAATTTCCTGAGGCGCACACGCTAATATTTGCAAGTGCGGTAGTGAGAAACGAAGATGCGCTCGACAACCTTCCTCTTCGACAGTCGCATTGAACTACTATAAAAACTGCTTCTTACTTACTTTACTTAACTGGCCATAACAATCCGTTACCGGGTTACGGCCTGATGTAAAGCTCTCCTCCTGGCGTCTCTGCTTTGCGCGAGAATTTTCCAATTGGTAATACCAAAGGTAGCTAGCGTACTCTCTACCTGGTCCTTCCAACGGAGGCATGGTCTGCCCTTTCGTCGCTTCCCTTCGACAACTGTATTGAAGACTCTTCTCGCAGGAGCTTCTTCATGCATACGCTCAACATGACCTAGCCAGCGGAGCCGCTGGATCTTAATTTGCCTGACTATGTCAATGTCGTCGTAGAGCTCATAGAGTTCGTCATTCCATCGTATGCGGTAGTCGTTCCCAATGCGTAGAGGGCCAAAGATTTTACGCAGTACTTTCCGCTCAAACACTCCTAGGGCGTTTTCATCAGACTGCGACATCACCCATGCTTCAGCGCCATAAAGCAAAAAGGGAAGGATGAGCGTCTTATAGAGTGTCAGTTTCGTCTGGCGGGAGTGGTCTCTACTACTCATTTGCCTACTGAGACCAAAGTAACACCTATTGGCAAGAGTGATTCTCCGCTTAATCTCCATGCTGACATCGTTCTTCATTGTGACGGTGGTGCCAAGGTAGACGAAATCCTTGACAACATCAAAAGTATAGTTCTCAACATCAATCTGAGAGTCCAACCGCTGTGTATCTACTCGAAGTAAGCATATACTTCGTCTTGCTCTCATTTACCACCAGACCCACCCTGGCAGATTCTCTTTCAATAGCCGCAAAGGCTCCGGTAACCGCTCGCTTTGTACGCCCGACGATATCGATATCATCTGCGTATGCAAGCAACTGGACACCCTTATAGAATACAGTCCCATTCCGATTCACTTCGGCCTTTCGCAACACATTCTCCATCAAAAAGTTGAAGAGGTCGCAAGAGAGGGCATCGCCTTGTCTGAAACCTCGCTTGGTATCAAATGGCTCGGAGAAGCTCTTTACTACCTTGACGGAGCTGCGAGTGTTGCTCAACGTCATTCTGCATAGTCGTACCAACTTTGCAGGGATACCAAACTCAGACAGTGCGGCATATACGCGATCCCTCAACGGGCTATCAAACGCTGCTTTATAATCAACAAAGAGATGGTGGGTGTCGATTTGTTTTTCGTGGGTCTTTTCCAGGATTTGGCGTAGTGTGAATATCTGGTCTATGGTGGACTTGCCAGGTCTAAAACCACACTGATAAGGTCCAATCAGCTCTTTCGCAAACGGTTTTAGTCTTTCACACAATACGCTTGATAGGTCCTTATATGCAATAGAAAGTAGACTGATACCACGGTAGTTAGCGCACACCGTGGGATCACCCTTCTTGAGGACAGGGCAGAGGACACCAAGGTTCCAATCATCGGGCATGCTCTCATCTAGCCATATTCTGCAAAAGAGCCGGTGCATGCATATTACCAACTCATTGCCTCCAGTCTTGAACAGCTCAGCAGGCAGGTCATCTGCACCAGATGCTTTGTTGTTCTTGAGCCGCTTGATTGCGACCCTGACTTCGTCATAGCTAGGCGGCGGTATATCCACGCCGTCGTCTATAATTGGGGACATCGGGAGGTTAGCTCCGGGGGCGGCATTGTCATCATCATCGCCTGATAGTAAGCCAGAGAAGTGTTCCCTCCACAACCTCAGTGCACCCTGTGCATCCACTACCAGATTTCCCTCTGCATCTTTGCAGGAAGACGGTCCGGTACTAAATCCTTCAGCCAGACGCTTGACTTTTTGGAAGAACTTCCTAACGTCATTCCTGCTCCTGCACATCTCGATCTCCTCACGCTTTTCCTGCTCGCGTTTTTTGCGTCTGAAAAGGCGTCTCTCCATCCTCCTCATTTCCCGATAGTGATCTCGCACAGATCGCGTGGCAGCCGACTGCAGGGTCCTTCTATAGGCGGCGTTCTTTACTGCAGTGGCTTCGCGACACTCCTGATCGTACCATTGGTTCCTCGGCAGTGGGCGTTGGAATCCAAGGACGTTCTCCGCGGCGGAACGCAAGGAGTGGGATATATGTTTCCAAAGTCCCTCGGCGTTATCAGGTTCTGAGGGAGGTTGAGTGAGCTGCTCAGAGAGTTGAGCGGAAAAGGCCTCAGCAGTCTGCTGTGATTGCAGCTTTGTGATGTCCAGCTTTCGCTGCGCACTAGATCGCACATTCTTCGCTATGCTTAGACGCATGCGAACCTTGGCTGCAACAAGGTAGTGGTCAGAGTTGATGTTGACCCCTCTGAACGTACGAACATCAAGCACGCAGATGCATGCCTTCCATCAATCACAACATGATCAATCTGGTTGCGTGTAGATTGATCAGGAGACAGCCATGTAGCCTTATGGATATCGGGATGCGGAAGGTTGGGTATCTAGGTATGGATATCTAGACGCTATAGTTGGGTCGCCAGAGGAATAATAAGAGTAAATAATTTTCATAATTTTTGTTTTTTTCATTTTGTTGCTGTTTAAATTTGTCCTAGCTAATATCAGTTGTTTTGATAAACGTGCGGAAAAGCCCGAGTTGGTTACCAACTGTTTATTTTTATTTAGGAATCATTTGAAAAAATTAAAAATGACTGCCAATTCTTTGTGACTCTTCTCCTCAAAAACTACTGGACAGATTTTGATGAAATTTTGAGGATAGCTTTCCATTATGTTGGAGATAGTTATCTTAGTTTCAACAAAATCGACTTTGGAATTCCGGAGATATTGCTGTACAATTTTCCATATAAAACTTACTAAATGTGTTTCTACTTATATAGTAGGCAAGCATTAACTTTGACTAGGTAAAGAATTATTTTAAATTAAGGTATATAAAGATATTGGTACCAATATCCACAGCTTGACTTATTATGAAGAAGAGAGAGAGAAAGAGAAGGACGAGGTACGGGAAGTGGAATGGGAACGGGAAGATTTAATTTATATAATGAATTTATTGACGGCTTTATCAATGGGCAGCGGAGCGCGCGGGTTCAGCTAGTACAATATAAAATTGATAAACAAGTATATTTTTTATTATTTAAAATACTTTTAAACTGTATTTTCACAAATTAAATTATGGTGCGATAGCGATTGGCCATCAGCAATGATTTAAGGAAATGTAAACAAGCGAGATGCAAGGCATGCTCATTTGTTTGTACGCATTTGATCGTTCGCTGACTTTTTACATCGATGACGTAGATGGGCATAACGAACGAAAACTCGTACCTCCGTTTGCGCTATCTTCTATTCTTTGTTTCATGCGCATATGCAATTGGTTTTGTATAACTCAACGGCATTGGCAGAGATTGAAGATAAGACGCGCCAGAAGTTAAAATTTGTTTTTGTATTTGCATTGCCTTATGCTTGGAGCTGTGCATGTAAATATATGCGCATTGCTCCGCCTATAATATGAGTATTTACAAAAACAATGTAGCCCAGGAGCAATGGGCTGAGCCAATATATATTAACACATGAAACATGATATTAACGTATACATACATATAACATGCGCGACACACAACCACTCTCATTGAAATTCTCAATAGAATGACAAACTAAGAAACTGCGCTGCTGGCGTCGCAGCGACGACTTTACCTTCTGTTAATATATGTACATAAGCTCTGTTTTACATACATATATGTATGTACATATGTAATAACACGCATTTAATGCAATTGATAAATAAATAAATGACAACGGAAACCAACTTGTGCTTGTACAGTAATAACATATGTACACTGCCGGCCACTTGAATAAGGACGCAACATTTTTTGTGTTTACAAGTTTATATTTTCAAAACTAATAAATATAATGGACTGAAATAAACTGAATAAAATTCAAAACACAAAAAAAATTGGGTAGAAATCTGCTTCAGTTTAAAAATGAAAATTATTTTTGTGAATATCAAAATTTTTATGGGCCACTTGATTAAGGACACTCGATTTGATTGGCTATAACTTCTATAACTAAAACAGGTGAACCAATTCATGATTAAAAGTACAACTTTGAATACTCTCACTTGTATAGTTTTCAAATAATAACTATTTTTCAAAAATCAAATATTTAAAATCAAAATTCGCATTAAAGGCTTAATACAACACATTTTTTGGTCAACTCTTCAAAATTTTTTTGTGTTTACAAGTGTGTTTGGGGGGTGTGGCAGTAATTAAGGTAAATCGATTGCGGTGGAAGGGGGGGGCTTTAATTGAAAAAAGGTGGATGCAGTTTTAACGATTAGGGTCACACGAGTCTCCACACCAAATTTTGCTCACATGTATCCATATCAACATGTAGTGGAATTGTGGAGCAGTTTATAGGCACGGGGGTTGAAATTTGCATATTTTTGATTATAACTTTTGATGTATTTATCCGATTTCGATAATTTTTTAAAACATAGGTGCACGTAAACACGACACACATCTCTAAGGAGTTTCGAATTGATAGATTCAACGGAGCGGTTGTAAAGCGCGAAAGTGTGCTGGGGGTAACGGGGGGGATATATCAACTCAATTCGATAAACTTCATCTTACAGGGGATTACGCGCATCTTTTGGTAAAATTTTTTATCTAGCTCTTATGGTCCCGGAGATCTATCCCCTCATACGGACATGGTCCAATCGCTACCCGAGTCAATGATGTGGCCGTGTCTCTTTTTAAGTAGTAACAAATAAAACACAAGTAGTCCTAGTGATGCTCGTAACAAGACTGTTTAATGAGAGCGCGACAGAGTATGTCGCAACCCAAAATATAAGAAGAGATATAATATAATATATATAAATATATTTTAGTTATAGATACATAAATATTCAGGCTGCTAAAATCGGCCATCCTGACCGGAGAGCTCCTGATCTCCTTTAAATTTTTTTTCGATATGTTCTTACATTTATCTTATTTTATACGTTTACAATTCTATATCTAATATAACATTTATTAATCTTATTTTATTTTTACATTAGTTTTATTGTATACATTTAACATTAACTATCCTTTTTAATCCAAGGACGCATATTCGAAACAGCCCACACTCCTATGTAAGGGACTCTGGTTTGTTGGAAATTTTCTACATCCCCTAATACGTATCTATCATTTCGCAAAACTTTCAATATTTTATAGGGACCTTTATATTTTGGAATTAGTTTCTTTAAAACACCTACATTCGAGTCAACATTTTTTACCATAACTAAGTCATCCCTTTCATATTTATTTGGTTCCCGTCGTTTTGCATCAACATGTTTTTTATTATATGACTGTATTCTCCGTTGGTGCATGTCCGCATCCTCTCGTATCTTTTCTAAATTTCTTTCTATTGGCCTATCGCTCAACTCTTCCAAACTTTCTTTCAACGAATCTATTATTTTCCCTTTTTGAGGTACACCAAACAACACTTCACTTGGGTGTTGATTTATAGTTCTTTGGTTCGTATTATTTAATGTATACTCAACTGTTTCGACTACTACATCCCAGTAAAGGTTTTTATCGGGCTCCGTTAGCTTGGCGATCATTGGTCCGATACTTCTATTCACGCGTTCTACCTGTCCATTTGCTTGAGGCGAACCTTTGGCAATTTTAATATGTTTAACACTATTTTGTTCTAAAAATTCTTCGAATTCTTTAGATGTAAAGCAGCTACCTCTATCTGAAACTATACACTTTGGTCTACTATAAGCTCGAAAATAATCTTTGAGAGCTATAATCGCTTCTTTTGAATTTGTGGTTTTGGTTGTATATAACCTAACAAACTTGGTGAATCCATCTATTATAACGAGTATATGCTTTTTGGACCTACTATTGTCGACAGGTCCATAATGATCTATGTGTAAAATATCGAATGGTATAGATTCTTTAGGAATAGTGTGTAAGAAACCTTCATCCTTATTATTTTTTGTTGAGTATGCAATACACTTAAGGCAATTTTCGATATGGCTTTTTGCTTTAGCTTTTATTTTTGGAAACCAATAATTTTTTGATATAATTTCCGTCATCTTGTCTATTCCTATATGTCCTAATTCGTCGTGGTATTTATACATTACATGGCATTCCATCTCTTCTGGTACACAAAATAAAATAATGTCGCTATCCTTTTTCTGATACACTATGCCGTTTCGCATTTCATAGTATTTATGTTCTGACTTTTGTAAAATTTCTTTTAACCCCATAAGCTTTTTATCTCTACTCTGACTGATAATCAAATTTTCTTCAAATGTATTTGTACTGACCATTAAGATATGTGTATTCCTACTAAGTGCGTCAACGTGCTGCATGCGATTTCCCACCCGGTGTTCTAAGGTATAGTCATAATTTTCTAACTCCAATGCCCAGCGGGCAATTTTAGGGTTTAGATCTTATTTTCCAAGCGTCATCGTTAGTGCATTGCAATCAGTTATAATCTTAAACTTAATACCCTGCAAATATATTCTAAAACGCTGCAATGCATTAATTATTGTGAATGTCTCTAATTCGTAGCTATGATATTTTGCTTCCGTTTCTGTCGTTCGTTTTGAAAAGTAGAAAATAGGATGTTGCCTTCCATCACTTTTTTCTGCATTAGGATTGAACCATAACCAAGTGCACTCGCATCACAGTGCAATTCTGTAGGATCAGTTGGACTATACAACGCCAAAATTGGAGCTTCTAAAAGGATTTGTTTAAGCATTTCAAAACATTTCAGCACATCCTCACCAAACTTAAAAATTCTCTCCTTTCTCACTAAGTCCTATAAAGGCTTTGCCTTAATTGAAAAATCTTTTACAAAACGTCTGAAATAAGAGCACAACCCCAAAAAACTTTGAACGTCCTGAGTCTTGCTTGGCAGTGGAAAATTTTTAACTGCTTGTAGGCCCTTGTCGTCTGGTTTTATTCCGTCCCCTGATATTAAATATCCTAAATATTTAACCTTCCGCTGCAAAAATTCACACTTGTCTAATCTAAGTTCCAATTTATTTTCCACTAATCTTTTAAACACTTCTGTCAGTATTTGTAAGTGACTCTCGGTATCTTTTGTTGCAATCATTATATCGTCTAAGCAAATAATGATTTTATTCTCTTTTACCATATCGTGAAATACTTTATTTACAAATCTTTGAAAAACTGACGGCGCATTGCGAAGGCCAAACTGCATTCGCAACCATTCATATTGACCTAATGGCGTTGTAATACTTCCTTTACAACTTTATTGAATCCTCATGCATAAATACGTGATGAAACGAGTTTTTTAAATCCAACTTTGTAAACAATATTTTTCCTGAAAGCTTATCTATCAAGTCATCAATAAGCTGTATTGGGTAATTATCCTTGAGCGTTCCTTTATTAAGCGTACGGTAGTCTACACACATTCTGAAGTAGTCAATTATTAGTTTTTCAATTAGGACTATCGGCGAAACAAATTTTGACTCACTTGGACGTATAAATGCTTTCTTTAATAATTCATCAATCAATTTTTGTAGCTTTTCTTTTTGAGCAAATGAAAGACGTCTAGGAGGGCAATGAAAGGGTTTACAATTATCCAAGTTTAATTTCATCACACATTTTATCTTAGGCTCCTTGGGCCGCTCCGTATTTAAATAAAATTCTACAAATATTGCTTTCAATCTTTCAACAAGAGTATGACTATTTTCTGGCCCTATTTTCAGGTCATCTGATTCCTTTAATTTTGGATATTCTATCATCAATACATCTAAATGATTTTCTACCTCTTTAACATAACAAATTTTACTTTCTGGACAGTCATTTTGTTTACAACCACTTAAAGTTCTATCATTTTTGATACTATCATTTATAGGACTATTATTTTTCCAACAATTATTTACACGATTAACATTTTTACCGATTTCATCTATAGGGCTATCATTTTTAACACTATCCTTCTCAGAATTATAATTTTCAAAACTATCATTTTCACAGCTACGTTTTTTAGAACTATCTTTCTCCAAACTATCATTTCTCAAACTATCTATTTCATAACCACCTTTTTTTGTACTGTCTTTTTCCAAATTATCTTCTTTTAAACTATCATTTTTCAATATATCTTTTTGACAAACATCTTTTTCTAAATTATCTTTTTTCGAACTATCATTTTCCAACCTATCGTTTTCAAAACTATCATTTTCCAAGCTATCTTTTTTAAAACTATCTTTTTTAGAAATATATTTGTTACACCTCTCTTTTTCAGGACTATCATTTTCCAAGCTATCTTTTTCAAAACTATCTTTTTTAGAACTATCTTTTTTACACCTCTCTTTTTCCCAACTATCATTTTCCAAACTATCTTTTTCAGAACTATCTTTTTTACACCTCTCTTTTTCCCAACTATCATTTTTTCGACTATCATTTTCCAAACTATCTTTTTTATCTTTTTTTTTTTTAAGCAACTATTAGCTTTTTGCTTAAAATATATATTAAAATGCCTTACTATTTCATCATTCAGGGACTTCTTCTTCTTCTCAGGGCAGCTTGCCATCTGGTGACTATGACTTCCACATCCATAGAAGGCTCCAATTTCTCGTTTGGGCTAACGAGTTACAGTTGTAGCATCTAATACTGGCTTGTGCTTCTGCCGTTTTTACACCTTGTCCAATTCCCGCAATGTCGACAAGTTTACCGCGGCGTACAGGCACTCTGCTAACTTTGGGCAGCATTACCTTTAAAAATGCCTGCTGCAATTGGGTTAAATTTTTAAAGCACTGCATGTGTGCCTGTCTGGGTAGTTGCTCATCAGGAATCCCGTCAATGATATTGTCAACGAGCTCTTCATTATCGATGCATATGTGAGATGCCAGTAGCGTTTTTGAATTAAAATATTCAGAAAAATTTTCTTCCGGCGACCACTTGCGTGACTCAAACTTGCGACGCATTATCATTTAGTTGTCCTTTATTTCAAACGTTTCAGTTAAAATTTTTAGCAACTCTTTAACTGGTATAAACATATGACTTTCGTTTGAGTATAGCCAAGTTTGAGCTTGACCTGTTAATTTTTACATCACTAGCAAACGCAACATGTTGTCATCCAGCTTATACACTTTTGTGATCGTATTAACTTTCGACACCCAAACATTGACTGTGACATCACCAACAGCATTCCCATCGTAAGTCGGCAACATATCCCTTGTGATGCTCATCAACATGTTGCCAGAGTCCGTCCCAATGTTGCTTACGCTGGTACTAGCAACGTGTACAGATGTCAGTTCTCTCTCTTTCCTTAGACGGTCGTTTTCTATTAGCAACAGATCTAGTTGTCTCCGCAAAAATTCCATTCTTTCGTCTTCTTCATTCGCCTGTGTACTTTTTCCGTTAATCTTGTTGTTAGTTTTTCCAATTTCTTTTATTTGCTCTGCGCATACATTCGTCTCGCCAGCATTGTCGTGTGTTTCTGCCAATTTCGTTAACTGCGCAGCACTAAAATTTGTCTCGTTTTCGTTGTTGTTGTTGCTAACGGCCCTGTCCAGAGCAAATAGCAACTGATTTGTCTTGGCCGAGCTGGTCAGGATCTGTTCCTTCTTCTATGGATTCAAAGTCCAGTTGGGGACACCGACCACGTTCAACGGCTATTACTTCACTGAGACGAGCTGCCATACTGGCTTTTGTGCCACTTGTAGGCAAGCCAAGCTTTCCTAGCCAGGCACGCAGCTCCGCAGTAGTATAATCATCAACGCCAACTGTCTCCATCACAATCTTTTACGGAACGAAGAAAAATGTTCTTTTTATATTTGATTTTTTTTTTTCAAAATTGTACGGCGTAGTATTCACTATCCCACTTCTGAAATTGTGGCCGCGTCTCTTTTTAAGTAGAAACAAATAAAACACAAGTAGTCCTAGTGATGCTCGTAACAAGACTGTTTAATGAGAGCGCGACAGAGTATGTCGCAACCCAAAATATAAGAAGAAAGTTATACATGCATATACACATGCAAGCATAGATGCATGTATAACTCTGGGTATAAGAGTGCATAGATACATAAATATTCAGGCTGCTACAATGATAAGACTTTTTGCCCATGGAACTTATGGTGTGCCACGCCTCCTTCTGCCTGGCTGTGATGCGCTTATTCAGCTGGCATCAGAGCGCCTCAAGGAAGCGCCAGATGCCTTCAAAAAGATGGGCGAGGTATGGGCACTCAAGAAAAAACTAATATAATATTCGAGGGACTGCTGGGAAAGCTGCAGCTGGCTCTCGCAGCATATCGACGCCATTCCAGGTATATGGAAGAGAGAGTACCGCACAACTTCGTTTGAAACAGCAGCATCAGGAGGCGCAACGGCGAATGGACACGCTGCAACGAAGCCTGCGCCACGGAGAAACAACTTAAAGTGTTTAAACAGGAGTAAACACAATAAACTGGACCAGTTGAAAAAAACAAACGTTTTGTGTGAATTATTTTATTTAGGTAGTTTTATTTTGTTGGTTTATTTTTCAGGAGCATAAGGTTAGGAATTTAATTGATGGTGTCTGAAAAAAAATATTGATATGTATGTTATAAAGAGAAAAAAAGGAAATAAAAAGGAATAACTCACCTGGTGATTGCCGGATGATTCATTAAAAAGAAAAATTATACGTGCAACGTGCTGTAAGAGGTGTTGTGCATTTTAAGCTGCTGATAGCTAAACCAATAAAAAGCTAATTGCTACGAAATTGGAATAGCAGTTAGGTTTGGATAAGGGTTCTGTTGGCCACGATTTTAGGCCAGGTTTGTTTCCGCGTTCCAGCTTCGCTGTTTTAGTGCCTTACGTTGCCGAAATTAGTTATTGTAATTACACGTTTGTTATTTCTTCAATGCATAATAACTGCATGAGCGTTCTGATGCTAATGCAGAGCCAAGATTTTATATTTTAATTTACAATGAGAGTTTAAATGAGCGCAACTTTAGCGTTGCCATACAGAGTAGTGTAATGTTTTACATTACTTAGATTTTATGGCAGTTTATATTTAAATTCAACTAATATTATTGTTCTCTTCCAACAGGTTCGTTAGGGAACATTTAGGGTTTTTGTAGGTAGAAGTTTAAAATTCAAAGTAGGGAATTAGAAGCCTAGTGCAAGCGAGTAGGTTTAATGCGATGCCTCCTGTGCCCAGGAGGGGTAAGTGTGAGGAGGTCAATTTGACACCTCACAACGCTTTCACAAAGCGAAGAAGTAGAATAGGTAGCTGCAACAATAATTATTTTATATTTTTCAAGAGTGGTGGCGCATTTGAATATTCGATTATACATAACAACCCATTATAGGGTTACAGCCTGATGTAAATACATTCTTTCATTGGAATTGTGGTTTTACGTGGTGGGTCGCAAACCCTACGCACAACTCTTTTAAGGCCTACTGGTCTCGAAAGAACCCAGTGTCATTGTTAGTCGCCTCATACGACAAGCTTTGACCTGCTGAGGTGGTATTCTCTAACCCGCTTACCACACGGGGGAATTTTTATAATATACTGAAATTAAATTTTTTAAATACTTTTATCAAAAGCTAATGCTGTGAGTTTCAAAATAAAAAATTGAATCGATTGGCTTAGTTAAACAGGATATATTGCATTTTAAGTACACGACTCTTTGGCAGTTTTCCACTTTTTTTTTTTGGTAATTTCAAACTGATATAACTCCAAAAACAATTTTTTTTCATGAAATATCGCGATTCACGTGTATATTAATTTTCCACAAAGAATTTTTTACAAAAAATTTCAAAAATGTGAAACTTTTTTTTTTGTTCAAGTCCGGTCGAATTCAAAAAGAAATACCTATATGCAGCTGTGCTTCGATAGACATTTGACTTGAGGACCACACATCAAAGCAACTGTCGCCAAATGAGAAACTACAAAAATAGCATTGGCTTCTAAAACCAAAAAGTAAGCTTCCATTACTATGCTATGATAACTCCCATATTGTTACAGAACCGATATTGTTCCCAATGATGAGTTGCGTATACAAAGCTCACACGAAACAAATTATAGAATACAAATAATTAAATTAAGCTTTAAGTCAGTCGATAAGCAGCAAGCAACTTCTACGCATGCGCAGCATGTAGCATAAAACTACAAGAAATGTAAATTAAATAAATTAAACGCTTTTTATATAAAACATAAAACTTAATTTCAAAGACTTGTAACTATATGGACATACGCCATTCAAGTCTGGGCTGTACAGCATCATCACACCTTAATGAAATAAGAGTCCTCCAAGCGAAGACCGTAAAGACGATAGCAGGTGCTCCATGGTTCGTTCGGACCTGAATCTTGGAACGAGACCTTCACATCCCCAAAATTGATTATTATCAAATTAATCACTGTAGCAGCCGATACAACGATAGGATAAATAATCACCCAAATGGAACAGGTAGAGAAACTTAACCCAGGCATACCACGAAGGCTAAAGCGACTTCATCCATCGAACGTTCAAAATTGGAAAATTATTTCAAAAATTAAGTTATTAGTTAACAAACTCTGAGGATAAGCATTATGCCAATTAATACTTCAATCATAGTAGATTAGTAGATCATAGCCCCAAAAGTACATGGTTGAATAATGTAGTAATGTATTGTACCATGCATAAGTATACATAAGTTATGTTCGAAAAGTTAGATGCCGGACTGCGAAAATGTAATTGCGAAAAAAATTTGGTGTTTAAAAGCCATTTATATAAGTCAAATAATTTATAACTGCTATTAAATAAGTAGTTTTGAGCCCTATAAATGTGTGAAAATAGTGAAAAACAATTGTTTTCATATTTAATGGGGTAAAGTGGCAGCACAAATATCGATAATATAGCCAGTTGTAGCGATAAAAAATCTGCTGCCAGCTGATTTAGTCAAACAACTGTTTGTTTGGACCTCTTTGCAAGGATTCCACTGGCAAGATAAAAACATTCACCAACGTTTTTTCTTCTTGCCTAGGCAAAACTAAAAAACATTGGCCATGGCTTTCATAGCAATTTAAATTTGAAATTCCACAAAAAAATTCAAATAAAAACTGAGCGCGCAAACAAAAACACAGCTGTTGTTGCAAATGTTAACATATCAACAGTAAAAGGAAGCCGTTATGTTTCGAAGTGACACAGAAATTTGTCTATGTGAAAAATTAATTTGTGTGTTTTTTTTTTGCGCCCTCAGTTCAAAACGTACGTAATTCCCAACAACAACAATCAGTTTCTTTAAAAGTTAAAAGTTTATTTACATACATACTAAAACAAATCTAAAAGTAGTGCCCGAAATATCATATGTTTTTGTATAGAAGCAAAAGTGCTGCCACTTTGTTTAAAATTAATTTATATAGCAAACAGCTTTTTCAGCAGAGTATTAATTTTGCGACAGCGTGTAAACACTAGATGGCGCTTTTATCCGATATAATTGACTCATGCCATCTTGTGTACATTTGTCAGAGCTTTCAAAAATTGCTCAAAGAAGCTTCGATAAATATCTTCATGCTTGCAGTCCCCTGATTTTTTTTTTTACAATAACTTCAAGTAAAAAATAAATTGCTGTTTATGCTGAGTTATGCTCAATCGCTTAGTAATTTATTTACTATTAAACTCATAGTTATTTTTTTCGCTTTCAAAACTCACCATTTTGGTCAAGAAAAATGCGAATTTTAATAATAACACTATGCGACGAAAAAAAAACGAAATACACCCCGACAAAATATAACAGTCTTGATAAATTCGATAAAATCGATATTATGCACCGAGGAAAGTCCAAAACTCTGAGAACTATCACTGGGGCATCGGAACGAGAACATTTACAAAGACCTGCACAGGAAACTCGTAAAGGGTCAAAAGGCGAAACACCAACTAAAACTCACCTCACATCCAAATCCTATTGCGAGATCTCTAATCCAATTTTGCAGGAAGAGCCAAATTTTCTTCTTTAGGACCTTTTAATATAAATACAATTTAATATGTAACATAAATTAGATTAAGATTCAATTAATTATTGTTAGTCCCTTAAGGAAAAAGTGCAGATGCAATACATAAATGGAATGTTTAAAAAACAGCCTTCAGCAGCTTTAATTATCGTTCGTCCATGACCTTTACGTGGCTTTGGTCAACCGTTTCTAGAGTAACCACGGCCCCTTTTGGGCGATCTGTGACTCTCGTGCTGTTGCGACCATTACGGATTTCAGTAAACAACTTCATTCAATTCAATTAAATTGACGGTGTAGAGTTTACGAAGTTCACTTTCTGAATTTCCTTCGAAATCTATGAAATTTAGGCTCAAATTACAAATATATCTTTCACAACCTATATGGAGTAAGGATGATTTTTGCAATTTAATCTGAAAATTTCCCAAGTATTACACATTTTTCTAACTTTGACAGCTATTTGCAGTAGATTTTGAAATCAGAGGTCTATGTTTTTATTTCGAAAATTCAATTGCGGTCAAACGATACTTTTTTTTATGAAAATCGGTCAAAAATTCACCATCTTATGAATTAAAATAAAAATTACCAGAGCAACACATCAAAATAATCGAGAATGCATATTTTAAAGCTAACAAAAACAGCTATAACTGAAACGACTGTAACTTGAAAACTAATGATCGGATTGCGATGAAATTTTTATTTATCATTTGGAGGTTGGTAAAATTTAAAAATAATTTGGGTTTTGAGTTTGTGACACCTGTTATGTGTCGGACAGCGATCTTTTTAGGCGATGTGATATTTTTAGTATTTTTTAACTCATAACTCGGGTAATTTTTGATCGATTTTCATATGAGAACCCTCGATTGACTCCGATTTAAATGTACTTTCGAAGAAAGTTTAGATAATATATATTTAGAAAGGTACGTCTCCCCCCTTCTAAAACATACTAAATAAGGGGAAATCGTTTGAAAAAAGGCGGAGCAACAAATAGATTCATGTGTAAAGTAAAAACGTTATTTGTCAATAAAAAAAAGTAAATTGTTTTGAGTTCTACTAGACCAGATCTACAACCTACACTATATTATTTGTCGGGTGTATAACTCTCTCTCTTTTCCTCGCAAAACCTCACTCCACATTTTCAACTAATATTATCTACGGTATTTGGGCAATTCTAAATAAAAACATGAGTATACTATATTCCGATAATCCAACAAAGTTTATCATTAATTCCAATCATCGCTTAATTTTTGTGTTAATAAATCAGCTTTTTGTTGTTGTAATAATACAATGCGTTGCTGTTGCTTTTATTTTATTTGTTTTTTTTTTTCATTTTAAATATAGTTTAATATGCAGCTATAATAATTATTAAAAATTTGAATACTACAGTGTGTTTGCTTTAGTTTTATTAATGATTTTTTAGTTTTCATTTCGCATATTTTAAGTTAAAACTTTAAACTAATTTTTGTTGTAGTTGCTGCGCTATTTTTGCAAACAACTTTCTTTTTTTATTTTATTGTTTGCTATGCTAAGGTGCTACGTATATAAGTATCTTGTCCAAGGACATATTGTTAATTAATTAATTTACAATAATTATACAATTAAACAATTTCGTTAGCTGTAGCTGCACGAAATTCGTTGCAGTTAATTGTTGCTTCTTAATTTTGCAATTATTTTGTTTCTTTTCTGTTTTTGTTAAAAACTATATAATACAATACATAAAGTCTTGGCATTAAAGTATAAATTGTTTATAAACAAAATAATTAAATTATTTTGCGCTGGTTTACAGTTTTTTGTTTCACACACACAAAACATATAAATAAATAGTGTTAGATTTGCTTTTTGTACTCAAAACTGCTTCGAGTCTTTTTATAATTTAAAAAAACGCGTGGGTTTTTTCGCTTTGCTCTTCTTTAGTTTGTTGTTTTTGGGCTTAAGCCTTTCATAAGAAGCCCATGTCTAGGGCAGTGTACAAGGCGCGTATGTCGCTATGCGTTGAAATGCGCCAAAAAGGAAAATTCATGGCCTTGGCCGCAGCTTCCTCCTCAGCGCCATCTCCAATCACCACATAGGTGCTCTTGCGCCCGAAGCGCGTCACAATGCGCTCATAGCAGGTTTCCTGGCCTGGCGGGTAGAAAAAAAGAGAGAGAAAAATATTAGAAATATATTATGAAACTATTCTAATAAACTAATGAGTTTGTTCCAGAAAATCTTAATTTGGGAATACTGAAATCTGTTCGTGAAATGCGAAACTTAGTTTTAAAGTTTGGTTTAGTATTTTAGAACGTGGGCAGTACAAAATCGTTTTCGAAATCTATTAGTTCCTTCCAATTCAGTTGAATACTAACCAATTTTGTGCGCGCTATATATGTTTTCTATATTGAAGATGCTGCCCAGACCAAAGAGCAGCACCTTGGCCAATGCTGGCGCCAGCTGCGTTGAGGTGACCAGCACATTGACGCAGTTCTCGCGCTGAGCAATCATGCTCAAGCATTTGAGCGCCGAGGTGGCCCAGTTATCCGTGGCCACCTCAATATCTGAGCGTATTTGTAGCCAGGCATCGCGCTTGCTCTGACCCAGTAAGGTGCCCACACTGAAATGAACACCAGCGTTAGTTATGCTATCACTTTATTGTTAAAGTTAACTTACTTGCTCCTGTACACATTGTAAATGTCCTTGATCTTACGATAGCGAAATGCCAGCTTGCGCATCCAATCGACTCCACCACGCACGCCTGTGGGCAGGCAAAGATTAGGCGGAGCACCTGGTGGCGTGCCCGTATGAAAACCATCGGTAGCAAAGTTATATGTGCTCAAATCCTGACCATTATCATCCGAGCTGACATCATCGATATGCACCTGATCGCATTCCTCAATCTCATTGAAAAAGAAATGCGTATCGGCCATATTGAAGACCATTTCCTCCATACGAAACGCAATGGTCATCAGCGTGCTATGATCTTTGGTATAGCGATTGGCATAGCTGCCTGAGAGCAGCGTATGAAAGATGATCAGCGTTTCGTCCAGGTCCCATATAAAAACGCGCTCTGGCGGCTTTGCCGTCTCACTATTTGCGGTATCCGAGGCCGTGCTACGCGTAGGACTTGGCTGCTGATGGCGCCTGCCTCTGGCACGCCCACTTTTGCCCGTGGGAGTGCTCTTGGGCATGGCTGCCGTATTGCTGCCGCTATTGATTGTGGAACTGCTGCCACCGCTGGAATTCAGCGAAGCAGCAGCTGCCGCATTCACAGACACAGCTGTGGCTGCCGCATTCGGTGAGATCGGTATGGGTGAGTGTGGTGAGTGCGTGGCCTGATGCACAGGCGTGGTTGATTGCGTATCCGTGGGACTCTCCGACAAGTTTGAAGAGGCGGCCACATGAAAGCCATGGCTGGCACTAGAACTGGGCGAACTAACCGCATATGGAGAATAGTTGGCCGGATTATAATAGTTGCCATACTGATCGTTATAATAGCCTCCATAATCCTGCTGCGCCGCTGCAGTACCACCGCCAAACTGCGCAAAGTTGTTGTAACCCGCATACGGATTGCTATACAGCTGCGAGCTGTTGTTGTTGCTGCTGGCATAGGTGGGCGTCAGATAGGCAGCTGCTGCCGCAGCAGCGCCCGGCTCCATCTTGGCCGAACGCGCTGCAGCCGCTGCCGAGCTGGCTGCATACGGAGAACCATAGCCAGAATAGAAGGGTGGCGTATACTGCTGCATGCTATTATAGTAGTAGTAGTCATGCTTGCTGTCATATACCGCGGCAGCAGCTGCAGCCACGGCAGAGCTGTTAACTGAGCTGCTGTCCAAAGGATTGGCGCTGGCACAGCTGTAAAGATTGCTGCCGGTGACAGCAGAAGCAGCGCCATTGTCCAATATGCTGGCATTGCTCACGTGGCCGGGACTACGGGACTCCGACTTGACCGAGGGCAGCTGCTGCTGTGGTTGTAATTGCTGTTGCTGAGCGGCGCTCTCATGCCAGTGCGCTATGGCTGCATCGGCTGCTGCGGGATCGGCTGCGCTGCTGCTCTGCTGATATGTGGAGAAACTGCTGGCTGCTGACTGCGCAAAGGAGCTGAGCGCGGCGTGAGTGTGTGCGGTGGCAGCGGAGACGGCCGCCAGGCTACAGCTGCTGGCATTGGCATTGTGCGTATTGGAGCCGCCGACGACGCCGCTGCCATAGTGACCGCTGAGCGTGGCCAGAGAATTGATGGTTGGCTGCAGCGGCTGACTTTGCGGTGGCAGACCCAGCGGACTGCATTGGCTGGGCATGCCCAGGCCTAGGCCACTGCCGGCAGCGACTGCTCCGCCGCTGCTGGGCCCATTGCTGGCCAACACGGCGCTGCTGCTGCCTGCCGTTTGCAGTTGTGAGTGCGTTGTTTGTTGTTGTTGGTGTGGCTGCTGCTGCTGTTGTTGTTGGGGCAAAGTGACGGCCTGTGCGCAGAGGCTGCAAGAGGAAGAAAACGAGGCTCGTTAAGTGAATGCATAAAACAATTTCCAATAATCTTTAAACAGCCATAAAATTAACGGCATTTATTCTTGGTCCCAAACCAAGTCAAGTGTATCGTCCAGGCCGCGGCCACTCATTCTGGATCTTGTCAAGTGTTACAAATTCTTGTTCGTCTTCTTCTTCTTCTTCATATTAATATTATTGTTGTTCCTTGAACTAAACCAAATTTGTAAAAAAAAAAGAAACCGTTTGAAATGATTTGAAATGCTGCTCAAACCGGCACTTGAGTTTGTACCATTGGCGGCATGTGCGTCATGAGCAATCTCTTGAACCTTGCCTTTATCCCTAACGTCCCTGCCGTTCCTGCCGTCCCTTCTGTCACTTGTCTCACTGCGCGTAGCATGTGTGCAGCAAATGTTGACTTACTGCCCAGAAAAAAGGCAGCAACAATTTTTTTCGCTTTTTATTTATATTTTATGAGATTTTGTTGTTGTTATTGTTTTTGTAGCTGCACTTAATTATTTTTTAAGTATTGCTCTACAAATTTAGTGTACTAATTTTTATGTGCCCCCAACGTCCAATTCAATAAAATTTAATTTAAAAACTAAACAAGAAATAAAATAAATCACGACCAACAAAAACAATGAATAATTTAAAGGCACATAAATAATATTATTGTCGTTGTTCTTGCTGTAGGCAAACTCGGGAGCGGAATGTGAGTTTGTTTGGTTTTGGTTTTGTTGCCGTTCGGGGTAACTTAATCCTTTTCGTCTGCAATTAAATGGAGTTGTTGGATTGACATCCAGAATGCCTACACATAACGCAGTTATAACTAGACACACACACACACACATCGGCAGACATGTGTCTGTGTGTGTGATCAGCTGACTGCTGAGCTTGCATGTCAGCATAATTAATCAGATGTTATTGGGTAATGCTCTAAACGAAATGAAGCTTTGACTTTATGATAAACTTTGTAACGAGTAGCAATATCTAAGCTATAAAGATAACCATCCGATATAGAAAGAGGTTTAAACGCTTTTTGAAATTCTTTCTTTTTAATTGAAAATTACTATAAAGATAAAGGATAGTACATATGTTGAAACATTTATAGGTCATAGCCAATAGGAAACGCAGCTCAATGTGTTCAGTAAGTGCCTTATTTTACAATGATCACATTTAAACTTTTTTAGATCTAATAATGCGAAGTGCGAACTTTCATTTTAATTCGTATTTGATCAAGTATATGTGCTTCTTTTCCACTTTACACAAGTCTCATATTACTATCTTTATAGATATTTATATTTACTAACTTAACTCAAAACCCGATGTTATTGATCGACTAGCTTAAAACTTACAGCGCGTTTGCTGCACTATCATATTTAGTTTTTGTGATGACAGTCTTCTATATGTGTTTACCCATAAGTTGAACTTAATTTCAAAATCTTAACTTAAATTTAGCTCTAAGATCGTATTTGTCCAAATTTTAGTATTGGCCCATGTCCGACTATCTGTATGAGTCAGCAGATCTCAGAGACTAAAAGAGCTGGAATAAAATGTTTTACCAAGGATGCACCTAGGATGAAGTTTGTTATATTGGGTTAATATCTGCCCCCAATGCCCCCAGCAGAATTGAGCATTTTACAGCTGCGCAGTCGAATTTATGAACACGAGACTTGACAGGGGTTTGCTTAAGTAAATATGATAGAAATCGAATAAAAAAAAAAAAGCTATAAAAGCTATAGAGAAATAAACAGTTGGTAACCAACTCAGGCTTTTCCGCACGTTTATCAAAACAACCGAAATTAGCTAGGACAAATTTGAACAACAAAAAATGAAAAACCAAAAATTGTGTTAAATTATTTACTCTTATAATTCTTCTGGCGACACAACTATAGCGACTATAGTGCTCAAATTCAATAGTAAACTCTTTGAAGACATGCCCTACACGATAGAAACACATTTAGCTTGCTAAAGCCGAAATTATTAAAGTTATTTGAATAACACACTACTCGACAACGACAACGCACGCACACAAAAACATCTCCAAATCGCCGGAAAAGTTGTCAGAGTGCTTAAATCGTCGAAATCCCCAATACTTTTTTGCGGAAAAGTAAAACAGTTAACTATTGCAGTAAAAAAAAATTTACAACAAAGAAAAAAATAATTACTAGAAGTGTAAAGATTGGCGCTGTAAAGCGGTGTTATACTTCGTAAATATAATTTTAAATGGTTCAAAGGCTTTTTAGTTCCGACCAGAATTTCCCATGTAAAAATTGTTTTTGACCCCAAAATAATAATCTCCACATAGGAAATCTTATCGATTGGAAAGCTTCCCAATAGGAAATGCTTACAATCAAACCGGACTTATGAAAAGCTCATTCCCATTTTATTGTATGCTGTATTTACTGTTTATGGGTACAAAACGGAATAGGGTATATACAACTGTGCAGCATTGTGTCGACAGTCTGCATACAATTTTTATACAACAAACCGTATTTTTATCCTTTTTTGTTTGTAAATTTTATCCAAATAACCGTTTATATGAAAATCTTAAAACAATTTAATTATTATTGTGCCAATTTAGGCTTAAAAACACTTTAAAAATATATATATGTATTTCTTATGATGCAGTTTTAAGCAAATAACCAAAGTTTTGGCTGTTAATGTATTGAGAGGTGAGTACACACTATACCAAAATTATGCACACGACATCATGAATTGAGCCAAGTATAGAGTAAAAGGCATAATATATTGTCAGAATCTACGTTCTTGACCGTCAATCCTCCAAATAGAACTACACGGTCACATCTTTAAATCCAAAGATATTTACTTTTTACGCTCACTTTTCTCAAGTTTTAATATTGAAACTTGGTATTTTGTAGTCAGTAATTTTTCAATTTACCATCATAACAAAGACCTATGTAATTCAATTCATGAGCTAGTTTATGGAACATTTCGGATTAAATTAAATCCATACCCATAAAATTTAGCATCTTGCAGAAAAACCCGCTTTAGAAATGTGAATCATGTATGTTGCATACTTTTAGAGTGCATTAAAAAGCCTGAGCTGAACGACTTTCATAAAATATACATATACGTTTGTTCCATTCCATAATTTGTACGCCTCTTTAAAAGGAGATTCTTAAATTACCTAAAATAATTTATTATTTGAAATTCAAAATTTATGTAATTTTACATAAGAGCATTTCAGCGTCAGCAGAGAGAAACTCAAAGAAATTTCGTGTTTATTTCCATTCAATTTTGATTTTTTCGTTTTAGTGAAAGAGTTTGTCTTACTCTTTTTTCCTCCATATTTATTGGTATACCCGAAATTTGTAGCAATTTTTCATAATTTTACATAAATGAAATGGGAAGGTAAATTAAGTGCCCAATTTCCTCGGAAATTTGACACCTACAGTTTTGGAACATTTGTCTTGAGACAAAGAGCAATGGAATGAAAGGGAGTGAGTGGAGTGAGTAGAATGAGCTGTTGGGGGCGTATCAGGCCGGAAAGTAAATGAGTGGAGTGTGTGAAAAACGACGCGTGCGCTTAACGAGCACAATGTTTGGGGTTTTACTGGCACAGAGAGGGGGATGCTTCTGTCTCTTGGTTGGTCTAGATGTGCGTGTAATATTATGGGGCAAGACTGAGAGCAAAATCAAGGCATAATGTTTATAAAGCTATGCTTCAAACAAAAGACACCATTTAATGTTTGCCATTGAGTCTGTGCCAGGTCTTGGGTCTGTACTGCCGTTAAGCCATCGTCTTAAGCCCTTAAGTAGGTGGGCGCGCACTTGGCAGCTCTGCTCTGGCTGGATTATTGCCTGCAACTGCCAAGTGTTAAGTGCTGACACTTTGGATCTTTTATTTTATGTCAGCACAGGCAGGCACAAAAAATTCCTTGAATTCTTGCTTAGTTTCTTCGGGTTGAACACATGCAAAATACATACACTTGTGTTTTGAATATTTTTTGTTTTTTCATTTGAAAGGAATTGAAATTTTTTGTCATATTTATGAGCGAGCACTTGTTGCCGAGTGTGCCAAGTGTGAAGAGATTTGAAATGGCCTCAAAACTGTTACAAACTATGTATGCTTACAGCTGCACCGAACATATGTAGAGTACTTAAACTTACCGATTGCGTTCATGTGTATCCGTGTGCTCTGTTTTGGGACGTTTAACCTGCAAAAAGACGAACAATTAAGATTTTAAAATACATAAATATATATATATATATAAAGCGATGTTTATTATATAAAAGTTGTCACTTTTTGTTGGCTTTATCAAAATTTGACAGGTTGTTTATAAACAAGGCATTAAGCATCTATAAAATGGCTGAGTTTGGAATTTCGCTGTCAATTGCATGAAATTTTATTTCAGTTTTGCAAATTATGTAAAATGTGCTGTTTGATAGCTTGAAATTGTCTTTTCGCTGTGGCAGCAATTTTTTGTCGCGCACTGTGCGTGGGAAAAAGTTTTATTGGGTTAATGGCGGCGCCATTGCCATTGGGGGCCATGTGATCGACCAAGGGCCAAGCAAATTGCTGTCGCTTGTGTTGAGTGTTGAAATGGGCTCGAGGGTTCAGGGCTGGAGCAGACACGCAAACAGCAGGTAGTCTACAGAAGTCACTAGCTTAGTTGGCGCAGTGAAAGAAGCCTTAGAAACACGGCACAGGAAAGCCCCAGGCAAACGCATTAGTTTGGACAGAGTCAAGAGTTTGAGTCCAGCCAAACTGCAAGTTGCTTGAAATATGGAATATGTATGACTTTGCTGTTAAGATTTGAGGGGAGCCCTCCCTTCCAGACCACACATTGATCACGCACCGTAATTCATAATTTTTGACAAATTTTAAAGCTTTTTGTTTTGCAACTTTCAACGGTAGCGTGAAAATACCGCTTGGCTGTTGACTGGCAGCAAAAGTTGCGCTTGCGTGACTCGAACTATGACTGCGGGTGGAGCGGTGGCTGCGACTGTGACTGTGACTGAAATGCAAAACGCAACGTAACCCTTTACTAAACTAATTTATGGCACAAGTTGACAACGTAAACATTAACACAAAACCAGCAGTGCAACAAAAGCTACAGCCACAAAAACAACAACATACAGGAGAAGGAGAACTCATGCTGCCTCATCAAGGCAGCCAAGATATACTCAGATACTGAGCTGCTCATATAAAGACCTGTTTGAGCAGCATCTTTAAAGAAATTCCTGTGATCGTAATCTTTTGTTTCTCTGACTGCTTTAGAAGAAGATTAAAACACACACACACATTCACATAAAAGGTAACTACAACAATAAGGTGAGCAGCAAAGACGACGACAAATTTTTTATTAACTCGCCCGCGTAGTTGTCCGGCCCCTGGGCCAGGGCCAGACCCTAAGCCCCACTCGATAAAGATCGAAATAAACAACACATATTTGTACATTTCTCTGTTCTTACTGTTGTTTCTGTTATTGTTGTTATTGTTTGTGTCTGTTCGAGTGTGTGTGTGTGTGTGTGTGTGTGGGGCACGACCTATGCGCCTTAACACTTTGGCACGTTAATTACGCGGGACAATCGACGACAATCGCCAAGTGTCAATCGCTGCAGCTATAATCAATATTTTGGTTTTTTTGTAGTATATGGGGATAAGACTCTTTTAGTCAGAGAGGGACAGAGATAGGGCCAGGGGCACTGAGCTGCACATAAATTACATGCAGCGTATTGTCGCAGTTGAGTTATGGCGTGTTAATTTTTACGATTACGGCTTAAACTTAATTAAAATGTGATTAATGTCGTCGCAGCCATGCCATAAACGCACTGAGCCGAGCCGTACCGTACAGAAACAAATCAAGCTTGGGTTATTATGGGCCAGAGCTCTTTAAATTGTCATAAAGTTCCTTGGCATAGTCCCAGCTCCTTCCGCGCCGTAATTTATGCTCTATTAATATTTCGCCTTAAAGTATACACACAGCCTGGCCAATATCCCAGGCTTGTCTTAGCAAGAAACGTGCCATAGTTGACGGTTTTAGCAAATCACTTTGGACCAGACAGTTTTGACTTTGTTTTAACCAAGAGCACGCAATAAAAGTTGTCGATTCAGGATGTTGTTGCTGTTACTGGCCCACGGTTTATGAGTATTCCTATATGGTTGTTCTCATTGTTATTGCTTTATTTAAGAGAGCTGTCAATAAGGAAGCACATTAAGCTGAACGAACTAACGAGCTTGTCAACTGGGTAACTTAGTTAAGTCAAAGTTCGTAAGTGAGACAAACACTTAGCTTAGAGCTTGTAATGAGAATGAAACCCACTTAAGGTTTGATTATAAAACTATTTTAAGAGTTAAAGAGCTAGATTTGATTTGACTTGTAGATATAAAAAGGTTTGTTGCTTTAATTGGACCGTTTCGATAACTAGGATGAAATACTTTCGATGTGTAAGTGATGCTTAGGAGCACACGTCACTGCAAACCAAAACAAGGCGCCTTTAACCACTTTTGAATATTCGATTTTACCTTTTTTTTTACGAGTTACAGTGTCAACCAAGATTAAGAACCAGAATTATGCTTAAACCACCTGCACCAGTATCTAACTGAGGGGTAACTCATTTGAATGAGTTTGGAAATTATTTCCCTAACGTTGAGTGTTGAACGTCATGAGCGAATAGTTTGTATATTTGTAAAGGTATAGCTCTTTTTAGAATGCGCTACTACGCTGTAACTTGCTGTTTGATAGCTAACTAATTCAAATGAGCTACTCCGCGTAAACTACGCTTAGTTAATACTTGAAAGCATATGTCGACTCAAACTAACTATTTCAATATGATTGATAAAGGTAATCATCTCATCCGTGGATAAGATAAAAAAAAAATCGGACAATTAGCCTAAAATGTCTGTATTTTAGAGCCTTTAGCACATTGTGTTTGTCCACAAAAACCAATATCTACGAAATGGGCAATTCCACGAACAGATAGCAATTGACCCCGACATCAAAGGAATTGTAATTATTTTATGAACAGTTTACCGTTGAGCTTTCTCTGATTTTCTTTCTTGGGTTTTACTTCAAAACCTTGTTCTGTTATAATTCGTTCATTGAATTAACGCCACAGCAAAAACAATAAGTAGAAGCCCCACAGCTGCCCACCAACCAAGGCGAAACCCCGAGCACCGACGGCAACACAAAACTCTATACACTATTAGGCAAGTAGCCGCAGACGTAGACTAAAACTTGGAGTGTGATTCAGCCACTCCCTACATGCCGCTACATCCCTTTCTTGCGCGTGCTTGTCACTTTTAAAGCTTCGCTAATTTATGTAGCGTTGGTTGTGCACATGCTTCGATGCAAGTATAATATCTTTTATTACCTTTGGCTCAATCATTTTATCAATTAATCCACAGCGTGTCGCTGCATAGTTATAGGGCATTAGTGTGACCATTTTTATGCCTTACACCCACACAATATTGCACACGGGCACACACACTCACTGACCCGAAGTCAACTCGCACTTATGCCTTTAAAACAAAAAAGGTTTGCTTTTGAATTTATTTTGTCTACTTATGAGTTGTTGCGTTTTCAAATTGAATTGATTCTAATTGATTAATTTAGAACAAAAACAACACACACGCGCACCTAAATATCTACGCAAATGTTTTCAATTTGAAAATCTCCGCTGTCGAACCGAACGCATGCGAAAAAAATACTCAAATGAACGCTGCTACAAGTAAATGTCAAGGAAACGTAAGCGACGACAACAGACGACGACGCTTTGAGCGTCTTTCTTGCTTTTGAGTGAAAATCTCGGTGTGTTTTGTCTCTCAGTTGCGCTCTTGCGCATGCGCAGCTTGGTCCGCTGTTAAAGGTGGTTAAAGTGCAAGAGAGCTCGCAACTGTAAAAGTCTGTTAACTGAACGAGAGACAGCTGTTTACAGGCTGCTACTTAACAGCGTCATGTTAGTTTGGTGTATTCGTTCGTCTTTTGTTTTAGTGAGCATAAAGTCTGAGGTTTTGTTGGCTCAGCGTGCTGCCGCGGAATTGTATTGGTTCGCGAGCTCACTCAAAACGAGTTTGGCGTTTGGGAGTGCGAACAGCTCGGCATGTTGTACGCTGCACTGGTCTGTTCTGGCACAGCAATGGTGCTTGGTATTGGCTCCGCCCACTACAACGACAGGGTGAGTTGCCATTGCCCGACGCCAAAACTCACTCCAAAACAAAGAAAATTTTTAGCTGCCGTTTTTCATGCGTACAAATTTTGGATGCGGGCCGCCTAAAAATAAAATGTCGCTGTCAATCAAATTGCCTTGGGATAGAGCGAGAGCGCGCCGCTATTTGATAAATGCGCATAAATTAATTAATAATTCAAAAATTGGCAAGAAGAAGATAGACAGTGCTCATCTTGGTGGCCGCTTCATTAATAAGTCAAATTATACAAATTGATAAACTAATCATATGAATATCAAATGGCTTGGAATTTTGGTTATTTTGAGTGCTTGTTTTGTGGGGACGGTTTAATCGTAAACACAAAATCAATTTACAATAGAAACCGCCAACAATTTTATTGTTCAACACCAAAAATAACATAAAACACAACAACAACACAAATAATACAGCAATAAAATATTAGCTACAGGAAATTCAAAACGTTTCCAAACTTTGATATTTAGCTGTTGCTTTTTTTTCTGTAGGCAACAAAATTTATTGGATCTTATTTTGAGTAATTTAAAATCAAACAAGCAACACGCTTCAAACTTTAATGCTCACATACCTACACCCCATGTCTAACTGTAAGCCAATCCAAAGTGTGCCCATATATGGGTTCAGATATTATGTGCACATATTATATGGTAGCCATGCGATATGCTGCGATTGCCATAAACAAATTGACTTTTGTCAATATATGTGATTCACTTTTTAATGATGACAGTGAACAGAAGAAAGTTATATATTAGTTATTGTCTTTTCAGTTAGAAGGACTGTAGCTAACAATAGATTAAAGAGAATATGTAGACAAAGTTAAGCTTTATTAAGGTCGCACATACAAGGGCATTGTACTTATAGCTTTTCTATAAACTCCACTGGTTCTAAAGGATGTACCTAAAATCCTGTAGACTTTTTTTTTCTATGTATTTTCAATTCTTTGTACAATTATTCTGTACCGTGTTAGAAATCTCTGCCAATTTCAACACAAAAGAAATCCGTCGATGTTTTAGAAATATGTTTAGAAGCATTGAAAAATTATCATAAAAATTTTTGACTGACTGCTTTTTAAGAAACTTTGAAGGAGTGAAACTTTGCATTGAATTTTGGCTGACCCATGATTTAGCCAATTTCCTTATTTTTATAACAAAGTGTAAAAGGGTATAAGGGGCTGTTCATAAATGACGTCAGCACCGACGGGGGAGGGGCTCACCAAATTGTTACTTTTTGTGAAGCGGAGAGGGGTTCCGAAACAGTGACGTCACAATCAAAATTTTAAAAAATGTTTAAAATTTTGGTTATGTCATTTATGAACAGCCCTTCATAGATTTGTGAAAAGTAGGTTACAGGCAGAAGAAGGCATGGCAGACCATAAGTTCCAAGAAAAAAAGCCTTATCAATGACTCGGGTAGAGATGAGATTGGACCATGTCCGTCCGTCCGTACCTCTGTATGAGTCGCTAGTGCTGCGAGACCGTAAGAACTAGCGACACAAAATTTACCAAAAGATGCGCATAATCTCCGGAACGATGAAGTTTGTCAGATTTGGTTGATATCTTCCCCGTTTCCCCCCAGAAGACTTTCACGGTCTACAGAAGCGCCGATTCAGTACGAGTTTTCTCATTTCTTGAAACGCCGTTGTATCGACGAAAATGATTAAGCATAAACGTTTTACATTGAAAATTTGTTTTAGACATTTAGAACTCGTAGAAAATTAAACATTAGACGAATCTGTATTTGAAGCCAAATAGGTGTTAGTCTCCTTATATATACTCGAATAAAAGTTCACTAGCTTTGACATTCATCAGTAAATTTGCATGACGATGTTGTCAACATCAAGTAGCCCGGCTCGAATCGGGAAATCAAGAATTTAAACTGCCCTGAACTAGAGCAATAAAACTATCGGTAGTGGCTCCATTCGATATTTTTGATAATTTCAAGAAAAAGATTCAATATTATCGATAGTACTATCGGTTTGAAAAGATTCTATATTATCGATAGAGCTATCGATTCGAAAAGATTCGATATTATGAATAGAACTATCGGTTTTTGTTTCCCGTCGCTCATCCTAACCTAAGCCGCTTAGCGTGTTTATAAACAATCGATTATAAAAAACAATAACATAGTATGATTTCGACATGACGAATTTTAAGGGCCCACTTGAGAAATTCTTACCCATATATAAGGGAATTTTGAACTAAGTTGCTTAAAGATTGTAGCTTGAAACAACGAGCATAAAGACACATATACATATGTGTAAAAAAACTAAATATAAGACTAAGGAAAAAACGTGCACACGCTGCCAAATATCTACGAATTACTATAGATTTGATTGGGCTATAAAAGTTGTTCATCATCTTCAATGTATAGATTAGTCGAGATTTGTAGTGAGATCGCTCATCGAAAGAAGACGCGTTATTCCAGACCTTAGATTAACACTTTAGTGAACTAACATGACATGTCTAAATCGACCTGGTTATTAATTCTGCCTTTCTTTGTAAAAGCAACAAATTTGAAACTTATATGCGTTAGAAATATCATATTAAAATAAATATACCCCAATGGAGTGTAAAAGAGAGTCTTAAGCCTGGCTCTTAATTTACCTTTTTCCATTATTGGTATTTCGGCATGGATTTTTGAAAACTTTTTCACACACCTTAATTCAATTTTTAAATTTACTCAAAAGCATTTTTGATCCTCGAATTAGACCTTTCTTCTCATACGTTGATATCTTAATAGAAAGTCTGCAATATACTCCCAACTGACGACACGAGACAAAAGACGATTTCCAAAATGGCAACTATGACAAAAAGCCATTTCTGGCCGCCTGTCTTTGATGATGAATCGCGACATCATGAGTATAAAACAAATAACTATCAATGAAAATAAAAGCGAATCTCAAATTCGCCATGAATTTGACCCCAAGGTATAACCAAGACGTGTGCAGCAAGCTTTGCATTCTTCAGAAATAATTTCGCATGAAAAAAAAATAAATGTGCCAGTTTTGGTATGGATGATGGTATTCTCTAACCCGCTCACCACTCGGGCGATAATCGCGATATTAAGACCCCCAAAAAAGTGAAAGCTTAACGGAATTTTCATATCAGTTAACGGAAAATTTTCTTCGTGACCGTCCAAAAAGTACTGTCAACAGTTGTATTCGTTTCTTGTGAATTTCGGAGAAAAATATTTTGGAGATTATCTAACCTTTCTAAAATATAGTGCTCTTATTCATTTATTTGAGGCAATTTTGAGCATGAATCCGATTGCAAACATTTAAAATGTTCTTTCTTAAAAGGTTTATCGCCATGGAAAGCAATATAAATTAAGTGTATGCTATTGTTATGGCATAGGAGACATAAGTTGAATCATTGCAACTAAATTTAATTAATTATTAATTTATTAATTGTTTAATTTATTTAACCATCAATAATGTGTGGCGGCTCAATTAAAAAAATTAGTACTGTTAATATTTCTAAGAACAATGAAAAGTATACTTGTAGTCCTAGAAAATGTGTTATCCCTTTCACGTACTTCGCGTAACTTATGTTTAAAAGTTATGTAAGCATTTGACCCCGATAGTGGCGAAAAACATTGTATAACACAGGGTGGAGCACGTTTAACTAAAGAGTATGAAAGTAATATATTGAACATTTTTGCTGAAATGCGTCCTTTACCAGGACAGTATATACACATAGGCTGCTTGTGTTGCTCACTTTCTGTTAGTCCGACTCATTCGTAGGCAAAAACAAACGCACTGCCTTGGAAATGGTCGCTTTTTAGCAAATCGTCTCAATCACGTGCCAATGTTTCTTGCCAAAGTTTCTTTTCTTTCCACAACACGGAAACACTACCGAATATATTACATATATTGCTTACTTTAATTTACTTAAATTTATTTCAACGAATTCAATTTATAACGAAGGCTTAAAATTCAATATGCAATATGTATTACTACATATGTAGGTTCCTAAACTTGTCTTACTCACAAATAATGAATCTCCTAGCATATGAGTCATTTACATATGTATGTGGATGTACGTAATGTGCCATAATATCCACTTAATGCAATTCCGAACAACAGAATTGAACACCAATTTTTTCATTTCAAATATTTATTTAACACTTAATTTGCCAACGACTAAACAAACATTAATGGCTTATCAATAGAATATGAAGTTACATTCAAAGCATAAACAAAACAGGCTCACACAACAACAACATCGACTTCAAATGAGACATACAACAAGTGTAGACAATAAAGTGTTGCACACACACACACACACACACACACACACACACACACACACACACACACACACACACACACACACACACACACACACACACACACACACACACACACACACACACACACACACAAATGCCAAGGAATTCTCTCTAATAAAGTCCAAGTCAATTTGCTGCCAGTTGCCACCTGCCAAAACACAAAAAGCAAAACCAACAAAAAAGAGACGTAAAAGCTTCTACGTCTGACCACCCGCAGTCGATAGCGCCTGTCGCCTAGACATTACGTAATTTGAGAGGCCGTAGTGTATACACTTACACTCGCACATTGAAGCACTCAAGCACACGCACCTTTTTTTGTATAATTATTGATTTCCATAGTTTTTGTTTTAATAAATCGAATACAATGCCAAATTGCTTTGTCATTTGTTATGAATATGCAATTTACAGCTAGTATTCGCCAACAGCTACACCCGTAAGTAACGTTGATATGTAGCAAAATGCGCCCAATATGCGTCCGTTTTAACCCATTGACGACCCCCAGCACAGACGACGACCATGTTGCTTAACTTAAGCGCTCTCACTCGCTCTCGTCTCGTCGCCTCCCCTCTCTCACGCCCTTTTTCGCTATTTGCATGAGCAAAGCAAGCATTAAATTTGCCTTAATCGCTTTAGCACGATCGTGAGACAACATGTCGTCAATTATATCTACGGCGATCAGCAGCCAAGCGCGCGAGCGGCACAGCTCCCCAGCTCTCCCAGGTACCCCTAGTCCTCCGCTCAACCAACTTAACCCAGTCAAGTCAGCAGTGCCAACTGCTCCGTGTGGCTGCTGTCTGTAAACAAATCTGCGCACAATTTGCAGCATTTGCAGATATTTTTGTGTGAGCTCCATCCCGCCACTGAGGGTATACAAAGAGAAACGGTCGTTGGCATGTTGCTGATCTGGGCACATTTGGACAGGCTGCAGGCTGGCTGGTTGCTGGTGGTAGTGCTGCCAGCAGTCAGCGACCAGCGACAGCCTGGGCAGCCTGGGCAGCCTGAACGTGCTGATCGTGCGCTGCCGCAAGCCAACGAAGTGTTTAAGATTTACGTTTAGTTTTGATCGGAGTGGACCTCCCGAGTGTGGTATTAATTTTATGCTGCAGCGTTGAATGCACTGGGTGCCACTTTGTTGTTGCGATCTTAAGGCAGGACAGGGCAAGGGTGGGCAGCCAGTTTGGTTAGACAGGTCAACAAATAGTCGAAATGCCAGGCGAGTTGGGCGCCATTTTGCGGGCTTTAACACCTGAGACACATACACACACACGCACAAACACACATACAAACACAGATGCAGGCCAGGCATGTTGTACGACGATAATCTGGCGCATTTTTACAACTTGATCTTAACATACAAAGTAATGCAAGCAGTTAGAGCGAGATGCAGATAAAGCCAAAGATGCTGCGCAACGTCTAGATAAGACTTGAAGTTGGGAACTAAACTTGAAGTTAAAGTTGGGTTTGGGTTTGGTTCGCGAATTGTTATTGGAATTGCAGCTAAAACGCTCTGTAGCTGTTGCTGTGGCCATTTATGTAGCTCCGAATTGCTGTTGTTGTGGTTGTTGCTTGTCATTTGTCGCCTGTTTGCTGTTTATTGTTGTAGTTGTCCTTGTTGTTGTTGTTGTTACTTGTCTTGTATGCTCGACACCCCAGTCCAGGCATGCTTGTAACTTGTCGCCAGCTCGAGCGCCAAATATTTTAAACTTGCCAAATTATGCAAAATGGAACAACATCTAGCAAATGCGTCATGATACCCCTTTTGGAGTGGGCTTTTTTTTACAATTGGGTCAAGCTGTAAATATTGCTGATATGATACGATATCGTAGTAACGGTATGGCTTGGCATTTTATGATAAACTGTTAACGTCAGCGCATGCCAATGCAATGAATGAACGAATGAATGACGGACTGATAGCATTACAGTTAAAGAAAAGCAAATTGAAAGTACAAAGAGCGATGACCAAAGGCAACAACTCTAAGCTCTATGCTCTCAGCACATAAAATTTGATGGCTTGTGGAAAATCAAGAACTAAGTAGTTTATTCATACACGCAAATGAATAAAGACTTCAGCAATAAAGCGTTATCCACTGCATTTTATGAATCAAAAGAAAAGTGTACAAAAACATCAATGAAGCTACGAAGCTTAAATACACTTACAGATATAGACTTAAAGGCTACAACTTTAGTTACAGCTTTAATCTCAACTTAATTCTTATGGCATATCGAAATTTGAAACATTTTGAGTATTGATTGTTGAAAGTACATATTTAGTAAGTGAATCATAAATATTAGTTATTAAACATTTTGTTACAATGAACCGATGCAACTTTTTTTATGTTAACCCCTGTTTAGATTTCACTTAAGTTATAATAATTCAACTATTTTGAATTTTGCATTAACAAATACTACTTTTGAATCTCTGTATTTTTTTAAATTTACTATTATCGTTAAAAATTTCCATCTAAAAACCGTTTTAGAACCAAACATCATAACCTTTTAACCATCATAACAGTTATTTTTGGAACTCGCTCGTAAGGAACACTTATCAATTTCATTAAGTGAAGAAATGTTTACCAACTTAGAATAATGTCTACCTTCGCATTTATATACCGATCTCGAACTCTTAAGGCATTATAGCTTTAAACAACACTCACTAGGCAACAAATTTGGGTTTTTTTTTTTTAATGCAAAAGTTCATAAATTTTTGTACTCTAAAGTAATTAAATGAAATATAACAAAAAGTTTGTTTCACGGTTTCTTTGAATTCGATAAATTGATTCTTTGCGAACATTTCAAAATTAATTTTAACAAAATCGGAATATAAAAAAGTCAAGATTGGCGATTTCGTTGAATTATAACGTTGGCTACAACTTAACTTTAAGATTAACAAACACCCGATTTGCTGACTTCGAAACTCGTGAAATATCGATTTTTTTGAAATAGCGATAATTCGGAAACTGCACTAGAAAATCCAAAACGGTTTGCGTATTCGAATTCGACGACCGCAGTTTTTCATAAAAAGATATGTTTAAGAGAGGCAAGAGAGTTGTTTTTTGTGGACCTTCAGCCGGGAAAACACCCAAATAAGAAAAAGCTTATTAAATCGAAAGCAATACGAAAATGTACTTCTTAAGTAAGTTCTGGTTTAAGCCAAAATCTTGGACAATATTTGACAATCCGATACCTTTGGGGTTCGACAAGTTAGAAACACAGTCGATCTGAATAATTTTTTCTTAGTCTGACATTTTAGATAGTTTCAGGAACCAGTTTCGATTGTAACGCCACCACCATCGGTTCGAACAGATTCGAAACTGTCGAAAGTACTATAATTTTTTCTTCTGCCTACCTTCCCAACCTTAGTCGCCTAGCGTGTGTTTACACTATCGATAGTGAAGAAAAAAAATAATTCTATCGCACGTCTATAGCTAATTCAATTTAGCACTAAGTTCGAATCAAAAAGACTTATTATGTAGTCGAATATGCTTTGATTTCGAACTTTATGCTATAAAACATTTGCGGTTTGCACTAAAATAAGCCAAGCAACAAATTGCTATGTGCTGTCGGATCTATTATACCCTTATGTGGCTCGTTGCACTTGCGACTGCTACGAGGCGGTCGGGCATTGCAGGCACTTTAAACGAACTTCTTTGGTGACCACCAACGGGGCAGTTGATCGGCTCGTTTATGCTTTCATTCCGTTGAAAATTATGCGGAACCTGCGCAAATGCAGGCGCTGCCCTCAACACAGCCAAGTTCCAAGGCCTCAGCTAAGTGTAGCTGTTTGGGTTTAAGGCACGCGCCAAGTGCCAGAGCCTAGAGTTTTACGAAGCTGTAGAGGGTGAAGCATTACCATGGTGACCTCAGCAAAATAAACATTGGTCAGGAATTTCATTAAAACCGAATGCAGCACAAGTCGAATCGTTGGCTAGGCAACCGGCCACCAGCCAGCAGCCAGCAGCCACCACCCACGGTGGCAAAGACGGAAACGACGACGTGCAGGACATCGATGCGGCGAAGTGTGTCAGCTGTCAGTTGGGATGTTCATCAAAAAAAAGCAAAAGTGAACCCCGGCGTGTTGCTGAAATATGTGCAGGTTGTTATACTAATTTCTTATCAACTTGTTGTTGTTTTACCTGTGGGAACGCATTGCGCTTGGCCTGGCCTCTTTAATTAATTTAATTATGCGCTCTCGACTTGCGCGTGTCAAACTCAAAGCAACAACGTATTATATAGTCACGCTTGGGCGCACTCTAATCAAATGCAGCCGCTAAGCCTGTAAGTATGCAACATATGTTTTTAGTCATAAGCTTGTGGCAGGGGGCTGCTTCAGCGTTGCCATGAAATTTAATTTGGTTGCCGCAGTCAAAAAACAAAAATAAAACCAACCCCACAAAAGCTGACAAATTCAATTTGTAAACTTTCCCAAAAACAACAACAACAAGAAGAGATCAGCATATCAGCATTACGCAGCCAGCCCCCAAGGGAGGCCCTATGTAATCCTAGCCCAAGCGCCCGTTACGCTCGTCTGGCGGCCTTTCTAACTTGGCTCGTTTCCTCGCTGCGGCTAGCTGATTCTCGCTCTCGCTTTCTCGTGAAAGTGAAGTGAAATGCAAGCCATGTATATGACATGTTTTTTTGGTGGGCGTTGGGCGTGTCAACTGAAGCTCACACTCCGCACATACACACAATTATTAACACTTATTAATGTTGAGGTTTATGTATGGCACCCTTGGGCTTAAATTAAAGCGCTCGTCCTGAAGTGCCAACAGCTGCCTCAAGTGCCGCACTTGAGTCGCGCGAGGGTTGATCGAGGGTAGGACCACCCCTGCTTGTGTACAAAATACTCAAATACTCATATACAATATAAGTATAATATGTACTCATGCTCATGTCGCTTTAAGTAGTCATTAAAGATTGAGCGTGATAAGATTTTAATACACACAGCTGCTGGCAGTCAGCCATTGGCATCAGCATCAACCCCCCTTGTCCTAGAAGGACCAAAACGCACTCCCAGCTGACTTGTCCTTACAATTAGCGACACCTTTGACTTTTCGAAGTTCTTTTGCGGTTCACTAGCTGCGTGATATACGCGTAACTAGCTATTGACAGCTATTGTCTCTTAATTAAACAACAATGTTGACCTATTCTCGAAGTAAAACCAACAGGGTTCACTGCCTCGGGCATTAAAATGTTTTTGGTAAGAAATTTGTCTTAAAAAATTACTGAAATTTGTTACCTTTTGTGTGTTAATTAAAAATGTTGATATCACTAACAACCCTCGGAAATGTTGTAACCCTTTCAAAAGTCTAATGTCCAGTTTTTACAAATGGGTGTGTGAGATCTTAAGGCAACCCTTTGACGGCAAACAGCTGCCTACATTGGAAGCACCAAATTTTTACATATACGCAAGGACGTTGAAAGTAAAAATAACTTTTAAAGCGGCTGCTAGTAGTGAAATCAAGAACAAATCAAAAAAATTTGTAAATTAGGTCTTTGACCTTTTTCTCGAAAAAGTGAACATTAATTGATGTCCGGCGAAAATTAGAATCCTTCTTATCTGAATTTAATACGGTTCGGTTCCACTGAGCGGATGTTATAACATCCGATAAAGTTGCAAAAGTCCTGATTATATAGCACCACATCTGTAAGCCCGAAGGAGGGCTATCAGTAACATAGTGTACAATTTTTTTTTGGAGGAAAGCTGATTACGCTATTGTACAAATTTAGCCTCACTTTAAGGCCTATGGCTAAAACATACCGTTTCCGGTAAATTTGGGTCGCTGATTTCAAATCCCGAAATCATTTTGGATTTTCAAGCACCGTTTTTGAATTATCACTATACAAAATTAGGATTTCGAGAGTTGCGAAGTCAGCAAATCTCATATTACTCGGGAATCTTAATACCCAGATGAATTGTAGCTCGAATTAAAGGTAATTTTAGATCAAGTCAATGTCAACGATTTTGGTCTAACTTAATTCGATTGCAAGTTACAAGGCATTGAACTAAACATTTTTTTTTCTAAAATCGAAAATTCTGATTTTTTTATTCCAAATGAATTGAATAAAAAACTAACCAATTTTGTAACGGCTTATTTTTGGGTCGATAAATTGATTTGCGAACATTTCAACAATTTTAGCAGAATCGGTAGCGAAATGGCGAAGATATTAGGGAATATCGTAAAAATGCCACAATCGAGTTTGTCTAAAAAAATAATCTAACCAAAGACCTAGAAGTAAGGTATGTCTTTGTATGTATGTTTTTTGGTAAATCTGATTTCAAAACCAGAAACCGTTTTAAATTACCTACAACGGCTTTCGAAACATCGCTATTTCAATGCCATTTTTTCGGTACACCCCTCTCCTTTCATTGTCAAAAAACATTACAATTTGATAACCAACAGACTCTCTATAGGCGAAGGGCGGTGAAATCAGCACATTTTTGACTATGACTTTTGATATATTTATCTGATTTTAATAATTTTTATAACGTATGTGCACATAATTACGACGTAGACTTCTGCCAAGTTTATAGATTCCCAGGCGCGACTGCAAACCGAAAGTCTTGTGGGGGGAAACGAGGGCAGATATCAACCCCATTCGACAAACTTCATCTTTCTTGGGTTTATATTTTGGTAAAATTTTGTGTCTCTAGATCTTATGGTCTCGCAGATCTGTCAACTCAACCAGACAGACGGACGGACGTGGTCCAATCGCTACCCGAGTCAATGAACGGACTTTTTGCCCATGGAACATATGGCCTGCCACGCCTCCTTCAGCCTTTTACTTACATTGCACAAATCTATAATACCCTTTTAAATTTTGTGTACAGGGTATAATAAGTCGTGATTCTTTTCTTTTGGTATTATATTCAGGAATATCCTGTTTTCGTTAGGCACTAACATCAAGTTTTGAGAGTTTGCTCTCATCTAACTGAAAAACATGTGGATATCCAGTTATGGATTACATCGTATGAGACACATTTTAAGACCCGAAATAGATTTGCTTATAACTTAGGAAACAGGCTGTAAAAGCTAATTGCTAATGCGCAATATCTTAAAGCTTAAAGTGCATTGACCGCTGTTCGCGACAGAAAACGAATAGGGTATAGAGTATCCTACAACCATCCAAATTGATAAGTATAAGGCAGACAGAGCTAGCTAATTGCAAAGCCATAATTATAATAACTGTTGTGTTGGTCTTTCCTAGAAAAACTGCCCCAAAAACTGTGTCAACACTCGCCACACTTGCTGGCAATCTAATACCATACAGAGTGCTATCAATTACATGCTCTCGCCAAAGCCCATGCCCAAGTGTGTTCTATGGTTATGTTCTAGTTTCATGACAGACCTTGGCCACATAAACAGCTACATTTTATAAGTCGGCCACAGATAACAAAAAATTTAATTGCAACAAAAATATATATAGTTGTTTATTTCCGTTAAACTTAATTACTAAAACGGCAGCAAGGCCGACTGACCGCCGATTCTAACCTAGGCATATCACTTTACAAATCCGCAAAAACCCAATGAACCAAACAACTGTTGATGGAACGAACCACTTTCAAGTGCAGCAAAGTTTGCCATTGGTGCTGAATTTGTCAAACAGGTGCGTATTATGTACTAGTTTGGCGGTTACATTTTGACTAGTTCTCTTGTCTAGGCAGTTAGGATATCGAATTTCGAACCGCCTTGCCAATCAATGAACCTACCGAAAACCGAAATGTAGAATACATATAAAAAAAAATTGCGGGAAATCTGTATGATTTTTTGTTGGCATTTTGGCAGCCAAATGCAGCGGCTGCTGCAATTTTTCCCAAATCCCATACCCGGTTGCTCGTTATCCGGACTCAACTAAATAGTCCCAGGCAAAATGTGCAGCATGAAATATGATATTTTTTATTTCTTGGCTTGTTGCAGCGCATACAAAAATCGCTTGGCTCATTTCGTGGTAAAAATTATGAAAAATTTAAGAAAAACTGTCACGATCGTTAACAAGCAATGAATGGGAAAAGCGAGCAGCAAGTCAAAGGTCGCCCAAAATTTGTCTGCAGCGAAACTTGCGAGCCGCTTAATTGAGCAGGGTTACGGCAAGGGGTTTACCATATAGACATTTACTGCCGGCAGCTGGCTGTCTGCGCCATTGATTGACACCAACCACACCTAAGTAAACTCCAACTTAAACTTGTCTCCCACTTGATTGAACCGGAAACGAGGCGCATCAGACGCTGCGAGTTTTGTTTTCACAGGCTGTGCCACTTGACCCCGCGCTGTGCGACAGTTTGCGCAAATCAAAGAAAGAGATGAGCCGCCGCTCAGAACTCCGAATCGGTTAGATGTCATGTCAAGCTGAATGCCAACAAAATGTTTTACATCAATTCTGGTGGAAAGTGACGCGTTGCCTCTTCCATGGATGCCCAGAATCACACTTACCGAACTGTCAAATAATTATGACAAGTTCATTTCGTCGCACTTTCGCTCATTTGTTTAGCTCAGATCCTCAATGCTTTTGTTCTCAGCTGATGCGCGGCCGGTTTAACAAGAAATTCTGTAAACAGATGAGCTAAACCTAGGCAGCCCCAAGGGACTGGAGCACCAATTATCGTAGCGTTCTAAATACGCTCGCTTTTGATGTGACAGTTGAGTGTAGTTGGCGTGCCGTGTAAGCGAACCAAGCATATGTGAAGTCGGCATATACAGTTTTCTAGCTCGAAAGCGATAAACCTATAGAACGGTAGCAGAGATTAAATATTTAAATATCTACAAAGTTCAGCTTATTTATCAAATCTATTATATAAATAAGCTAACGAAAATTTTGTGGACCCCTTTTTCACTAACTATATGGAAACAAATATTGGTGAAACTAATATAATTTTTTAGGGAATTTTCATAAGAAGTGCCGAATATAAGTTTATGTCACATATTTTGCCAAACCAAAAGTAGAATTATCCAGCTGGTAAGCTTTTGGTTCATTCGTTACATGAATATTTATGATGTTCAGTCTATATTTTAAAAACTATTGCAAATTTTGTCTCAATCGCTGTTAAGGTATATATGTACACGCATACTTTAAATCAGGCGTCGGCAGTTGGCAAAATTTAACTCGAATTTAAGTCGAACTTAAGTTATATATACCAACACATTCACGCTTAAAATTAATTAATGAATGTGTTAAAATGACACACCGACAGAGTACTTAACGTCTAAAATCGTATGAAGCTCTTCGACGACATTCCAGCGGCTCCGCTGGTTAGGTTTGGATGAAGCAGCATCTGCGAGAGAGGTCTTTAATTCGGCTGTTGAAGGAAGGCAACGTAGCGGCAGTTCATACCATCATTCAAAGTGAGCACACTAGCTACCTTTGGTATCACCGATTGGAGAAGTAATGCTCTACATAAGGCTATATTTACGGAATTTTCAATGAAAGTTATATGTTTTAATTAAAATTATTTAAGGATGTCATTTTGCGTGTTTTACATAAATATCACTATCTGAAAATCAGCAAGTCTCGCGATTTACTATCGCTCACTTTTTAAATGTGTGCTTATAGAATTGAATTTGAAAACGTAACTAGTTCGAGCGCTCAATGTCAGAAATTAATTTAGCCATGTCCGTCTGTCTGGACGCTTGTTTCTCGGAGATATACATAGCATACAATTTTGACAGTAGGTGCCACTTTTAGTAAGTATTGCTGTAGCGTCAACTCCACGAATTATTGCCATATTCGTTGACGTTAGTTAAAATAAACCGCTTTGGCTGTGTAGATGTGTTTACATTTCAGTTTGGTTTATCACTAATGTCAATAAGATTTGGCGATATATAGAGTTTTTAGCTTACTTTTTTAATTTTTTTACTTTAAGACTTACTTTGGCTTATATTTTACTGAAATTTGAAATTGAAAGAACTACGCGGGTTATAAGCCAAAACTACTTTCACCTGAAGGTTCCCACAAAAAGCATATATTTGTAAAACTGTTTGTGATATCAAAGTAAAAATTCTGTTAACGATTCGTGAATAACATTCTTATTGCTCCGCGGTAGATTTTCAATAGTTACACCCAACCCAAACAAACTTTTTCAACTTATTCTAAATCACATAGTAAGTAAGTTCATGTCTAGCTTCGACTTTCAAACTAATATTTCAAACATAAGTTCAAGAAGTCTTTACAAAGCATTTTCTATCTCAGAACGTTGTCAATATTCACAGAACCTCCATATTTAGTATTTAACGTTGGCATTAAGAGATTCAAATAGATATAGACTCATATACTAGAAATCTCTTACCAAATTCTCTTTCAATGAGCTTCAACACTTTGTCAGCTTTTACTCTTAACGCTCTACTTCAAACATGAGTATTCATTATTTTTATTTTTATAATTTCCAAACGTTATACTTTTGGCTGCCTATAAATAGACACCGCTTATCTATCTATAGAGCAATGTCGAATGTGACAATTGATTTTGTGCAGACCCGTCGCTGGCTATTTCCTAATACTTTTTTGGGCTATTTGTAGCACTGCGTTTAAATTAAAATGTCTGGTGAGTCAGATCAGTTCAACCCAACCCAGACAAATAGCCCGGCAAATCCTGCAAAATGGTCGCAAAACTCGCACAAACAAACACAAATATTTGCAGTCATTAAAGGGCATTAGGCATTAAATCCAGCGAAAACAAGTCCAGGAGCAAGGTAATACACTAGGCAGGTTGCTCTAATTTTTTGTTGTTTTTTTTTCTGTGTATGACAGGCGACATAAATGTAGATAAAGGGGCTAAGCGGCAACGGCATGCGCTTAGCAACGAAACGACAGGGTATTCAACGACAACAGTTCAGCGGATTATGTGCTCTGCAAGGAGCACAAAGGAAGTGCCTCGAGCTAATGGCAGCTTAACTATTTAGCTCAAACTCAATATTCCATGTGAGTGAGCTATTTGGCGTTATATAATCCAAGCGACTTGTATGCAAATTTATGGCATACATTTTGTGGTTTTCATGTCTGACGTCATGTTCATGTTTGATAAGCACAATTATGTCATGCGGTAGTAAACACGATAAGCACAAAATCACAAAAAATCCAATATTTGATTATTTAAAAGTGGTTAGCACTTAAAATGCTTTTTTAACAACTTAAATGTGAAAGTTTGTCTTTTGTTGGACAAAAAAAATTTAAATAATTTAATAATACAAGTACCTATGCTCCCGTCATTAGTTTTTTCCCGCATCAACGTATTATTTGTACCCGCAGCTTTTTTTATTATACAATATTATTTTTATATGAATGTACCTCAAAAGAGGGGAAACTTTAGAACAAATGTTTTCAGTTTTTGACTGCTTTTTGTATGGCAACTTATTTCATGAGTACCAAACAAACAAATCTTGAAAATAATTTTTCTATAGCTTATTCATTTCCTTTATTTCGACTTGGTTGGATATTTTTGTATTCCTAGATTTCTTTATTGGCACTCTATGTTCTACCGGCAACAATACACAAAAGAATTGTTAAAAACAGGCGAGAATGAGTTCGTAAGGTGCATACAATAAGATTATATTATGGCTAGATGAGAGTACGCCCGATGATTGGAACCTTGGTGTTCTCTGCCTTGTCCTCGAGAAAAATGACTCCACGTTGTGCGCTGACTACCGTGGAATCAGTCTTCTATCGAGCGTGTTGTGTGAAAGACTGAAAGTACTGATTGGACCTTATCAGTGTGGCGTTAGGCTTATCAGATATACACACTACGCCGAATCCTGGAAAAGACCCACGAATACCAAATCGACACAAACCACAAACCTGCATTATCAATGCCCGTTAACGAATTGCGCTCTGTCTAAGTTTGGAATCCCTGTAAAATTAGTGTGACTGTGCAGAATGAAGGTAGGAAGGAGCTTCCCCGAGCCTTTTGTTCCCTGAGGCTTCAGACAAGGCGATGCACTTTCCTGCAACCTCTTCAACTTTGTGCCAAAGTACATCGGTCGTACTATTGAAAGAGGATCTGTCAGAGTAGGTCAAAATAAAAAATAAAAATAATTGTTTTCTTCGAGTAGAGAGTCGTCGCGGTTAAACTCTCAAACTGATGTTGAAAACTATACTTTTGATATTGTCAAGAATTTCGTCTACCTTGGCACCACCGTCACAATAATGAACGATGTCAAAATGGACATCAAGCAGTAATACGTAAATGAGTAGCAGATAAAACTGTCAACAGACTAACCTAACACTATGTAATACGCTCATGCTCCTCTTTCGCTTGATGACGCCCTTAAAGTATTTGAGCAGTAAAGTACTCCTCAAGATCTCCGGCTACCTACGCGTCCATTGGATGAAACGAAGCACTCTATGAGATCTACGACGACATTAATATATTCAATGTCTCCGATGGGAAGACCAGGTTGACAACACACTAACAAACCTTGTCACCAAAAATTGGAAAAGGCGCGCGGAAATCAGAAGCGTCTGGAGGAATGCTCTACATCAGGCTGTAACCCGATAACGGGTGGTTATGGCCAGTTAAAGAAGAAGAAGAAGATCAAGCACATTTCATTGAATAATTCGAGAATAAGGCAAAACTACTATATAATAAGTATTTAGAGTACTACTTCTGTAACATTTTATGATGTTGCCAAAGCAAAGAAGGAAAGAATTGGGGTAGCTTCACTATATGTAGAGAAGGTTAAATATCTAACCAGAAAATACAAGACAATATACATACATTCTCATTTATCATCGACTCGTATTTTTTTTACTGAAGATCGGACAGCTTTTTTTTAATTCCCTAGGTAACCACATGTGACAACAAATTTAATTTGTCAACAAATCTGAAAACTTTTTCAGCTCAAAGTATGAAAACTTTTTTGCATATTCTAACTTTCAGTTGAATTTATTTATACTATGATAAGATTGAATGACCAAATTGTTTACAAAGCTGCCACAAACGTCCTCGAAATGACATTGATGCATGTGTACATTGGATGTCCGTGCTTGTTTCAGTCATCCGTCGTCGCCCAGTAATCGGAGGCCCGTCACATGTGTCACACAATTTGTTTATTGGCATTGCACGCACAGTGGCCAAAAGCTTTTTGTTATTGCTGCTCAAATGATTGAACGTCTGAGCTGTACAAATAAACAAACAAGTTCATTTGGCGCTGCTTCTCAGGGGGAATACAGGAAATCTTGTTCTTAGGGCTAAAAATGCGCGGCAGGCAGAACAGGTAGCAAACGGCCATGATCTTGATCTGTGCTGCACTTCCTGTGCCACGCCCTGTATATACAACTACATTTTTGGCATTTAAGCCGCTGTTGACCCTCTTGACACAAAAGGCAGAGCAAGGCATTCGCAAGCGGATTAGCAGCGCAAAGATTGCAGATTATGCTGTAAAAATGTCGCAGGACATTAGCATTGAGTGTTTCTTTTTTTGTTTGGGGGGAAAAATTCATGTAATAGCAGCTCATGTGTCCTGTCTGTCGCTTTTTCCCAAGCGACATAATTGCACATTTAAATTAAGACTAGGTGGGCGGGGCAGCGCATTGTAATAGAGCGCCCACAAAATGAGCAGCGGCGGCCACAAACGAATCAAAATGAAAGCATCAGCAGGACCCGCAGCGATGTCCTGCTGGCAGCCATTTTAACGGAAAAAAAACAAGGGGAGCGACCCACGCCAAGGGGGCACGACGGTAGGTTGCTCACTCACACACACACACACACACACACAAGCTGTATAATGCTCAATCGGGGCCGCAGTCGCCTGCATTGTTTGTTGTTATAATGGCGCGCCCGTAGCGAGCGCAACAACGAAAAGCGCAAGGCATCTGCACGGCGTCCTTTTTGTACATTTTGCCGTTGCTGCTCCTTTTGACGACTCAAATTTCAATGAAATTATCCTGACGGCATTTGTCTCTCAGTATCTGTGTGTGTATGTTTGTGAGTTTGTGTGTTTGTATGGCAAACAATGCTCGAAGTTGAGGCAAAAATAAAAATTTCGCTGAAATTATTTGCTAATGGTTTCAACAGCAGCAACGTGCGCGGCAGCGACCTGGCAGAGCATTTGCATTTATGAGATTCACAAACAGACTAAAAGCAACCAGAGAGTCATACAAAATGGCGTCGCTTGGCTTTTTGCCGTTGCCAGCCATCGATGAGCGCCATTTTGTATTCGCTACGCTAACTAACGGTTGTTTGCTGTATGTGTGTGTTTGCCCGAAAGTTTGTTTGTTTGTTTGCGTGGCGACGACGTAAATTACTTTGCTGAAAAACTCCACTCGAATTACGTTGGGGGGTTGCCCAGGCAGCGGGGCCTTAATGAGGCAGCCACAAGATGCCAAGGCAACAGCAAATCAATAGAAAATACACAGACAAAGGCACCAACACACACTCATGCACAGTTAAAGGCATACATAGAGCGTCTGCAGATAATAACTGTCAATCAAAAATCAACAACCTGAAGATTTGCTTCATGAGAGAGCAACGATCCATGCCTATACAAAAGTTGACCTACTGTCGCAGCATACATATACCTTTTGTTGTGGTTTTATTTCTGGTCAAATGATTCACTCAATCCAAAGGATAACAGCACACAAAGACCCACACTGTGCCTTTTTGTTAGCGTTCTTAAGCTGAAAATTCCTTTTTGACTACTGTGCCTCCATTCCTGCTCTTTGTTTGTGTCTGACTCGCAGCATTTAAGGGCTTAGAAGTTGTCCTATCTGAATCTCTCGAGGCATCAACATGCGCAGTAGCCAAGATTTTGCATTTTGATTTCTTACAGTTCACATATTTTCGTTGATCTCTTAGTCTGTGGCATTAATGGAGTGTAATTACGAATAGTTGATGTGGAAAACATGATTTTAAAAGGAATTTCGTTAGAGTCAGGCTTAAGCAAGGAACTCTGATTAGATTCTAGCGTAAGACAGGAGTTTTGTTTTGTTTGAGAAATCAACATGTATGTTTGGATCTGGGTATTATGCAATATGCGGGTGGTCTACAACATCTTTAAGTTGAGCACAGGATCAATAACTAAAGGTATTGCGTAAATGTCTATCAAAATACAATTGTATATATTATAATTTGTAATCTACTTTATAGGAGCTTATACATATATTAAAAATTCTCAGAATTCACCCATTAACGACTAATTTTTATGGGTTTTCTTATGAATAGGCTCATTTGACTTAAATCGACACGAAGACCGATCAGAACTGAAGTATACACTGAAAGTGGTACATGCAAAGTCTAATGACAAATCGAAATTTATATATAAACTAAAATATATGTCTGTAATTCTAAACAGTTCTAAGTGTCAAAAACTGAAACTTTAATAATATCAATTAAATTTTTCGGAAAAATTGTTAGTTTCACTATTTTTTTTTTATAGAATGAGTATATAGGTATTTACGATCTGATCTTTTTCTTATATAGCTGAGTATTCCGGTATATAGGTATTTGCGATCTGATCTTTTTCTTATATAGCTGAGTTTTCCGGTTCAACATATTTAAAAAAAATTCAAATAAATAATAGAGTAACACGATTTTTGGAACACAGTCCTCCATGGCAGATTCGGATAAGGGCCACCTCACATATTAAAGAAAACAATCTTTAATTTCACTACTTTTTTTAATAGAATGAGTATATAGGTATTTGCCATCTGATCTTTTTCTTATATAGCTGAGTTTTCCGGTTCAACATATTAAAAAAAACTTCAATAAAAAATAGAGTAACACGATTTTTGGAACTCAGTTGTCCATGGCAGATTCGGATAAGGGCCACCTCACATATTAAAGAAACCAATCTTAACTGAAAACGTTTGCTCTAGCTGATTAAATTCTGCTTCTCCTTACATTACTGGGTTTTTAATCCAATAAAGCAATTAATATAACTTGCCATCTTACTAACTTTTCCCAACTGTAGTATTGAAAGTTTGACGTATCCATTCAAATACCTAATATTCTGTCGAGCCCTCGCAATTGAATTAAAATTTCACTGTTTTAATTAGAATTAGACGCGGATTATCACATAGATTCGAAAGGATTATTTGATCGGATTATCACATAGATTTGAAAGGATTATTTGATCGCATGTATTCTACATATGCCGCAAAGTTGATACGACTTTGCAGAATGACGTTAGCGACACATGCAGCTCCGTTACGGTAGGAAAGAGCTTCTCCGAGCCCTTTGATACCAAACGAGGCTTCAGACAAGGCGATGTCCTCTCCTGCGACCTCTTTAAGCTTTTGATGGAAAATGTGTTGCGAAAGGTCGAAGTACATCGGAAAGCGACTTTATTCTATAAGGATGTCCAGTTGCTTGCATACGCAGATAATATCGATATCGTCGGGCGTACTAAGCGAACAGTTACCGGAACCTTTGCTGGTGGTAAATGAGAGCAAGACGAAGTATATGCTTTCTTCGAGTAGAGATACACAGCGGCTGGACTCTCAGATTGATGTTGCGAACTATACTTTTGATGTTGTCAAGTATTTGGTCTACCTTGGTACCACCGTCACAGTGAAGAACGATATCATCATGGAGATCAAGCGGAGAATCACGCTTGCCAATAGATAGTACTTTGTTCTCAGTAGGTAAATGAGTAGTAGAGACCACTCCCGCCAGACGCAACTAACACTCTACCCTCTCTACTCCCTACCCGTTTTGATTTATGGCGCTGAAGCATAGGTGATGTCGCAGTCTGATGAAAATGCTCTAGGAGTGTTTGAGCGGCAAGTACTCCGTAAGATCTTTGGCACTCTATGCGTTGGCAATGACTACCGCACCCGATGGATTGACGAACTCTATGAGCTCTACGACGACTTCAATACGGGTGTTGAAGGGGCAGACCATGTCTCCGTTGAAATGAACAGGCAGAGAGTACACTAGCTACCTTTGGTATCACCAATTGGAAAAGGCTCGCGCAAAGCAGAGGCGCCTGGAGGAGAGCTTTACATCAGGGCGTAACCCGTTAACGGGTTGTTATGGCCAGTTAAGTAAGTAAGTAAGTAAGTATGTATTTTACATGGCAGGGTTTGCTTGTAAAGAATGAACAACTTTTACTGCGGATTGCAAGTAATTCCCCCAAAAAGCAAAAATAGCTATGGCGACTGTTATGTAGCTATTTCACCAAACTAGTTGACAATAAATTTAAAAAAATGTGCCGAGTCTTAAGATTGTAACTATCAAAATTTTGGAATACAATATACAATTTTATTGGAGAAAAGGGGGAACAATATTCGAAGTTCACGAAAGTGAAAAACTAGTGAATAAGACGAAGCTTCTGACGTAATTAGAGGGTTCTAGCTCTTCTGGTCTTCGAGGGTATAAGAAGAAGAAGAAGTAACGTAAATATTACGACTAAAGAAGTTTGCAGTAAATATAAATAAGCCAAAAGCATATTTCAGTTTAATTTATCAAATTCAAACATTGCATTGTTATCAAGATCATTTTTGAAAATTTATGGTAAAAGCCCAAAGAGCGACGATATATAAAACATCTTCTTCTTCCTCCGTTTACTAACTTGGTTGCAACTTTCAACGATATATGCTCGAAAAAATTTAGCCGAGAAACTTTGCGTAACGAACATAAAACTTTGTTGGACCTACCTTGTAGTAATCCAGCGTTGAAAAATTTTGATAGCACGGTACATTATACAACATATTCCAAGAGTTGTTGTTGTTGTTACGACTGCTGGCGCTGCTGCTATGGCCGCTTATTGCGCCTAAAACTGATTGCGCTTAGTTGCTGCTTATCACACACATTGCACGCTGCTCTTAATTAATTGATGTAATTAAACTTAAGCAAATCAAAATCGAAATTTAAGTGATTTATGGCAATTGAAATGCAGCTCAAGATGTTAAACTGTCAAGCGTTGACAGGCTTGTTGTTGCTGTGGTAGTTTTTTTTGTCGCACATAAAATTCATAAATTATTTTTATTGCAATGCATACAAACGCGAGACGCGCTCCCAAGGCATTTAATAGCTAAACATTTTAAGTGAGCAGTTCCGTTACGCAAATTAATTTGTGCCAAATAAATTTGTTTTTATTATGCTTTAAATTTTTTTATTAAGCCGTCGGCGGCATGACAATCACTTGGAACTTTGATCGTTGTTGCTTTTTCTCGGTTTTTCTTTTACGCTTGGCTTTGTTTTTGCCGTTGCTTTGTCCGTTCACCACGAATTTCGAATTGTCACAAAAAGCTGAGTGTCAATTGATTCGCGGACTATTCAAATTATTATTTGGCTCAAGCTGTCGCCGCATCGCTCTTCGTGGTCGTCGTTCGATGCTCGTATGTTGCTCGTTGCAGCTCACTCGCTCGCACTGGCTGTCTCGCTCATTGAGTGCAATGCATTTCGTTTGTTGCGTTGAGTGACTTTTGGTTTGAGCGCTTTGTTGTTTTTTTTTTTTGCTTCTACTGAGCGTTTTGTTGTTGCTGATTTTGGGGCGGTGCTTGGTTGCGCACAGGACTTTCACGTACTAGTTGTTGTTGTTGTATTAACGGGTATTAACGGCATTGCCGAAAAGTCAATTTGTGAGCAGCAAGTGGCAACCCTGGTTAGTCTCCCCTGGGCACTGGCTTCCTGGAAGGTCTTGGCCACTTTTTCGCTACACTTCCACGAACTGCCTGCAGTTTTGTGCTTGGCTACGACCCAATTTGAAAACACTTGATTGGGCGCCAGCAAAGTGTCCACTCGCATTTAGCACGCTTCATTGATGCGGCTGTCCCTAGTGTATGGACAGCTACCAAGCCGCTGGTCTTTAGCCCCAAAAATATCCATGCTGTATATTAATATATGTTTAAATCACAGCCAGCTAGCCAGCCAGCAGACTGTGCAATTTTTTGGCTGGCAGCCGGTGGCTGGCGTCTGGCGACGAAATCAACTACGACGACCCCAAACAGAGGGTATCAAGGTTCGACACGGCACGGAGCGGCACGGCTGACTGGATTGCGACAGTTGTTAAAGTGCCTAATTAGGCATGCAAAGTCAATGAATTGCGACAGTAACAGTTAGGCTTAACAATGCTCTCGACTTGCTCAAAATAATTTGCCAATATTTGCGCAGCCATTTTGAATTTGTCTTTGGGATTGGATGGATGGACACTTGCTAGGCGCAGGCGCATAGCAAAAACGCTCAATTAAATAGTTCCCACTGTACGGGCTGGAGTATGGCAGGAAACGCTGCCCTGGCACGGCCGCAGTTGACTATAATTGCTTTAAATTGGATTACAAGTCGGTCCGCAAAATTTTGCAAACTGCACTGGCAAAATTTCATTCATAAAACCAGCCCGAGGTAATAGGATTATAAGCACACGTGCTCAATGTCAGCTTCAACCCAACACGATGACTGCAACATCAGAGCCAAAGTCAGAGAGTTGGAGTCGCGTCTCAAATGCCCCGACGAAATCTTGCAACGTTCGAGTGTTTTATAGCCTTGGCTTGGCTTTTATTATTACTGACGGATTTCCGAGTCATTAGACAAAGTTATGCGGCGGACCACCGCGTCTGTTTAAGCTACTTAAACGCAAGCAACGGCAGCGTCAGTTGGATGGCCGCCCACGCCCTGGAGGCAGTGGAACATTGAAGTGAACAGCCAATTGGATAGGGCGTACGTGACTTGCTCATGTCGCAATTGACAGGCGCGGGCAGGCGCAGTTATATGTCAACTTAGGACTTAAGGGTTTAGCATTTAATAGAACAAATAAACTGATAAATGCCAGGGAGAAAGAAATAGCTGAGAAGAAAAGGTCCAACCAACTACTTAGGACAAACGCACCTTATTGTCTGGCAATTATTTTGATATCATTGAATCTTTGGTTTTTGGGCTGGACCCACACACAACGCACACTGTCCGTAAGGCTAGAGGTAATTTTTTTCACCCACGCCACTTAAAACACAAATCAATAACTTTATTAACAATAACAATAACACGCATTATTCAGTTCCAAGTCCAACTGCAACTTCAAATCCAACTCCTTGGTTAGTTCATGTTTTATGAGCTGAAAAGCGTCTTGTTCAACAGCCTGGCACAATAACCGCCTGCTGAGCGCGTTAAAAATTAAAAAAAGAATCAGGCAATGTCGAATCCAATCGACCGGGAAATACTCTATAACTGCTTGCTTTTAAATAAAATACGTCAGAATGTGACATAATTCTATGGGACAAGAGAAGCTATGCAGCTCTGGTTCCAAAAGTTCATAAAGTCTTGAGTTACAACAACACAGCTATATTTATTAATTTTACACTTATTTTTCAAAGTTCTTAAAATCAATTACATCAATTCAGCTTTTCTAAACTGGAAAACTTGCAGTTCGAACAAGAGTTTCCAAGTCAATACTGATTGAATTCTTACCTGTTGCAAACAACATTTCACCCATTTATTTCAAATAGTGTATTAACTGTGAAGACTGAGACGAGGAGCAGACACAACAGCTATTATACATGCATACCTACAAAAGAACAGGGTCCGGGACCTCTGTTTACATGGTGCCCGTGCGTTTATAATTTATACCAATGGATTTGTAGCGCCAGTTGACAGCAGGAAAACTCTGAAATATAACTTACAAATTTTAGCAGCTGTTGGATGAGTCAGACTTGGAAAACATGATTTGTAACTAAAGCATATTTTCATAACTCCCATCAATCCCAGCCCTATAATCAATCTAAGCAAAGTTTATTGACTTTTCCTTTTGGTTGATGATATTTGTTTCGTCTGTCTTTTATTTAGCCACTGGCATTGTAATCGGCGCCAGATTTCAAGACAGACGCCATTCCACGACAGACCAGACAGTCTAAGTCCCTCATAAGTATATACACAACTCAGTCGTTATTTTCTGATAGGGTCAAGTGTCAGCCGCAAGAAAAGCGAAGCACAAAAAATAAATAATAAAAAATTGAAACTGAAAATGGCAAATTACAAGTCTGCGACTTTATAAATAAATAAATTATAGCAAAAAATAACAATCAGACGATATAAACAGAAGTGAAGGTGGTAGATGTATGGAATATTATATGTATTTATATTTATTTAATTTATTTCTGTTTAAAACTTAAGGATTTCACTTTCAGCCGATCGCTTCGCAGCCCTTATATGAAGAATTATAAGTAATTTAGGTTCAATTCTTTATTATTATTGGGGTTTTGAGATTGTCTGCTGGTCGAAACTTTTAGGATAGATCGCCAATATCTTATAGCAGTTACTACTATGATTAATTGGAAATTACAATTTTAGAAAACCTTTTGATATTGGAGTTCAATGATTCTAAATACGATAGGACAATTATTTGGTCTGTAAAATACTTCTCCCATAATTACCTGTTAATATTGTCGGTCTAAATGAACAGTTGCTCCTTCGCGATAGTTGAGGAGATCTTCTTGGAACTTTTAATGTTCATTGAGGTTTATCAAGCTTTCGATCATATCTGTCATTTAAGAATTGTCTTTATTGTTTTCATTGATTGTTTCCTGCATCTAATTTATCATGTTCAGGTCATGTTTGGTATGGGGATATATGTATATACATCAACATATCTGGTGATGCTAACATTGCTGTTTTACATTCCCTATACTTTGGGATTCACATTTGCAAATTGCATATTGCTTTCTTTGCGCCATATGTGAATAATACTGTCTGTACTTCTTGCTTTGAATATGATGCCGCTGATGCCAAACAATAGCATCTTGATCTGCTTGAGGAATGGACTACTTATTGAAACATCTCAATAAATATAGATCGAGTTTGTGTCACAGCGTATTTCTCTTTAAGAAGAAAAGTCAATCCGTCATTTTCTCTCCATTGACACAGTTGAGTTTGCTATAGCATACCCTTAAAACAGCCTAGGGAACACTCCAGTCAGGTCTGTTGGTATATTAAGACAAGCTACAAAGTTCTAGTGGTTGATTACAGTCTAGAGCGAAATTGTGGTACGATACATTAGAAATGACGTGATAATACCGCTTCCGAGGTTAAATTCCCGACGTGACGTTGTATGTACCGGAGTGTCCGCAGAGTTGCTCAAGGCAAAGATTAGGTAAGGTACATCCACCAGCTCTTTTGCAGAATATGACTAGATAAGTGTGTACCCGATATTTGAAACTATGGATCTCTGCCCTGTCTTCAGTAAGGGTGACCTTAGGTATACCTTATCGTGCGTATAGTTTACCCAATCATCTCTTTGTCGATTATAAAGCATATTTGCCGCATAGTCTGACTTCAGGGGTACCCTGCAAATCTGGTGCAACTTTGCAGAATGACGTTGAGCAACACACGCAGCTTCGTCAAGGTAGGTAAGAGCCTTTCCGAACCTTTTGATACCGACCGAGGCGATGCCGTCTCCTGCGACGTCTTCAACTTTGTAATGGAGAGCGTGTTGCATAAGGACAAAGTAGATCCAAATGCGAGAATAGGAAATGAGAGCAAGACAAGATATATGTTTGCTTCTGCAATCGATAGAACGACGAAATCTACGAGCTCTCTTAACATCCAACGGCTCCGCCATGCTAGGTCTTGTTGTGCGTATGATCAATTGTTATTTCCAGTCAAGAAAAAGTAAAGCTCAGGGGAGCTATGAAAAAGTAAAGCTCAGGGGAGCTGAAAAGAAGAAGACTGATTTTGGTTCTACTTGTCATACACGATTACATAATAAGATCACTTATCGACATTTCTCATCACTTCTCCGAACTTTGCTCTTGGTATATACGCTATTTTATGCTCGATGTTGGTCTTGAGTTGAGCCAGATCCCAAAGGTTTTCGATGTACACTTAGGCCTTCAAGTACAGCCTCAGATAGAAGTTTGGTTATTCGACAGATCGTGTCAGCATGGTGTGCGATCTCGTTGTCGCCAAAAGGTATAGTACCAGCCATTTTGATTGTTTGCCGCTCCGTTCAGTGCCAAGTGTTCCTTGGCGCCCATGATGACTTGACGCTAAAAATAGCCTTCATCGTCGCCAATTTCTCGATATACAACTGCTGAATTTCAGGGCGTTGTGTCGAAGTCTAGTTTTCCACGGTAAATACATTATCGATTTAGTTATAACGAATTTCTACGAGTCACATTCAAATGGCCCACCTTATATAACAGTAATGCAGAACATAATTTAGCTAAGTTAAGTATTTATATGGCTACATTCTGTGCACGTTTATATTTAGTAGCGCGTATTGTTTTTATGTCAAATAACTCCTAGTCAAATTCCCGTTAGCAATTCCCGTTAGCAACTCATCACATTCAAAATAACTTAAAACTTAAGCCATATTTGCTCGTTATTTAACCCTAGATGGTTCTTCTTTGTCGAATCAAAGTGCTTTTTTCATATTTGCAACACTTCACATTGAGCTCATATTCTGTATAGCTCTATAAGTTGCTAAGCTATAGAAGAGTGCAGAAGCTCAGCTGCGTACATTTTGGATAAGTATTAACAAATATGTAATATTAATGAAACTGAGTTCTTTTATTAGTTTTAAGTATTATAATTAAGATTTAATTATAAAGTAGTTTCACCTTCAAATTTATGTGATTTCGAAAAGTATTATAGAAAAGTAGTCAAAAAAGGTGAAGTTCTTTCAATTGATATTTTTAGTAAATGTTGAAAGCAAAGGTTAGAAATCATTGCTCAAGTTGATAAAAAAATAGAACAACTAATACAATAGAACAGAAAAGTATAAATTTTGTTCATGTAAAAACTAAGTTGTAATTATGTATTTAAAATTTGCCGTAGTTGATTCGACGAAGAGAACCTTAGTGTATGTAAAATAGGAAGGACCATGGGGTTAATAGGCAAAGCTAACTATAAAAAAGCTTCAAAAAAATACCTCGTGAATTCCTAAACCTTCACATGTTCTCCACAAAACATCTCTCCGCTACACATCAAACAACCTGACATTGCAGCATGTGTTTTGATGAACCGATTACACTTGTTTAATGAAGCCCATCCAACCAACCAACCTGGCAACCCCAGCTTCCACAAAAAAAGGTTATGCCACGTGTAAGTGACACCCAAATTAGAAGAGATTATTTTATTGTAGGTCTGTCGCACGCGTTCTATGCCATTAAGCAAAGTGTTCTTATCTCTTCCTAGCGAAGCCTTCTGAGAAATCAGTTAAACCGAAACTGAAACAAAATGCACTGACGGCACAGAGAAAAGCGGCAGCTGCCTTTGCACTCGGTCATTTGATAAGCCGCAGGTTTGCTTATCACAGCCAAATCAAACAAAAGTCCACCCCACGCAGCCCTCTCCCAAGCTTAGACTTACTCGTCTGATTCATTGTCATGTTAATGGTGACTGCAAGCCAAAATCAATTTTGAATATGGCGCCAGTTTAATGAGCCACAAGTCAAAAAAAGAGGAAAAAAGTCAGCATGACATCAGGCAGCAGGCGTCAAGCATGGACCAGGCGGCATAGATTCCAAGTTAATTAAGTTATAAAACTTATATTTTATGCATACAATTTGCATTTTTATGAGCTTCAAATATAACATGCAGCGCTTTAATTTATGCCAATTGCCATTCCAACTCTCCGGATTAACCGTAGACCATTGATAAATCCAACTGCAGGCGTTGGAAAACGAGGCGCCACCTTTGCTGACAAATTATTAGGTGTGACTTATGGTATTTTTAAGAGCGTTCAACTGTGCTGGTTGGCAGTGTTTAGTTTAGGTCTAACTATGCCGAAAATCATCTCACAAATCTACAATTTCATAGATTGTTTCGAAAACGAGCAGCTACTAAGGTTCCATCGCGGTTCTGTTGAGATTTACGTTTGCGCATGTGCTTCTTGGTTTGTTTTTGCTTTTTGAGGTGTTTCGTAGCTAAAAATCCAAACCATAAAAACCGCAAGATCAGCAAAGTATCAAACTAAAAAAAATAAACTAGTAAAAAAATTGAGTGACTTTTTCTGTTATGTGTATTCGTAGTATTCATAAAGAAAATGCATACAGTGGCATGCTTGTTAAGGTGAAAAATCTTGGCTAGAACGAAGCTCGAATGCCCTCAAAATATGTTTGAGCACTCGGCAACAAATTTGAACACAATGACTTTTCGGTAAACTTAAAACAACAGTTTTGTATTTTTTTTAGCACAGTTTTGGAACTTTCGCTGTTTCAAAAAAATCGAAAAGGTTTCAAATATCGGTTTAATGTCCCTTAGGGGCTGTTCATAAATGACGTCACCATCGATGGGAGTGTTTCGAAAACGTGACTTTAAAGTCAAAATGTTAATAAAATCTGCAAAACTCTTTATATCTTCATGCAATGTGTTCTTTTCATTTCGAATTCGTACATATAGATTAAAGATCTTGTATTACATTTTCGACTCTTTGCATCCTATATCCAATGATTCAGTTGATCTTTCATTCCCAGTTTCTAGCAATGCCCAAAGCTAATCTGATATTTCTAGTTGCATGATTTGTGACATCACATTAGGGGGAGGAGGGTTGACTATTTGTGACAAGAGGAAAGTGGGGGTTAAAAATCTTTAATATTTTGCTGACATCATTTATGAACAGCCTGTTATATCCTTCTCGCACTGGAAGTTGCACAATTGCCTGCAACAAGATATTGGGTAGTTTTGGTCTAGCTCTAACTCAATTGTGCATTCATTGACCTGTAATCCACAATCGCGTTAAGTTTGATCGAAATCATCCAGGAGACATTATACACTTTAACTTGATTTGCAATTCATCTTGATTGGAACTAAGATTCTTAAGTAAAATGCAACTTCTTCTTCTTAACTGGCCATAACAACCCGTTACCGGGTTACGGCCTGATGCATTTCTTTCATTGGGATTAGAGTTTTACATGGTGGGTCCCAAACCCTACTGTTTCATGTTTTAGCCTTGTGTAACCAATGATCAAAATCAATACCGTTGAATAAAATAATATCTTATCTAGTTTATTTAAATATTTTAATAAAATATCGCCAATAAAACAAAATAGCAGAATTTATTAGTTTTTTCTCATTTAAATTTTGGAAAATACCGAAGTTATCAGGAGTGATAGAATATCGGTCACACTCGATAAAAATATTAAAGAGTTTTTAAAGAATTTCAACAAAAATACATTTTTGATCGCGGCATTTGTTGTATAACTGTCTTGGGCATTCGGGAACTAGCAAAATCTCTTTTACTATATTCGCTACACTAGCCCGAAACATTCATATTCCATCGACACTTTTGATGTGATGGTACGAACGTTATTAGGCGATAGAAAATGATCTGGAATTGTTTTAAACAACTCTTCAACGTTCAGCACTTTAATGAAAATTTAAGTTCGAAATAGTTCAAAGCTGTTCTTTGGTTGCTCGTAAACAGCGTAAAACAGACTCATATGCCGCGTACATGCCGTGATTGTAGCACATCAATGAGCATGAGATGGCGTTGTTTAAGCCTTGATGCAACAATAAGGGAGTCCTATCTATGAACGCGTTAAGTAATGAGTGACACTTTGAAAAATGTTCCTATGAATTGTATAGTTGTAATCGGTACAGCGATTTGAATCAAACTTGGCAGAAATGTTGCGACCAACCAAAATTGAACTCACTGAATCGTTGGATTTACAAAGCATAAGAGACTATTGAGAAAAGTATGTTGAAATATGAACAGAAACACTTTACCTCAAGGCATAACTACTCTGATCTGAAATAATTAATGTTTAAACAATGTTTTTGTTAACTTAAACTTTTAATATTATAAAAGAAGAATCAACCTTTTCTGTATCATAACAGACACAGCAGATAATTGTACTGCACTTACCTTTAGGTATGCGTAGGGGAAGCTATGTGCTGAGTACATTACGACGATGCTGACAACTGATGGACCTCGCGACAGACTTTTTTTGCTTGCTTTGGCAAAGACAGACCTTGCGACAGACAGTCACAGATTTTGTTATATTATTTTTTTATTGTGTATTTTTGCTAGATTTCTTTATAATTTTTCTGTTTTTGTTGCTTGTTTGGACATTTTTATAGCTTCAGCAACACCAACGAGCTACAACAACAACGACGGCAACGACATTGCGCATTTCTGCTTTAATGCATTGCTGCACACACACAAAGACACCAACAACAACGACAATGCAGCACATCTCTTTCAAAATGGCGTCGCAGTTGCATTGAATGCATTTTTTACAACTGTAAAAAAAACTTTGACAGGCATATGTCAAAATTGAAGGGCCTTGGAAGTGGGCAAGCTCACCATTGTAGGTAGCGTTGCGTGCGCAGATTTGTCCGCTTATCGGGCAACACGTTTTGTCTTTAAACGTTTTGCAGCTACCCATTTTGGCCATGCCTCGTACTGTTGGGCCCCGCCAGCGAGGAACACCCATTTAACAAGTCAACTGCCGCATGCAAAACCATAAATATTGCCAATTTAACAGAGTCAACAGTATGGCACTCGATGCTGCGACGACGGCAAAACTTGGTCCATAATACACCTTGTCGTACACGATGCTTATCTCTCGGAATTGGAATTTCTCGTGCGTGTTGGCGTGCCAAAACCCAAAACCAAACACAGATGCACACACACACACACAGACACACATGCATACAAACTGCAAGCTTCGCAAAACCCGAGTTGCAGGAGATTGCGCTTCAGGAGCTGTCGCTGTACATGGGCCCGGGGAGTACGTGAAAAATTAGCCGTGGAAATGCATGTCGTGCTCGTTGTTGTTCTTATTGCAGTTTTTGTGCCCTGTCGCCATTTCTCGTGCTGCAGCTAATAAGCGCAACATGCTCATAAAATTTCGAAAGCTGCCTCGTGTTGGGGCAGTGATTTTATAACATTTTAAGTTGTTGGCTCGCTTTAAGCATTTCCGTTGTCAGAATTTGTCATTTGTTTAGCATTTACATGGATCATTAAAACATGTCGCACATTGAGCCTTGTAGATGACAAATTCGGAACATTGTAAACATAAAAGACAAGCTTTCTACTCCAATAATGAGAACTGAGAAGAGCTCAATAACCAAGAGTTGAGCACTCAACGGGAACAACCAGAAGAGCAACAGCAACAACAACAGCAAAGTGTGCCATACGGTTTGACTTGGCAGAGTCCATTACTAAGCATAACCCTTATGTGTGTGCGTCGGGTCAAACTTAACCCTAATAGTATTTTAAATTCAAGTGGCAAATAGGTGCTTGTTATTAAAGGTAAGGTGGGTAAGTAAGGGTATAACTCATATTCAAATGCTTTTGTAATGCAGGTGTGCCGAGAGGAGACTATTTGGATACATTTTAAATGTTACATATAAAAATTTGCTTATATGAAAAAAAGTGTCATACAAAATAGTTGTTTATACGAAAATCGTTTGCAATCATATTTTTATTTTATTTTTACTTATTTGCTGCAACAACTATACAATCCATCAGCTGTTACATCGATTAATTTTTGGTGCAAATGTTATCGATCATATGAAAACTTCCCAGTACTATTTAACTATGTATTGACATTCTTTTTTTAAAAGTGATCGATTGATGTGGCCGAATTTAAACATGAAATAATGCATCTTGAAAATACAAAATAGCCATGTGTCACGTTTTACACATACTAAATGTACATACATATGTTATACATATAACAAGTATAACAAGTTGAGCAATTATTTTGCTTATGTCAGATTATCTCCTCAATGCCTGTTTCAATAGGTGAAAAGAATCGAAAGCTTTGTCATAAACGTGAAAACTTCAAAAGAAAAGTTTTTTTTAAGTCAGTATAGATTTACAATCATGTTGGTCTAAAGCGGATCTTCTAGACGCTAGGCGTTCAAAATTCACTTTCCAAATAAATGATCTGCTTCAAGTTGGTAGCACATGCAATTAGCGGAAAAGGGAGCCATATTAACAAAACTGAATGCAAGTAAGATACACCTTCTGAACAAATTTCAGACTCCTATTTCTTTTTGTTAGACAGGGTCTTTCATTAGAAGCTTTTTTGCCATTCGCCCTTCGACGCCAATGATTACACAACGTGACAGCCATTTTTCTACGGGAAAAATGGTAGTTGTTTTATAGAAATTTGGCCTCGCTGTATTTAAATCTGGCAACCATTTTACTCCATGTAAAAATGCAAAAATGGCAATTAAATCAGCAGCGCAAGTCAAAGCCTAATTTTTGAGCATTTTGACTTTTGAATGGTAGTTGTTTTATAGTAATTTGGCATCGCTTAATTCAAATATGGTAACCATTTTACTTCATCATCTAGTCTTCGAAATATTGAAAAAAAACCGAATTTTTTTAAAAATGCGTCCATCCAAGTATTTGGAAATTCACCCACCATTAAAAATATAGTTGAAATTACAAATTGAGCATTTTATCACAATTGAACGTGAATTGTGTGCATAAAACCGTTTGAAGAAGAATTTTCTCTAATTTTTTTTTAATGCTTTGAAACCAAAACGACTAACGCTACATGCATACTTTATTTGTTAGTTTTATATTCTTTAATTGTTTCAGATTAGGTTCGAACCATATTTTTGCTTTTAATATTTTTATATATTAATTGAATCAATAGACATAGTTTTTGGCACAACTAATTCTTTTTACATATTATATAAAATATTGAATTATTATGAGTTATTATTGCTTAGAATGTTTTTTCTGTGCTAAAAAGTAAAGAAAAAATTTCATTTTTTTCCATGCACGTCAAATTTTATTCAAATTTCTATATCGACGATATTGAAGGGTATGGGCGTAATAACGGTAACTTTACTACGGGGGTAGTGGGGATGGTGTGGAAAAAGGTCAACATTGTTTGGTTTATAAGCCTTACGTACAACATTTGGTTAACATAAATGTTAACTTTAACATTTCTGTAAAAAGCAATTTTGTTGCAGTTCATAGGAGAGGGGGCCTAAAATTGGCACATTATTAGCTATATCTTCTAAAGTTCTTATGCGATCTTGATCATTGCACATTCACAATAACAGCGTGGGTAATTGTGAAAAGTTTCAATTGGATAGGTCTTATGGTGTGGGTTAAAACCGCGAAATTCTCTAACCGGGAAAGTGGTTGAGATATCGACATAATTCAACAAACTTGATCTGCATGGGCAAAATGCGCATCTTTCGGCAAAATTTGGTCTCTCGACCTCATATAAATATTAAAAGCAAACTACACACACATAGTTGTAAAATTTATTAAATTATTTTTCATAGCTTAGAAGATATTATAGAAATATGCTAGGATGTGCTATTCTAATGTCTAAATAATGAACAATTAATAGCAGCAAAAATCTAGACGGAAAATAAAATCCCATTAATCGCGATTTGAATTTTACATAACTCTTCGCAAACAAACTTTTATCTTACACAATTGATTATTGAGTTCATATAAGATTGCCTACGTTTATATGTCCAAGGTTATTGATAGATAGATACGACTTAAAATTTTGTCAACATTTTGAAAAATTGCCAAAGGAACTATTCCTATATCTTCTTTTATCTCTTAAGCCAAAATGCATATATATACAAAATCAGTAAAATTACTTTGAAAATAACAAAGTTTGTAATATTCATTCATTGATATATGTTTTTCCATATTTATTTATAATTTTTTCATACACTGTTTATATAATAATCCTATAGTTTACCTTTTCGGTCAGCGAACTACCTAACCAGATATTCGGACACACACAACGGTTAAAAGCATCTTTTATGTTGATTCGTGCCCTTACCTGTTAATTGATTGTAAGATTCTTTCTGTCTGTCTGTCTTTCTGTGTTTGTGTGTGTGTGCGTTCTTGGGTCTGTGACCAGAACGCAGACGTGTTGTTTTTTATGATGCCCATTTTTTGACAATGAAAATTATTAGAATGTCTCACGTTTTGGAGCTGTAATTTAATTAAATTGATGTTGCGCTAACCCGCATTAACAACTAGCTGGATAGCACGCTTATGCTTTCCATGAGGGTTTTCCCGGAATTTCCAGCACAGGTGACAAACGTACAACGGGTTATGGATCGTTTGTTTCATAGCTCAAAACTGGACAGCAACAACGATGGTAAGGGAGTGGGAACTGAGTGCTGCGAGAGAAATCACAGCTGCTAATGAAAGGATGCCACTAAAAGTCAAACAAACCTCTTGACTTTGATGAGCCTCGGCCTGGTAAATATTTGCATGACTTCGGAGAGGCGGAAGTGCAGCAAGAACAACAAACACAGCTGTTGTGGGTTTTGTCAACAAACTCAACTGGGAAATGGTTTGCGACATTTCGCTGACAAGACTCATTGAAATTTCAGTTGGAGGTAGCAAGAAAGTATCTACATGGTTCGATTTGGTAGCAGAAGAGGCAGCATAAGAGCTAGAGGGCCAACTTGTGTGGCTTCTGTTGAGCCTGTGAACCTGTTTGACTGAAACCATGAATGAACAACAGCCGCAACTCACCAGCATTGTCACTGTCAATAAAGAAATGCACTCAAGGTAACTTCCTACTTGTCTCATATCGTATTTCAACATAACCTCTTTTTTTCAGATTACTGGGTTCGCCAACAAAACTTGCATATGTCATTAGTGCCCCCAACGGTTGTACGCTGAGGGCCAACAATTGCCACAGCCATGGCGACACTTGGCGGTCAACAGAAAATGCAAGCCAAATGGCGAAACAAAAGAAAACCAAAATGGCGACTGTACGCCAGACTTATTGCAACGAGCTATGGGAATTTTCAGTGTATTGATTGATTGATTGAACAACCGCCAGCAATGGAAAAACAGACAGCTGTTGGTTTCTCATATGGACACAAAAGTGACCGGCTGCTGGTCAGTTGATTGGCTGGCTGGCTGGCTGTCTGTTCGGTCAGTCTGTTGGCTGTTTGGTCTTTGATTTACCTCTGAGGTTAAACACAGTGAGGTCTAGGTAAATGTATGTACGCTGCGGTTTCTTTGGAAGCTTTTTGTGAACTTCATAGCAAAGGTATATCTAGGGCTTCAGGGAAACTCATTTGGTAATGACAGTTTGATTATTTAGGAATCTGAATATATGAATTAAATCGCTAAATTCAGGTCTGCTCAGATCGTACATGTGCTTAGGTTCCGGTGTACAAGCCAGTTCTATTGAACCACTTCGAAACCAGGTTCACTTTCACAATTAACACAAATTATAGAATATCCATAAATAAATCCAATTGGCAACTCCAGATCGCGAACTCAGAAAACTGGGATTCGTGATAAATCGTGTTCTTGATGCCTAGTCTTAAATACTTGAAAAAGCTTTACAAAAGGATGCGTAATCAATCATAGAATTCGTCACGGAGGGGAATTAAAGAAGGTTCGATGTTGCACAATTCTTTAAGGTTCGATGTCAGGTCTTATATTTTTCCGGGTTTTCACCGATCAGTTATCAACCCACACACTGAACTTTTGCATTGTGTTGGAAATAGTTTGCTGAGTATGACGATCAATGGTCGGCAAAATCCTCGACAGAACCCTCCCCGAGGGTGCCGACTGGAAATGACGCTTCAGTAGTTCCGTTCTGGAACGGGTGTTAGCTAAGTCTGTTGATTGGAACCGTATACGTTGGCACTTTAATAGCCTGGCATATTTCTGGGAAAGATCTCTGGTATGGTCTGAGGTAAGGGCTGGACTAAGGTGTCATGCGACCCGTGCCGAGAGTCAGCCTGGCTGGGGGCCCTTTCAAAATAAACTAGTCTCTTACAGAGCATCCGGATACCTGGCGCCCTCTGGATTAACTAGCATTACCTGCTTAATGTGGACCTTTGCGCAGGCGGACCACCCTTTCTCCGCCACTCGTGGGAACAAAAATCATGAATCCAAATTATACCTTTAAAAAAAAGGAGGGCGACACTCCTAAAACGTTGAACGAAGATGGCCTTCGGGCCCACCAGCTCAGTCTGTAGCGCTGGGTCGAACTTAAGGTTCCATCCCAGACTCGATGTGGTCGGCACAAATTCGGACGTACCTGTCATCGGGGATGTAAAGCAAAGCAGAAATGCGGCGAAGCCTCCTCTAGTGATGGGTGCTCCGGACGAAATGCCGTCGACCAGCGCTCAGGCACATAAATTTTTCTACGCGAAGACAACGCTATGTACATCTTGACGCGGCAAAATACCTTCCATTCAGAGGGGTGGTAAGGAAGAGTCGAGTGGTCGAAGTCTGTGCTGCCCAACTTCAACCCAGAAAAACCCACACCCGCACGGGAGAATGCACAGCCTAAAAGGCAGCGCTCCCAGGAAATGCAGGAGCCTATAGCGAAGAGATCTAAGGTTCAACAAAATAGATCCTTCGCTGACATTTCTAAGGAAAGGATCCTTATTGGCGTAATCGACCAGGGAAATGGAGATGGCAGGATTCCCAGGGCGCAGTGGCGCTGGGTGGAAGCAGCCGTAGCCATCAAATGCTTCGATATGCTTGAGAAAGATCCCCCCCCAAGTCATTGCTTGTGACGACGAGCGCTCGGTTCAGCTGTACAAGGAGGCAGAATCGACCCTAGGCGAGGTTTACCCGGGAGCGAAGCTAGTCGCTGTAAGCTGGTGTGATGTGCCCAGTAAACCCAGAGTAGATGGGTATACGCTGATGAGACTGTGGTGGAGCGTTTTTCTCCGTTTTTGTCCCTAAGACTTCTGCAGATAAACCTCCATCACAGTAAGGCAGCCTCACTTTTACTTCGCCTGGCTCGGGGCGGAGCAGACATATTCCTGGTGCAGGAACCTTGGACGTGGAGTGGGCGACAAGGTTTGCGGCCTAGGCTCAAAAGAATTTAAACTTCTCTTTGCAACAAACAAAGATAAAATTCGTACTTGTATACTTGCTAAAAAGAACCTCAGCATATTTTTGCTCCATAGTTACAGTAATGGCGATAACACGGCAGCGAGTCTGGAGTTCCAGTCAACGACAATAAGACTGCTGTCATCTTATATGGCCCACGATCAGCAGCTCCCCTCCCCCCCGACGATACGGTAAGCGATCTTGTCACAGAATGTGAAAAGAAAAATATTAAGCTTCTCATTGGATGTCATGCAAATGCTCATAATACTCAATGGGGTGAGTCGATTTTTGATTTTATCATAAGCAGTAATTTGTTGTGTGAGGTAGTGATCCTACCTTTGTTCTAAAGAACCGAACAGAGGTCATTGACCTCACTCTTGTTTCGCTGTCACTGATTGGTCAAGTCATTAGCTTGAAAGTTCTTGACGATCACTCGTTCTCTGACCACAGATATATTGAGATCGGCTTATCTTACTTCTCACCTAAAGCGGCAAGAAAAAACCACCATGGTGGAATCCTCAATTAAATGATCTTCGTTGCAAATGTAGATTACAATTTAACTCAGCAACTCGATGCAATTCAGCCGAGGTATGGCTGACCTACAAATCGGACCTTGCTGCTTATAAAAAAGCAATTAGGCGGTCAAAAAGAGCATCATGGAGAAACTTTTGCTCCGATATAGAAAGTAACTCCGAAGCCGCTAGACTTAGGAAAGTACTTTCCAAATCCAACCAATCTATGGGATACCTGAGAAGGGAAGATGGGTCATGGGCGGACTCCAGCGAAAAATCCCTGAGTATTCTACTAAACACCCATTTTTCGGGATGTACTATAGACAAGCCATCCTATGCTGCTCCTACAGGAGCGATAAAGTCACTAGATTATCTCCTAAGTGATAACAACATAAAGTGGGCGGTAAATAGCTTTAAACCGTATAAATCTCCCGGTCCTGACAAAATCTTCCCAGCTCATCTTTAATACGCTGGCCCCATAACCATAAAATGGCTTCAATATATCTTTAAGGAAGTTCTCAAAACAGGTCAAATTCCTAATTACTTACTTACTTAACTGGCCATAACAACCCGTTACCGGGTTACGGCCTAATGTAAAGCTCTCCTCCAGGCGTCTCTGCTTTGCGCGAACCTTTTCCAATTGGTAATACCAAAGGTAGCTAGCGTACTCTCTACCTGGTCCTTCCAACGCAGACATGGTCTGCCCTTTCGTCGCTTCCCTTCGACAACCGTATTGAAGACTCTTCTCGCAGGAGCTTCTTCATGCATACGCTCAACATGACCTAGCCAGCGGAGCCGCTGGATCTTAATTTATTTGACTATGTCAATGTCGTCGTAGAGCTCATAGAGTTCGTCATTTCATCGTATGCGGTAGTCGTTCCCAACGCCTAGAGGGCCAAAGATCTTACGGAGTACTTTCCGCTCAAACACTCCTAGGGCATTTGCATCAGACTGCGACATCACCCATGCTTCAGCGCCATGAAGCAAAACGGGAAGGATGAGCGTCTTATAGAGTGTCAGTTTCGTCTGGCGGGAGTGGTCTCTACTACTCCTTTGCCTACTGAGACCAAAGTAACACCTATTGGCAAGAGTGATTCTCCGCTTAATCTCCATGCTGACATCGTTCTTCATTGTGACGGTGGTGCCAAGGTAGACGAAATCCTTGACAACATCAAAAGTATAGTTCTCAACATCAATCTGAGAGTCCAACCGCTGTGTATCTAAACATTATACCTTTGAATCTCGCAGGAGAGGAGACTGCTCTATTGTCGGCAATACGCTTGAGAGATTCAAACACTCCTCCATACTAACGAGAAACATGTCCGTCCCACTTAAAACTGACTACTGTGTACCAGTAGAATTTTCCCGTACACCCTTTAACACTCTCATCCCAGGTAGAGAAGAATGGTCCCTTGGTACTCCCGGACCTATTGATGCCTCCAACTTCTTCACTGACGGATCCAAGTTTAATGATCGGGTTGGAGGTGGGGTCTTTTCGGAGGAATTAAATATAAGACACAGTTTTAGACTTCCGGATCACTGCAGTGTGTTCCAGGCGGAAGTTATTGCAATAAATAGAGCACTAATGTAGACAGGGTACTACCGCTCTGTCTCCCCTAGAAGGAGACGGCGCTAGTATGCCTATGGCCACATGTAAGCTTCATATTGGAAATTGCTTCGATCATAAATCCATGGAAAAGTGGATTAACGTGACTAATTGCCGGGTAGCCAAACAAACTTAGCCTAAAATAAATAAAAAACGTACAGTGGAACTCTGCTCTCTGAATAGGGAGAGGTGTTCTATGGTTGTACCTGCCATCACGGGACACTGGCTGATCGGCGCTCATGCAGCCCGGCTCCGGGTCCCTTTCAATGATTTTTGTAGGAGCTGCTGGGACGAAGAAGAGGTTGAAACGGTGGATCATTTCTTCTGCTCTTGTCCGGCTCTGTGCAGGCGTAGATATGAACATTTAGGCAGTTACTTCCTAAATAGTATTGCAAATCTGTCCGTAATAAGACCCAAAAAGATTGCAGACTTTATTGCTGCATCGGGATGGTCTACTTTCTGATTCTGTTTTTGGATCTGAGGTTTAACGGGGAAGGAGTGAAAATGAGATCCTACGGTAGCACAACAGGCCGAGTCATGGCCTAAGTGTGCCAGGCTGTTAGCCTGGCAGCCGTTCTAACCTAACCTAACCATGACGATCAATTTTGATTTTGCCCCATTTCTTAAAAATGCTACATAATTTAAATGAGTTTTTTCTTGTTATGCCTCGTTCCGCTGTCGACACTAGAAAAGTGAACCATACAGTTGAAGCAAAAAAAAAAACGTCCCTTTTAATGTACCTTGGGAGCGAACAAAAACAAGAAGTTAAACTTCAATTTTGAGAAGTGGAAAGTTTAACTTCTTGTTATACCCTGTACACAAAATGTAAAAGGGTATTATATGTTTGTGCAATTTATGTAATAGACAGAAGGAGGCGTGGTAGACTATATATTCCATGGGCAAAAATGATCAAGGGCAATAGTCGAAAACTCGAAATAGCCATCCGTCCATCTGTCTGTCCTTCCTTATTAACGTCGAGACCTCGGTCACCATAAGAAGTAGAGGATTTGTGTCAAGCAGATGAAGTTTGTCGAATCATATCAATATCTCACGCCTTTCCCCCGTGCAAGATTTTCACGGCTTACACCCACACCATAAAATTTTGCAGTTTTACTGTGCATGTGCTGGGTAAAAATTATTGAAATCGGAGAGAAACTTTAAAAGAAAAATTACCCATTTCTTTGTGTGACAATTTAGGCCCCTCTTCCTATAAACGTTAACAAAATTTTACTTTTTACAGAAATGTTAAGGGTAACATTTATGTTAGAGCCAACAAATTTGGTACAAAGACTCTTGTTAAGCTTATAAACCAAACATTTTAGAAATTTTTCCGAATCAACCCCCACACCCCGCTGTCCAGTTACCTTAATAACGCCGATAGCCATCAACCCTTCGATATACAAATTTGTACAGAAGAATGGGTACAGGGTATCCCACTGTCGGGCACCGTCCTGGTTCTACCGTCCTTGGTTCTAGTAGGACCATGTTGACCAACCTCCACGTAGTGCCCCCTGTATTAGGGCAATAAGCTTATGTTCGTAACGAAGTATCCCCAGGACTCTAGCATTGCGTAGGGCTTAGGTAAAAAAAACGCATACAACTCCACTCCCGTTGAAAAACATCAGCCAAACCTGTTGCTTCTTCAGCACCGATTGAAATGCAGGTTATCGGACATACAATTCACCTTGGGTTCGGACGAGTTGTATCGACTAACTCATTAAATTGGTTAAAACGCAACACAACGAGTCTAGAGTCAATATTTATGTGTCAACCACAGCCAACACGATGTCAACCATAGCCACCGCGATACTCCCCCAAAGTGGCCGAATTCAATGAGCAGCCTTGGAAAAACTGCTCAACCCAGCTCGGTTTGGACTCTCCTTTAAGCTCTAACAGGCTCGTATTTGTGGAACTACACCAGTTTTGGAAAAATGTCCTAATCCATGACCTGCTAGCAGGAATCCTAAAGTCTCAACGGCTGTAGACGAAAGCGAGAAGTTTAAAGTTTCTTCTTTCTTCAGTGGGTTTGTTGCGTTCGGGAAGTCAAATTGTGGTCGATATTTAACTTTCCATGACGTTATATCCTTCTTCCACTGGAAGTTGCACGACAATTTCAAGCCGATAACAATGAGTTTTTTATGGCAAAGTAATCGATTTTTAAGGCATTTTTGGCTTGCAATTTTCGTGCAACTTTCGGAGAGAGAAGTGTATTATGTATCACCTTACGCTACGTGTAACGTTATATCTATCTTTATGTGCTAATCTTGTGACAGAGCGATTACAAAGAAATTATCTATGCTCGGTATCTTCTCATTGTGCTCTCTGTAAAACCAGGGCGTCTCTTCACAAACTGCATTCAAGTTTTAAATTTTCTCAAACCGTAGATCTTTCAAAGAGAGAGAGAGAGAGTTCTTCGTACATACAAGACTAAATCAAAATTTAAAATATGATAATAATGTACCTGTGGTACGTTACTATCGCGGAAAGTATGTACTTCAATTGCTCTGGCGACCCAACTATAGCGGCAAGAGTGCTCAAATTGAATAGGAAACCTTTTGAAGGCATAATATTTTAAGTCATTCGCAAAATATAGAGACAATTTTTATGTAATTTAGGCAACAAGTTGGCGTTTCTCATTATTGTTATGCTTCCTTTCTCGATGTGAAAGAAGCCTTTCATAGAGTGTGGCATGTTATTTTGGAACTTAAAGTTAAGCAATCTCTGCCTTGAGTTTACTGTCCAGTCTTTAATATATATCTGGAAGTTAAAAGTTTTAGTGTTACGGTCAAAAACTCGGTTGGTGTGTTTGCTGTGCAAGCGCCTAAGGAATAGATCGTAAAATATTTCTATTGCACCTGGCCAAATGGTGTATTGTGCTCTGCGTAATGATAGTCTGGCGAGGCACACTAAAAGGCTTGCCATGGTTATGTTGGGAGCGTGATAATTAGGAGGCTCAAGCGAAGGCATGATAAACTGAGTTCGCCTAGACTAATGACGAAAAAGTTCCTTCACTTTTTAAACTAATCTTGTTTGCTTTTAAAATGCCATGATTTTTGCTACCATTGAGAACTTTGTAAGAGTTTTTAGAGTAGGAACCAAGTGGACCTTAGTGCTTAAAACCAGATGCTTCTAAACGTGAATTTGCTGTCCGTTGATAGACATTACATGACCGCTTTAAAAAACACATTAGTTTGAATGTCTATGCTCCAGAGACCATTTTAAAGATATTATATTAAATTTACTAGCAACAGTTGTTGTTTTTTTAAGAGTCCTTTGAACAATTGCTTTTTATGTGGCAAGTAGATATTCCCCTGGGCCAATAGCCAATTGTGGCACGCTCAGATTGATGACAGCCTCTTGTTGTGACAAACATTAACTAGTGGTTTCACACACTCTGCGTGCAGACCCACAGCCCGCACCCCAATTAGCTGTCGCTTCCATTGAAACGGAAACAAATTTTCGACACCTTAAAGCAGAGCGGCAACATCTCGAGATGCCCTTAGGGGGAGCACAAGGATGTTAAGAATGCGTAGGGGAAATATTAATAAAAATAATAATAAATGATGTGAAGTTGTTTACTAAACAATTTGTTGCACTTAACTATATAGAGTTTGCCATGCAGTAAATTATGTACAATTATGGAATATAGCTTTACTTCCCACAGGTTTTGTATTACGCACAAAATTGTATGCACTTTCTTGGTAATTTAAGCAAATTAAACAAACTCAAATAATATATGGTATAAGCCAGAAACTTTCAGAGAGTCCCAGTCGACGGCCAGTCAACTTCTGCCAGCTGCCGCCATATTACCGAATTCGAGTCGGCAACATGTTTACATAAAACGGACTTGGTTTACAATTTGCAAAAATTTTAAATTAAATGCAACGCGCTACTTTTCGCTGATTTGGTAGAAAGAACAACAAAAATAAGAGCTGCCAGCGGAATGCGCCGTACTGGCTGCTTATCGCTGTTGTAATCGGAGCACTGCGATGACTAGGGCTAGTCCTCGGCATAAGGCTTATAACTGACGATCTGGCGAGCCAATATATTGAGTATTTCACGTGCGGGCATGTCTTGCTGCTCCCTGATGATGGCTGTAATGCGGGCACACTCCTTAATATAGTTCTCGAGTTCGCGTGGATTGAGCGTACGCCGGGCGGGTTCCTTGGCCTGCAGCGCCTGCAAGCACTGGCCTGTCATGTGTGCCAGCTGTGAGCGTGCGGGGCTAAAGGTTTCATCCAAATCGTAAAGCTCCAGCGGCGGTGCGGGTGGCTCACTGAAAATGGGCGGGAAAGTTGCTAGCTGTAGCAGCGGTAGAGGTATCTCGAACTGTGGCTTTATAATGCGTAGTGGTTCGTATTTCACATGCAGCTGAGCATAGGTGTCCATGACGTCCTTAAGCAGGCGATTACTTAAAGCGCAAAGCGTCATATCGAACATTTGCTTGAAGTCAGCAGGCATGTCTGTTCCAATTGAGTCTATAAGACAGGCCTTGGGCTGCTCGGCCAAAAAAGCCAGATCTGTGAAGATTTTGTTGTCGTTGAGCTGTTAGAACAATTGGCGGAAGTTAAACATGATCAGACAATACCAAAAAAGTTAGAGGGCTAAAGTAATTTTACTCACCTCCACATCATTGAAATCCAAGTGGGTGTAGTTTATATCACTGCCAGCCAAGAGCTGTAGAAAATACTCGAGCATAGCATCGTTTGTCTTATCCGTCAAATATCGATCATGCCATATATAGCCCGAACCCAAAGCTAAGATCTTGCCACCCTGCGGGTGTTTATAGTAGCCAGCGAGTGGACGATTGAAAGGATAAACCACTGGACCCGTGGTTAGTAAAACATTGGCCGGTTCGGAAACATTTAAGGTGGAGCCATAGGGATACTGAAAATGTATTTTGTACTTCTCATCGCTAAAATCGTAATCCACTTTTTCGATTTCCTGCTTGATCACATGTCTCCACATTGATTCGCATACGATTCCTCCGCCTACAATGCACTCCTTGGGATGAAAATTCTTATAGTAATGCGGTCGGACCACATTGTCGCTATTTATATAAATCCCATATTGTTCCAAAAAGAAGTTGACATTGGTATTGAACTCCTGCTCACCGCCCTCGCCTAGTAAGACCAATAAGCTGCCGCCATCGTGTTCCACATAGTGCTTGAGCACCTCAAATTCCTCCTCGGTGAAACGATCTTGTGGTCCGGCAATGACAAAAATTTTAGCTCGAGAGAGACGCTCCTGCTTGAGTTCGCCGTCGCTTCTGTGCAATATAGAAGAAGAATTGCATTTATTTGATTGCATAGTGGGTGTAAAAGTTCGTATGTACGGCATAATTCGACAAAATATAGTTTCAAATATTAAATTCTTATGGTGTTAACGAAAGTACATATATAGAAAGTTCACATATTATCGGACCATTATGTCTTGTATGGAGAATATATAAAGGGCTTTGGAATTGGCGTATCATTGAAGAGATTTTCTTCAATAATAATAATTAATTTACTTTGAATTATACAGCGTACACTTTAAAGGATGAAAGAAGTGATATTCTACTTCTTCTACCAATACTAGAGAATTCGCAAACGTTGGCTCACGCTATGAGCATCCCTAAAAAATTAAGCTAAGAGTTTAAGGAGCAAAAATGTGTTTGTGACCACTTACTAAACTTCTATATATATATATTCCCTACAACTGCTATAAAAGTGAGACCCAACACAAGAGATTGGCAGTCAGAATTATCCTGGGAATGGTGAAGTTCCAACTTTAGAAGCTTACTTTCGTGGAACGAAAATATTGTATTGAAAATATTTTGTTTTTTTCTGAATTAGACAAAGTAGAGAGAGAGTTTTACACAAGATTTGTTAGTTATGGTTGCTCTCATGAGTGTGTGGAAGAGATATTTGATTCCGTATCAAGCCTAAGAGTTTAAGAAAAGCTCTGGACAATAATTTACGAAACATCAATATGATATTAAGAATATCCGCTAAATTATTGGTTTAAGCGAACATTTCCTAGTATAAAGCATATAGAAAAGAATTATGAAAGAATTGCGAGGACTGGATTTTCCTTTTTAATTTATTTACAAAATAATTCAAAGAATAACTGCACAATTAAAAATTAATCAGACGTATAAACATATAGTATTAAGAATTAAAAAGAATAGAATAACAAAAACTATCATGCATGTATCCAGTGTTCTTGATGTTCGTACGTTCAGAGGGGTCAACATCAACTCTGACCATTACCTTGTTGCAGACAAGGTTCGCATGCGTCTGAGCATAGCGAAGAACGTGCGATCTAGCGCACTGCGAAAGCTGGACAATTATAATTACATCCCCAATTATAGACGACGGCGTGAATATACCGCCGCCTAGCTATGACGAAGTCAAGGTCGCACTCAAGCGGCTCAAGAATAACAAAGCATCTGGCACAGATGACCTGTCTGCTGAGCTGTTCACGGCTGGAGGCAATGAGTTGGTAAGATGCATGCACCAGCTCTTTTGCAAAGTATGGCTAGAAGAGAGCATGCCCGATGATTGGGATCTTGGTGTCCTCTGCCCTGTTCTCAAGAAGGGATGCCCCACGGTGTGCGCCAACTACCGTAGTATCAGCCATCTTTCTATTGCATATAAGGCCCTATCGAGAGTACTGTTTCCAAATTCTGGAAAACACCCATGAAAAACAAATCGACACCCACCATTTGTTTGTTGATTATAAAGCAGCATTTGACAGCCCGTTGAGGGATCGCGTATATGAAGTTGGTACGACTATGCAGAATGATGTTGAGCAACACGAGCAGCTCCGTCAAGGTAGTAAAGACTTTCTCCGAGCCTCTTCAACTTTGTGATTTAGGGTGTGTTGCAAAAGGCTGAAGTAAATAGGAACAGAACTATGTTCTATAAGAGTGCCCAGTTGCTTGCATTGAAAGAGAATCTGCCAGGTGGGTTTGGTTGTCAATGAGAGCAAGACAAAGTATATGTTTTGTTCGAGTAGAGAACTATTTACTACTATAATTTTGATGTTGTCAAGGATTTTGTTGCTTGGCACCACCGTCACGATGAAAAACGATGTCAGCATGGAAATCAAGCGGAGAATCACGCTTGCTAAAAGAAGTTGCTTTGGTCTCAGTAGGGAAAGTGATATTATTTACGAAATAGGTTATAGAACTCGGAAGGAATTATGCATAGCAAAAAAATGTGATGCAGACAATCAGGTACCCGACAGTGAGATTCCAAATCAAATTTCTGTGAACATTTTTGCATCGATGCGTTTATGGGTATGGTAGTAATTAATGCAACTGTACTGCGGGGATGATTCGGCAAAGGATAAACATTGTTTGGTTAAGAAGTCTAACATGAATCTATAAATTTGTGTGGCTCTAACATAAATGTTAACTTTAACATTTCTCAAAAAATGAAATGGAGTGAAATATCGTCATGATTCGACCAACTTGATCTTTTACCGGAAAATACGCAGCTTTTAGTAAAAAATTTTTGTTTTAACTCTCATAGTATGTGACAGACGGACCTCTGATAATTTTTGCCCATGAAATATATGGTCTGCGACGTGTCCTGTCTGTTACATTCATTGCACAAATCTATAAAACCCTTACACACATTTTGTATAAGAAATAATTAGACCTCCACTTGAAAGTGTAAAATATGTAAGTGACGAGTGGCTCTAAAATGTACAGGAAAACTAACATGACGAAGAAAGTGAGAAGAATGAATAAGATCAAAAATCAATTCCTGTTGAAATAAAACACCAAGCCAGATTATGGGGAAGAAGGCAGGCTTATCAGAGTATGATAATCCTATAATATCCTAATATAAACTGCGAAGGGCAAAAAGAAGAAACAGCTTTTTTGCAGACTCAATCCTATCTTACCTTTGCACACAGATAAGATGAAAGCCACAATGAAAGATGGTAACCTTCCTAAATCCTAATTTACAATCAATCAAATGCTTTGTTAAACTCTGTAAACAAGCCAAGCATTTTGTTGCTGAAACCGCGAATGACAAGGGAGCAAAATTCAATGTGTGTAGCCGTGGAACGACAGTTAACGAAACCACGTTAAGATTGTGAAATTATCGAACTACATGGATGTTGAAGCTACGAAGACACAACTCGTGTACTGAATTTAAGACTAATCCACTGCAAAATGTTTCTCCGCTGTAAATGCATAATAATTTATGGTGATATAAGTTATATAAACGTTTTCAGCATATGAAAATATATGTGTACTTACTGCTCGACAGTCCAATTGGCTTTTAGCTTGCGATGCAGCATTTTATAATTGTCCGTTATTTGAAAGCGCTCATTTTTAGATATGTCAAAGCAAATAATTTGCTTTGAGCTCATTTTGACTTATATTGCGTCCTATGCAACTTTATAGTTAGTTTAAAGCTTTATATCGTAGCTTGTGCCACTTAACTTCTGTAAATTGTGAATAAATTCTATTTTAGACAAAATATCAATATTGTTTTTTGTCTGTCTTGTTTTTGTTGTGCATTTGTAACGTTGCTCATGGCAACTGTTGGCGCCATCTATTGTTTCTTATTTACGGAAATTCTGCTCTGGCAACTCTTGCATTAATATTCAGTGGCAACTTCAAATATAGGTAAGCAACAGCACATCGATAAATAAAAAACGTCTGGCAACGCTATTAATGCATTTCTTACATCCCTAGTCTTTGCTGCGAAAATTACGAAAGAATTTCGGCCGTTCATTTCCACAAATAGGAGCAATAATTTTTTGCTAAAACGAACAATGGCATCAATGTGTGGACGCATGGCGCTACGTGCCGCCGCTCGCCAAAATGTTACATACACGCCCGTGCGTTTCTGTAAAAGTAAGTAATGCCACTGAAAAGCAAACCGCAGCTCCAGCTCACGTCCGCCTGTCCGTGTGTCTAGCTGTGCATCAGCGTGCTCTATTTCCAGCATTACATAATCAGTGGTCCATGCTAACAATGTTTGAATATACAAATTTTACGTTCTATAACTTAACTTTATAACAAGCGAAAAAGTGCTACTTGCCATGGGAGGTTATGTAATAACTGCGCAAAGTGAAATGTGTTTTGTGCGCCAAACGCAGGCGACGGGGTGATTAACAATACGTACTTAACACATTTATGGGATTTACTAATCAAACTCCAATGCATATTTCCAACGGTGACGCCTTTAGCAAATGCTCAATGTTTATGTAACCTACTAAGGCAAACGCACAGCTGATCGACGACAACGAGAACGTCATAGTGAAGCAACAATATTGCTAAAAGGAGGGGGGTGCAGCAGTGGAGATATAAATAATATGCCATAAATTCCACATTGCGATTCTATAGCGATTATCACTATTTTAATGTGCGAGTTTTTTTTTGCAGTGATGAACGATCCCTTGGAGCATGCCACTGGCTTGGAAAAACGAGAACTGCTTGCCAAAGCTGCCGGCAATGACAATCCCTTCGACATGAAGGTATTCAAGCGCGGTGCTGGCACCAAGGAGAATCCTAATTTAATTCCATCGGCCTTCGAAGCTCGCATTGTTGGCTGCATCTGTAAGTTTATGCAATGACTAAATAAAATCTTTGATTTAGCACTTGATTCCTTTTTCGCAGGCGAAGAGGACCAGACCTACGTTCAATGGATGTGGCTGCAAAAGGGCAACCAGAAACGCTGCGAGTGCGGTCATTGGTTCAAACTGGTCGAGAAGGCAGCTGTTTAAAGTTATTATTAATTAATTAAAATAAACCAATTAATAACAAAAAAACACAACTACTAAGCTAAAGGTCAACCAATTAGCTGAGCAAATAAACAAACATCAACCCAAAAGCAATTGTAAAACCAAACTGCAGCACACGCTATGGTTCAGCTTCCATTTTAGTTTTGATTTTCATTTTAATTTCGACTCATTCAACGGTGCCATTGCAGAACGAAATAAGATAGGAACATTCGCATATACCTTTATTTGAAAATTTTTTCTTTAAATGGTTCGTGTGTAAAGAAATGTTAAACTAATTATGATACATATAAAAGTTAGTTGATAAAAACAATAAAGGCAAAACGCAAGTGATTTTGAGCGAAAATGTTGCATTTGCTAAGAAGTGGAGCGAAGTGCATGCAAAAGTTCTAAAACTGGACTGCTTATCGATTGGTTGAAACAAACTAAAAGGAACTATGTTATTGAAACAATCTTACAAAATATATTCTAAAAAGCAACTCTAAACCTTGCGAGCTTATACTAAGCTTATTTGTTTGTTTCCCAATTTAAAAGCCATCTTAAAGAGACGCCCTTTTCAGCTACCGAATTGGTCTGCATATTGCCTATTCATTTTACTAATTGCCGATCGTGTTTAAAAAAAAATCTCAGTCTCAGCAGGCTTTCAAAAGTAGAAGTCCAGCAAATGACATATATAGTTTATTCATTTTCTAGCTTTTGGACCACAAGGGTTTAAAAAAAAAATTTTACCCAGTGGAAAACAAATTGTGTAGATTCAAAAATATATATTGCTTCATAAAAAAAATTGTTCAAGCGCAATGTCATCGTACATTGTGCGACTTTTGGGCAAGCCGGCTGCCGCAACGCGTTCCATTTTTCAGTTGAGCCAGCGTGAGGGCATGCTAGGTCACTTTGGTTTACGTAAATCAATTGAAGTCACTCCACGTGCTATATCTACAACTCCAGTCAACATGAAGGGTAAATCTTGTTTCTATAAAAATCTTAAGATTATTTTAATGGGTTACATCGACTAGAATTGGTCGATGATGTGGAGTTGGCAACGGGCATAGCCAAGCGCGAAATGCTGCTGCGCAAGGAGGGTTGCACAGATCCCTGGATGATGGAAAAGGGCATTCGCCGTGGTTCGGGTCGTGAGAATGACCCCACAGCAATTCCATCAGCCTTTGATGGGCGTTTGGTTGGCTGTGCATGTCTCGGAGACCGTTTTGTAAAGTGGATGTGGCTAGAGAAGGGCGAACCAAAGCGTTGCGAGTGTGGGCACTACTTTGTGCTGAAGAACGTGCCGCCTGTTTAATTGAATTATTTTAAGAAGCGCTCTGCAAACACCCCACTAAACAATTCTGAAACAACATACATATATGGCATTTAAGAATTTTACACCTGAACTGATCTGACACGCAAACATTTATATATTACACACATCAAAACAACAATCAACATGTTAGATACACGATTTTAATTGCGATTTGCAAGGGCATTAAAACATGCATGGTATTATCGAATGAATTCTATTTAATATATTGTCCATTGTGCACACTAGTCACTACTTTTTAAGGTATAGCCTGTCAATAGATAGCCGCTGTTTCCGCTCATATTGACTTCGGGATGTGTGCGATTCGGCAGCAATTGATACATGCGCAGCCAATTGGAGGTCAAATGCAGACTGGTCACTTTGCCGGAGCTCTTTAGCTCCATATAGATTTCTGTCAGTAGCTCTTTGCAAGTGCTGAAGAGCACAATGGGCCTGGAAGGTTTAACCAGCGGCAGCAAGGCTTGCAATATATTTGAAGGATGCTCTTTGGCAGCCATGACCAGGCTGTCAAATTTGTCATGCATTAAGGCCGCAGCGCGTTTGTTTAGCAGCTGCCAACGCAGCGGCGCTTTTTCAGCTGCAAAGCAGATCTTTTAATAAGATGGATTATGGATTTAACACACTGCTACTTACCTTCCTCTACTTCATCCAGCTTAATCTTTTTTGTACTGGGCTCCTCCGTAGGAGTTTCATGCGTTTCTGCTGTTTCAGGCGCAGGCAACGCCTCTTTAATGGGAGTCACTACTTCCCGCTCTCCTTGATATAACTCTCTCAAAACTGAATACAAATTGACAGATATGCAACGTTGCTGCTGCTCTTGAGGCAATTGAAGCGCCAGCACGGCTTGCTTTTGTGGAACATTACCTGGATGCATGTGCACCAAGGTGGCTTCAGTGTCAGCACCAATGGAATTCAACATGGCGGCCGGCAGCAGGCCATTTGTGCCGCTCTCGTACAGCAAATAGCTGCCAAAGCCGCAGACCCCGGAATAGGATATAATTTGTGAGAGAGTGTCCACACGAATGCCCATTACCTTTTCCGCATCCTGTCGATAGAATATGTCAGCCATTAGACGTATGCTGGGTCTACGAATTTGCACAAACTCAAAATACTTTTTTTCCTTCTTCTTTAGATACTTTTCCTGGGAGTATTCGGTACGCGCATGAAATGTTTTGGAATTTTCTACCAGCTTCTCAATGATTTTTGACGATTCGTTGCAGGCTCCACGCAATTGCTCAATATCCTCCGGTTTGAGCGTTTGCGCCTCACCATTGTCGCATATATCGCGATTGTCGGCACCACTGCTGGATATGCCCAGCACCTCGCGCATACTGCGCAGCTCCGTATCGCTGCACAGCTCCAGTGTGTGATGTCTTTGTGCGCCCCGTTTGCCCGACTTGGACTCCTTGACACACATTTTGAAGGTAGAGCCATATGGCTGGTCAAGTAATGTCTTCAATTCCAATTGCTCCTTGCCCAAAGTGGCTGTTACATCGAGGCTTCCAAACTTTTGCAGTTTGGTATATTTTTGCCTTTGTATGACTATGTAGTCACCTAACTGTATATTTGCTGTGGGTGTGTCGCTGCTCATTGCGCTTTATTAATTATATTATTATTAGCGAATTAATTGTAAAGATCGGCAATAACAACTGCAGCACCCACGTTGTTTACAAAAGTGCCGCTGAAAGAGGAAGCAGCGCTTGCGTTGCCATATGGGCGCGAAATTGTAAAAGAATGTGTTGCCAGCCATTGTGAGTGATACTTTTGATTTTAGAATTTAGTGAATATAATATCGACTTTGTGATGACTCATTTGTATTGCTGCACTGGATTTATTGAAATTTATAAATAAATATTCAATTCGGCAGTTAAATATAAGTTTAAGCAGGCAATGTTTTAAATGAAGATGCCAGATGTCGCAAAAATTCAATTTATTCGATGCAGTTTATCAAAATGGTTTTAAATTGCTGGTGCTTTTTCATTTTATATTTTATTTACAAGATTTCCAAGTTTCTAGATTACTTAAAGTCGTAGTCAATGCGTAAAGCTAAACTTAATTCCTTAAAATCGACAAAGCTATCATCAACATTTGAACACAGCAGATGAAGCGCCATATGTACCTCAGAGGATGTGCATTTCAGCGAGTTCAGACGCTTTGGGAATGCTATTAAGTTGGAACTGGCAAAATCGCGGGCCTTTTCTAACTTATCACGTTTACCCACCGGTGATAGGTTATTATATGACACTATTAAGCACTGCAGCGTAGGGAGCCTCTCAGCCAACTGTACTCCATAATCACAGGAATCCGACAGCCTTAAACGTTGTAAACGTTGTACTTTGGACGCCTCTAAAATGGGCTTCTCTATATTGTGCAAATTGCAGAGCAGATCTAGAGACTGGAGCTGCAATTGGGTTAGTAATTCATTCATATGGGTAGGCTCAATGGAGCAACGCCGCGCCACTAGATTTTCCAATTTACGCATGGTCACCATATGTTTGCCAGTTATATAGGCACTGGATACGCTAAGACTGCGTAATTCAGGGCAATGAGTAGCTAGTGTGCGTATCATGCCATTGTTCATATTGTCATCGAGACAACAGAATTCGCGCAGATTCTGAAAGTCCAGTCGAATATAGTAGGTCAGCGATGGTCGCAACAGATGTCTACCCAAATACGAATCAAAAGCACCACGATGCACGTTGCCTATGTAAAACTCCAACATTGCGGGACTAATCAGTTCCAAAAAGTAGAGATAATCTTCCTTGCTAAGCGGCCGTAGGATAATATCTGATATGGCCAATTTGCGGTAGCGTGGACGCCGCCAAACAATTTCACATAGTAGCTGGCAAAAGCGTCGCGATAGCTTCGACATAAGTATTTGTTCGGTCAGAGTCAGGTATTCCAGTATAAGGCACAGGCAATCATCATTGACGACTTCCATTCTTAAAAAAAGTTTTAAAAACCACAGCCAATATGTAAAAAGATACGCAACGCAAAACACAGGTGACTCTCGAGTCAAAAAATTTAAAACAGCTGATTGCTTTAGATGAACTGCTTGTAGCTGTGCTGCTGCATAGTGCACTGCTTCATAAGTCAACTGCTTGCTGGGCAAACTGCTTGGTATCTCGTTGGTCTTCAAATTTTAATGTTGGAATCCTCATCAATGCCTCATCGTAGTAGACGCAACTAAGCGTTGGTGCCAAGGGAGATATTTTCCCTGCAAAGATTTTCCAGCACTAACCATACGATGCGCTAAAGAATTCAATGGCCCTTATAAACCCGAACTTATTTGTACGGCTCTTGTTCGTCCCTTGCTGGAATGCTGCTCTGGTGTGTGGAACCCTCAGTGTATTGCACACCAAGCATGCATTGAATCTGTCCAAAAGTAATTCTTTCTTTTTGCGCTTCGTGGACTCAACTGGGATTCTAGTATTCCCTTACCTTCATACCATAGAAGGTTGCTTCTAATTCACTTGTATAACCGTAGAAAAACCCTTGGGGCTATTTTTCTTCACAAGGTAATTAGTTGAGACGTTAACTCCCCATACTTAGTCAGTCAGCTTAGGTTTGTTGTTCCTCGCCGCACTACGAGAAATTTCGTCCCTCTAAGTAGATGCAGCAGACACTTTGAACTTCATGACCCTTTTCGTGTTCTATGCACATATTATAATGACCCTCACCACCTTATGTCTTTTATTCTTTCTCTATCTTCTCTAAATCGTACTATCCTAGAGTATCTTAGAATTAAGGCGGGCCTCTGATAAGTTCGGCTGTGGCCCGTCGCACAGCTTGCCATCCTATTTACTTACTTCTTAACTGGCCATAACAACCCGTTACCGCGTTACGGCCTGATGTATTTCTTTCATTGGAATTGGAGTTTTACGTGGTGGGTCCCAAACCCTATTCAAAACCCTTTTAAGGCCTGGGGTTGCTCTACTGGTCTCGAAAGGAACCACTGTCATTATAAGTCGCCTCATACGACAAGCTTTGACCTGCTGAGGTGGTATTCTCTAACCCGCTCATCACACGGGGACTTGCCAACCGGCAAATGAAAATTGCCCTTTCTGATCAGAGGTTAGGGTACTCTTAGGACAAGATGTATGCTTCTATACTTTCTTCGATTATAGAAGTGCTGTGAGCAGGGGCATAGCTGGCGCTCCGGCAAATAAAATTCCCCCACCGAGTCGGGTGGAGTTTAGACAGTATTTTTTGAGCTTTTCTTTTAAAGTATATTTTCTGTTATCCTTAAGCTTTTTTTTTCTCCTAGTTTTTATTCACTACTCTTTTTATACCCTGTGCACAAAGTGCAAAAGGGTATTATAGGTTTGGGCATGGGCATGTTCCATGGGCAAAAATGATCAGAAGCAATAGTCCATCCTTTCGTATGAACGTCGAGATTTCAGCCACCATAAAAGGTAGAGACAAAGGTAGAATTTTACCTAAAGATGCGCATTTCATCAAAGCAGATGAAGTTTGTAGAATAATGTCGCCTCTTGCCCCGTGAGAGATTTTCGCGGTTTACACCCACACCATAAAAGTTATCCAATTGAAACTATGCACAGTGTGCTGCTTTAAAAATTATTCAAATCGTATAGGAACTTTAAATGAAATTAGCAATTTTAGGCCCCTCCTTATATAAACGTTAACAAAATTTTACTTTTTACAGCAATGTTAAGGTTAACATTTATGTTAGAGCCGACAAATTTGGTACGAAGACGCATTTTAATCTTATAAACCAAACATTGTTGACATTTTGCCGAATCAACAGCCACCCCCCCGCAGTCCAGTAACCTTAAAAACGCCAATAACCTTCAACGCTTCGATATAAAAATTTGTGCAGGAATTCGATTTTCATGGGAAAAATGGGTACAGGTATCCCACTGTCGGGCACCGTCCCGACTGCCTATTCAAATAACTTGTTGGGCATGTCTTCAAAAGGTTTCCTATTGAATTTGAGCTCTCTAGACGCTATAGTTGGGTTGCAAGAGGAATAATAAGAGTAAATAATTTAAAAATTTTTGACCGGCTAACACGCTACATTCCGATTGCGCTGCCCAACTCCGCACCAGCAGCAAATGCTAACAATAGTATGGCACACCACATCGATATAACTGGTGCTTCAGTTTTTCACAAGCCGGGAAACCGGCAAAAACTGCCGTCACAGCTCCTTTTGAGCTCTTTAAGTTTTTGGGAACACCGGAACGCTTCCTTCTAGGAGGCTTACCTTTCGTTGTATGCTATATCGATGATCTCTACTCAAACTCACACGAGGAGCATCAGCAGCACTTGGCAACAGTTTTTAAATCTCACAAAAACATAAACCAACAAGTTACCCGCAAAAGTGCCATTTCGGCAAATGTGAAGTGACGTAGTTGGGTTTCACAATCAACTTCAATGGACTTCGACCACCTGCAGAACGCACCAAATTCATTACCGATTTTCCAACACCTGCAGCAATTGTTGAATTACGGAAATTTTTAGGAATGGTACATTTTTATCGTCAATCTATTCGGAATGCTGCGCGAGATTATTTGGACATCATTGGCGGATGAAGTTTTTGAGGTATGTAAGTTTGGTAGTTTTATCTTAGATGAGAGCATGCTAACATGGTTTGATGATCAAACGCGTAGCAAAGCGATGAGGAAATTAAGCAGATAGCAGAAAACACTTCAGATCAATAAATATTTTGCGACACTTCCAATGGCAAAGTAAGAACATATATTCCCATGACCATACGACGTCAAGCTTTTGACGCAGTAAACGTGCTAGCTCATTCAAGCAGATTTTTATGGCCAAGTATTAACCGAGATGCAAAGATCTGGTCAAGACAATGCGTACATATCTTGCGCTCTGCAATGGAGAATATCGACATTCTAGATAATATGTATGATCACATTCGTTTTGACCTGATCGAGCTCACTATTTTCAATAATTGACCGGGGCGTCCGTAGATGAACAAGCGCTTGTAGAGAAGCTCCATCAACATATTCGGGCGATTCCACTGAAAGCTACTGCTCATCACAACAAACCATAAATATTCCGCTCCCAAAGCCTTAAAACATGTACTCACGTCTTCAAGCGTACACTGGACCACTCAGGGTGGCTCGACGCACGACGCGGTGAAGAGAAGTCAGTCTCCGTCGACTTGCTAAAGCCTGCGTTTCTTGCAGAAGAGAATAGACTTCATGTACGTCTGGAGTTAACTGGCACGAACTAGCCATCCTCGGCGCCTACAACAATGCCACCAAGAACAACGCCAACTGTTTCTTAACAATATCCGTGTCCTTCTCCCCTGGGTGAGCATCCTCACCTGGCCATCAGCATCGCCCTCTGCCTTATCGTAGTAAGCGCAAGTACCTTGTTGGTGCCAAGGGAGATATTTTCCCTGTAAAGATTTCCCAACGCTAAAGTCTACCGTCATCGATAACTTATTATCGAACTCCCGCCGTAGGCACACACAAAAGAAAAGATCTTGTAACTCAAATCTAAATAAAATAAAAGAATCATCAACCGGATTCCACAGGCCTTTTGCATTTTAAGCCGCTTTTTCTAACTTTGTTTTCATCGTTTTTATGGTTGGAGACCGACTCAGACATTGTGTCTGTTAGCCAACTGTAAAGTAAACACAAACAAAGGAAAACAATTAAAATGCTGACCAATTTTTAGCGGGTTTTGGTCTAAATAGTTGTTGCTCTTACGCTAGCCGCATTCTCGAAGCCCCTCTTCCCACTTGACATCACACCATGCATATCAATTAACATTTGGAGTGTGTTTGCATGTTAAACTGTCACTTTTAGGCACCACCCTACGCCACCCACTTCATCAAAAGCCAGCCAAAAAAGAGAAGTCTAGCTGAATGCTGGCTAAGCGCTGCTCACATGATTTGTGCGTGACTCTGCGAAATGTAAATTATTTATGTACTGTTTGTATGTGTGTGCGCAGGGCCGGATTTAATATAAGAGGGCACCAACTGTGTTTACAGTTATTATTATGGACGGTACGTAACACTTGCGAAATTCACTCATATAAAACCGTGTCGCAACCTATTAAGAGTATATTACTGGAATCGGCCTGTGGAGGCCTCATCTCGCATGGATTTCGGCCGGTCCTGTATGCATGTCTGCCTTTATATATGTATGCAATACATCAAGACTCGTCTCTGTGCAAGTATAAATATTAAGTTTTGTTTGTGCCTGACAGGCTGGCGTCGGATCCTGTTATGGAAATAGAATGGCTAACTGCTAACTGTATTTGAAGCACCCTCGTCATGCCACTTTGGACGGACGGCAATTGATTGGCATTAGAGGCAGAACCAAGAATAAATTGTGTGCCTGTCATAATAAAAAATCAGAATTAAAGCAACATTTTAAATGCACACGCACCAATTCAGTTGTCATATGTGAGCATTTATGAGGTTTTTATGAGATCAAAAACCTTTCAATGATGTCAAAAACATTCCAACAATATGGCCGCACATTAGCTGATTAGTGGCATGCCACTTTCAAAGCTTTCGCAATTAAAAGGTGTAAGCTGTGTGTGTGCTCAGCGTTTTCATATAATTAATTTAAATTGTTTTAATTGGTAATTAAAGTTGATGAACACAGTGTAAAAAGTTTTGCTAAGCGTAAATGTTAGGCAGTGTGTGCACTGTGTTTGTTTTTCGGTTTTACACAATCGTTGGGCTTTGTTGCGGTTTTATGTGTTTTTATGACTCAACATCTGTTATACGCTCAAGTTTAGTAAACTGTTATACGTTTTATTAATTAACTTTAAATGAATTCAATTAAACTAACGATTTGCATTTTTTTTACAAAATGATTATTATACATAAAAGTTTTGTTTTAAACTCGGGACAGCGTTTACGAAAACTCCTTCATTGTTGAACCAAGTTTATGGTAGTAGTAGTAATGTAGTAGAGTTTATGAGTGGTTGAAAGCCATTGAATACGATACTTGGAAATGTTTCTTTAATTCCGCTATATGGACCCATTGCTGGCAAATAGATTCGGAAAACTCACTATAGATTTGAACCGAGAAATGGAGCATTTCACCATAGCTACAAGTCCAGCTTCAAAGTAAACAGGACCAAAATTTATATTTTACAACACTATTTGAAAAATTCGATATAAACTACAAAAATGTAAAAAAGTTGTATTTTGCTTTCTTACTAAGGACGACAAACTTCAATGGAAAAAATGGGGTGGCAACTCTGGTTTGGAAATGTTTTAACGAGTGAACCTATAAAAAAATAACATAAATTCTATTATTTTGCTGTAAACTGTTGTGTCCTTGAGGCTTACAGGAAATTTTGGAGGGACGCAGTGATGTCTAGAATCGATAAGAATCAATTAAAAATTACTCATGTAAACTTACTAACTGTTGAAGCAATTGTTTCTCCATTTTTCAAGCCAAATCCCATGCGTGTTCCTCAAGGCATTGCGTGTGTTCATTACAAAGATGATGAGTGGAACTTGTGCGTGGTTATGGTTTTAAGACTTACCTCTAAGCTGTAATTCACTTTTCAGACAGTTAGTCACTCGAACGCCCAATTGAGTTTTGAGCCTAGAATTATGGTGTAGCACTCAGTTTTCTGACTATCTTGCAAGCACTTTAGAGCCACTGCGGCAAAAAAGAAAAAAAAACGCATCAAGTATGCAGCACTTTTTCTTGTGCGCCTTGCCAAACAATTGGCCAATTAAGTCAAAACTTTTCATACTTGTAGCAGTTCCCCCTCACCTCCTCAGCCCCTGCGAGTGGTAAAGGCACTTTCCCTTGGCCATTGCATGCCAAGCGTACATTTTGTGGCCATTTTCGTGCTGCTGCTGGTCTGGCTAACAAAAAGTTGCACCTATGAGGCCATTTGGAAAGCACGCAGGGGCAGAGCGGAGCAGGTACAAGGGGAGCCTCGTTACGTGTTTTATGCAGATTTCCAACCGGTTTTTACGGTTTACATTTTCGATTTCTGGCTGCCAGCAGCAGCTGCGAATCGCAGACATGTTGGCATTACAAATTCAATAGCACACTTTCGGGCACTGAGTGCTATATTTCATTTTTAATTTTGGAGGCGTTGCTGTGCGCTTACAAGGCAAGGCGTGGCTGTAAAGAGCGGGTTATGGAAACAGTTTTGATTTGGCTTTCATGCTTTCATATTTTATGTACTTTATTTTGCGGATTTTTCTTTTTAATGCTAAATGCCTTTCGAAATTATGTATTTAACATTGCAGCTAATTAAGTCAATTCAATAAATTTAGTTTATAATTTATGTTTTGCATTACAAGCAAAAGTTCTTTTCATGGAAGAGAAGAAATTTGGATCACAAAGGTTTTGTAAACGCTCAATAGTATTTCAATATTCATTATTGTAGTGAGCTTCTGGAGCTCTTGACAAAATGAAACAAATTAGCATATGTAAAACGTAATTAACAGTTGTTTTTTGTTTTGGTTTTTTTTAAAGCTTATTTACAAGTTAACATAACTAACAATTGCGTCTACTAATGCAAGGTTTTTCAATACATTTCGTTGATTTTGCTTATAAGACTAGGCATATGTTAAAACATAGCATGTTTTTAGGCTCTACTTAAAGTTTTTCGTCGTTTTAGGTTTTGTCTTGTAGGGTTTGTCATTTAACTTCTGGTAAGGCTGAAGACAGAGTATTAAAATGTAACTATTATGGTACTGGTTTCTTTTTTTTTGTTTAAGAGTAAAAGTTGTTTATAAAATATATTTATATTTATATCAAAGTATAGTTATAGGCTTATATTACAGTATTTTTTACAGACCAACTTAACAATATGTTGTTTTTATTTATTTTTTGAGCTAAAGTTTTACAACAATTGTTCAACAGTACAAGATTTGAATTTTTTTTAGTTTTAACTCGAATAATGCAAACGCTTGATCCGCTAATTGAACTATGCTACTATATTTCATGTACTTATGTTATATACTTGTATATATGCCTTGTATAATTACTAAATGGTATTTAAGTCAATTTATATATATATATATATAGTATATAAGTATATTTCATTTTGTATATAATATTTCAAATTTATTAATTCTTCACTACGTTTTGCTATGTATATATAATATTATATTTCGGTTTTAATTGGTCCTTAGTACACTACTTTGAAAGCATTTAAAATATATAGAGCAATTTTTATTTCTATAGCATACATTTGAGCGTGCTACATGACCAGGCAGGCAAATGACAAGCGCTGCCATACACACACACACACACACACACACACATGCATACAACTGCCCATGTATTTATGGCTCCATTTTGTGAAAAAGCTTGCAGTCAAAATCAATTAACCAACACACATGAAAAGTTCTGTCTGTCTTCAGGCCAGACAGGCAGACCGACAGACAGACTGACAGTTGGCCCGCATCTAAAAGTAGACTTCACAGTAACTGCGCAATCTGCTTGCTCATGTAAATTTTAACAGCATAAAAGTATACAAAGAAAAAGCTAGCCGCTCGACAGAGTCGACTCTTTGCTTTTTTCGTAAAGCTCAGGTGCCTGCTTTGAAAACTGTCGCCTGCCAAAGGGCGCCCGCTGCCCACTTTAGGCAAACACCTATTTGTGTCAACACATACAAACCCACCCAAACAGCCACACAAATGCAAAGGCGAGTAGCTGTGCTTTTTATGCGCCAGCCGTGACGACCTTTCATGCTTTAAGAGAACGCCTTGTTGTGGGCGTGGCCATTGTGTTATGTTTGCATAGCGTCTAGCACACGTTAATTTAAGTGGCAAATGCAGTCGCACGCGAATCGCGCTCAAATCATATTTTATGCTCGAAGCATAAAAACCGCTTATGCCGCACATAAAAGTGTCAGCCATTTAAAATTAATGCTGCAAAGCCAGCCTCAATTTCACAATCAGCAATCTCTCACACGAGTGAATTACCTGCGCTTTTGTTTTATTTTCTGTAGCATACTTTCCGGCTGTCAGTAAAGTAAGTAAAGTAAGTCCTTCCACCATCAGCGCTTACCACCGCAGCAGCACTGCAATTGCTGCTGTTTGCTAATTAACTCGCCCGCTTAAAAGTATGCAATGGCGAATAGCTGATTAGGCAAATCCTTTTGTTTGAGTTGTGTTGGCAACGCCGTCATTTGGTTTGTCAGTCGCAAATTGCATTTGAATTTTATTTTCTTAACGTGTATCGCAGCTATTTTTGACCTTTACGTTTTTTGTTTTGGTTTTTCACTTAATTTGCTAGTCATTTAGGGATTTTCATATATTGTATTCTACGCTAGTTCTTCTACTACTCTCATTTAGAAATGTACTTTGTTGCCTTCAATGCGAAGTTGTTGCAATTTAATTAAAACAAAAAATTTTAGTTTAATGTAATAATTATTAAATATTATTGCGCTACTTACTTGCATAACTATGCGTTTTTGGTTAGTTTTAAATCTTATACTTTTGCATATTTAAATTAAATTTTATACTTTGGCCTTTTCCTTATGAAATTCAATTAAATTGATTTTTCGCTCTCTCTCTCTCGTTCGCTCTCAGTGCATTTTTTCAATTTAAAGCTTCAGCGCTCCTTTTTTGTTTTTATGTTGATTGCAAAGTTCCATTTAATTATTAATTTTTCTGACGTGTGTTTAATTTATTGTTTTGCATATTTATTTTTCAATTTCATTTTATAAATAATTAGTGAGGCATAAGTCAAGGTTGCGTATGTATGTACAGACGCCATATGGAGGCCAGGACGTAGGATGTCAAAAAGACTTTTATCTATTTGCGCCAAAATTTAAATTTGAAAGATTAATCTTTCTATATTGAAAACCTTTGGATAGCAAACCTTAAACCAAGCCAAAAAACTCAATAAAACTAATTTAAAATATATTGGATGTCTTTTTTATCTTTGAGTGGAGCGCGTCGCAGCGGGATAAATTTCTACAAAAGTGTTCAGTGCTTGCCTGTGCATATGATATTGTCATCATTTGTCGTACTTAGTGTGATGTTATCGGAGCCTTTGTGGCTATTGAAAACTGTACTTTTGATGCCAAGCATTATGTCTGCTTTGGCACCACAATGATCAACGATGTCAACGCATGATAACTCTTGCCCATCGATGCTTCTTTGGTGAGACGAGGAAAATGAATAGAAAAAACTACTGTTGCCATACTAAACTAACATTTTACAAGACGCTCATCATTACCGTTTTGGTATATGACTGTGGAGCATGGATGATGCCCAAGTACAAGTTAAGATATTTGGCCCTTTACGTGTTGGCAACTATTAACGAATTCGACGAAACGACAAACTCTACAAGCTTTAGAACAACAAAGACATTAAGTGGCTTTGCTGGCATGTCCACGTTGTGTGTTTAGATGATGAAGCTCATGCCGGAAAGGTTTTTAAGGCGGCTGTTGAAGGAAGGCGACGAAGATGTAGGCTGTGTCTCTGTTGAAAAGACCAGGCAGAGGGAGGTGTGTTTAAATTTGAAAACTGTCTACATTGGACACACTTTGTTTGAAGACTTTAGTCCAATGTAGACAGGGTGTCCAATGTATAGAAGTTTATAGATTTTCAGTGTGTTTTGGTTGATTTGAGATCATTTGTTTTTACATTTGTTTGTGTACATTGTTTTGAAGTTTCTTGTTCAAATCATCAGTTACTTTGTAATCAGTACTGCTTAATTCTCTACAAAGCGTTTCAAAAATCGTTTGGTTACGCTTAAAAATGACTGAAGGGACCCAACACTTGCTAGAAAGGTTTTAATTTGTAGCTCTTCGGCACTCTGTAAGGCTTTTGTCACTTTTTTTTTAGTAAAAAGAACTCTGTCAAATTCAGTGTCCAATGTAAACAGCCTTTTTACAAGAGTAATGGACTTAAAAATGATAATAAAAAATTTGTTCAATTTATAAAGTGACAAAAATGCAATATTGTATGTCCAACTCAGACACGTTGTCCAATGTAGACAGTTTTCACTGTACAATGTTGTTGCTCGCCGACCTTAGGACAAACTTTGCTTTCTATCCGGAAGAATGCGATTCAAATGTTGGTGTTGGACAGACATCCTATTGATAAATTTCAGTATTTTAGCTACCGCGGAAATTTGCTAGATGGCGGCAATGAACTCAAAGAAAAGTTACGCCTAGAGGAGGCCAAAGCGGCTAGTGTAGGCTGTAGTAGTGAGAGGATATACCTTAAACCCACATAATTTGGCTTTTTAAATTCAAATTATTGTTACTGCTCTTCTATTATATCTAAACTTTTCTTTTGCATATTTGCACATACATAAAAGGCAAAATTGACACAACAATACTAGGGACGCAGTTTGGAATAAATACGTTGCCACGTTGCAAGACTTTGCGCAATTCAGTTGAGTCCGTTGAGCGAAAAGCCTAAGCAAACAGGAAATGGCTGTTGAACGCGAAAAGTTGAAGAGAACTCCATTCCATTTGAAGTTTTTTTTTTTTTTTTTTAGTTTTGATCATTATTTCTTACACTATTGACTATTACTTTCAGATCTCTTTTGCTGCAAAATTGCTTTTTATAACCTTTCGTTTTTTGAAGTACAGTTCATTTGAACTGATTAATGTGCCTTGAGTTGATATCACCCAATAAGTCTAACCTTCGAATAGCTGTAAAAAATGTAATCAATCTCGAAAAGCATACTTTAAATAAATATTTGTTGCATTAAGCACAAGCAAAAAGTTCCACAATTCCCCCGTGAGGTGAGCGGGTTAGAGAATACCACCTCAGCAGGTCAAAGCTTGTCGTATGAGGCGACTAACAATGACACTGGGTTCTTTCATGACCAGTAGGCCTTAAAAGGGTTGTGCGTAGGGTTTGGGACCCACCACGTAAAAACACAATTCCAATGAGAGAATGTATTAATATCAGGCCGTAACCTGATGACGGGTTGTTATGGCCAGTTAAGAAGAAGAAGAAGATAAAGTAACCATATGAGATGAAGATAAGTACCTGTCATATGCCTGAATATTTCGTTGAAATCAAATATAATTTCTTAAAAAAAAAACCATTTAAATTTGTACTCAATCGTTTTTGGGTTAAAGTCCAATATTTGGCAACCCAATGACAACCACGACCCGGCAGCAGCTACCTGAATCCCATCTGATAAATGTTTTTCAATTTACGAATTATTGCTTTACATATTATTATTTTGTTTTGTTGTTGTGAAAATGCATTCAGATTTTATGAAACATATGCATAATTTATCATTTATCATTGCGGCCTGCTTTACTTGACACCGTTGCGCTCCTGCGTTTATATTATACAGTAAACTTGTGCGTACGAAATTTTTGTATTTTAAGGGCGACCGCGATGTACGCTTTATTTTTACATATGTACGTATGTATGTATCTACGACGCACAGTGGATCCAACTGACTTCTTTTTCGGCGAAAATCATAACTTTTGAGGAAGTAAAGATTTTTTCAAAATTTAAAATGCGATACACTACGCTTCAAAAAACGGTAGTAAAGTTCGATATTATATACTGCAAATGTCTTATCCTTGCATGTCATGGAAAAATTCCATGTTCTATATTTTGTTTATTTTACAACCAAACCGTCCTCGTCAAAAGTTTGTCTATCTGGCGAGCGTGTGTACACTAAGATCAAAATAGACTACAAACATCTTGCCAACAGATTTTTAAAATTTTAACGATTTAGTAAGCAATAAGAACATTTTGTAAGTGCAAGAATAAGACTTTTGGTGTATATAATATCGAACTTTACTATCGTTTTTTGAAGCTACCTCTCTTCTAAGCATATTTATTGCAGTATAAGGAATTCTCTGTTACATGCGTTTTAAATTTTGAAAATATCTTCGCTATGATTTTTGCCGAAAAAGAAGTCAGTTGGATCCACTATGCGACGTGGTTTGATTTATCTGTGAGCGAGTGAGTGAGTGTGTGTAAGTTTGTAATGTGTGTGTATTCACAACCATGTTGATTTTTTTTTTGGTATTTTTTGTCGTTTTATTTGTATTTTATTTTGCACATTTACTTGGTATTTTTATTAATTTTGCACAAAATGCCAGTTACTGTTTTACTTTTGTTGTTTTGGTTTTGTTGTTGCTGGTGGCAACATTTATTGCCCTTTGGCTATTTGTGACGCCATTTAACTGTTAGTCGTTGTGTGCATATGTGTGTGTGTGTGTGTGTGTGTGTGTGTGGCTGTGTAGGTGTATTTTTTTATATTATGAAATTACATTTTATGTAATTTACGTCAACATTTTTTTGTATTTCTTTTTCACTCTAGCACACATTTAGTTTAATTTATTCTGGTTTTTATGCGCTTTACTGCTGATATCAAAAATTTTTATTGGTTGCCGTTGTTTTCTGAAGGTTTTTATTGCTGTTGCATATCACCGCCATTTCCCAGGCCGGCTTTGGATTCCGGCGGCACCTGTTGTATATGAGAGTTGGCAAGAAAAAGAAAGTTTTACGAGTTAGTTTTGAGTTTGAGTTGTATTTTGAGCTGGAGAAGACATGAAAAGTAAAGAAACACTCAAAGCATAAGCAACATTTAGGTATAGTAGCAAGTGTACGTGTGTGTCTGTGTGTGGGTGTAGGTGTTTGTGTGTGTGTGTGTAAGTCCCAAACAGAAAATACATTTACTGCGCCAACGAACCCAAAAACACACATACAGCCAAAGAATTCTTGGATATTCAAACAAAATGAAAAAGTAGGCAAAAAGTTGAGTAAAACTTGCAGAAATAAAAAAAGGAAAACTTAGAAACGTCAGCAGTCAAAATGTGGAAAGTATAAAAACAAGACTTGCTTGGCAACAACAGAAAACACAAAACTAAACATGTTTGAAAAGAATAGACAAAGAAAAAACCGAGCACCAAGGAAGCTTAAGAGTAGACACATAATTTTTGAAGCTTTAAGTCGCTGAAGGCGCCAAGCCCCAAGTTGGCCATCAATACATGCAAAGAGCGCATGTGAGTGACAGAGAGTTACGGAGAGAATAGGGAGACTAAAACAACAACGATAACAACAAGAACAACAATGAGAACAACAACGACAACGACAACGATGACGATGACGCTGAGAACGGCAACTGTACCTAGGCTGGAAACTGATTGCGCGACTTAGCGGCCATAGAAACTATGAAAATCCAAGAAATCCATGGAATCTGTTTGATTTTGCTGTTGTTGTTCAAGCTATTATGGCAAAGGAAGCAGGAGATGGCAAACCGAAACCAAAATATTGGCGTGTGGCAGTTTATTGTGGTGAGTAATTGGATAAAAAGAGATAGAGAGCAGGAGAAAGAAACGGTAGGAGAGTGGTAGAATTTACAAAATGGTGAAAGAGCTCAGCTTATGTTACCGTATACCCTTCACTCACCAGCTTCTTAAAACAGTCTTCGAAGAAGGCAGTCATGGAACGATAAAGATGGCGCTTTACGCCGCTTAAACTGTGACCCTCATCTGGATAGATTTGCTGCTTATAGAGAACGCCCTTGCTAGTCAAGGCTCTCGCCAGAACCATGGACTGCTGCACGTGCACATTATCATCGGCAGTGCCATGCACTAACAAAAATTGACGCTCACGTAGGTTATCTACATACTTGGACAGATCACTCTCCTCATAGCCTTTGTAGTTGTCAGTTACATTTGGAAAGCTAAGATAGCGCTCTGCATAGGTTGAGTCTACAAATAGTTTAGGTGAGCGAACAAATATGCGAACTGATCTCACCAATACTTACCATAGAGCTTCCAATTTGTCACTGGCGACACGCTTATGCCACACTGAAAAATTGACTGCTGTCCTGCCAACGCCAATGCGGCCGTATAGCCGCCATAGCTCCAGCCCCACACACCCATGCGACGTGAATCGATAAAATGTAAATTATCGCGTAGATATTCACTTACTTCCAGCTGATCGGAAACCTCTACGCTGCCCAAACGCTTATATACCTCGTGCAGCAGCTGATAACCCTGACCCGAGGAGCCACGACCATCAATCTCAATCACTATGTAATCCTTGCTGCCGGCCAAATATGTATTCCAGTCCACATGCCAACGATCAGTGACCAACTGACTGCCAGGGCCTGAATAGACATGCAGTATGGTGGGATAGCGTGTGATCTCATCCTCACGCAACACCGGCGGCAAATAGAGGCGCACTTGTGCATGATAGCCACCAGAGATCATGACCGGGAAGGTCTTGATCTGCGGCAAAGCGGTACGTGCCATTTTCTCCTTTAAACGCGTGTTATTTTGCACAGTCACCAACAACTCCAGGAATTGCAACTTAGGCTCCCCAATGGGTTCAGTAGTTGTTTCCTCGGCAGCGCTCTGACGCTTGGCTTTGGTACCAGCGTATGCTGACTTCAAACCATAAATGATGGAATTGGGTACAACGGGACCCAGACACTCAATCAGCACATAGCGTGCCTGCAAAGCTAAAGGAAACTGTGCCTCATGATAGAGACAGTCGCTGGGAGGTGGCGGTGGTGGTGCACGCTGTCCGCGTGCATGACGCTGCTCCACAGGCAAAGCAGGAGCAGGTGGCATCATTTCCGAATCATCGGGGTCCTCCCAGTCATCATCCCAGGCGGTGACCAGCTTGGGCGGTGGTTTCGTGTGACCCTCCTCAGTGCCGTCGCCGCGTTGCATCAAAGCCGGACAAGTAAGACAATCTGGTACATGCAACGCCTGACCCTGTCGTGCTGGCAATGCAGAAATGCGATAGAGATGCTGCTGCGAAGGCAAACGTTCCGGCGTACCGAGAAAATAGCTAAGGCACAAGCAGCAAATATGAAACTTTAACTAGCTGTGTGTAAGTAACTACTTCTACTTACATCCAATTATCCTGCTGATCCCAATGCAACAAACGATTCACCTCAAACTGTCCATGGGTGACCGGCAACACGCGATTATTGTCAATATCCACGTGCACAATGTGCCGGAAATAGCCTGTCGAAGTGATGCGGTCGATGCGTTAAGCTTGAAACAATAGACAAAATGACATATGGCCAGCGTTCACTTACCAAATGAGCCATCACGCAACGGCGAGATGGCCACATAGATGCTGCCATTCTCCGCAAACAATGGCACGGAGACGGTGTCCACCCAGCCGCGTCCATCGCCGCTTACACGATGGGTCTGAAGGTCGAAGCATGTTAAAATGAAGATGGCACACACTTAATTAAGCCAATTGACTTACCTCAATGCACATAAACGAAGGACCCTTACACACGCTGACCACGCTTATATTTTGCGGTCGATTAAGCCAGACCACAGCGATCTCAGTGTCGCTGACCCAGCTAGCGCTGCTAAAGTAATGATCCCTGTGTATCGGAAGGAGCAGATTGAGGTCGTTTGAGTATGGCTAGGTATATGTGTTTGTAATCAGCGTAAGAACTTACTCATTTTGTAGTATTTGCGGTGGACGCAAATTCTTAATGTGGTTTTTCTTGGGATCCCTCAGGTCAGCCACTCGCAATGTTACTATAGGGTTTGGAGTGCCGGGCTTGGGATAGCTAGAGTGAGAGAAAGGGGAAACAGTGAAAGTGGCTTGAGTGTATTGCTAGTTTTAGCCGACTGGAAACAGGTTCACAGAACCTGCATGTACTCGAGCTGGTGATGCCCAGCTTGCTGGGTCTGAGCAGACCTCTCAGAATTCAAGTAGATTTCTTTCCTAACTATCATAGTTTCTTGAACCTGCTTAGATTATAAAAGCCGAGGTACTGTTTGGCCAGTCTGAGTCCAGGAGTGTTTATCCAGTTCGCGGTTCGCCACAAAAGGTCTCTGGCACTATAAGTGGGCTAGCTAACTTATCTGCCAGTTCATTGCCAGGGATGTTGGTGTGACCAGGAACCCATCGAAGGGTGGTTGTGGTACGTTGTCCCAGAAGATCCAGTTTATCTCGGGTTTCCCGAACCGGCTCTGGTTTCTGCTATCGCCTTTATAGCGACCTGACTATCCGATAGTTGGATATTATCCTAATCTGGTAATTCCAGTTTAGGCTTATGTCTGCACATCAACCTATGACAGAGAGACCCTGTGCCTTCATTTGCCAAAGAACCATACTTGAAAAATGGTAAAATGTAAACAAATTCTTAAACAAAAACCATGCGATACAACACTATTCTTCTCTTGATTTTCGTGTTGAGTACGATTACGATATATTCAAAAAGCATAGCTTAAGTTCTGGTTTATAACGGTTGCCTTTTAATAACACTAGCCAACAAATTTGACTTCAATTTAATGATCTTGGATGAAACACACAAAGACAGTATCATCAGCATATGTGGCAATCAACCAGTTTGGTGCAGCTGGCACCGGCAAGTCAGCAGTGTACAGAAGAGGTCCAACGACACTGTCCTGCAGCACACCAGCTTTATGATGAGCCTGATCAAGAGTACCATAATGGGGTGTAAATCCAAACTGATGGTCAAAAATGGCACCTGGACACCCAAAACTGCCGACGCTCGGCCAACAAGAAGAGGAAGGAAAAAGCTAACCGGGCCATAAGGCGCAACAAGATTCTCCGATTTGCAGGCTTCGGCACTATAATGATGGATGCGCAACATGGCATTGAAAATTAAAAGCAGAAAGAGAACTCTATTGCTTGGAAGGGCATTAACCTTAAAGGGCATAATCCCTGCAACTCTTCAAAGAAAGGGGTTGTCCTAACGCTGGATGGGAATACTCCTGCGGGGTTCTTCTTAACACAACACGTAAATGTACAGAATAATTCAATTTTTGAGTCTTGAAATAATCGGGAATGTAAACTAAATGGCAAATTTTACCAAAATAAATGTTTCTTATACTAATCTTTAATGTGTGGAAAGATAATAAAGTATTTATTAGTAAAGGCTGTTAAGCAATTTCACTTCATAAATATACAAGAATATTTACATACACTTAAGCAGAGTAGAAAACTACCTCAATCAGTGAACTACAACTAACAGCGAAATAATGAAAATTTACTAAATGATTACAAAAAATAAAAAATGGTACGAGAAAGCGTAGTTTCACAAATCCAAACATATTTAAATATACACTGACCGAAATTGATATTCACCCTTCTAGCTTTATTGGTTTAGGATATACATATTGACAAAATAACCTTCTGCCATTTACATGTCGCACAGTGTACTATCAAGTCTCTCAGCAACCTTTAATGAATAGATTGAGCTATCGTAAGTCAAAAAGGCCAACCCGTTGAGCATCAACAGCATATCAGCTCAAGAAAATCTAGCAAGCGGCTTTAAAAGTTCCAAGAAGTTATTGGCAAGAGGCGTCCATTAAGCACTTTAGAACACATTTGCGTTCCCTCGATGCAAGGCTATGCAAATATCCACTACGAACTTTGTGCAACGAACCATTTATCAAATTAAATTGACAGTCTGGCTTACTAGAGAGTTAACCCCTAGTGTGAGTGTAATTATATACATATATAAACTGTAGTTATATGAATATGTATCTGTGTGTCTGTGATCCAAAATGGTAATACGTGTGCTTTTCATTAGCTTCTGACTTGAACGCGTGTGCTGCCAAGGCCAACACTCAAGGTGTTACTTGACTTGTTTGAAACTAATTTTAATGCCAAAAGTGTCGCCAAATTGTTAAGCAGGCATGCATACACACACACACACACACACACACACACACACACACTAGGATTCTTTGCAGTGTGTGTGTTTTGGAACAAAGTCGACTTGCGGTTTTTTGCACCTGCTGTTGCTGTTAAGCCATTAGCTAACAAGCCGTGAAAAGGGCCAACTAGCTAAGCCTGTCGGTGGGTTTGTGTCTATTTGTCTATGTGTGTAGTTGCCAACTGACACTCCATGAATTTTAAGCATGATGCCAAGCACTATTAGGGGCTAATGACAGTCACGAGCTCTTCATTAACACTTAATCGAAAAGTAATACAACTTCAATGCCAACTCACCGTAAGGATCTAATTTCTGGATACAAGTTGGCATGCGGATTACTGCTGCCAGCAGCCGAAGCACCAGCTACGCCTGCTCCAGCGCCACCACCACCAGCTGGCATTCCTGCGCCCCCGCCACTTGTCGTCCCATACCATGCAAAATGCTGCTCCTGCACGTGCGTATCATTAAAGCTGCCATAGAGGAGCAGATGTCCATCGGGCGAGAGCCAAATGGCATTATTTGCATGCAGGATTTCCTCTATGAAGAGCAAGTGCAAAGCATAAATCAAAAGCGGAAATAAAACACAACTAAACGCCAGACTTACCTTCATATAGCCAGTCGGGTATGCCATTATATACAACGCCGGGCACTGCATCGTGCGTTATGCGATGGAAGCTGGCCTCGTGCGCCCCCTGCCTATAGTAGATGTCATAGTTGTACACCCAGACAAGCCCATTACCCGAGCTCGCAAAGCGGGCGTAGTGTAGATACGGCCATTCCTCCTGTTGCACATTGTGGCGCAGCTTGATGCTTTCGCTGTGGGAGTTCACATCGCATTAAATGGGGCTACATCATGTCGAGAGCCAGGCTACTGTCAGCTTACCTCGTTTGTGTATCGTAGATGGTGTATTGCGCCAGATACGAGTGTCGAAAGAGCTTGACAACGTTCTGGGCTAGCAGCAGGTAGCGTTTGTCCGCTGATATGGTGAAGGTGTAGGGCGAAAGGGTTTTCTTTAAGCCCAATGCCAACCGGACGGGCGGAGTGCGACAGAGATTAAAATGTATTCATTTAATTGCATTCATCAAGCTGATTTAAATAATTCTAGCAGAAATTAAATGCAATTGTTGCAACAGCTGCGTCGACAGCTGCTCCAACAACATGCTGATAATGCAACAGCCAACGTGAAGTATACGTAATTTTAATGAAATTTGTTAGCTGACAGGAAACGTTTGTTTCATTATTAATTACTTGAGAATAAAATGAATTCTAGAGAGCTTTCAAAAGCGACTTAAAGAGTTACTATATTAAAAATTGTCTTTAATTTAAGCACAAATTTAATTTAAAATATTTTGCTGGTTTATTTTTGTGGCAATTCTAATTAAGTTTTTGCTATATTTTGATTTGAAAAGTTAAACAGAAAAGTTGGCACATAATCTTTTATGGTTTATTAAACAAATTGTGGACAGCACAGCATGTTGACTTTGCTCAAGAGCTGCTAGGAGCGCTTTTCCACTCCCATTTTCCTTTTCCAAATCCTTTTCACCTGACAACCCAATCCGTGCGATGTCCATCGGCCGGCCTATCATTCCGAAGGAGTCGCTAGTTCTCGGTGTCAATACGTACATATAAGATTTTTATGAACACATTTTTTTGTAATTAACCCTTTCATTCACTTATTTATTGTATATATTTATACATATATGTTTTTAGATATAAAAGCTACCGTCTTGCAGTACAAGAACCTAGTTCCCTTTAGATCTTCGATAGCATATTAGTTTAAGCGATGTTACGGTAACCGCTCCATTTCCTGATTGGAAGCCGACCGTCACGCAAGATATCAATGAGAGTCTCGCAAAATGCTCGCATAATACTCACACAAGAGCTTTGCAGCGTGTGTTTTTCGATAAAAATGCGTGTGCAAAAGAATAACGTAAAACCGACATCTAATTCTCCGCGAAGAGAGTTCTCGAATGTGCTGTTTCCTAATACAATAATAATATATTAACTTCTCCTACATGTTTAGTCACGAAGTGGCAAATAGCCTTAAACATATACTATCCGTTAACATATTGAACTAATTTTACATATATTATATTATATATTGCGTTAGTTTTTGTTTTTCTGGTATCGCTAAAAACAATATTATTTAAAAACCAGGTTTTTGTTGGGAAAAAAATGGAAATGAGACCCTTAAGAGGCTATCAAGAAACGTTTGCGATCGTTTTGCGATATATTTTGCTAGACTTTTCTGATATTTTTAACGCTAATGATATATATTGCCACACATGTGAACGATAGCTTTTGCTGCCTCAAAAATGACTTATGAATTTCATTCGTGTCTTTTCATTTCGCATTTCACTCGTATGCGATATCTTATGCGAGATTTTGGTCCGCTGGGGCATCACATTCAGCGAGTATGTTCAGCGGGGGTTCCTTCTCTTGTTCATGTTTATTTACTCTAGTCAGGCTCTAAGGGGTTTTTTTTTTACTTTTGCAACTTTTTTCTGAACCTGTTAAATGTAGTCTGCGATTCTTCGCAGTCTTTTCTCTTCTCTTAATACCCCAATGCCAACGAATGGGTCTAGCTCTATCAAGCTGCTTACAGCACAGCAAGCTCATTCTGGGAAATACTGGTGGGACCAGATACCCATCGAAGTGGGAGCATGACTCATATCCCCAGTTTGGTTCGGGTTTCTCGAACCAGCTAAGAGCTCATGCTAGTGCCTGAAAACTCATTTTTGGCGGTCTGACTAGCTGCTATATGTCCATATATATCATCCATCATCTTCGCTTCTTGCAGTAGTCTATTATTTAAAAACAAGATGCATAGTTTAAATAAAATAACATACTATCAGTTACTTATGTAAGACTTTCACGTCACTTTAAACTGCTTTATGACTATTACTTCATAGACGCTTCACTCAACAGTAACAAAAATGTTTTTATGCTCTTTTAGCATAAAGCTCTTTACAAAAAGGCAATTCCATGAAAACATCGTGAAGCTTAAGTCTCCCCCTTTAATTAGTCTTAAATGACTTAATGAATCCGATTTTATTTCTTTTACTATCTTTTACTCACTTTTTAAGCTCTGCCAATAATTATTTCGTCTATAAACTGTTGACGCTGCCACTCAACATGTTTGTTTTGTTGCATTCGCATGACATGTGGCGCACTTGTTGCCACACTTAGTTTTCCCTCGAATGTGCCAAATGTATATAAATAGCTCGAAATTTTAGCTGCCAACTTGGCAGCTGCACCAAAAGTTCCCACACATCCGCTCGCTATGCCCGGCCCTCCGTCCGTCCGTCCGTCCGTCATCCGTATGCATGTACTCCAAACATATCATCATAAACGTTGCCTTTATTTGTTTGTTTTTCAATTTGAGCAGTCGCCTTATTCATTAGAAAGCGTTTTACCTACCATCTACAATCGCGTTGGCTTGTTTATCCAGCCATTGACATGAAAATCTTTTTGCTTTTATCGTTATGGGTTTCTCAAGTACCGCGCGCGCTTTGATAAGTTGCGCCATTTGTTTTTCCGCGGAAAACTTTTGCCTACTTTTGTGCTGCAGTGCTTTCCACTGCTGCTGCTGCTTGGGGGCTTTTCTATATCACTTAACTTGGCTGATTGTATGGCGGCCCATTGCCAACTGTTTCTTCTCTGTTGCCTGTTGTGCCAAGTCAAGTGTGTACACTTGAGATAGTGTGCGTGGCCCTTTCCCTTTCTCTCTCTCTCGCGCACGCACATCTGTATACATGCACAGTCGTAAATAAAATGGCTCAAATATTTATTTTGTATACAGATAAGCAATACGCAAACACACACCATATACCTTGTAATGAAGTTAGAGAGAATTATGTATACCGATATTGTAGAATACTTACAAATGTCACATTGGACATGAGCACTCGCTCTGAGCGATTGGCTGCATTTAGCAGGCAGATGCGACCCAGAGGGTCCTGATACAAAAACTCCTCGGCTGAAAGGTAAACAACAAAAAATGAGAACGTCAATTAGAAATTAGCAAGAAGATCATCTTTATAGAAAAGAAAAATAAAAAATAAGCTAACTAACCGGTAACTCTTTGAACAAGCCTTATGCCTAAGCATATTGCTCAATGACTAGAAGACTGTCATAACTCAAAAAAAATTTGATGCAGACAGTCGGGACGGTGTCCGAGGGTACCCTGTACCCTTTTTTTTCCCCATAAGCACTAAATCCGGCATGCGGTAAAATGTGAACGAAAGTATTTTCTTTTATGTATCTTTTTACAAGTTTAATATGACTGTGAGCATTTTCCTATTGGGAAGTTCCAATTGACATGTTTTCCTATTGCGAAGTGGGGGCAAAAATTACTTTTATGCCCATAAATCCAGTATTCTTGGTTCAATGTCGTTGAATTTTGTAACATACATTTATAAATGCTGTGACAATTTTGGAATCAATATATAACTACTACGACTATAACTTTTGATGTATTTTTCCGATTTCGATAATTTTCGAAACATAGATGCTCATAAGCATGACGCACATATATAAGGGTCAAAATAAGTGAGGAGAGACACTTTTTTTCAATCTTTAGAATTGTAAAGAGTTTTGTACAATCGATAGAAGAGATAGCCATTGTTTTCTACCAAATTCTGATTATTTATCGAGTTAAGTATCGAGTTAAGGGAATATTGATTTTTATAAAATTTATATTTTTTTATTTACTCAAATCTGGCAAATAGATTCAACCTACAAAATTGATTTTTCATTATTTTATAATATTGAGCGTAAACCTCCAATGCTTTAATCCTTTGAATCGTGTGATATTATAATCAAACTTGGCAAGAATGTGTGTTTTGTCATTTTATGATGCTTTTGAAAAGCCATAATAAATCCCATGACCATATCTCAAGATATTCAAGGTCAAAAGAGACGTAAATCGTTTTTCTCTAAATGCAGTGTTTCCGATGCTTGCGAATCAATTTGTGCCAAGACGTATCTTCTGATAGCGCTGGAAAACTATCAATATTGGTAGTCGATTTCAAGGAGACCATACGCTCTAGAAATAGTTATTTAAACAGCACAGCACTTGTTACACGAAGCGAGATTTTCAAATGAGAAAGTGAAAAAATCTCTTTCAAAATCTCGTTCGATATTAGAATACATTCTAATATGAAGCGGGTTGCAGACGAGACAACTTACGGGCGATATTACCGTGCCTACAAACGGTAACAGCTCTACCAAATCGATAACAATTTCAGTTTATCGGTTACCATCGTGCGCTTACAATTTGTCATTTAACGTCACAATGTTTCACATGTTCGATAAATCGGTAGAGGAAACAAACCATCGACATTTGAGAATTTCTTCGACAAATCGATACTATTGTGGGTTTTGCAGCTCTAACTTCTGATGTAATGTTATGCTCCTTTTTACATACCTAATATACCTCTACAAATTATGCACAACTGTATGTGTGGCACAGCATTAATTCAATGGATAATAATGATCAGAATTGACTCGAGTAGCAAATAGACCATATACATCTGTCTTTATGTGCAGACTTATATAACCCTAATACATAAAGAATAGTGATCCGTTGCCGAAACTAGCCCCTCACAATTGGACAAAAATTTTATTGTTTTGGGAAAAATTTGTATAGGATAACGCGTTATCGGACATCGTGTCAACCATGGACCTGGATAATTCGGATAATGTTTCACAGCTTAGGATCATACGAAGAAAAAGGGCGCAGCTTCTGCACCTGTTGTTTAAGAGCCTACCTGCATAGACGCCAATTTGCCTGTGTCTATTAGTAGCACACACTATTGCTGAGCAGCCCTTCAGGCTAAGAGGATCAATAGATTTAACAGTTTAGTACACTTTGCCATTTTAGATTGGTCTCGTGTTTGAAGAATTCATGAATTTGAAGCTTTCAGATATTCCTAAAAAAGCTCCCTCGCTTCCAGGAAGTAAGAGCTTCTCTGGAAAGTCTATCAGCTACATGGTTGCCTTCAATGTCCTGGTGACCCGGAAACTATATCAGGCTAAATACGAACTGTTTAGCCATCTCATTTAGAGATTTTCGAGAGTTTGCTAACGAAAGCAAATTTGATGATATTGAACGTATCGCTTTGACTGACTCTGTAGATGATTACATTGCAAGAGACTGCATGGTATTGCCTTATTGCAACACGTTGTGGTGATCCAAAAGACCAAAATTTTTTTTATTGATCTTTTCTAAAAAGATTTCAGCTACAAATCTATTGTTCAGATTGGAGCAGTACGTGAAAAAGGATTATGGCGTCGATTGGTCCTTTATAAGGGCTTTGAATGGAGTGCTGCACTACTAAAGCGTGTTTCGGAACTGCTCTATCTATTTGAATCTTGAAAAGGTAATTCTCTTATGGAAGACGTGGTTTCTTTACTGTAAAATTGATGGTAACAATGGCATCGGCGCTGTACGTGGCGTGATAGTTCAACTTTTCTTTACTGTACTTTGGAGTGCCCCAAGAAGTGCCTAAGCACTTAAATATCAAGAAATTCAAAAGTGTATTCCATCGAGGTTACTCTGCATTATAAAATCATCAAATAAGCTACTTATACAAGTGTACTAACAACGTGTAAGAGTTGCTCTTCTTAAATATTTGATGAGAATTGAACAGGAGGTAAAATGCATATTATAATCGATGTTGAATGTGGCCCCATGCGGCGCTTTAGTACTTACCATCGATCCAACTGCCATTGGCGCGCTGTGGCATATAGAGGCCATCGACAATGTCCTGCAGCTTGATGCGTTGCCCCTTGACGCGTGGTCCCTCATCGGGAGGCGTGAGCAGCACCTTTTTTGATAAATGCAGAAATTTTATATGTTGTTTTCTACACAACAAACAAAACGGGCGAAACAAACATCACAACAAAAACAACGAACGATGCACAAAAAAATGTACGAATAAAAAATAAAAAAAACACACGCAGACAAAAAGACAAAAGACAAAAATGAGCAACATATTTACACAAAAGGTTAAAGTGTCTATTGGAATTTGGTTTTAATTTGGACATCTGTTCTCTTTTCATATTTAAATACAAATTAAAATGTTGCATTTACAATTTACAAAAATATTGCAACAATTCGTGCCATATTTAAGTGCATACTTGTAAGTGTTGCATGTCAAATGTGCAATGTTGTGGTGTTTATTAAAGTGTAATGTGTGTGTGTGTGTGTGTGTGTGTGTGTGTGTGTGTGTGTGGGTGTGCGCTTGGATTATCGACTTACCACCGAGGTAACAATCAAGGCCAAGACAATGATAATGACCAGCAGAGCAATGAGTATGCCACGCCAATTGCGTTGGTTCGGATTGCTGGACACCAACTGTGAATAGAAAAAACAGGCAATATAGAGTGTAAGTGAGATAGCACCAATGTTAATTAATTTCAAATAGTCTCTCTGCAAAATCAGAAACGGCTAATAGCACGTGCGGCAAATTAAAGCGTAGAAAATAATTTCACTGAAATGTGAACACGTTCAACAAATGGCGAAAATAAAGAAAAGGCAGCAACAGCCGTTGGAAAAGCGAACAAAATTATAACAACAAGGTAATAAGCCAGGCAGTTAGGCAAAATAGCCACAAAATTACTAATTGTTTGGCCAAGAAGACATTTGGGCAAAATGGGATGCGAAACATAATCGGGCAACCATCAATGAGTCGGAAGTATTACGAGCAGCGGTTTTGGGTTTAACCGCAACAACGCTAAAAGGAAATATCGGCACATCAAGCAAAAGGCTCTTGAACTGGCTCATAAAATATTTGACTAATTTATATGCCGCAAAACTAAGGACACACACACAACAAATAGTTGTGGCCGATATGCATACAAATTAGCAGCTCAACCCAATGGAAATCATAGCTTAATGCATATTTAATGTATGAGGCAATAACAACAAAAACCATAGGGACAGTAAATAGAGCAAACTCCTGAGACCCACGCAACTTTCACGAGCAGTTACCGGCTTTTACGGCACGGATAAAGCCAAAAAGTTAATCATGTTGCACACATTCCATACAGCATTATTAATAAGTAGCGCATAAGAATGTGCCAATTTTATAACCTTGTGACCGTCTACGCGTACCAGTTACAATATACAGTAAATATCGCTTATATGCAATGACGAAAATGCAGTGCTGTTATTGCATTTAAGCGATGATTTCATATAAGCTAAAATCGGATATAGGCAAAATATTTCAAATAAGCAATAATCGATATCGTTTATACAAAAAAGCGAAAATTAAGCGCTTTTTTGCGTATAAGCGATAATTTCATACCAGCGGATATATGTAAAATATTTTAGTTGTTATTGGTTTATATGGGAAAAGCAAACAATTACAATCGATTAAATAAAAAAGTATTGTTGCAAATTTTCTATAATTTAACTGCGCTACAAAGTTTGCATATAACCGATCATATTTTTGCCAAATATTTTTCGATAAAACAGCAGATCTTCTCTATATATACAATAATTGCAAATAAGCGATTTTCATATAAACGATTATGAAAATTGCAAACGAAATGCTTTAAAACTATTTTTTTTTTATATAAGCAATAATTTCATATAAACGATACGTCATATAAGTATATATATTATATATATATATATATTTACTGTACCAAGAAATGCATTGTTCAAAATAACCTTTTTAAACCTAAAACGTCATATTCACATGGTCCTCATATGATTCCCTTTGCCCTAAAGAAGCAGTGCAATACCTTTCAACTTACTCTTTACGCAATTGATGATCTCTGCCATATTCCCTAGTGAGTGCAAGCACTCATTCATGTCCGACTAATTTTTATCCTTATACCCTTCCCAAAATTTTGCACGTCATTTGTATGTCATAGTAATCGATTGTTAGCTTTGTTGTTTTTGTCATTAACTTTTTAAGTACATTATTGCTGACTAATTGAAATGTTTAATACAATCATTCAGTGTTTTGAAAGTTGTTCAATTAATCTTCTGAATGTAAACTGCGATACAAAATTTGGAGTTTTTCACGCAGAAATAACCTTGGTAACCCCCTTTTTGGTAGTGTGGATTTCTTTAAAAACCTGGCAATTCTGCTTGATATTAAACCATTATTTAACGAGTATATGGTCGTCATGGTCAGCAAAGCGAAATCTCTTCTGATTTGTCATTGCTCCCGGAGTGCTAGGAACTAAGAAGCCTTTCAGTCTTTTAGCTGATGAAGCTTGATGCTGCTTCGCTGCGACAGACCTATAAATAATATTTGTATGAGAAATAATGCAATAGAAGGATGTACCGAAAAATGCGTAGTTTTTTGTCTTGTTTTTCAATGGGAGTTTTTTGTAGCAAGTATATTAAGTTAATCTTCCAATCAGTATATAAATGGAGATTATAACAAAAAAAAAAGAAGAAACAAACTAAAAGTACCAGCCGAGAATCGAAGCTGCGCTCATTCGCTACCGTCCAATCTTCTTAACTGGCCATAACAACCCGTTACCGGGTTACGGCCTGATGCAAATATCTCCTCCAAGCGTCTCTGTTTTGCACGTGCTTGGTCCAGTTGGTGATACCAAAGGTGGCTAGCGTGCTCACTACCTGGTCCTTCCAGCGGAGGCATGGTCTTCCCTTTCGTCGCTCCCCTTCGACCGTTGCATTGTAGACCATTCTCGCGGGAGCTTTATCATCCATACGCACAACATGTCCTAGCAAGCGGAGCCGCTGGATCTTAATTCGCCAGACTATGTCAGTGTCGTCGTAAAGCTCATAGAGTTCATCGTTCCATCGTATGCGGTAGTCGTTGTCAACGCGTATAGGGCCAAAAATCTTACGGAGTACTTTCCGCTCAAACACTCCAAGTGCATTTTCATCAGACCTCGTCATCACCCATGCTTCAGCGGGAAGGATGAGCGTCTTGAAGAGTGCTAGTTTCGTCTGGCAGGAGAGGTCTCTACTACTCATTTGCCTACTGAGACCAAAGTAACATCTATTGGCTAGAGTGATTCTCCGCTTGATCTCCATGCAGACATCGTTCTTTATTGTGACGGTGGTGCCAAGGTAGACGAAGTCCTTGACAACATCAAAAGTAAAGTTTTCAACATCAATCTGAGAATCCAACCGCTGTGTCTCTCTACTCGAAGAAAACATATACTTTGTCTTGCTCTCATTCTTTTTCAATAGCCGCAAAGGCTCCAGTAACTGCTCGTATTGTACGACCAATGATATCGATATCATCTGCGTATGCAAGCAACTGGACACTCTTATAGAACATAGTCCCGTTCCTATTTACTTCGGCCTTACGAAACACACTCTCCATCACAAAGTTGAAGAGGTTGCAGGAGAGGGCATCGCCTTGTCTGAAGCCTCGTTTGGTATCAAAGGGGTCGGAGAAGCTCTTTCTTACCTTGACGGAGCTGCGCGTGTTGCTCAACGTCATTCTGCATAGTCGTACCAACTTTGCAGGGATACCTAACTCAGACAGTGCGGCATATACGCGATCCCTCAACGAGCTGCTTTATAATCAACAAAGAGATGGTGGGTGTCGACTTGTTTTTCGTGGGTCTTTTCCAGGATTTGGCGTAGTGACCGTGGGGTCACCTTTCTTGAGAACAGGGAAGAGGACACCAAGGTCCCAATCATCGGGCATGCTCTCTTCTAGCCATATTTTGCAAAAGAGCTGGTGCATGCACCTTATCAGCTCATTGCCTCCAGCCTTGAACAGCTCAGCAGGCAGCTCATCTGCGCCAGCTGCTTTGTTGTTCTTGAGCCGCTTGATTGCGACCCTGACTTCGTCATAGCTAGGCGGCGGTATATCCACGCCGTCATCTATAATTGGGTATGTCGGATCACTCCTGATCGTACCATTGGTTCCTTGGTAGTAGACGTTGGAAACCAAGGACGTTTTCCGCGGTAGCACGCAGATATAGGTTTCCAAAGTCCCTCGGCGCTATCAGGGTCAGAGGGAGGTTGAGTGAGCTGCTCAGAGAGTTAAGCGGAAAAGCCTTCAGCAGTCTGCTGTGATTGCAGCTTTGTGACGTCCAGCTTTCGCTGTGCGTTAGATCGCACATTCTTTGCTATGCTTAGCCGCATGCGAACCTTGGCTGCAACAAGGTAATGGTCAGAGTTGATGTTGACCCCTCTGAACGTACGAACATCAAGCACACTGGATGCATGCTTTCCATCAATCACAACATGATCAATCTGATTGCGTGTAGTTTGATCAGGGGATAGCCATGTAGCCTTGTGGATATCGGGATGCTGAAATCTGGTACTATAGACAACCATGTTTCGCGCCGCGGCGAAGTCAATTAGCCTGAGACCGTTCTTCGAGGTGGTCTCGTGAAGGGTGAATTGTCCGACAGTAGGACCAAAGATGCGTTATCTTCCAACTTTTCTGTTAAAATCATATCATGGGCTGGGCAGCGGTCATAGACAGACTCCAATCTGTAATAAATCGCATCTTTGGCCGCATCGTCCTTGTCCTCCTTCGGAGCGTGCGCACAAATCAGGCTGATATTAAAGATTTTAGCCTTGATGCGGATTGTTGCCAGCCTTTCATTCACTGGGGTGAACCGGGAGACACGTTTGCGTAATCTCCGGCCAACAACAAATCCGCATCCGAATTCGTGCCGCTCCACATGGCCGCTGTAGTATATGCCGCAGTCTGTTTTCTCAATGCAGCCTTGTCCTTTCTATCGCTTCTCCTGGACGGCTGTTATGTCTGCCTTGCACATCCTGAGAGCATCCGTCAGCAGTGCAGAGGCACCATCCCAATTAAGAGTCCGGACATTCCTGGTGCATACCCTCATTGTCAAATCATTGTCCTTTACACGTCTGCGGGGGTGGTCATCAACGTTCGGGGTATCCTTATCCGAGGCTATTTTGCATTTTTTCATTGGAAGTGGGGTTTTATGTGGTGGGTCCCAAACCCTTCGCACAACCCTTTTAAGGCCTCGGGTGGCTCTACTGGTATAAGCCAGTGTCATTGTTAGTCGCCTCATACGACAAGCTTTGACCTGCTGTGGTGGTATTCTCTAACTCGCTCACCACACGGTTGGGCTACCGTCCAATGGCAACCCTTTTATGAGCAAGTGCCATGTCAGCAAGCTCCTCGCTCACAAGCGGCAGATGGACACTGGTATAACAAAGCTGTCATAGGAGCAATCGGTCAAAGAGTAGAAACCTAATACTGTCTCATAATCAGAATCATTATTCAAGTTTTACAGCTATGTTTTACAAGTGCCAAAAATGATTGGAGTTACTAAAGAAGTCCTTAATTTAAAAATTCTATCATAAACTTCGACTCGAAACTTCTATTTGAACATCACTAGCTTTGGTGAAGAATGCAACTTAAAGCACTTCGTAATATCATAAAATTCTTAAGTCTCAATAAACAAGTATTCATATTAAAACGCTGGTCTCCTTCATTACGACTGATGTTCAATATGATGTTCAATATGAGGAAACTCCAATCTCCATACCACGGATCAATTCACCGTGCTATTAGCCCATTTTCTGGAGAGTCTGGACTGTCCAGCATTTGGGGCTTGTTGCTGGTACCCAGGCAATTCGCAACTCCCGACCGGATGTTATCAAAAGAATTCCTTTGCCGCTTCGCCAACATTAATACTTACATCTACAATGCCGTTAAAATCAAACACGCAGCTCCGGATACCTAGCTCGATTCTAATGCGAATGAGACCATCTAGCTGATAAAAACATTCTTTATAGAGGTGGGCCAAAACAGCCAAAGCCATATATAAATATCGCGAGATCTACGCTACGGGCACTGCTCATGTAAATAGTGCCAGCAATAATGGTGAATTTGTCATCTCCACTGAAAGGTTTCTTGCAATTGCGGCAGGTTATATTGCGATATTCGGGTTGTGTATTTGGTCCCAATTTCACCCCTATAAACACCAAAGATGTTCGAAAGCGCCTTAAAAGAGCACGTTCCAATTATAACTACAAAAGTGACGAGCCGGAACTACTACTTTTTGCTATCCTTCATCAATGGGCTTGGCAGATATATGATTTACGCTTGAGGATGCACATATTGGAGTTAATGACGAGAAAATAAAGGTAATATAAAACACGAGGGGAATACAAATATTTTTCGATCCCTCATAAAAATCTTCAGTACTTTTACACTTTTTATACTAAATTTATTTCAATTTCTTTGGCAAGGTAAAAAGTCTGAAAACTAGAACGGAAGATAAATGGTTAATTAAAAGCTTATATTTAATTTATATACTAGCTAAAAAAACTAATGGCAACAAATCCTTGGACTATTTCTTTTTTGTAATTAACTTAAATGTATTCCGCTTAGTGTTATAAAGTGCAACTAAAGCCAGGAAAAATGAAAGCTAATGATAAGCGGTTTAATAGTTACATTATATCAACGAACCGTAATGTGACACAAACGATAACTAATGAGCGGGGTAATCCGGCTCTACTTTGGAGCTGCTACGTTGCTTACAGGACGTACCACAAGCAGATTAATCTTTCCCAGCATTGCTTAAACCCTATTTAAATGTGGCATAACATTAAGTAAAACAAAAGATGATGATGCCATTAACTATTGCACTAGCATTGTTTCAATTTGCGTATCTTCTTTTGTTGCTTAACGTTACGTAATAAAATACTGTACAAATTGAAAATAAATGTAAGTTTATGGTTCGGTGCTTTGCAAAAGAGATATGTTTGACGAATTGATACTCCATTTTGATTGTCGGCAAAGGAATATGTGCTTGAACTGAAAAAAACCAATTCTTGCCAGGATATATTTCTATCTATTTATTTACATTCAGTTACTTCAATGACGCACGTTGTAAGACTTCATCCATCATAAACATTACACTCATTCCACCTATGACTTTTAGCTTAGATCATTGATGGTCGTTTGCATCCGCTGCTTCGTAGATACAATTTTTTCTGGCCAGGAGGTTAAGGTCCTGCATTTCCCCATAAGCCGAGCCATTGGGCATATCGTGTCTGAAAAGGGTGTACCGCGTGGGCTCCAGCTCTGAAAGTCGGCGCCTCTATGTTAAACGCCATCCACCAAATAACCTTAGGTCTCGAAACACTCAAGGATAAAATGCAATTGCTCTGGTGCTCCATCGGACTTTAGAAAACCATTTTTGCAAGGCAATTACCCAAGAGTTATGCACGGGAATCATGCCTAAATCATGGGATCAAAAGAAGTGCTGCAGCCCGAAGAAATGGTCAAGTTAAATTCATAACCTGAAAGCGCTTATATGGAAGGCAAGCGGTACTGGTGCTTGTGATTTGTTCATCTCTGAACCACGATGATTCAGTACTTCAGCGAACTAAGAACACTTTCATAGTATGTTTGTAAATGCGTGTGTATCATTGTAAGTACACAACACATTTGGTCGTTGCAGCTGTAGAGTTTTATCGATACATAGCATAGCGTTTTGTAATACAGGTTTTTTTTTAAGGTCTGTTTTTACCGATAAATTGTATTAGGCAGTGTTTTTATGAGTTTTCACACATTCCTTTGGTAACTTCGCTGCTCAGGGCAGCAGCCCAAGAAATCTATTTGTTATCGGTACGAGGATTTGAAAAATTGCTTTGGTTCATATTGAAAACCCACTGCTGTAATGTTAGAAAACAATAGCAAAATATAGCCGAATTTTAGTAAACTAAACACAAAAGCGTTAAATTAATATACTCTAAAATCTAGCATGAATATTTTTAGAGATATATTGCAAAGCAGTAAAGTTTCAAATACATATACCACATTTTACACGCATAGCTCTTGTTTCTTAAAATATTTATTTAAAAGAGAGTTTTCCTTCTCTACTTGAATAATGCCAAAACGTAAAAAAGTTTTTTATCTGTAATAAAATGTATGTTTAAGTAATTTAAGTTTTCTACTATAACCTAATGCGTTTAAAGCGTATGGTCATTAAATATTTTCATGCTGCATGCTTAACTAAGGAAATATAAAATGACATATGCAAATCTTAAAAGCAACTTCATGTTGTTTCTCCTAGAACATAAAATCGTAAAAGTAAGTTATCCTAAACATAAGCTGTGCTTGTTAAAGGACAAAAGGTCATATGAGCATATGAATAACACAGCTTTTTATCATCCATCTGCACTCTACTAACTACTCATACTCTAGAAGTTAACTTGTGATTCGTAAAGTGGTAAATAGATTGCCCTCACAACACTTCTCACTCACTCTCTGTCACGCTTTCGGATCATTCATTTGCTATACGCTCAATTAAAAACGCATAAATATCTTGGTCTAAAGCTAACGTTGTTTGCAATTAGTATGGTTATGTTGCTCTGGGCCTTAATTAATAACCCACCAATACAGATGCAGAACAAGCTACAAACACATGAACATGCAAATACAAGCCATAATGTGTATGTGTGTGTATGTAAGTCTATTCATATACGAATTTTGGATTAGAAAGTGTTTCCCATGTTTATTTATAAGCGCTTCTGGCACTCTCTCTCCCACATAGACACCTGACCAGTCTCCAATACATGTGTAAAAGTAAGCGCTCCCAGTTTCAGGTCACAATTTATGGCCATTTTAGCCAACTAAGAGCACCATAAACCAATTTATCAAATACTCGGAACAAGAGCCAATCCGCAAGTTTGTTTTAACTTTTTGCATTTTTCGCAACAATATTTGCTTTTGTTATTGTTTCAGTTTCGTATTTGCACTTTGGTATTTTGAAAAATGATAACCTAGAGCATGCCCACGTGGCGCATACTTCATTTAATTGAATTGAATTGAATTTATTATGTCGCACGCTCTTGTCATGTAAAGCCAAACCGCCAATTCGGGCGCATAATTCAGCGTGGAAATAAGAAATTCATAAGTGCGCGACGTGAGCTGCGACCATAAGAAACACTCAATTTGATTGCAGCCCCAGAAACTTGAGGTATAAATACAAAAAAATAAACAGAAATCAAGAAAATCATAAATGAAATTTATACACTCAACTTGATGAGTTGCTGTTAACGCACAGAAATTAAAAGTAATTGGAATCATCAATTCGAGCTAAAAACTTAAGTGAAGTCAAATTAAATATGCTAGTGGCCCATGGGGCGTATGCGCGCTATTAGTTTCAATAAATTTTTAATGCCTTGCAATTAGGCAAGGCTGTTAAGCATCACTAGGTGTATGCGTAATATTTTGAAAAGCACAATCACAAATCTGAAGGTCAATAACAATTGAAAGTAAGCTTACACATTGAAAACATATATTGCGTACTTTGGGGAGCAAAATCGTTCACATATGAAAATGCAATTCGAACGGATAGAAATTTAATTGCATAAAAAAAGGCAGAAGAAAAGAAAATCAAATTCAATTTTAATGATGTTTGCAGAGCGAGTCTAGGCCGTAAGCGATTTTTTGCTGACTTTTTGATTCCACTGGATAAGGCTTTTCTATATATCTGAGATCCTAACCTTTGTATTTGTGTTATAATACCCTGTACACAAAGTGTAGAAGGCTATTATAGATTTGTGCAATGTATGTAACAGGCAGAAGGAGGCGTGGCAGACTATATGTTCCATGGGCAAAAATGGTCAGGAGCAATAGTCGAGTCGATATAGACATGTCCGTCTGTCCGTCTGTCCGTCTGTGCGTGTTGTCGCATCGTTTTCGGAGACTATAAGAGCTAGAGCAAAAATCAATATCTTAACCATTTCACCCGTGACAGATTTGCGCGGTTTACAACCGCTCCGTTCAATCTATCATTTCAAAACTTGACAAAGGTGTACGTCGTGTTTATGTGCATCTATGTTGCAAAAATGAGCGAAATCGGATAAATACATCAAAAGTTATAGTAAAAAATATGCTAATTTCACCCCCAAATGCTAAATTCCACTACGTGTAGATATGGATACTTAAGAGCTAGACTCGTGTGACGCTATTCGTTAAAACTGCATCCACCTTTTTTCAATGTAATGCAATGTAATAACCCAGATATTAATATATTTATTTTTGATCTATGTTACAAAATGCAATGACATTAGCCAAAGAATACTGGAGTTATGGGCATAAAAGTAATTTTTGCCCACATAATAGCCAACTTCCCAATGGGAAAACTTGTCAATTGGAACCTCCCAATAGAAAAATGTTTACAGGCATATCGATCTTATGAAAATAGATATAAAAGTGGATACTTCCGTTACCATTTTACCGTATTTTGTGTTTATAAATGTGGTGGGTTCATCCGTTTATTTAGTTGTAAGTCCAATAATATTTTACAATAAGCAAATTAGTTAATTAATTGTGATAAACCGGCAACATATATTACGTCAGTCTCTCTATATAAAATCAGCTGTCTTTGGTCATCGTGCGCTACCGAACATCGTATTATCGATAGATATCGATATGCATGCGCATCGATAGATGTGTTCTCTGTCTGTGTAATAATAAAGAATAAGGGTATTTTTTTTTTGTGCTCGAATTGTTTTCATTTCATATTCATTTGTAATTTCTGGCTAAGATGCGCAAAGTTTAGTTGGCTGATTGAATTTACAGTTTTGTCAAAGTTTAAGTTCCACTAAAAAGTTAAAGCTTATAAAATTTGCTTCGACAGCCACAAAAGAGCATTTTATGTAATGGAGTTTACGCAAAGCTCTTTGGCCAACAGCCGACAGCTAGCCAAAAGGTTGATAAAACTAGCTAACAAATACACACACACACACACACACACACACACACACACACACACAAAGAGGGAGACTCTTAAACAAAGACAAAGCGACACTGGGGCAGCTGTGGCATTAGCTGCTTTAGCGGTTGAGCGAGCGTCTCAGAAAAGTTTTGGGCCGCTTTTGTTTTTGTTGTTGTAAGTAGCGGGGTATGAAAAGTTCAAAGTTGAGAGCCGCTAGTTATTTGCATAAGTTGCCGTAGTTATTAAGCTGAATGAAAAATTGCGTTGCATACTTTTAAGCGCATTATAAATAGACGCAGACTCAAACTTGGCAGGAACAAAGACAAAGAAAAGTGCAGGAAAAAAGTGTCGTTTTCAATTAGGCCGAATGCTAGAGGGCCAGAAAAAATGTAATAAATTAAAGCACAACAACAAACTGTGCGCCATTTATGTACTAGTTTAAAATATTCGAAAAGTCTCCGAGTTGCAATGGACTTCTAAGACGAGCTGAATGAAGAGCAGCATCTGGCTGCTGATTTTACAAGTGCATCTCATTCACTCAACAACTGTTTGAGTTTTCATCGTCGTTATTATTGTAGTCATCGTCGTCATCATCATTGCAATCAAGTTGATGACGTTGTTGACGGTCAACTTCAGTTTGCCACTTGCACGCTTCGCTGCACACTTTGCGGCGCACTTGCAACAAACTAATTGAAATAAATTTCGCATGTAATTCAAATGTTGAGCGTTGACAGCACCGACAACAATTTCAATAACTAAATTTCCGGAAAACATTTGGGCGTGTTCCCCACTTCTTTTGCATGTGAGCAGTGAAAATATATTGTAATTTGCAATCAGGAGTGGAGAAACACGGCTTCTGCTGCTTTTTTTTAAATTATCTTTTTCAATACATACATTCAAATGAATAAAAGCTATTGCTGCTTTACTAAAGCATATCGAAAAGCATAAAACTAACTAGGTGAAAGAAACTTAATTGGAAATATTGAATTGGACATATTTTATTTATAAAAACCTATTGATACAAAGTTTTGGTATCAAGTTGGGGAGAAGACTTGCGAGAAGTAAAGTCACTTGGAGAAGCGCTCTACATTAGACTGTTATACTGCAATGGGTTATTATATGGCCTGTCAAGAAGAAGATGAATATTGAATTTGAGATCAGCAATGAAGTCTCGAATAATCGCCGATTTGTCCATTCTGCACAGTGTGGAAAGGACAAAACATCGTATTGCATGTAGACAATCTGAGTTATGAAACTCAAAAATGTATACGAAGGATTAGAAAGCATTGCGTGAGAGCAGGTTCCTGCTAAGGACGGTTATCTGCTAGTAAACTAATCTACTAGGGCTGCCTTTTATACTTCATGAATGGGCAATTTTGGCATTTTTAACGTAAAAATACGCAGAACGTGTTAATATACCATCGATTTTAGTTATCTTAGAAGTCAAATAAAAAGTTTACCTTGCCCAATCTTGCACCTGCCTATGAACCCGAAACTTAACAGCAATCGATAGTATGAAACTAAATCCAATAAAGTTTTTAGTGCACGAAACACTTCAAAGCAAATGGTATCCCGTTTCATTTCAAAAACCATACTAATAACTAGAGCACATTAGAGACAATTCCAAATCGGCTCACACAAAAGACTTTTAGAGCACCCAAATTGAAGGGGTAATGTGTATTGCTGTATATTCCCGATTTGGTACCCGATGATTTTTTGATTAAATATCTTTGTTCTTGTCCACTATTCGCGAAACATAAAAGGCAATCCTCGTTTCAAGTGCTAATTATAACTACGGTTGGTAGCTTCCACAATGCGTATACTTAAAGATCATAATAAGTTCTGCATTTAAAATATCGTTTAATTTTAAATATCTTAAGAAATGCGTTAATATAATTCATTAACAGTGGATTTACAAGGCTCAATAAAACTTTTTGGCATGCCGACAGCTTGCTTTTCGTTTGGAAGAGATATCTGGCACGCTATGTGGCGAAAATTCGATTGAAAGTTATGTTTGGACGTTGAATATTAAACAAGGATTAAACTTTAGCAGTTATTATCGCTTGTATCAATAAGAAATCCATCGAATATCGAAATTTATAACACCATTTTACTTCGCTGCCATGAAATTCGATCGAAATCAAATTTGGGAACTGCTGCCATTGTTGCCCTTTCCCTCTTTGAGTGATTCTGTTTTTGTGCAACAAAATTTCAATTTCAAGTGTCAAACATGTTGCGCTTGACAGCACACTACACAGCCATAAATAAACAATGCCAGTCAAAATTGTTTAGCAATTTGCATTCAAGCGGAAATCAATTAGCTGCCTCTTTGCAAAACTTGTATCATACATCACGTGAAGGAGCCTCAAAAAAAAGTGTAGCCTACACAGCAGGCGCTCGAGCTTAGCTCACAAATTTTGTTGTCGTATTCAATTTGCTTCTGCTGCTGTATTCAATTTTTTGATAAATTTATGCAACTTAATGCCAGCTGACATCCAACGCTTAACTTTATGTGTGTGTGTGTGTGTGCCTATCAGAACATAAGCCCTTATCCAGGACAGACGTCAAAGCCACGACATGAAACACGGCACCTGTGCAGGCTAACACAACGACAATAACAACAGAAGAAGAAGAGAGAAAAATAAGCAATCATGGTTGTGTAATGGAAGCTCAAGTATGTGTTGACATAGACACAAACACACATAGCTACAATGCCAGACAAACACACACACACACACACACACACATGCAAATGGCTGTTGGAGCAGGCGCTGTGGCATTATGGCCTTGAGCTAAACTGCTGTTGACAACGATGCACGGGTTTACGATGAGAGGTGCACGGCAGACAATGGCGCGCCGGAAAGCCAGACACAGTTACCTAATGTGCCTCATGCACCTATGCCACATAGAACGTATGCAGTAGCATGCCATATATAGGTACAACTATAGCATATAGGTGTGTGATGTTTGTATGTGTGTGTGTGTGTGTGTGTGTGTGTGTGTGTGTGTGTGTGTGTGTGTGTGTGTGTGTGTGTGTGTGTGTGTGTGTGTGTGTGTGTGTGTGTGTGTGTGTGTGTGTCTGTCTTTGTCTGTCTTTGGTTGCAAGCATTGCAATTGCGCCCTGAAGGGCTGTTTATGGATTTTATGTTTGCCAGGAAGGCAACAAGCCATAAAGATTGGTTTGTAATGTTTCTGTCGCACAGAGCTAAATGCAATATTCTGCTTGCTTAACATACAGAGATATATACTGCAAGAGCAGAGGCTATGAAAATACTCTACTAAAGTACTAGTGTGGAAAGCCATTTCAAGGCCCATTGGTAGACGTAAAGGCCACGCCTTGACGCCAAGTCACCTTGAACCGCTAAAATTGTTTTTCGGCAAATAACCAAAGTTTTATGGTCTTGGAGCTTGAAGAAAATAACACTGTGTTAAGGTGATTGTGCACTTTTCAAGTAACATAGTTGAGGTTGTAGATCTGGTCAAGTACAACATGAAGCCCTGTTGGAACAACTTAATGCGCTTGAATAATTGCGAATTCTTTTGTGACTTGACAACAATTTCTAACTCAGCGTTTTTTTAATCGTTTAGGATAAATTTTGAATGTATTTACGTGCTACGAGTAGGTAGTTCTCCATTTTCGAATATTATTTTTTGCTATGATTTGAAATATGTTATGAATTTTGATGATAGAATCCTTATGGTGTTCGGGATCAGTAGCGATTTAAGGAGCACAGTAATAGCAGTAGCGCAAAAATAACACCAATGCTCATTCTGATGTTGCAATGTACTTTCCTAATCAAAAATTATTAAATTGGTACTAAAATGGGCGAGTTATTGGTTGAGCTACAACATTCACTACATCATATGGAAATTGTTTTGTTTTTCGTTGCCAGAAAGTAGAGTTATGTGTTTGTTGTTCTAAGCTTTGTATTATATGGATATAATTTTATCTAGTCTCCTAACAATATTCAAAAGAATTATGTTGAGTGATTCCCGAGTAATATAAGTTGACTTTGCGATTTTTAAAGTCACGAATGGGATTTTTGAAATAGCGATACGTCACTTTTGTAGTTCATCTTGAGCGGACGGCTGCCCAGTAAATAAAAAACTTCCCAACTATAGAAATATCGCTAGAAACATACCTTTTCCGGCAGATTAGAAGTCGCACGATCTTCGAATTTTCGCCCCAATTTAGCGATAAAGTTTTTTTTTTCATTGAGGTCAAATTTATTGGACATTTTAATTGTGCGGCTTATTTCAGTTGAACTTCCCTCTGACGGCTTTCGAGTGTCGACCTTAATAACAGACTTCATTTTTGTTGGTTGTTTTACCTTATATTTATTTTGTTAACCAAATGTATTATTATTGTTTTCATTATCGTTTCATTCTTGATTTCAAAATTAATAACTGAAATGGGTTACTTTTCGAATGTGTGCTGCTTCTGATACCGTTATGCAACAAATACTTGTTTGGCAAACTCTTACTATTTTGATTGTAATTGCCTTCCTTTTTTGGAAACAGTTAAACTTTAGTGGCACATTAGAGATGACTTTTTACAGCCTACTTTTCAAAACCATACTTTGTAGTTAGTGGCTTCTTCAAGTAAGTATAGACCCTTATATTATTATTATTATTGTACATAAGGTAACAATAAGAATAACTTAAATACTTTTGTTTTTTCAACTAATGCCCAGCTTGAATTTTGAGTTCAATTGGACTTTTAATCACATTAATATGTTGGCTCTATATTGATGAGCTTTTTCAGCTGCTTAGAAAGGGTTGACATTACGGAGCGGCAAGAAGTTGGTGATGGCTTGGCGTAGGTGGATGTTGCTTTTTTCAGTCTTTTTAGGATATCCACGAAAAAGAGTTTCTCCCTGCGGCACATATTTGCTATAGAAAACTCTTTTTAATTGAAAAAGCTAATTTCTTCTTCTACTTGCTGCCTTTCTGGCGTGGGAACGTTTCAGCGATGTGAACGTTTTTAAGCCATTCTGCTCTTTGACTTTTGATGTCAGTGCCATTATCAAGCGTCCAAAGGTCTTCGCCAGTTACCACATTGTTTAAAATATCTGGATTTTCATGCACTTCACCGAGCAGGTACTGGTAGATTGTCGTGTGACGAGGGAACTTGTAAAGGTAAGTGTTGTTACTTTTCCGCAAAAAAGTATTGGTTTTGGCCAAAAAACTAAAATCTCTAATTTTTTGTTTTTCGACGATTTAAGCACTCTGACAATTTTCCCGGCCATATGGAGATTTTTTTTTGTCTGTGCGATGTCGTTGTCGATGTAGTGTGTTAGTCAAATAACTTTAGTAATTTCGACTTTAGCAAATGTTTTTCTATCGTCTTGGGCATAACTTCAAAGAGTGTGCTATTGAAATTGAGCACTCTAGTCGCTATAGTTGGGTCGCCAGAAGAATAATAAGAGTAAATAATTTAACACAATTTTTGGTTTTTCATTTTTTGTTGTTTAAATTTATTCTAGTTAATTTAAGTTGTTTTGATAAACGTGCAGAAAAGCCTGAGTTGGTTACCAACTGTTTATTTTAATCTCTAATTTTATGTTTTTCGACGATTTAAGTACTCTGACAACTTTTCCGGCGATTTAGCGTTGTTTTTGTGTTGGGAATGTCTTCAACTTCTTGCCTATTGAATTTCACTATTCTAGTCGCTATAGTTGGGTCGCCAGGAGAATAATAATAAGAGTAAATAATTTAAAAAAGTTTGTTTTTCAAATAACTTTAGTAATTTCCACTTTACCAAGCTAAACATTTTCTATCGTGTTGGGCATGTCCTCAATCCTAATTCCTATTGAATTTGAGCACTCTAGTCGCTATAGTTAGCTGGGTCGCCAGAGATATAATAAAATTAAATAATTTTCGAAATTTTTTTTTTTCATTTTTTTGTTGTTAAATTTTTCCTAGCTAACTTCGGTTGTTTTAGTAAACGTGCGGAAAAGCCTGAGTTGGTTACCAACTGTTTGTTTTTTGTTTTGTGTTGTTCTTATTTTTTTTTTTTTCTGTTATTAGATTTGTTCCAAAAGCCATATCACAAAATTTAAGTAGTATTTTGGTGTGTGCCTGCATAAAAATGACTAAGTCCCGATTCACCTGATTACCCCTTGACTCTGACATTGTGCTATTTGCATTCATTAAGCTTCTAACATGTCCTCATAACCTTTTGTTTTTATAGCATACTTTTAGGCTGCATTTAATGTTAAAAGCATTTTGTAATCATTGAAAAGGAAACCCCTAACAGACACGCTTTATATGCATGAAATTAATTATACTTTATGATATTTGTATATACAAAATATTTTGTTTATAATTTTTGTATTTTTTGCGAATAAAATTTACCTCATCATCGTAATTATCCTGCTCAGGCATGACTTGACGTTCGCTCAATACTGAGCTCAAAATGTATCAACAACAGCGGCCGCGACGACGACGACGACGAAGAGCAACAGAAGAAGAAGCAGAAATAAGCACACGTATATGTACACACACACACACTAACGCGCAGAGCGGTGAGCGCCGTTAGTCGTGGCAGAGAGTGCGGCGCGCAATTAGGCGTTGTAGCTGCTTTGGCTGCCGTTGACAAATGAAACGCGCCGATTTTGTTGCTGTCTCTTTCTGTGCTTCGCTGCTTGCTGCTCTTTGCTAAATTGCTAATCGAATATATCAATTTCCGGCGTTGGCGTTAAAGTTAATTTGCATATTCTTTTGCCTTCTGTCTCTTTGTCTCTCTCTTTATCTCTCTCTCTCTCTCTTATGTTTTCGTATTCTCTGTCTGTTTGTTTAAGCGTCTGTGTTTATTTGGAGCGCATCAGCTTGCTAGCATTTGTAAGAGAGTCATGGCCAGCGACTTGTTGTTATTGTTGTTGCTTAACATATCCTTAGACATCTGCGCAGCGCTGCTCATGCCGCCTTTGTTGTGCTGCTGCAGCGCTCAAAATTACAGTTACTTTTTCGTTGTTGTCCTTGACTTTTGCAGCTGCTACTTGTTGTTGTTGTTGTTGTTGGTAATTATGAATGTGCGCCACGTTTTGCCACCACTAAAATTTCATCTTTCGACAGCTGTTATTGTTGTTTGAGTTAGGAACTTGGAACGTTGTCCTTAATGCGCTTTTACTGTTACTTTGTTGCCTTGTTGTCCCGCCTCGTTGTCCTAATGAGCATACATATTACAGTTAGCTGTTGTTGTTACTCTTGCTCTTATTCGGTTTTTTTTTGGTTTTTGTGTCTCTTGCTCTGACATACTAATGACGCAGCATAGTTTTAGGCAGCGCGCTAAATTGAAAAAAGAATGGAAGAGACATTTTAAAATGCATGTCAAAATAGCTGTAAAATAAAGCTTGTTTGCCGTTATTCTTGCTTTGTGTGAGTGTGTGTGTGCGTGTGTGTGTGCTGCTTTTTGTTGTTGTTAGTGCCAATTTTTTGTTGTGTATAAGTGCTTGTCGTTGTTGCTTGTTTCCTTGGCATGCACATACTTAGGTGTGTTTGTGTGCGTTTTTATCTTGCATAACATGGCAGTGTTTTTTTTTTGTGTAGAATTAGTTGTAGCATGTTATTAGGCTGCGTGTTTTTTCGTCTCCGCTTTGTGCTTTTCTTTGTGTATCTGTGTGTGTGTTTGGGTTTCTTGTATGTGTGCAGTTGTTCAAGTGTTTGTGACCGTTTGTAGGTTAAGTAGTCTAGAGTTTAATATTTACATAAATAAAGGCTAAACATGCCTAAAAGTATGCAGTAAATATTTTTCATATCTTTTGGCTTGTTCCCGTATGTTGTGTGTGTGTATGGCTAAGCGCTGGAACATTGGCATAAATGCAAGCAAGTGCGCCAACGTGACTTACGCACTGCGTAAGGATCTCTGCCCTGGTGTGTTCTTGCAGGACCAACTGCTGGAGCATCACAGCAGCAACAAGTACTTGGGTGTACACCTGGACAGGCACCTGACCTTCGGCAAGCACAGCTCCGATGGCTCCTTACCAGCAAAAAGCTATCCTTAAAAAACAAGGTGACCATCTGCAAGTCGTGCATAGTTCCCGGCTGGAGATATGGCTTGGAAGTCTACGGCATTGCTTCGAAAACCCATTTACAAAAATTAGGATTCCTGCAGGCGAAAACCCTTCGCATGCTAACTGGTGCCCCCTGGTACATGCGAACTGCGGACATAGAGAGGGACCTAGATTTGCCTAAAGTTGGGGATATCTTAAAGAGCAAGCCACGAAGTACATGTTCCGCCTTCAAAGCCACGCAAACCCATTGGCAAAGCGCCTTTTAAAGCGACGCCAAATAGGAGGCCACACAATAAGAAGGAGACTACGGAGGTTACATCCCGTCGACCTTGTTAATAGGCTTATGTAAATATGTATTAATATTTATAAAAACATAGACTGTACACATAGAATTGTACATTTTTAAGTTGTTTTAGTATTTTTTCTTTAAGTTTAATTTAAGTTGTTGTTAAAAATAACAGTAAAATTAAATATAAATAAAAGTTTTTATAAAAAAATAAAAAAAAAGTTGTGTGTGTGTGCGTGTATGTGTGTGCGTGTAACTAACTAATAATAAATCGTGCAGGTTGTTCTTGTCTATGGTTGTTGGGTTGTAGCTACGATTGTTGATATTTTCAAATATATCGTGTTTCGATATATCGAAATTGTTTCTACAATATTGCTATCGATAGGTTACATTTTAAAAAAGCGATATATCGATTTATCGCAACAAATTTGCGTTCAACGATTTAAGGAAGACGGTATTTTTAACATTTTTATGTAAGGGCCTATTTTTGTTGTCTAGAACAAATTCCACAGCAGATGCGACCTTTTCTGACGCTGCTGGTGTCTGGTGGTGCCAAATAATTTAGAGAAAGTTTTGGAATATAATTTTCATTCTTTTGACGAATTTCCACTGGTTTTCACAATTGTTACACAGAATTTTCATCTATTTTTTATTGGTTTATATTTCATATATCTAAATAAAGTACACAAATTTTTATGGAACGCTTTTGCTATTTTTTAGAAAAATACATAGTAGCCGATATTTGATATTTAACACAAAAAATATCGATATGTGATATTATCGTTCTCGAAAAAATCGCCCCGATATTATCGTATCAACAATTAAAAATATCGGACATATCGATATATCGATTTAAAATCAACAATCGTAGTTGTAGCACAATATTTTGTGCAACATGCTTTAAAAATAATACAATTTAATATGCAAAATTCTGCATGCATTGAGGAGCCATTTGGGATATATTCAAATTGTTGCTTGTACAGTGCAGGAACAAGGTTTTATGCAAATCGTTTGTTACATTTGATTATATTTTTCAGTTACGATTTTATGTTTGTATTACACTCGAGTATATTCATTATATAGTGAGACATTTGATTTTACTATGTAAAGGTAGTTGTGAAAATTTAAAAAGTTAAATGCTGATTGACTTAGATTGATAGAAAAGTAACTCGAGGAATTTAAGACTAATAAATCTTTTGATTAGTTATGTGATGGATAAATGTACGAATAGTTAAATTAATAGCTATATAAATGTATTATATGGTATATAAAATGCATAATAAATAGTAAATAGGAAGCTTTCGCGTTTATTGTTTAGACACATGAAAATTCATTAGTTCTTATGTAATTCTTTTTTACTTATTAGTTAAAATACAATAAAAAGACGCGTTTAAAGATAGTATTAAATTTAAATTTAAGCGAAAATTGTATAAGTGCGCTCGCATATAATATATACGACAACATTCAAGAAACCTGAATACATAATTTGACCGATTTGTTTTAGTAGGTAATATATATAAAGAGAAACGCTAGTAAGGCCATGTTTTTTTTTATGAAAGGATCGTTATAAGTGGAAAACATGGCACTGCGGCCTGGACACCACTCAACAAGTCAGTTGCCAGAAAATGATGTTCGATTTCAATATTCTATTCTCTTCCTTCCTCAACATTCAAGTAATTCCTCATTCGATCAGACTCGATCTCTTACTTGCTATCGATAAATTACATTTCTAAAATACATTGCGCTTGTCCACATATCTTAAATCTCCTAGTAATTGGTCGTTAATGCACTGAAATACTTAATAAAGTTATAATCGCTTATCTTGTGACTGCAGAACATACAAATTTCTATAAGAGATATAGGAGATCAGAAGACTTTACCCCAGCCTGAGATTTTTCATTTTTTTTTTAGCAGGGTATAACTCTGCGACTATGAACAGTACTGTTGCGGGGCGAACAAATTGTAGCTACGTCTGTTGTTCCGAAAATTCCTACCGGCCCTTTTGTTATCGGTGTTTGCTTTGTGCAGGTTGGAAATCTAGAACCGCTGTTTGTGCTTAGCTGCATGTTATCTGGGTACCTGATCTAGTTTCAGTTTTTATATGCAGGCAGAAGCAGCGAGTTGGTATGCATTAAGTTAAGCGTGCACGGAGCACATGTTTTTCAGCGCGCATTAATCGCCCGCTTGTGGATCAGAAAGCGAGTTATTATTCATTCGTTCAGGCGCTAGAAAAAGGTGTCCCATTGGCACGAGCCACGTGCCAACAAGTACTTTGTAGAACACTCTAAACAAAACTTTATCTCATTTTCTTAAAGCACTTCTTTATAGAAGTTCTTTATTCTGAACAACTGAGCACATCTAAAAACCAGTTATACGCACAATAGATATCATCATAAAATACCATAACTTAAGCATCTTAAGTACAATTTGTGCTGCTGCTCTTCAAACAAAAAGTCTCCCCACCACCTTTCCTCTTTATAAAGAAAAAGTTTTTATTCTTTAGTCATAAGAGTTGCGTTCAGCGAAGCGCTTCGCATTCATTAATTTATTCGTAGTTTAAGCTAAAATAAAAGAGAAAAGCTGAATCGCAGACGTTCACAAAACGCAAACTATAAATTAAAATATGAGAAAAACACATTTTCATTTCAATAAAAAAGGAATATCACAGTGATGCAGACAATAGGAATGTTTGCTGTGGCAACATAAATTTCATTAATTTTAACAAGCGAAAATTGCTGAACATTTTCTTCTCTTTTTTTTTTGTGTGTTTCAGCTTTATTGTTGTTTCATAAAAATGATTTTCATTTTTTGTAAGACAATGCTACATTGAAAATGTTTTCTGAATAGAACCATTGCATATTTCTGGGCACACACACAATGACTGGCCGACCGTGTAGCTGCAGTGTCTGGGAAACAAAAGCCACGTTCCCAGCTAAAATTTTTAAAAATGCTAAAAAGCCATAAAAAACATCACATACAACAACACACGGACACACAACCGCATGAAAAGGCTTTGGCGAATGTTATTTCCAAAAAGTTTTCCCGCTGCCTTACAATAAAACACATTTTGTATGGTTGTATTTTATTATCAACATGTTGACATCCAGGCAAGCTACTTTCGTCTCACTTCCGGCACGATGCATTCGTGCGTGAGCAGCTTCCGTCAGTCTCTGCGTTGGAGTGTTCCCAACTTCGCAGCTCGGCTGCGTCCGGCCTCGATACTTTCGCTGCGCATGGCCATCCATACATATATCATTGTCAGAACATTTTGAAATGTTTTCATATCGTTTATTTGGTAGTATTATTTGTGTTTTATTTTGACTTTTTGAAGATTTAAATTTATTGCTCCAGTGATGCGGCAAAACATACAAGTCTCTATGTGACATTTCTACATACATTCATACCATAGAGCAAACACATACAACAAGTGTTGCATATTTCGAGCACCACTTGTTCTTCAACTTTGGCTCCGTACAAAACGTTAAGTGCCGTTGTCAACTGCATAACTGCTACACCACACATGCCACACACACATGCCACACACGCACAAACCCAGCCTTGCCTCTGCGCCGCCTATGACTAAAAATCAATTGCAGGCAGTGACACAAAACGTGTTGCAGCAAGCAATTTGCCGAGACACATTTGAGGCCTTCGCTGTCGGTACGTGCCACTTATGATGCCATTGCAGCAACAGCAACAGCAACAACAACACCGATTGTGGCAGTGACTGCGGCAAGGACTGTGGCAATGGCAGTCAGCAGCCATGCTGCACGTAAGCCGTAAACGTTTTTAGTGGATTTGTGTGGCGTGGCTGGGCCACGAGCGCCATAATGTTTCATTAGTGGCAGTAGCTGTAATGGAGGCGCTCTTCGGTCAGTAGATGGAAGGTTTTGGCATATGTTGCCCATATGGCTGGCCTGCAATCAAGTTGAATGCTTGTAAGTCCTGCTCAAGCGAGTGAGGAAGACTGAAGAAGTAGAAGAAGAAGCAGATAACAGCAGACACGAAGACCAGGCGTTTGTCAGCTGGACAAATGAAACCTAATAGCAATATATTTATCAACACATATTGGATAAATACAATCTAACCGGGAAACATTTAAAGCTTCAGGGTTACTTTTAGTGTATTGACAATGGTTTATTCCGGTTAGAGCTTAAAATTCGTTGTCGTTGTTTTTAAATGTTCACTCAACACTCAGAACTTCATTGGTTTCGATATAAACTTGGCATGCAGAGATTTTCGATGTTGCTGAATGCTATGTCGCATTTTTTTTGGAAAATCTAATATGGCGTTATAATTGGGAAGTTTCAATATGGCGATCGTGATGATATAGTAAAGTGTATTTCCTGATTCCTGATTTTTTCAGACTTTTAACTTTCAAATGGAACTAAGAAATTTAAATATTTAACAAACGCACATTACTATATAGTAAAAATAAAAAAATTAACATTAAAACAGCTTATTTTTCGTACGATTTAGGCCGATGGTCGGCCCATTTTGAGAGACATGCTTGAAGGGAGGACCATTCTCAAAGAAAGATAGTGCTGTGTTTATAGCAGAGACTTCCGTTGAGAACACGCTGCAGTGATCCGTAAAACTAAACGCCCTTTTTTATGGAGCCTCTTTAGACTACCTTTAACTAAAAATGTAAGCTAATTACGCAAATTTGAGTGCAATATTCAACTTAATTGTCTGACTCAGCTCCTTGAGTCAACTGTACTTCCGGAGACCTATCAACTAATTGTGTAATAAGCCTGCACTACCCGTATGCCAAACTATATACTATTTATACATAAAATATTGTATAGCATAACATTAGGCGCTGCCATGGCTATAACGTGACGCTGCGTTGACGATGACGATGAAAATGTCGACTGCGATGGCGCAATGAGGCCTGCACATTAGTTTTAATGCATGTTTCATGCGCCATTAGGCTTAATTAAGCGTGCACGCATCGAAGGGGGTTAGGTGCAGGATGTCGGATGTAGAATGTAGTATATGGTATGGGATAGGTCCTTGAATCCTGCGTTGTGGACCCACATGAAGCTCAACTTAAATGAGCTTCCGGACGCCAAACAAGCTGGTTGCTAAAGCCATGCGATGCTATTTTTATTATTGCGTTGGCCCCACATCGCACCAGGCACTCACTCTAGGGAGCCATGCATTGCGCTTGGTTGCGCTTTTTATAAATCTTTGGATCATCTGCCTGGCCTGCCACTGCAGTGCCATTGCAATTTATTCACTTTAAGCTGATTTCGAGGTCACGCACTGAGTGCACCATAAAAACATAAAATTAAGATTTAATTAAGAAAAATAATAGATGCCCGAATGCTTGTGGCTCATCTAGTCAGGCTCCCACCCCGTTCAGAGAGCTCCAAAAATAGAGTTCAGCTTGGCTCGCAACTGGCAGCCGCCAAATATAGACGCTCTTGGATGGCGGCTTTCGATTTTTGGTTCAGCTCCACGCACCCTTCAGTATTTCACGCATATTGAGTGCCTGTTTACTTGGCGTCGCTCTGGCAAAGGCGACGGCCTGCTCGGCGTTTTATGGTCGGACGACTAGGCCGCAAACCAAGCTACTATGGCCATAAATGTCTTATAGCATAAACAACACAACACAACAAAAAAAAAAGAACAGCGGCAGTCAAGCAAACATAAATGGCTCGACATGTTTGTCCAGACAAAGAAGCTGGAAGTCAACGACAGCCGAGTTGCCGACTGACTTGGTTGGTTTGGCTGCTTGAGTGACTTCACCCGCAGCTGTCAATGCTTCAAGTCTGTCTGTCAGTCTGCTAGTTAACTAGGCCGAAAGAGGCAGAGCAATCCGGCAGAAGTTTGCCATTGAAAAACAGCAAGTAACACTGTACAACAACAACAGACTCGAGCATTTTAACCAAATTACTACAGCAAACACCCTACGTTGTTCATTCCAGGCAATAAGACCAAAACTGGGGAAAAAAAATCACAAACTTTGTTGCGCACTGTTATTAAGAAGAAGAAAGTCAGCCAAAGCAAACAAACAACTAGGAAAAACAAGCAGGAAGACATTATGACAAAGCTGAGAATACACAACAGAAAATTCGGTGTCCTTTTATCGCTGTAGCGTTTTCTTCTTTTTTTTTTTTTTTGGTAATTTCACCGAAATATTTTATACCCTGTACACAAAGTGTAAAAGGGTATTATAAATTTGTGCAATGTATGTAACAGGCAGAAGGAGGCGTGGCACACCATAAAAGTCAAGGGCAAAAAGTCTAAGCATTGACTCGGGTAGCGATTGGACCATTTCCGTCCGTCAGTCTGTCCGTATGAGGGGATAGATCTCCGAGATCATAAGAGCTAGGGACACCAAATTTTACAAAAAGATACGCGTAATCTAATGCAAGATGAAGTTTGTCGAATCAAGTCGATATCTTACCCCCTTCCCCCGTGACGAATTTGCGCGGTTTACAACCGCTCCGTTGAATCTATCAACTCGAAACTTCTCAGAGACGTGTGTATTGTTTATGTGCATTTATGTTTTGAAAATAATCAAAATCGGATGAATACATCAAAAGTTATAGTCAAAAATATGCTAATTTCACGCCCCCTTGCCAATAAACTATGCCAAAATTCCACTACGTGTAGATTTGGATACTTGAGAGCTAGAGCTACAAAATTTGGTGTGGAGACTCGTGTGACCCTAATCATTAAAACTGCATCATTTTTTCAATTAAACCCCCACTTCCCCCGCAATCGATTTATCTTAATTACTGCCACACCTACCCATATATTGATTTGAAAATGGCCACAGACATTTATAAATGTATTTTTGATCTATGTTACAAAATTCAACGACATTAACCGAAAAATACTGAAGTTATGGGCATAAAAGTAATTTTGCCCACATAATAGCCAACTTCCCAATAGGAAAACTTGTCAATTGGAACTTCCCCTTAGGAAAATGTTTACAGGCATATTGATCTTATGAAAGGCGATATAAAAGTGGATACTTCCGTCCCCATTTTACCGTATTTAGTGTTTATAAAGAAAAAGGGTACAGGGTATTCCACTGTCGGGCACCGTCACGACTGTCTGCATCAAATTTTTCACCTTGTAAACGCGGCAAGCAGAAAGTTCGCCAGTTCAATCAATGTGCCAAATTACATAAAATCAACGGAAATTTTGTGCGCGCGCCAAAGATAGCAATAACAGAGGCAGTTTTCCGAGCAGCGGCACGACAAATATATTCAAAATAAACAAAGACCAATGGGAAATGTAAAAATCCACATGAAAATTGTGCAAATATTATACAATAATAAACAGTCGATGTTTAAACAAAACAAAAACGACAACAACAGAAGTAAAAGCAAAAAAAAAAAAAACAATCGATTGGCCTCGGGGGGCAGCGACGTAGAGTTAAAAAAAAGATCAATAAACAAATTGCAAAATGCAAAAGCAAAGCGAATTTATGAGCACAAACATCAGAACTGAGATTGCATGCAGTTTTAAATGGTATCTGGGGAATATATAGATCATTAATGTCAGGGTTGATTACATACTTCAAGGCTGGCAATAGTTCGATTAATGGCGCATACTACATATATCGATAAACCAAGCTATATATAGTATAAGAGAAAAACATTTTGCCGCACTGTGGGATAATGTTATATTAATGAGATATCATAGCCGTGGTTTATAATATCCGTTCAAAGTTAAAAAAACGAAATTTTATTAAGCAATTGCATAAAGAACGTGGTTTATTGTGCTTTTTTATAGATGATAAGTATTCCTATTATAATTTGTAATAAGCTAAGTTAAGCTCTTTTATCTTTAGACATTACCGAAATATGCATTGGAAGACTTCCAAATGCATTCGAGGTGATATGATTATACAGATAAGGAAAAAATTGTTTGTTTTTTTAGAAGCATAATACAAAGTTTAACGAAGAAGAAAAAGTTTTTTGCTGAAAACGAAAGGCAGCGCAAAGACTTCTAAGATTTCTCAATTATGCAGATTAATTCGCGCTTTATCTCATAGCGATTCATTTTTGTTTTTGATATATAAATATTATTAGCATTATTCATTAATAAAGTTTTGCAACGTTTTTTTAATTCAAATCTATGGAGAGGAGATTGTGTTTGCTCGCGGATACATTGCCTAAGGCTCTTGTCTGTATTTTCGTTTTCAGCTCGACAAGATGGACAATCGATAATTTCAATTCAATTAATTTAAATGCTTTAAAATATGTCATGATAGTAAGTTTATTAACACCAAACATTTTCTAAATATAATTGGCGATCCGCAAATAAATTCAATTGATTTTCAGAAAACAAAGTTGCATTTTTAAGTCTCTTTATAATGGCTTCAACTTGCAATGTTTGTCCTAACATAAATATAGTTATAGTGCTCTCTGCAAAGAATTGAAAAAGTGCTTGACGTGACGGTTTTGGGTTTTCAATTGGTGTTGGTGGCTCTGAATGCCCAAAATCAGGAAAAGAGGTCTAACATTTTGCAAGCTAGTGACATTGGAAGGCAAAAAATATTTAACAAGGTTGCTTTCGATGTTTTAACCATCTAACACTTATAATAGCCTCATGGCACTTATCAGTAAAACTCATATTACTAAGTTGTAAAATGTTTCTTTTGATCCGAACTGTTTTTACTTATGTTCCCCATTCCTCAAGCTTTCTTCGCGGCAGATACAGGCTTTTAAATCATTTAAAGGTGTCGTGTTAATTGTTAAGAGAGACAGACTCCCTTTCTAATTGAGTCAATTTTTTAAAGTAAGCTTATTTTAGTTTCTAGCTGAATAATTTATGTATGTTTTCATCTAATTTTTCCTTTTCCATGTAGATGTTATAAGAGAATCACAAACAGCATCGTTTTATATCAAAGAAAATCAAATTTTATATGAATATTTTGTACTCTCCGTGTTAAAGGAACTAGTAAAAGTTGTGAACTTTTTTGATCTGCATGAAGAGATAGTGGTCTGAGAAAATTTAACAGCAGTGCAACCATTTTAAAGTATTTAAGATCTTGCTAATCGTGTTACCTGCTGCACAAACTCCTGCAGAACGAGGTCAAACACGGACATGTCTATATCGACTCGACTATTGCTCCTGACCATTTTTGACCATGCAATATATATATATATATATATATATATGTCACGCCTCTTCAATACATTTCACAAATCTATAATACCCTTTTACACTTTGTACAGGGTATAATGAAGGAAGAACTGCACTCTAAAAGCCCGACGTCTTTATCATAGAAAGCGGAGCCTGACGAAGTCAGGGTCGCAAACAAGCGGCTCAAAACACAACAAAGATGCTAGCGTAGATGAGCTGCCTGAAGAGTTGTTCAAGACTGTCGGCAATGAGTAAGGCCAATGCACCAGCTCTTTTGAAGAATATGACTAGATGAGAGCATGCCCGATGATTGGAACCTTGGTGTGCTTTGTCCTGTCCTCAAAAAAGGTGACCCCGAGGTGTGCGCTTACTATGGTATCAGCCTTTTTTCTATCGCATATAAGACCCTATCAAGCGTATTGTGTGAAAGACCTTATCAGTGTGATTTTAGGCATGGTATGTTCAACATTAAGCAGATATTCACACTACGCCATATACTGGAAAAGACCCACGAATACCAAATCGACACCCACCATCTCTTTGTCGATTATAAACACAGGGATCGCAGTTGGTAGGACTATGCAGATTGGCGTAGAGCAACACACGCAGCTCCCTCAAAGTAGAAATGAGCTTCTCCGAGCCATTTGATACCAAGCGAGGCTTCAGACAAGGCGATGCCCTCTATTGCGACCTCTTCAACCGTTTGACAGACAATATGTTGCGAAAGGACGAAGTGCATCGGAACAGAACCGTATTCTATAAGGATGACCAGTTGCTTGCATACGCAGATGATATCGATAACGCCGGTCGTACTAAGCGAGCAGTTACCAGAGCCTTTGCGGCTATTGAAAGATAATCTGCCAGAATGGGTCTGGTTTTGAATGACTTTTGAAAGACGAAGTATATGCTTTCTTCGAGTAGAGAGACACAGCGGTTGGACTTTCTTTTGATGTTGTCTACCTTGGCAACACCGTCACAATGAAGAACGATGTCAGCATGGAGATCAAGCGGAGAATCACTCTTGCCAATAGATGTTACTTTGGTTTTAGGAGGCAAATGAGTAGTAGAGACCAACACTCTATGAGACACTCATCCTGCCTGATGAAAATGACCTTGGATTGTTTGAGCAGAAAGTACACCGTAAGATCTGTGGACCTCTACGCGTTGGTAACGACTACCGCACCCGATGGAACGAGGAACTCTGTGAGCTCTACGACAACATTGACATAGTCAAGCGAATTAAAATCCGGCGGCTCCGCTGGCTAGGTCATGTTGTGTATATTGATGAAGAAGCTCCTGCGAGAAAGGTCTTCAACGCGTATTTAGAAGGGAGGCGACGAAGGGGTAGACCATGTCTCCGTTGGAAGGACCAGGTAGAGAGTACACTAGCTAGCTTTGATATCACCACTTGGAGAAGGTGCGCGCAAAGCAGAGTCTCCTGGAGGAGAGCTTTACATTAGGCCGCAACCCGGTGACGGGATGTTACGGCCAGTTAAGAAGCTGAAGATGTTGCCAAGAGGTTGTTGTTTTTTCTGCTACCAAGCTCAATTCAAAGTAATAAAAATTAAAAAAAAAAAAATATTCATAATATGTACCTGTAATAACTATGGAATCAGATATGTGTAACTGAGAACACACAACTGAATTAAAGGTAGGATGTTGAAAAAAATGCAATGCATGATAACGACAAACTTAAAATAGCACTCAATAAGTAAAAATTAAAAAAAAAAAAAAACTAATTGAAAACATTGCACATTTAATCCCCTCAGTCATATACAAAATGTGCACTCTATAAACAACATTCAAGGTGCAATCTTTTTCATGTCAAATATGCTCTATAAACTGCAGTACCCTACCTTCAGATATATATAGCCATTATCCAATACCAAAGTAAACTATAAATAAGAACAACATTCGCTCGCTTGTCAAAGCTTTTAGTGTACAACGTGGCGTATGCACAATATTTTACATTAACTCTGTAGAAAATCGGAAAAAGAACAATGGCGAGGGATTAGAGGGGTGCAGTAGCTCCAGTGTATGTGTGCCATATGTCTATGTGGCTAGGTGAGTTTTTCCAAATGATTGAAATAAATTCTGTGCCTTTGGCATTTATTATACAAGCTACTTGATGCTAATGGGCACAGCTGCATATAAAGATTTGATACTGAGTGATTGACAGATGTTCTCAATTGCTTGTTGACTGTAATGTGGTTGCAACTCGTTGGTAAACGACTAAATGAACCTTTACCCCGCAACAATTTAAAACCCATAAACAAAACTTAAAAAAGCAGCATATTATTAAAAAAACAAATTCTCCAATTTAAATACATTATTTATTTAGCATGCAGCGCGCAGCTCGCAACTCATTAATTAAAATACATGCAAAATTTATTTATGCCTTAATGAAAAAGCATATTTCACAATTGCTAAGGAAAAAAAACTACAAAAAATTAAAAACCAAAAATCCGGCACGAAATACGCATGTAAACAAAGGCGGGCGGCTTTTTATAAATAGCCTCGAAACAATTAAGGCCCACATTTATCTGACCGCAAGACAGTTTGTTATTTTTATTTACTTTCCTCTTTAATTTATTTTAATTTTCAAAAAAAAAAAATCAAAATGTGCATGTTTGGCATAAATATTTGAAACTTTATTTGAGTATCAGGTTGAAAATATTTGCAGAAAAACTAAGCAATTCAATCGTTAAAAGAATCCATTTTTATGACTGAACACGAATGAATGAGTATATTTGCTTTTGTGTTTAGGATATAAATAAGTGAATGCATGAGTCGATAATAAAAGTCAGCACTACAAAATGCAAACAATGAACTCATCGAAAGCGCTGCTGACGAGCAAACTGCCTATCATTCAAGCAAAACGGATTAAGTATATATTTACATTTATCAAATTTTATAACATATTCGTTGATTATGAGTTGAAATTTATGCGATCTTTCAATTTAATCTGAAAATGTCCCATGTATTACACATATTTCTAACTTTAGCAGCTATTTGCAGCAGATTTTGAAATCAGAGGGTTATGTGCTTATATTTTATAACGAAAGTAAATTCAATTCCGGTCAAACGAGACCGTAATTTATGTAAATCGATAAAAAAAATGTACCATCTTATGAGCTATTTGTGACACCTGTTATGTGTCGGACAGGGAACTTTTCAGATGAACTGATATTTTTTAAATTTTTTATTTTAACTCATAACTTTGGTAATTCTTGATTGATTTGCATATATAAACCTTCGTGTGATTCTGATTAAAATATACTTTCGAAATAAAAATATACAATATTTTCTCACGAAAAAATACGGTAAATATCGGTCAAAGTTCGAAAAATTCGTTTTTTTTTTAAGTTTAGATTAGTTCAACAAATCCTAAAAAAAATTGGAGGGTTGCCCAGAAAAAAAGTAAATTGTTTTCATTTCTACTCGATCTGAATCTACAATCTACACTATACGAAATTGAAAAAAATGAACTTCATAAACTCTACACCGTCAATTTAATTGAATTGAATGAAGTTGTTTCTGTCTGTAATGGTCGCAGCAGCACAAGAGTCAAAAGTCAAGAACGCTCAGATCGCCCAAAAGGGGCCGTGGTTACTCTAGAAACGGTTGACCAAAGCCAACCGTCATGGACGATCGACAAGTAAAGCCGCTGAAGGCCGTAAACATTCCATTTATGTATTGCAACCCCACTTTTTCCTTAAGGGACTAACAACAATTAATTCTTCCTGCAAACTTGGATTATAAATCTCGCGAAACAATTTTAATGTGAGGAGAGTTTTACTTGGTGTTTTGCTTTTTGCGCTTTTACGAGTTTGATGTGCAGGTCTTTGTAAATGTTCCTGTTCCGGAGACACGACGATGACCCAGTGATAGTTCTCAGAATTTCGGACTTTCCGATTTTTATAATATCGATGTTGGTTTTGCTTGCGTTGCCCCATAACTCGGAGCCAAAAGTTCAGATAGGTTTCATCACCGAGCTGAAGAGGAGGACTTTATAGTCCAGGCTAAGGGGAGATCGCGCGTTTAAAACCAGTGAAGGTTACTTGCCTCAAGTCTCATATGCAAGACTTTTTTGTAGAGGCAGCAGCTTTGTTATTTTATCAAGACTGTTAAGGTTTTGGAAATACTGCTATTTTGCACCAGTTTTAAGACGGTATCCGCGTTTGCTTACATCAGTCATTGAGATTCTATACCCGTCTAAAAAGGACATCATTCTTCTCACAGGGCATTCTTTCTCAAGTACTCTTTGCCTACAATGTCCAGTAAGCAGACCATCAATAAGTAGTAATAGAACACGGATATAAAAAAAATTCAATGATGAAGATCTAGTCAAAGACAGTCTCATAGAATTGATATCGAAAGCTGTATTACGAACAGAGTTTAATGCAAAAGATATTAAATCTATCAACCAATTTTCACGCAGGCCCTTCACAATGAGTACAATGTTCCTTTGTTGCGTAAGATAGCATCAAGCTCTATAGACTCTCAATGAAAGGGTACTTGTGTGAAAATTGATTAAAAAACCGAAATTTTTAACGTTCTAAAGGAAGATGAATTGTTTTGAATCCTTTTCTTTACTGCATTCAAAAGGATTCCTAAATTAGTTCCATTATAAATAGTTCAACCTAACTCAATCGTTTAAGTTAAGGTTATCCATTCGAGTCGATCTACTCAGCTCTAGAATGAGCTCGTTTATTTAACCCTTAGTCATTATTTTCACTTAAGTCTGTTTTCCTTTTCATCTAGTCCAATATACTACGCACACTTTGAGTATCATCTGGCTGCTTTCCACAGAAAGATATTTTCAATTTTCCATCTAGCTTCATTTAACATGGTTTTACCGAGCAATCATCAGTGCTTTCACTGCATTTTCTCTTACACATACAACAAATATACACCGCAATGAGCACATTTAGTCTCACCACAAAGCAATATAATAAGCAAGCCACAAAAACTCATTACGTTCAACAATTCAATTGCATTGGCAAAAGGGTGGCAGGAGGGGGAGGTGGAGGGGGAGGAAATGAACTCAAAGCTTTTAAATTGCATGCGGCACAAAATGTGATGCCGGCAATAGCCAGGACACATGCAATACGTTCAAGGACATATCGAGCCACCAACCGATGTCAAAAGTAAACCACGTGGCATCAGGTGGTAAAAGCAGGACTTTTCTCAGTTTCACAAACTTAACGACTGTTTTAAGCTAGAAATCTATCCTACGTACGACTTTTCATAACTACTTCAACTATTCATGTTTTGTGGTCATGCCTTAATGCAAATGAGCTGTTGTTCGCTTGATATTAAGACAGAAGAAGCGATGTAGAATTATTAAGATTAAAGGGTCAATGTGCCTTTTGAATTATTCCAGCTCACTGAAGATCATTTTATCAATGTAGTCGATAATAGTAGTACTTTGGATAAGCAGAAATCGTAATATCGATTGAGAACGCTTAAAAAGAGCGGAATTTGAAAATTAAGTTAAAGGTTTTCCAGATATTCTTTTAAAGTAAGCTAAGGTAAGCCCAGTGTGGTGAGCGGGCTAGAGAATACCACCTCAGCAGGTCAAAGCTTGTCGTATAAGGCGGCTAACAATGATACTGGGCTCTTTCGAGACCAGTAGAGCCACCCCAGGTCTTAAAAGGGTTGTGCGTAGGGTTTGGGACCCACCACGTAAAACCATAATTCCAATGAAAGAATGTATTTACATCAGGCCGTAACCCGATATGGCCAGTTAAGAAGAAGGTAACATTTACTCTATTAATATGAGGGGATTCTGTATTTTAAAATGAAATCTTATTATTCATAGCTTCAGTTATTTAAGACTCGAGAAATCGTTAACTACGAGCTAGAAATGTGTATAATCCGATATGGCTTATTGGCCAACTATATTTTATGGCCTATAATTTGAGTGTACGCAATTTAAGCGGAATAAATCGATTCTGGGAACACCCCCTAATGTATATATATCAACAATTTGTAAACTGCTTTTAATGCAACGAAAAATCAAGCATCAAATGCACTATATACTCAGCAAATATGTGCGGAAATAGTAACGGGAACATTATAGTATGAGTTTGTCTGCATTCAGGACATGATAATTTCCAATCAATTTAATGTACGATAGCAGCAAACTTAAATGAGAACAATTCGTGTGGCAATTGTCATGCAATTGCAGTTTATTTATAATGTTCAAGCTGTGTTGCATTTGCGGCCTTTCAGTCCTAGTGGCATACAAATTTTGCATAAATAATGAAATTGTGGCTCATCAATGGCGAATGACGAATAAAATTGCCACAAAATTGCTGTGTTTGTTTTTATAATCACAAATGCATATGGAAATGAAATTGTTCTTGCCAAATAGGCAATGCCGACCATTGTTGCAGTAAACAAAAGCTGCGGCAGCAACAACAACAGCAGCAAGTGTGTCGGTAAAACTGTTAAAAAGCGCTTCTGTAAGTTTCCACAATCAACAAACATGACACAAAAACTGGACCTGCACTCAGAAATATGCAAAAACAAAAAAAGTGTCAAACACAAATAATAGTGTCATATACTAGTTACAGTACAGAAGCGAATGAAACAACAAAAACTTGTGGCATAAGTTGGGGCGTTGCAACAAAGACAGTGAGCGAGTGGAAACAGTTAGTAAGCACAAAATGGCTGCAAGGCGAATGCGACAAGTGCAACAACACAATGACAACGACACTTGAAATTGCAGCTGAAATGGAATGCATGACATGAAGAAGAAGCATACCAAAGCATACGTTCATGCGCAAATGACAATGAAAAGTGCTATGATGCTGTAATCTCTAGCTCACTCTCTGTGTGTGTGTGTGTGTGTGTGTGTGTGTGTGTGTGTGTGTGTGTGTGTGTGTGTGTGTGTGTGTGTTTTTTTTTTTTACGTAAGTAACCATGGAAAACGCCATGGAGGGATGAAAATCTTCAAAAGATACTGATGGTCCGTACCACCAGCATGCACGATTCATGTCGTTATCCAACGACAATGCCTACGTACTAAAGACACCCCTTTACACCACCACTCCCCGCGGGAGGACCGCTAAGTATTACTTCGCAGGGGAGGGTTGCCTATTATAGGCACACACATATCAGCTCTCTTTTGCATCTCTCAGATCCTTCTGGATGCCTAGATGAGCTGTCACTTCCGTCCTTTTCCCTTCTCAATTATGACTCCCTTATCCGTTCCTCTTCACGACGTTCCCTCTCGCAGCGTCGCAAATCGCCTTGTATGTGGATAATCACCTGGCTGATCCTTAGCCAGTTATCCTCACTTTTGAACATGTACCCGGTTAGCTCCTCCGGGGGAGGAAGTATGCCCGCTAGATTCCTGTATCTTGGGCAGTGATACATGACGTGCTCCGCATTCTCATTACAGTTTTGGCAGCTCGGGCATAGGGGGGTTCGCTCATGCTTGAACCTGAACAAATATTCCCTATACCCGCCGTGATTTGTCATGAACTGGGTCAGGTGGTAGTTCATACGTCCTGCCCCTCTCTTTATCCACTCCGTTAGATTCGGGATAAGCCTGTGCGTCCATCTCCCTTTAGTTGACGTGTCCCATCTGGCCTGCCAACTGGACAATGATGCCTCTCGTGCCGTCCTCCGGATTTCTGCCAGATCTATTATGTCGCTTGTAGATGTCCGCCTGACATAGATTGCCTCCATTTCCTTTGCCAGAATATCCACCGGTATCATTGTCGCTAGGACCAGCGCAGCGTCATCTGACAATGTCCTGAATCCTGAAACCACCCGCAGAGCGCTGAGTCGGTATGGGACTGAGAGCTTCCTCCGCAACTCCTGCGTGCTGAGTGCTGCAGCCCATACCGGTGCCGCATATAGCAGAACGGAGGCTACGACTCTGCAGAGAAGCAGACGTCTGCCCGTTCTAGGTCCTCCTATGTTTGGTAGCATTCTAGCGAGAGCCGCCTGCGTGGTTGATGCCTTCTTGCTGGCGTATTCCACGTGTGGCCGGAAGTTGAGCCTATTGTCCAACATGACTCCCAGGTACCGTATACTCGGTTTTGACCTTATGGACGCGCTGCCCACTTTGATGGTCATCCACTCCATTTTCTTCCTGCTTGTAATAAGCACTGCTTCTGTTTTGTGGCCAGCTAGCTCAAGGCCAGCGCTCTTGAGCCAATCCCCTATTGTTGCAATTGAGGCATTAGCAGCCAACTCTACCTCTGTGACGTGTTTGGCAACCACTACTAATGCCAGGTCATCCGCAAATCCGATAAGCTTGCATCCTTGAGGAAGAGAAAGTCTTAGAACCTCGTCGTATGCTACGTTCCACAGAAGAGGTCCCAGTACTGACCCCTGTGGGACTCCTGCTGTTACTTTGTAGCGCTTGGGGCCGTCGTCAGTTTCGTAGACGAGCACTCTATCTGAGAGATAGCTCGAGATTATCCTCAACAGGTACGGTGGCATTTCTACACGGCAAAGAGCCCTCTGAATTAGTTGCCATCTAACTGAATTAAAGGCGTTGCGTACATCCAGTGTGATCACCGCACAGTACTTTTTATCGCCCCATCTCCAGCGTTTTCCCTCAATAGCCTTCGATGCGGTGTCCACCACTTCTTTAATTGCGTCTATCGTAGATCTTGCCCTCCGGAATCCGTATTGGGACTCAGATAGCGCACCCTTGGACTCTACCGCAGTCAGTAGCCTGCTATATATTATTCTCTCCAGAACTTTTCCCACCGTATCGAGAAGGCAGATTGGTCTGTACCCAGACGGATCATCGGCCGGCTTGCCTCCTTTTGGTAATAATATCAGGCGTTGCTCCTTCCATGGCTTTGGAAATACTCCATCCTGTAGGCATCGCGTAAAGATCCTTGCGAAGCTTTCCGTTTTGTTAGCAATAGCAAGCTTGAGGGCTTTATTTGGGATACCATCCAGACCCGGCGCTTTCCTGTCTCCTATTCGTGCACATGCTTCTGTTATTTCCTCCAGGGTCACGGGATCTATCACGTCCGTTCCGATCGAAATATTGATCACCTCCAGCCGGGGATGCCGTGGGAACAAGGTCTCCACTATTTTGCGGAGTGCCGCTGGGCATGTGACTCTCGCTGTTGATTGACCCATCATCTTTTTTGTGACCACCTTGTACGCTGTACCCCACGGGTTAACGTCTGCTTCTTCGCAAATCTTCTTAAAGCAGTTCGCCTTGCTACTCTTTATGGCCACTTTCAGTGCTTTCCTTGCCCTTCGATAGTCTTCGAGTCTACTCGTAGAAGTCGGGGCGTCCTCTCGATCGCTGAGAGCGTCTACTACACCGTAGGCAGGAACGTCTCAGCTGGCTGATTTCCTCGGTCCACCAGTAGCACGGTGCCCCTCGTTTGCACGGTTGTCTCTTTGGCATCGAAGCGTCGCATGCCTCTACAATCTTATGCATTAAGTGCTTGGTGGCCAGTTCAGTCGATCCCTGTATTTCCTCGACTAGTTCCAACGTATCCTTAAACGTTTCTTCATCGAAGCAACTATCCTTCCACTTTGGTCCTGTTGTCCTTGGTCTTTGTTGCTTCCTTCTAGTGTGGAAATCGAAGTCGAAGTGGATGGCCTGATGGTCACTAAAGGTGAACTCCTCACTAACTCCCCATCTAGTTGTTCTGTGTAGGGAGCTGCTTAATAAGGTAAGGTCGATAATTGAACCTTTACCTGCCTTTCGAAACGTGAGCTTTTCACCGTCGTTTGCGAGGCTAACATCCAGTACCAACAATGTCTCCAGCAAGCATGTGCCTCTGGCGTTTTGTTTCGCGGCTGCCCCACTCCACTGCCCATGCGTTGAAGTCTCCTGCGATAACCAGTGGAGCTCTATCCCTCGCGTCTGTCACTAATTCCTCTAGCATTTCCTTGAACTCGTTCAGTTGCCAGCTTGGAGGTGCGTAACAGCTATAAAACGTTACTCCTCCAATCTTTGCTCTTACGAAGCCATCATTACTTATGTTTGCCTCATAGATTGGAGATGTGCAGGACCAAATAGCTGCCTTTCGGTTCCTGCTGGTTATCCAACCATTCCCTCTTATAAGCTTGAACGGTTCACATATTAGGCACACGTCGGCCCTTCTCTCCCTCACTGCCTGCATCAGCAGGTCCTGTGCCGCCTCGCAGTGGTTAAGGTTTAACTGGATAATCTTCATGTTTGGTTAGCCAGTGCTCTCTTAAAGATGGGACACCTGCTACTTCCAGCAATGTGCCTTGCGTCCGTGTTTGTATCTTTACAAAACATGCACATGGGATCCTCCTTGCAGTCCCTTGCCAGGTGGGCCTTCGTTCCACAGCGCCTGCAAAGATTTGAGCGGTCCGTCTCGCTCTTACAGTTCCTTGCCTGGTGGCCAAACTCCAGACACCGGAAGCATCTTATGAGAGATGTCCTCACCCGAAGTCGGGTGTTTACCCATCCTACTCTAAGGCATCCCACTCTCAAGGCTTTTTGGGCAATTTCTGCAGGAAGCCGTATTGCCGCTATCTGCGTGTGACCGTACGATCTTCTAAGCCTGACATCAGACGGTGCTACCTCAGCTACCTGTAACTGCTCCTTTATAGCAGTGCAGATATCCTCGCAGGTCGTTGACTCCTCTAAATCTTTGCATTCAATAGTGATGCGGTGTGAAAGCGATCGCACTTCCGCTTGGTCTCCAAGTGACTCAACCATAAGAGTTTGAAACCCAGCCGTAGCGTCGCCAGACTTGTCTAGCTCCAGCAGAAGTTCTCCTTTCTGGGTTCTTCTCACTTTGGTCACTGCCTTTCCCAGCTCGTTCAGTCTTTCGTCTGACTTGACCTGCCCTAAGTAGATCCGCATAACTTGCCTCTCCTTTTGCAGTGATCAGAATCGCATCCGGTCTAGCCTTTTCCTTTTGGGCAGCTCTTTTCCTGTTCTTCGTACTTGGGGCATTGCGTCCTTTCTTCACCACCTCAGTCCATTTCTCACTCCTTCCTAGGCTTGGCGTCTCCTGTGAGCCTGCATCTGTTACCACTGGTGATGTTTCGAGACTTCGCTGGCTCTCGCCGCCTGGACCTTTGCCTCTTTTTGTCTTGGGCGTCCGTGCTGCTGGCCCTTGCTTCCTCTTTACGTCCACTAGCGAGCGGAACAGTGGCGAGGTCTGGGAGGACTGGTGCGATCTTATCACCTCCTTGGCTTTACTATCATGCAGCTGGATTGCCACCAGCTCATACAGCGCCTTGATGGTTTCGATCGAATCCCTCATTGGTTGGTGGATGGACCGTCTTTTGCCATCCTCGAGCATTTCCACGAGCTTAGCAATTTCCTCTCCTAGCTGGCAAAGAGATGGACTGCCAAGATTTTTCTCTGGTTGGCTCGCTTTCGTCCTCAACTCCTGTGTTATGGCTACAGCACCACCGTCTGGTGATCTCGCCATTCTATTACTCCTCGAGAAAGCAGCGCATTCCTCCTGTGAAGGGTTCGTGGCGCTCTCTCCTATCATTTGGGGGGTATGTTCTGTATTCATGGTTAATTGGGTCCCAACTCGTAAATCGTTGTCCTTGTCCGTTGTACAGTCGCGTTTTAAAAATCCCATGGTTGTCTATGCAAGCAGTGAGGCCATGCAAGGGTTGACACCCACCCTTATGGGGTTGGGTGTACAGTGCCAGATCCGCGCTAGTCAGGTATGTGGCATCTGAGCCTGTACGGCCAACTAAATGGCGACGAACAAAGGAGCGTTTTTAGAGACTTGCTAGGTTTTATCGGGACGGGGGCGGCAACAGCATTAACCTAGCAGCCATTTCAGCTAGATTTCACTCCGCTTACTGAAGTGCTAGAATACTGTTAGCCGTCAGCCCTGGGGTCGTCAATTCATTAAATTGTTATCCAGTATTCTCTCCCTAGGACATTACTGGGCTCTGTCCTAGTCGCCTTCTCGTATTAGATAGGCGTCACACGGGTGTGCCACGCCTGTCCGGGGGATACCTGGCCTACTTTCGGCGGTTACGAGCTGCTTGAACTGCTCTAGAAAGGGATCAAGGAATTCCGCCCAAAAGGGCACCTCTCTGAGCATCAACATCCCCGTGTCATTGTTAGTCGCCTCGTACGACAAGCTTTGACCTGCTGTGGTGGTATTCTTTAACCCGCTCACCACACGGGTGTGTGTGTGTGTGTGTGTGTGTGTGTGTGTGTGTGTGTGTGGGTGTGTGTGGGTGTGTGTGTGAGAGAGAATCTATGTTTGTGTGCGAAGACAGACGACAGCAGAAAGGTGAAGAAGCAGCAGTCAACAAGCAAGCGCCAAAGTGAAAGTGAAAAGTGGAAAGAGCACTTTGCGAGGCAACTTGCATTGAGTGTGCGAAATATGTGCATGTTTGCAGGATTGTGCCACAAATCTTCAGACGGAATAAACCGAAGACAGTTGATATGGCACAGAGAGTGGGATACACTCTATCTACTCTAAGTCGAGAGGGTAAATATCTGTGCCAATTTTTGCACCGAAGCGAATGGGCTTAATAAGGTATATTTTTATTTACAAAAAGTGTAACTTTGTTGCAGTTATTAGAAGAAGGTATCAAAAAATCGGCCAACTTTCTTCTTACTTCTTAGTTCTCCTACGGAGAAAGGGTGCAAAATATCAATACAACTTTAAGCACAGCTTATGAAATTTACAATCTTTCTTTTTAGTTTTGAACAAATCTATTTTATCCTTGACACTTCATGTACATCATAGTATTGGAAATAAAGAAAATTATGGAATCAAAATAAATATTTGCAGAATTAGTAGTTGTTACTATATAAAGTACATGTATAGATAAAGTGAAGCTTTTGTTTTTTGAGATTTACACAAGGAAACAAGTTTTGCGAGTTTATTATGTATAGTCGTAGCCAAGGCATACCTAATCGTGAACTCTTATATCACTCTTTCAAGCAGATAGCAAAGCAGCAAAAGATTGAAGTTCGTAGCGAAGCTTAAAACAGTCCACTCAAGAGAGGCGGACGTGTGGCATGAAACTACCTGGTTAAATATGCCTTATTGCTAGCTAGAGGATGCAAAGAAGCTAAATGAAGAGCACTTTTTGTTCCGTTCACTGTAAAGAACAAACCACAAAAGGAAACTCAAACGACAGTACTTGGTTTTGGTTGGTTTTCTTCTGTTTGTGCAAGTATATCAAACGAACTTAAGAGATGATTTTCTATGCAAACGATTCGCAAACTTGATTTGCTTGTTGTTCAAAAAGCGAACTAATTTGTTTTTGTGAAAGATTCGTCGTAACTTTTGCAAACGTTTCATTCGCGTTTCGTTGCAAGTGTAATGGTTACTCAAAGTAGAAACGAGAAGGTAATTGTTGTGCTTGTGCCCGTTGGCAATGATAAAAATAGTTTTAGTTTTAACAGCTTAATAGCAGCTTTTTCCATTTTAGAAACCCATGTTGCACAAAAACTATAACAGTAGTAGATGATTTGTTAATGAATGAAAATCAATCAACGAACATTAATCCAGTATGAAAAGACAGAAAAAGCTCATCTCCTTCTCCGTTTGAGCCTTCTAATGGGCACACTATTAACAAAATCATTGGGCAACCTGTTAGCTTGTATCAGAAAACTATCATTATGCCTCAGCGCAGAAGCCGCAATTTGATCAGGAATCTCCCTAAAGGTTTATAGTTACTCCGACAAGCAATCCCGTATCTTCCAAAGCAGTGCTGCGATCTGCTTATATACCAAGCGTCTAAGCCTGATGCTTAACTGCAACCTTCTGGAAAGGAGTCAACGCAATTGAAGAAAATTGAATTTTCCTAATGCTGGCTTACATATTGGCAACCTTTCCAGCAAATGCGTAAATTAGACCCTCTTATCAAGCACGGCAATAATAGAATTGTCAAAATATAATCTAAAAGTGTAGGAAATATTACCACATGCGCAGGAATCTGCGTTTATCTTGATATGCCAAAGTGTTCAAGTCAGAAGTATAGCTGCAGCTCCGCAGAGGCAGCAAAAGATAGGTATATCGCCAGCACAAGTAAAGAGTATAGTACTCTAATATTCCATGTTCGCCTGGTTAAAGGGCCTCAGCAGAATCCTAGAAAAAAACATATAGTCACGCTCCCACACTTTGCTTAACGATTTAAATTGAAAAATTTGTGAATCGTTTCATTCATTCTTTTCTCGTCACCAAAATTATATCATTAATTTTATAAATTGCATAAAAGAACCTACGCTTTTGTCACAATTTCTTTACCTTGAAGATGTTTTTTTCCTTACATTTTACTAAGCAAGAAATAGCCAATGGCTAACATAACTTTTTCGGTCAATTTGGGTTCGTCGATTGCCCATCCGGTAAAAGTTTTGGACTTTCTAGAACCGTTTTCGAATTATGGCTATTTGAAAAAATTCGAGATGAATTGTAATTCGAATTAAAGGTAATTAAATATCGCTTCAATATATCTCGGACATTTTTAGTCTAACTTGATTCAATTGCAAATTACATGGCAATAAAGCCCAAAAATATTAGCGAATCATAATTTTGTAGATCAACAGCGTAGCGATTCTGAACACTCCGGAATGTAAGTTTTCATTTATATCAAGTGTTATAAATATGGGATATTCTTAGGCTGCGTGTCCTTATTCAAATTTCATACGATTTCTGCTTGAATGAGTAGTCTGAATTTATAATTAAATCAAATGGAAAACTTAAATACTTTGCAGCACATTAATCGCACGAATTAAATTAAGTTTTTGCTGAAAATTGTATTTTAAGAGTTCACATATGTAAAAAAGAAATCATAATCATAAAAGATTTTTGGAACAACTACAAAAATGTGTGTGTGTGTGTGTGTTGCTACTATTAAGTCAGTGGAACACTCTTGAAAAGAAGCAGCTGCACTAACAGCGCACTTATGTTGCTTGCTTCAAGGCGCAATGCGCGCTCGCACTTCTTAGATAAATAGCTGCAAGCGAAACGATGCCCAAACAGAAAAAGTGACTATAAAAATAAAAACAAATCCGTGCAGCAAGTTGCAAGCCATACGCTGCTTGGTGCAACTCTTCATTCTCAACGCTTGCAAGTTGCACGTCAAAGTTCGTTGCAAACTTTTGAGCGCACGAGCTTTGGCATTCAGTATTTGGTGGCAAAAATGGCAAGGTAAGCCAAAGTTAAGTTAAAACTTTTTGGCTGTTAATCAAATGGATATTTTTAAGGCCAGTTCTTGGCATAATTATGTTAATTAAGTGCGCCAAACTAAAGATAGCGCATAAATAGTCGTTGTTGTCAGATGTTAGGCGCACATATAGACACACACACACACACACTCACACACAGAAGTGTCCCTGCAAGTGTGTGTGCGGTTAGGGTATACAAAGCCAAGGCGCTGCTATATTATGCCACTTAAATGAAGCAAACAATTTAAATTTGAATTTAAATGGCCAGCACACACACACACACACACACACACACACACACACACACACATACAGAGGCAGTCTGCCAAGGTAGCAAACTGTGCCCCGTTTTTATTTGCATATCATTTTGTGCCCGTTACGGCTAAAGAATGTATAAAGCGGAAAAGTGAGAAAAAAATTAACTGCCTGCACACACTCGCACACTTACAAAAATTTGATGCAGACAGTCAAGACGGTGTCCGACAGTGGAATACCCTTTACACTTTTTCTTTATAAACACTAAATACGTTGAAATGGTAACGGAAGTATCTACTATTATATCTCCTTTCATAGGACCGATATGCTTGTGAACATTTTCCTATTGGGAAGTTCCAATTGACAAGTTTTCCTATTGGGAAGTTGGCTATTGTGGTGGCAAAAATCAGTTTTATACTAGTAACTCCATTGTTCTTGGGCCTATGTCATTGAATTTTGTAACATAGATCAAAAATACATTTATAAATGTCTGTGGCAATTTTCAAATCAATATATTAGAGGGTGGGGCAGTAATCAAGATAAATCGATTGCATGGGCAGGGGGGGTTTCATTTAAAAGAGGTGGATGCAGTTTTAACGATTAGGGTCACACGATTCTCCACACTAAATTTTGAACCTCTAGCTCACATGTATCCCTATCTACATGTAGTGGATTTTTAGCACAGTTTATTGGCAAGGGGTGGTGAAATTAACATATTTTTGACTATAACTTTTGAAGTATTAATCCGATTTTGATAATTTTTAAAACATAGATGCACATTAACACGGCGCACATATCTGAGGAGTTTCGAGTTTATAGACTCAATGGAGCCGTTGTAAGCCGCGCAAATCTGTCACGGAGGAAGGGGATAAGATATCGACAAACCTCATCTAACATAAGATTACGCGCATCTTTTGGGGAGATTTTGTGTCTCTAGCTCCAATGGTCTCGGAGATCTATCCCGTCATACGGACAGACGGACATGGTCCAATCGTCAATGATGATTAGACTTTTTGCCCATAGAACATGTGGTCTGCCACGCCTCCTTCTGCCTGTTACATACATTGCACAAACCTATAGTACCCGTTTACACTTTGTGTACAGGGTATAAAAATGCTCACACAAAAGGCACACGGCATCAAATTGAAGAAGTACCGTTTCGGTCGCCATCGCCTCTGTCGAGCGCCTCAGTCGACGTCAGCAGTCAGCAATTTGCTTTAATATTAAATGTGTAACGAACTGTAAGAAATATGATCGTGTTGTATAGTTCAATGGCAACGCTTTTGGTTAAAGTGGCGCAAGGCAGCGACTGATTGAGACGGCGAACAATGGGGCATTGCTTGAAAAAAATGGAAATAAATCAAAGTTTTGATGGAAGAAATTTGAAAAACTAATAAATGCGTCTGATAGAGAAATGACCAGAGATTCAGAATATAATAAATTTAGTCAATTTGGATAATTGGTTTGGTTGCTAGAACCGCTTAAACAAGAGCCTTTTTTCTGTCCGCATCAAATTCGAAATTTTTTAAAATAAAGTTCACCTTTGCAGCTGGTCTAGACAAAGAAGAAGAACGCACAGCGGGTACAGAGGTATTTTCTCTAGTCTATTTTTGCATAGCCTGTAGCCCTTTTTATAATACCTGCGACCTGTCTCCTTTTAAAATATTATGTCATAAGCAAAATTGTGTTTGTTGGTACTACAGGTAAGAAGTAATTTTTGGGTAGTGATACAACCTTTGTACCTTACACTTATTGGTGAATTTCCAGTGAGTGGAAACTTTATAAACATTAACTACCTGATTAACTTAACCAACTATTCTTCAAATCACGGAAAGAAAAGCCATCACCATCAATCATGAGCTTTTACTCACTATGGTTGATGGAAAAGTTTTGAATGAGCAGACGCATAAATCTTCAAACATTGAGATGGGCAATTTTCAATCACAATCAAAAAAATGTTCAAAATTTTGATGATTCAATGAGCAATAAGCTCAATTAAGAATATGCAATTTCTCCATTACATGCAAGGATATGATGTTTGGAGTTTATTTTGAATCTATCTTATACACTTCCACGAGATAGAGAAACTTCCGACTTTTTTGAAAATCATGAGGTAGTAGCTCAAATCACTGGAGTTTATAATACAATTATCAAACGATTGGGTATTATCCTTAATGTTATAAACTGTAAGGAAAACATTTGTGGCGCAAAATTTGGTGAATATGCGTCAGTAACTGCCAATCTCCTGGCTAAAATATATCCAGGGAAAAAGCTTACTCCTGCGGTTCATAAAATTTTGGCTAATGGCAAAGAGCTTATAGAATACCAGTGTTTGCCAGTTGGTTAATTGTCCGAAGAAGCCCAAGAAGCAAAACAAAGATTACAAAAAATATTGATATACGATTGCGTGGAAAACATCAATAATAAGACAGAGTGAGGATCTTTTTAATATGTTGGCGGCATCTTCAGATCCTCTTCTTGCATCTTTAAGACACGCCAGAACAAGAAAGGAAATTGAATCAAATAATTATAGTCCAGAAATGTTGAGCCTTTTGAAAATGCCACCCAATTTTGATGACAATTTTGAAGGAAATATATAATAATATAAAATATCATATGAGTGATATAAATTTATTTTTTACATGATAACTTTTTTTTTGTTCTTAAAAATATTAAGCTTTTAACCCAAATTAAAATATAAAATGTGTGTAATTTGTGATAGAATTAAAAATTAATTATCTCCTTTGAATATGTTACTCGTGCATTGTTTATAAAATCGAACTTTGATACCGTTTATTAAGGCACCCTGTATTGTCAGCACCTTGTTTGTGCATTCATATTAAAGCTTAGGAAATTCTCTGTAACATGCATTTTGATAATATTTTGACAATAACTTTACTCCTTCAAAAGTTAGGGTTTTCGCCGATTTCGAAGTCAGATCGCCCCACTGTGCGGCGTGGAGCCTCTCTCAGAGGCAGGTGAGAGAATCGCATTAAGTATGTAGATAGATGTTGCGTCAGGTATGTTCATAAAGTTTGCCAGAGTTAACTCAAGTGCACTAATCCTTAAGACAAATTGTTAAATTCATTTCCATTTAGTTTCAATAATTTCTGCATAAGCAACGAAGCAGGCAATTAAGATACCGAACTTTGCAGATAATCTCAAGAACTTTTTTAAAGAATTAAAAATTAATGCCATTATTTTGCAGTACAGCTTGATATTTTACCCTTTTGTGTTAGTTTAAAGCGCGATTACTTGAGAGCAATTTGAGAATTTCTTTCGGAAGTAGCTGAAGATTCGTAACACATTCTTCTATCATCTTGAGTTTATTACACTAATGAACAAAGTTGGCTTTTATTTAATGTTCTTGGCTAAAGTATATTATGTATATTATTATGTTCCAGCAAATGATCTCTAATTAGCTTTTGGCTTTTTCTAAAAGAAACTGAGTTATAGAAATCAGTTCGATAGACTATGTAAATGAATCCTTTACCTATTCAGCTAAGAACATCTATTGATTCTAAGAACAGCCAGCTCTTCATTTACTGGCAGTGATTGACACATATCGTTCATCGCATTATAGTACTTGACACGTTTTTCTGAAGTACCTACGGTGGCAGTAACACACAGACGTAATTTATCGCCAGTAGAAAAAGTGTCGGCGACAGAATATCTTACTGTCGTAATTCCAAAGAGTCGGAAAAGATGTCCATTATGTAGAACGAATAATGTTTCGAAGTTAGGACTCCTTTATAACAGCAACATTTTTCGGGTACTTCACCCCTAAAGATTTCCAAAGTGTACAAACATAAGTTAGATCGGTGATGTAAAGACTTAAGCGCAGGGTGACCAACACCAGACCGACCACTACCAAATTATTTAGATTCTTTGACATCCACTGTATGGTTATTTGTAAAAATCTGTATATTTTGTCGTTGTCGGGATGTTGAGTTCCTCGTGAAACCTTTATTTGTTGTTAGGAAGTGGGCCTCGGTTGCCATCCTTAGGACTCCACTTTTATACCACTCAATGGTTCTAACATTGGTTGGTCTAGCCGTGCCCCACTTATATGTGCAGGGCAGGTTCTATACCGCATATAGTTATACTGTGCCCTTGTAGAGTAAAAGCTGGCTTTGCATTTTAATCTTTGAATGGCGTCCAACTATAGATTACATTTGGCGTAGCCTTATACGGAGCTGTATTTTGACGTTTCTACATTAGCCGCATAAATAACTCTTTTGCAAAATGAAATTTCACCGCTGTTCGGTTTGACAAAAAAAGTTGTATTTACTACATTATTAACTCGTTTGACCTATACTCCAAATGGGTTGATCTGCTGTTGCAGAATTCGTGAGACCTACGAGCAATTCCACTAGCTAATGACACTGCTCAGGGGTACCTTGGCAACGCCTGAATCCAAACTGGTGTTCATATATTAAGCCATTTCGTCCAAAAAGTAATTTGGAGAGTACAGTCAATAAGCTTAGCGAATGATAAGATGCAATGTTCTACTCATTTCCAAGGAGAGGCGAAGTGATCTAGCTGGAAGCAGAGCCAGTTCTGAGGAAGTCCTTTTATGCCTGGAGCACGAATTCTGTCATAAGATTGATTGCTTCTTCACTCACTTCACTTTAGGCGGGCGACATCGATTTCTTGGAACTGCTTTTTTTCGCAGTATTTTTCGGAGTTGGGTTGGCACCAACACTGGCAAAAACTGCTAAAGGTCACACATACATTTTTGCCCTTTAATCATTTTTAAAACTAACCGCACAAAACACATTTAAAATAGTTTTTGTTGAAGCTTCTTTGTGAAAGATCCATCTGCAGATAACCACATACAACGTATGAACATAAAACTATGGACTAAGTTATTGGTGTGGTATTTTTTATGCAACGATTTTATTTTAGACGTAATAAAAATGTTATAATTTTAAAGAATTAAACAGATATATCTGATCAGCTTCAAGAGATCAACTTTGTTGAGTAGCAAAACCTTTCAAGTTCGAATGACACAGAAGAACCTTCACATATAAATCTCAAAATTTCTCAAACTACCCATGTAAGCTAACATATTTTCCTTACATTGTTTCCCCTTGATGAGCTTGAGCTTGCTGCTGTTTCTGTGTACCTGTCCCTATATATGTATGTAGTATACGCCATTTTGTGTTTGTATATGTGTGTGTGTGGGTGTGGGTGTGTGTGTGTGTGTGTGTGTGTGTGTGTGTGTGTGTGCAAGATGAGGCCGCAACGAGCAGAAACATTCAAATTTAAATACAAATGTTGCACGTGCAGCTTTCGGTGTGCCTTTGTTTGATTGTGTGTGTGTGTGGGTGTGTGTGTGTGTGTGTGTGTGTGTGTGTGTGTGTGTGTGTGTGTGTGTGTGTGTGGTGGGAGTGTGTGTGTGTGTGTGTGTGGGTGTATGTGTGCTTTAGCTCATTTTGATGATTGCGCTGCTAAGGTTTAATAAAGCAACGCCAAGATGATGCTACCCGACGCCTACGTCAATGCCAACTGCGACGACCAAGCCGTCAATTCAGGTGAAAAAAGGAATAACTGTGACTGCAGAAACAGCAAAAAACAGTCGGAAAATATAAAATAAAATAAAAGAAAATAAGAAAAATAAAGCAACTTAGCAGCGTAATTGGCAGCGCCTGTCAGCTATAAAAAAAAAACTGTAGCATAAGCAAAAGGCGCCACGAACTTGAAATGAAATTTAATGAAGTGTGAACCAAAAATATGCGTTGCTATAATTGCAACTTTTACATTTATAGCTGCAACTGGAAAATGCGCTCTATAAAGACATAATACACCACATGATTTTGTATTATATTACCTGAGTATATATATTTTTTTTTTATTTATTTTTTATTTTCTATCTAATATTACTTGTACATTAAAAATGCTTTTGAAAAACTCAAGCGCAGCATTTCGCTGTAGGTTTGCTGGTATGTGTATGGGTGTGTGTGTGTGTGAGTGTGTTTGTTTAGCTTAATTGAAATGCCTAATGCAAACATGCCTCAGTACCAGTTAGAGTCACGCGTGCTCCAGAGCTGCCCAAAAATAATATGCATATATATTTTCTAATACTCTCCTTTGTAACTGTAGAGCAACATTTGAATGGGTTTTGTAACAAAGCAGAAAAAACTGGTCGCCGCTTATCTATATGTAAAGAACACTTGCAAATGTTCAAATGATACGTAACGCAGACTTAACATACACATTTAGACGTATTAAAAGAATAAAAGAATATTCGTCGATTTTTCATCGTTTAGCTAGATGTCAGTTACTGCTGCAGTCATCCGCAGCTTCCTGTAAACCTTAGAAGGGTAGCGTTACAGCATTCGTGAATATTTCGTATAAGAAGGGGGCAATAACGCTTCCCTGTGGAACTCCAGCTTTGATTGAGCCTCTTTCGGAAAGCTCTCCTCAAAGTGTCTCACTTTGAAGGATCGGTTTTCATGAAATGCCTTGAGAGCTCTGTATAGACGAGCAGGAGCCTTCGTACGATATGGTATCAGTCTTCTTCCTATCGCTTATAAGGCCCATTAGAGCGCGTTGTGTGAGAGTCTTAAGCCATTCCACAAAGCTCCGACAAACCTTAACCGTGCAACCTTATACCTAGGAAGTCCACTAACAGCTATTCACACTACGCCAAATCCTGAAATAAACCACCCAATCATACCAAAACGAGACCCAGCATTTATGCATATGCCAATTATAAAGCAACATTTGCTAGCCTGTTAAGGATTGGCGTATGGGAAACATTGTCTGAGTTTTACATCGCTGCTCTATTAAAGGTGGAAAGAACCACTGAAAGCTATACTTTCAATGTTGTCAAGGTAACTATAGTTGGCTCTCGACACTTCAGTATGTGAATTATTGACGGACGCTATAATGACTTATCAAAAGTCATGTATTTCTGCAACTTATCAATTTCGACATAAATATGATCTCTTCTTAATAAGAACGAAGGCTACTTCAAGAGTATTTAAATTGTGCAAGACCAAAATAGGTATTCCTGCATTATTTTTATTATTTTTTTTTAATATAAATATACGTACATATTTGTGGCTGCAGCTGCCCTGACAGCGTTCATTTTGCCACCTGCTGCTCTTGTGCATTGCCTTTGCCAGTTGACAGGCAGCGTCAGGAGCTAGCTGGAAGTACAGCAGAAAGTAATTTGGCGCGCCAACTAACGGTTCTTTCATTTTGTTGCCTGTTGGTTGCCAGTTGGTTGCCGGTTGCCTGTTGGTTGCCGGTTGCCTCCGTTTAGCACAAATACAAACAAGCCCTATTCTTTATGTTGTTGTCGTTGTTTTTCTTCTTGTTGTCGGTTTTTGCGGTGTTGGCACCCCGCTGGCATTGGCACTTCAATTTTAACAGCAGCAGAAGGTGAAACATTTACACCTGCCGTTTTGGCCTGGCTTCCACCTGCTGTGTGAGTTTCATTTGTTATTTCCGCTCAGCTTTTCCAGCTGGTCAGTGACTATCATAAAAAGCTTTTCTTATATTGTTGACTTTAAGCATTTGAGAGGCCTTTCTAGCACCATAGCTTAGCTATGAATTTAATTTTCGAGTACAACGCTGCGTATACTTAATATGTAATGCTTGGCTGCCGCTTGTGGCAACAAATCGTCGTAGAAATTGTTGTGCAACTTGTTGGAACTTTTTCTGTGGCATTTTTAGAACATTTGTCCCAGTGCTTTTTAATTAGCCTAAAGCTACACATTTTCACACAAGCTATCTTTTTTGGTATGTGTGCTTGTGGCGTTGCCACAGAGGCTGTATCTGCTACATGAGTAGATACTCATTTGAGTAGTTCTCTCATTTGCTTTTAAAAAATGGGCTAACTGCAAACATAAAGAAGAGAAATGAAAGCAAAGTTGGAATTATAGTTCAACAAAACGTTGCGATAGAAAGGAAAAACGCCTATAGCTTGACACTTCAGTCATTAAAAAAGCTTCTATAATGTTTTAAACTTTTTTGCTCTTCAAATGAACCACTTTTTTCATTAGTAAGCAAGTCGTCATGAACATGAAAAACTCTATTACAAATTATCAATTGAAATGAATCGAGAAAAAGGCGAATAAATAGCTTGAAGGAAATATCTTTCTCTATCTATAGAAGAATTATTAATTACTAGGGGACTCTGCCTGCTGCTCGCTTCGCTCGCCAACACCCGTGGTCCTCTCGAGGTAGAGCATATTCTTTTTCCCGTTCCCGTTTCCCTTTCTCATTTTCTTCTTCTTTTTTGCTTCTTCCTTTTTCACTATTTCTTCCTCTTCCTGCTCCTTCTCCATTTTCTCTTTATCTTTGTCTTTACTTTCATCTTATTCCTCTTCATCTTCATCAGATTTTGTGTAATTTTATGTAATTTTACGCTTTTAAGAAAATGTTGAGTTAATTCTAAACGAAATTTTTGGATGTGAGATAGATTCAAACCTTGGAAATAGAGGGATAGATTGGACACTGTTGGATCTTTTTGTGGTGTTCTTCTCGACCCATTCTTCTGAGTCCAGAAACACTCATAAGATTCACCCGTGAAAAGCCAAATCAATTAACCAAATTTTATGCCAAAGTTTTTAAGAATATTTAAAATTTAAGTTTATTTTTAGCATTTTAAAAACTGAGTCGTAAAAAAGTGTTTGCGCGGCGATTTACATCTCGTGAGCACTGATGAACAGCGAGTGAGGGATAGTAAAAATAATCGTATTGGCATGTCTGAATTATGTTTGAGAACGTCTGAATGACAATCAAATAGATTCAAAATGCAACGAGTTCGTGCACATTAAACTCGATTGATAGCATCGACACAGCGTTCTTAACAATCGTTACAACAATCGGCAATCAAATACAGTATTAATTATTATAATAATTACAGTAGTATGTCGAAAAATGATCACGAAGAGGCGCGAAGGCCCCTTTTTTTCTAAAAAATATTTCTAGAAATTTCACATTTAGCTTAGTATCGAATGTAAGCGCAAGTAGGTCATAGAGTGTAATTCTTCGGTTTCCAAAATAGTGTGATTGTGGCTGATTCGAAGTTACCAGTCTCTAAACATCGTGTACAACAAGTTTTAACCGAAAGTAATCGGTTGCATTGGGGGGAAAATGATGTCATCCTTGAAGCATTCACACATAATTGCAAAGTTATACATTGCAAACAACAAGAGCATCAAAAGGACACGAATGCCATTTTTCAGCCAGCTATTTGGTTTCAAGACAAGCAGATATACCTTTGTATACAGTAGCTATCATAATTTATGAACTTAAATCCAATCGGGAACATGTGGGGTAATCAATCTCTACGAGCAGGTTGGAAAATGTAGCGAAGCTACAGCATACATACCATATGTACATCGATTGATATTCGACAAAACTCACTTAACAATGAATATATTTTATTAATTTGCTTTTAACAAAAAAAGAGATTTCTCCGAACAAAAAATACAGATTGATTGAATGGATTCCATGGAATTAGTTACACAGTGCAAATCTATTAAAGAGTAAAACATGTTTAAGTGCCTTTTACCTAAGTATGTTAAAATTAATTAAATTCGAGGAAAATAAAGTGTATAACTTAAGAAATGCAACAATGCTATGTGTACCATTCATTTTTTTATTTAAATGCTTTACAAATGCTTTTGATTAAAAATTTGATTATGTTTCTCTACAAAATATTAACTCTTCAATCAATCTTGCATAACTTAACCTCAAAAACTTGCTCATTTACACACATATATCATGCTCAAATTTATCTTGCAGATCTCAACTTCTAATTATAAACTGCCTTAACCATAATTTAACTCTCACTATAATCGCCTAATCATTTATATTCCTATCAACAAGAACAACAATAACAACATCGACAATTTCCCTGCCCATTAAGCCCAATAAGTCTAAGAAGCTGCACAAAAACCAAAAAATAAAAATCATAACCACAGCATTTCTTACATATGGCGACGCCTTGATTAAGTAAGCGCGCAGCATGCCCCAAACGCAACGCCCACTATTGCCACTATGGGGGCTGCCCCACTCAAGACTTTAATTAAAACGCGCAGCTACACGCCTGCGCCTCCCCTTGGGCCATAATTTGGAAACGTCAAACTTGTGCCATCAGTCAAATTCCTTAATAAAATGTTTGTTTTAGTTGTTTGACAGTGTCAAAAACAAGTAAAAAGGCATAAATTATGTAGCCAGTGCAAAGGACAAATAAACAGAAGCCCAGAGAGTAAGCAAGGTGTATCATAATAATGTGTTCTGCCATTTGAATATATGTACCATTGAATTATCATAGTGCATTGACAACGCGCCACAAAGTATTCAACGAAAAAATGTCAAAAATGTTTGCCAATGTCAAAATGAAGAGCCCATAAAAAGGCTTTCCCGAACAACAGTTAGCTGGCTGCCAAAGAAGGCATAAAATTTATTGCCTTGTTGTGATAAACGTGACGCGGTATGCGGTGCGCCCCAAAGGCCACGCCCTTCGCACAAGACATTTTGGCGGCAGGCTCTTGACATTTCAAGTGTTCAAGAGCATGGAAGGTAAAGCTTAGCCAGCTTGATTTGTGTGGCAGCTAAAGGCAAGGGAGTTAAGACCAAGATTGCCAACAGGTTAATGTACCACCCAAGTGGCGGATGAGCAATGCGCCTTTAAAGACCCAAACCTTAATTGTTTTTCTATAAATTTATTGCGCCGCTTTTCATGCATCAGTGAAAACAGCCTTGCTCAATAGCATCGCTGTGGCATACACTAGGAGAAAAGGAAGGGCAATCTTAGAAATTCTTGGGCATAAGCCAAGTATATATATAGCTTGCATAGCTATATAAAAAAGTAGAGTTGTTATCAAGAAACGTAACTAGATTGAAAATCTTGGGTGTACACTTGGACAGGCGTCTTACGTTCGGCAAGCAGATCTCCAGCGTCACAGGAAGCCTTAAAAACAGAATTTGTAGGCTCCGATGGCTCCTTACCAGCAAAAATCTATCATTAAAAAACAAGGTGACCATCTACAAGTCATACATTGCTCCCGCATGCAAACTGGTGCCCCCGGGTATATGCGAACTGCGGACATAGAGAGTGATCTGGGTGTCCCTAAAGTTGGGGATATCTGCGCCTTCAAAGCCACGCAAACCTTTTGGCAAGGCGCCTTTTATAGCGACAAAAAAAAAAACAAAAATTGAAAATAGTCTTGATTTAGAACATCCAGCTGCTTTTGTATTTGCGAGAATTTTTCGACTGAATGCGACAAGTCGCAAAATGGAGGAGCGTCGGAGTTTAGCTCACAGGACTAACATACGAATTTATACATCATTTTGCACCAAATTGGTTGCAATTTGACACGAAATTTTAAAGTAGATACAGCAAACGCGGTGCTCATCGTTCCCAGACAAGGCTATCTATACTTAGATATCAACAACTTGGTCATTTGAAGAGAGAAATATATATTAAAGATCCTTCCAGAATACCAACCTGAATAATTGTCTAAGAGATGGACAATGAAATGCAAGGGACTCAGCTGAAAATGTCTACCACCAACCATTTTGGTTCTACCATCTGGTGGGCACAATGTCAAAAATTAGTAGTCGAAGAGTTCCAAGCAACAATAACTTGTATCACTTTTTGTTACAGTTAGCAACATTTTAGTAAAATACACATAAAATAATATTGGTCCGAGCTCACCAGATCATACACATGGTGTTTACTGCTTTTTAAAGGCTCATGGTCGATTATACTGATCTTCTCTTCAAACCTATAGTGTTATTTATTAAAGTAAATCAATCTTAAGTCTTCTTTAAAGAATGCTTGGTCCCTAACTAAAACTCTAGTGCTAAGTAACTAACAATCATAATCGGTCGATTATTTAACAGCTGTCATTTTGCTTCCCGCCAATTCTTGTCGAAAGCAGAAATATTAAGCTTTATTCAAAAAACCCTAGTTTTCCGACACCGCTTTGGGTTCCTTATGAAGATGCAGCGGAATCCTTTGCATCCCACTGATTGTAAAATTAGTAGTCAAAAAGAGAGGTGCCTTTTCAGATGCAACAAACGTGAGCAGGAAAAGCGTGAGCCACAGAAGATCGAAATATGCAGGAGCAGGAATAACGTAAATAAATTAACCGGGCGTGCTTCAGTAGTTATGCAGGGGGTAAATTGGTAGTAGATGCATAATGTGCATTGAGTTTGTGAAGCGCACACTTCTCCGGCTTACTGTCGCACGATGAAGGGAATAATGGTGACTCCGGAGCTAGCTTCCGACGTTTTAAGTCAAAGATGACGTCGTCGATATACACCCTTCTAGCCATGACAAATTAAGGGTCGCAATCAAGCTGCTCAAGAAACCAAAGTTGATGGCGCAAATAATCTGCCTGACCCCACGTTATGCACTAACTACCGTGATATCAGTCTTCTTGCTGCTGAATATAAGGCCCTATCGAGCGTATTGTGTGAAAGCCTGAAGCCAATTGCAAAAGAACGGATCGGACCTTATGAGTGTAACTTCTGGCCTGGTAAGTCTATCATTGACATAAATACCAATTCGACACCCATTACCTCGTTATCGATTATAAAGCAGCATTTGATAGCCCGTTAAGGAATAGCGTATATACCGCTTTATTTGAGTTTGGAATCCCTGCAAAGTGGGTCCACTGTGCAGAATAACGTTAAGCAAAACTCGCAGCTGCGTCAAGGTAGGAATGACTATGCGATGAAAATGCCTTTGGTTTGTTTGAGAAGAAAGGGAAGAAACTTGTATTCGAACACCATTAGAAGAAATTGAGAGTATGTCTAGTTTTGTTCCCAATACTCTTTTTTCGCTATATAAAAATGGTTTATGGTTACGAAATACAAAAAATCGCATTTTTTAAATGTTGTATTTTTGTTAGTTTCGAATTACCTGGATTAAAGTTCTAAAAAAACTAAATGCATACATCGTAACTATCGATTACGCATTAGTTTTTGAAGCCGCGCTTTTCTCTCAGTGTGCATGCATGTATGATATACAAATTCTTTGATCACGTTTGGCACGCATACAAATGCAATTTTCCTGCCATTTTCATAGCTTTTGTGCCGCTGCAGCTGTTGCCATCTAGTAAAAGCCGCTCTAAGCGACAGGCGCTCAACGTGCTCAACGAAAATGCCAGTTAAAAGAAAAATTGTCGGAAAAGTAAGCTAGATTAACAGAGTAAGAGAGTTAGGGTAAGAGGTGGAAGCCGATAGAGAAAGAGAGAGAGCTCTAAATTTGGCAGGCAAGCCGCCAGCCAGCTGCATTTGCATTTTTTGTTCACTTCATGTTGGCCAAGACCAGGCAGCTAACTGCGCTGTTTTTGGCCAGTTTCAAGGCTTAGATAAAGTCATCTGGAAATTAATGCGCTTTTTTGTGGCTTTGAAAATTGGCAGTGACGGCCACTGCCGCCGACGGTCTGATAAGCAGCAGGGCCAAAAGCCTCAATGCCTTGAATGCTGAATGCCTTGTTTTGAAAATATGTGCAAAATATGTCTTGCTTTTTGCCTATATGTGTATGTGTGTGTAATTGAGTGTGTATGCTGAAATGTAACCTCAACAATTTGGGCCAGTTAACACATAAAAAACCCATATACACACACTCTCGTACACATATATTGGCAACAACACATTCCTCTGTGTCAAATGTGGCCCACTCATCACGTGAACATGAAAAGCGCTGCACTGGGCCATAATCATAAAAAACCCAAAAACGTAAACATAAATGCTCTGATTATAGAGCAAGTAGGTACAACATGTTACATTTATAGAGTATTGCATATAACGCGTTAATAGTGGGTCAATTGGTATGCATATTTATAAGCAGCATTTGAATACCTTTTTATATCGACAATCTCAAAATATGGTTGGTTGCTCGAATTGTTGAGTATACAAAATAATTTTATTAAATAAACTATATTTTGCTAATAAAATGAAAAGAGATGCAAACACATAATTAAAGTCCTGAAATGAAACGCATAGCAATACTCAATCGCAAGTGTCAAAGAGATTCAGATTCATGCTACATGGAATATCTATAAGACGCATGTTCATGCAGCTATCAGAGGCAGGAAGCAAATGTGCAAAATCAAGCGCCCGGTGGCCCAATTTACCGCCTTAACCATCCAATTTTCTTTCAACTTAATGTTTTTGTAAATGAACTTATTGCTGCATTTATTGTTATAAAAACCCAAAGCACTTTACGAAAACCCGATTCCGATTTTCATTCCTTTTGAAAAATTAGGAACGATGCAATGTCACCCTTGATGGAAACCGATATAGAACATTATGTAAGGAAAATCTTTTGGCATTATCATCCGGCGCAAAGAACACGCTGGAACACACGAACAAAATGTGCTGAACTGGAACGAGAGGCATGTATTCCAAACCCTCTGGCACACTCAATTTTAATCAGCCCTCAAAATACCTAAAAACACCTCAAAAACACAGAAATGTTTGACAAAACTGTCCATCTGAAAACCATCTACCAGTCTATCCTAATATCGTATATTATAGAATAAATTAATTAAAAAATAAAACTAACTGAAATAACCAGAAAAAAAATTAAGAATATAGGGAAAATCGGTTTTCCAAATATAAATCTACGCGATTCTGCGTATCCGTAAAAGAAAGCAGTGTGTGGTAACTGTAAAGATCTGTAGTGACAGTCAAAGCTGCGCTTAGGTCCCTGGAGAATACTCGCACAATGTCGATTATGGTAATTGTAAAACACGACTTAACATGATTTCACGGCTTAAGAACGTCAGTTTATAATGGGTATCCAGGGCAATGAAGTGGCAGACGATCAGCCAATACGGTTGGATGGTGATCGGTCCACACAGCCAAAACACTGTAAGTCCCCCACTGGATGGCGCGTAACAAAAAAGTTTGTGAAAGAACCCAGAGGGAAAATCTGCGAGCCTTGGTTTGATAAATCACGAGTCACAACACAATTGCCCAACGCCTGGCCAATATGAATGAACACCAATTCACGACTTAACGTGCGAGGCCTCTCTTGATGAACAAGCCTCCATAGAACACTTTGTCACTGTCAGGCCTTTCCAAGCACACGAATGCGCATTTTGGGAAGTGATACTCAACATGAGCGAGGTGTATACTTTTCTTTATGAATTCCTAAGGGAGCCGAGAAGATTGTACCTACTCTGTTTTTTTTTACTATTTCTACTATAGTATCTCATTTCTTTTCTAAATTCCTCTGTTAGGCATGGCACAATGACAATGCTAGAGATTGGTTAACCTTCACTGACTAGCTATCGCATTCACCAAACATATGATCTAGTCTAACCGAAATAACATATAGATTTTTATCATGCGCAATATGTTCTCATATAAAGAATAAATTAAAACCAGCTTGTTCTTAATACCAATACGACCTACGCAAAAACGGTCACAACATAATTTTTTAAATGGAATGGTCATGATTTCGGTACTTTTAGAACGATTTATTCTATCAATCTAGTTATAAATCTGACGGGTACAAAAGTTTCCTAATATTACTAACATTTCGTATTGAATTCCCAACATTAAAAAAAAACGTTAAAAATAACAGATACTTCTCAAATACAATGCAATAAGGAATCAAGAGCTACATAAGCAGATGAGTGACTAAAAACTTTTACTTAAAGGCAGGATCTATAAAACATACGCCTTTATTAAATAAAGTATATAATATATCTGGTAGCAATAGCGCAATTCTATAAATTTAAAATGAAATAAACTGTTGGTAACAAACTCAGGCTTTAGAAAAGCATAAAATTATAGATTTTAATTTTTTGGCTAATCGCAATACCTTTTACGGAAAAGTAAAATTAAGTTCATAGCTCGTTTTATTAATGGGTTTTATATTGGGAGCTCGTATACCTTAACAACAGAGACTGATGCTCGTATTTTCAAGGATGTACATCAGAGAAAGCGTGCTGGATACATTCAAAGAGCTTGCTGCGTCGGCAGCGAGCGTGCAGAACTAACACCGATAGTGAACATCAATGGAAATTAATTTCCTTATAGTAAAGTGTTTCCTTTTTTTTTCTAATGCCTTTTTAAATGGCGTGTTTTATGATTATCAGGATAACTGCTCAACCAATCAGAAAATAACCGTATTCAAAGCTACATTAAATTATAGTCTATAAAACCGTACGGTTACGAATAAAAAGTACGGTTAATATTGCGGCAAAAGCCACAGAGCTAAACAAGGGAGACAGCCACATAAATAGTGCACACTACTCAGTAAAGCACTTACTTATTACAATAAATAGCAAGATCCATAAATATGATTAACGACCGCTTTTTATGGACAGTTTATTAAAGCTATTTCAAGCAAACTTGTCATCAATAAACAAGGTCTATGGTACATACATTTTGCAGCGAACTTTTTTTTTTGTAGTCAGCAAAGAAAGTTTTGGCATATTTACTTAAGAACTTGATATGCCTTATGAAGGAATCTTTCTTACTATAAGCAGTAAAGCAACTATAAGCTACAGAAAGAAAACGAAGAAGTAACTTTAAAGAGGCTTTAAACTAAGTTTAGCATTGAGTTTAGGTTGCAAGCAGTTTTAGCTCTTATACCTGACACTTTTTTGTGGCCCTTTAAAGCATTGAAATGGCGTGGCTTTAAGCACATACAACTTTTATGTTGCATGTTTCGCCAATTCGGTGCTTTTTTGGTGGGCAAACGTGACAATGCCACGAAGGGTCTTTCAGGGGCTTATGCACGAACTGGCCCAGCCAACTGAGGTGGCCTTTGGCAAGGGTATTGGCAAACATTAGGGCTGTCGATGCTGAATGTCAAATGTGAAAGTTCAAAGAGTGCATTTCAATGGAACATAAAAATAAATATAGAATTAGCAGTCAAATTACTCAAGTCGGCATGCAAACGCGTTAAATTGTGAAATTCAATTTGTGTAAAGGGGGCAGGATTGGGAGGAAAAGCGAAAGAGACTGAGGGAGATTGAGAGGAGAAACAGGCAGAAAGCAAGAACATGCAGGAGCTCTTAATAAATTCACAATATTTATGCATATTTTGTATGAAGATACGTGTGCGTCAGTGAGTATCTGTGGGAGCAGCGTGTGTTTTAAGAGTTTTAAGCGTTTTAAAGCCTTTAAGCCTTTAAACAACAAGGCATAAATGTTGAAGCTAAGCATTGGTAAGTGTATTTGTGTGTAGGTCTATATATGTTGGCTCATGTGAACTTACCACAATGCGCCTGACACGTGTCATTCTGCGGTAGTCCGTAGCCACTTTAAGGCCTATTGGGTTTGCCTTCACTTCTGCTGCTGCTACTGTCTTCGAGTACTGAGTAGGGAAGCCGTTGTAACTGACGCGACTTAACTGTATATATCAAAATGTTTGACAGCTTGCTGCGTGCCTAATTAATGTTGTTTTTACACCACAATTTGCCACTTGGTTGTACCTTCAATAATAATCAAGTACGAACAATACACAAAATAGCGTCGGCAATGCAATTCACAATTTACGCTTAAATAAGCATTAAAAGTTAAACAATTACGCTTTAAAGTAATAAATTAATATATTTTTGTTTAATTAATGCGCATTTCTAGTTAGTTAAACTGTTTAAATTTGTTCAGCTTTAGTTTATAGACACTAAAACACTGAGCTGGCACACACACGCGTTGTGTTTGACGTTTGGTTGATTAGCAGAAAGTTTCTCTTTGCAGTTTTTCCCGTTTATCGACCGCTGCGCCAAACGTCTCAGATGAAACTGAACAGTGCCTGAGATTTGCTAGAGATGAAATACCCCCTGGAAAAGTGGCCAGGCAGGCTACCAGTTAAAAAATATGCGGCAAAGAGAGCCAACAACGGCTGCCGCTCTCATTGGTATGCTCTCAGTTGCTTCGCTAACGCTGCGTATACGTAATGTTGCGGCATTGCCAGCTGTGCACAGTGGCGCCAAACAATACTTTGTTTAGTTAATAAAATGCTTAAAATGAATTCATACACAGTAAGAAAAACTTAACATTGTTTAAATGTGTTTTACTTTTCGGCAAAAAAGTATTGGGATTGGCCAAAAAACTAAAATCTCGAATTTTTTATATTTCGACGATTTAAGCACTCTGACAACTTTTCCTGCGATTTGGCGATGTTTTTGAGTGCGTGCGTTGTCGTTGTCAATGTAGTGTGTTATTCAAATTACTATAGTAATTTCGGCTTTAGCAAGCTAAATGTTTTTCTTTCGTGTTGGGCATGTCTTCAACGAGTTTCCTATTGAAATTTAATTTAAATATTAATTTAATAGTTTAAATAATTTTCAAAATTTTTTGTTTTTCATTTTTATTTCTTTTTGTTTAAATTTGTCCTAGCTAATTTTGGTTGTTTTGATAAACTTGCAGAAACACCTGAGTTACTTTTCCGCAGAAAAGTATTGCGAAATTTTATGTTGTTCGACGATTAAAGCACTCTGACAACTTTTCCGGCGATTTAGCGATGTTTTTGTGCCCGTGCGTTGTCGTTGTCGTAGTCGTTGTCGATGTAGTGTGTTTTTCAAATAACTTTAGTAATATCGGCTTTAGAAAGCTTAATATTTTTCTATCGTGTTGGGCGTGTCTTCAAAGGGTTTCCTATTGAATTTGACCACTCTAGCCGCTATAGTTGGGTCGCCAGAGTAATTATAAGAGTAAATAATTTTAGAAATTCTTTTTTTTTTGTATTTTTTGTTAAACGTGCGGAAAAGCCTGAGTTGGTTACCCACTGTTTATTTTTTTTTTTTAATGTTGTTTAAATAATACTTATAAATATTTATGTGAGCTGACGATTATTTGTTGTCAAAAATTGTATTAAACAAAAATTATTCGCTTTATGGCGTTTCAGTTTTTCGATATCTGATAATCTATTAATTCAACATACAATTATTTAATTAATTATTTATTTATATAAAGTCGACTGGAAATCTGACACATACAAGTTTTGGCCAATCCATCTAAGCCTGGATTTTATAATAATGTCCAAAAAGATTTTTGGGTATTGCATTCAAGAAACGAATCTGCAGATCAATACGACTTTTCTTTTACCTGTTATTGGTGTTATAGTATAGGGAATACACTAAGCGAGAATACAATTTAGACCGTAGTTCTATAGACAACAAAATCCTTTTAAATGCACAATTATGCAGTAAAAAAATACACAGGTTTGCATGTTTGTGTGGTCTCTAAGTTACTATGCACCTTGGTTTTTTGTTTTTTTTTGTTTTAAAGCTATCTTGCCTTTGTTAGGCCTTTGCTTCGCCAGTTCTCTGACTTGCATGTGTATTCCTTCCCCTGTTTCAAACCTTTCGCAAATGATTTTCCACTCTTTTTTAGTTTTTTTCTTTACGAAAATAAAAACACAGTTTAAGATACTACCAATGAAACTTTTTATGCCTTACACTCCATGCAAGTGTTAGAAGATATCATGAACAGTTTTCAAGCCACATCTTGACATTTGCGTGACTACGCACGTGACAGATGAACGTCTTCAATATGAAAAAAATGTTTTTTCTAGCTTTGATTTTTGGATAGCATTCTACTCACTTAACTGGCCGTTTCATAGCTATCGGGCTGCGGTCTTATGTAGAGCACTTCAGTACCAAAGATAGTTACTGTGCAACGAACTTGTTATTCACAGAGTTCGTCGATCCATCGAATGCGGCACTCGCTGCCAATGCGTAAAGGACCAATGATCTAACGTATAACTGCGTCATAACCCATGCTTTAGCATAACATTTTAATAGCATGTATTTATTGTAAAAGCTATGACACGAGACAAAACAGAAAATATAAGTGGTTTTTGTGCGCACATTTAAGATTAAAACTGTGCTATTAAAAGAGCTAGAAAGTAATAAATTCTAAACTTTTTAAAGTATTTTTTTTCTTGTAATGGCAACTGAGTTAAGCTGTTAAATAGTAAAAAGATTTTCAAAATAAAAGATTTGTTATTGACATTTATGTATTTCCGGTCTTGTGGAAGTGTTAGTATTTATAAAGGGAGCATTCTATACAAAAATAACAACAAAAAAAAGGTTGTTTCCTTGTTGTTGTGAATAATATTCTATACGCATTTTTATTGGACTTTATTTTTGTTAGTTCTTTGAAACAAAAAAGTGAGTAAGAGAGTAATAACATCTTTAAAAATATTTTTGATTAAAAAAATTTACGAAAGTATGTATTGGAATATAGAAGAAAATTAATATTATATATAAATAAAAATAAAATAAATACTATGAATACAGTACAAAAAAAGCTAGATACAACATTGAATGCGCTTCTTATTCGCCACATAATTCACTAAATTCATTCATTAATATATAAAACTCAGTTAAGCGATGAAAGGTGGCAAAATGTTAAAAAATACAACATAATTATGTTTAAAATTAGTGAGTAATTTTTAATCTACTTTAATTTATTTACATTATTTATGTATATACAAAAATGGTTTTATACAGAGATAACTCAAGCAACTGATATGTTTATTTACATTGTGATTTTGTGTGAATATTAATTTTTATATTGATAAATGTAAGGAAAAGAGTGAAAAACCTTACGCAGAGCTAATAAATTGGTTCATAATATGGCCAACTCAAGCTAGCTTAAAAAGTTCCAATCCTCACTATTTCAGTGAGATATGCTAGTTATTAAAGTAAATTTAGTTTTTATTTCCTTAATTTTATTTAGTGAGTAACGAATTTCATTTCCCATTTAGTGCGCACCCAATTCGGCGCAGTGTACCAGCAAAAGAAAGAGCGCCAACACGGCAGAGAGCGAGAGCATTACGTCGCGAGAGCAACGCGAAGTATGTGAGAGCAAGCATGTGAGAGCATTTGCTGTATAAAACTTTTATTTTTTCAAACAAAATAAAACAAGCTTCTCGAAAAGCACGCGGACTCCAACGCGAACGCGAACGCAAAGAGCCAGGCACAAAGCATAGCATAGCGAAAGGCGCGTTAAGTGGATGCGTGGCTGTGGCTATACTCTTTGTGCGAGTGTGCGTGTGTGTGTGTGTGTGTGTGTGTGTGCGTGTGTGTGTGTGTACATGTGTTGGTGTGCGTCTGCAAACGGCGTATACTGTATGTGTGTTTATTTGTTTATTTGGCAATGACAAAGGATAAGACGAAAGAGGCGAAAGGGGCGAAAGGGGCGAAAGGAGAGCGGAAGCAGGCAAAAGTCGAGAAATTTAAAAATCAGACATTTCAAACTTGTTGAAGAAATATTTGTGCAGGCACACACAAGCAGGTATATGTGTGTGTGTGTGTGTGTGTGTGTGTGTGTGTGTGTGTGCACTGGTAATTCTCACCTTCGCTGCGCAGCTGAACTAGCAAGGAAACGTGCCATTGACTGATGTGAAACATGTACAAGTGTGCGTGCGTGTGTTGGTGTGAGTTACACACTTATTTACATATTTCAGAACACTGAATGGCAGCAACATGTTGATTTTACACGTGTAACCACACACACACACACACACACACGCACTGCAATGACTAGCTGCCAACTGCAAGAAAAGCGAACGAGTTAAAAGGAAAAGCTCTGAAATGCAATTAATTACTTGAGTGCTAATTGCATTTTGATTGTAAAAACGTTGAAATAATAGTAGACAGAGATAAAGTAGTGTGCAAAAGATAAAGTAGTTTTGTTCAATGTACAAAACAAGTTGGCAGTCTGGCTTAACGCAGTAAATTGGCATGTACTAAAATTGAGTAACGGAAATTAAACCGTTATCTCATGACAAGTGTGTCTCAGACGCTTAGCTAATTCCAGATGCAACCACTGTGCTTAAGCGTTACATGCGTGTGTATATGCTTTATCCTTTCGCTTATACACGTACCAGTTTTTGTACGCCCTTGTTTTTTCGGGGTTTTTTTAGTCACTTCCGTTTTAGCCGCATTGCGTGTACAAGTGGCCCCTAAATAGGATTTCTGTTTTAGGAACGCCACGTGTAATCCACAGCATCTAATACCTTTCATCTGTAGGCCTTTCTTGTCCTTCGCTGTTTCTTGCTCTCTTTTGCGCTTTTTGCTCCTACATGCCATATGTTTTCGGCATCTTCTATATGTGTACGTTTTGCTGCCATCCCTTTTCTATTGTTGTGTTATTCTTGGCAATACTGGGCTTTACATTGTTCATTGCTGCTTGTGCGCCTTGAGCTTAGGGGCTTTGGGCTTGTTTTTCTTTGGTCTAGGCTTTGCTAAGGATTTAGTTTTCAAACTAAGCTTGGACATCCTTTACATTGGATGCGTCACTCCACTAGAAGTTAGCATCAAGCACGAACTGCAACATAGAAAAGGTCAAGATCATTGCTAAATAAATTTAGTGGGATTATGTCTCAGTGAGGGCAGGAATTGAAGTAAGTAAAGCTTACATATTTTTACATGTCCTATCCTCTGGAAATTTCTCCATCTAGTTGTATATTTTCACCGTAAGCTAGTGGAAATTTTATATCTTTATTGTCTAAAGCTTTACAATGATCATTCTCTACTTCATTGTTTCATTTTTTAAAGAGCACTCATATTCTTTATATAGACCTTTAAGGAAATTAGTTACACTATTCCTGACACTGGAAAGAATTATTGTTCTAACTATTCTCAATCCCCTAACAATGGAGAGCATCCCTCATGATTTATCATTGTATTTCATTGATAACGTTCCATTTGAATGCATCCGTTTGATTTCTGACTTAGGTGTTAGGTGTAGGATCTATCAAATTATGTCAATTTGTGAGTAAGGGGTTCAAAATTTTAAAAATTATGAGACTTTATTTATGATTAGCCGCCCTTATTCTTCTTCTACCTAAATGTCCATGACAACCCGTTACCAGGTTACAGCCTAATGTAGAGCGCTCCTCAAAGTGACTCTATATTGCGCGCGCAGTCTCCAATCGGTGATACCAAAAGTAGTTAGAGTTCTCTCTACCTGATTCTTCCAACGGAGACATGGCCTGCCCCTTTATGGCCTCTCTTCAATAGCCGCCTTTGATATCTTTTCCGCAGTAGCTCTTTAACCATATGCACAACACCCAAGCCAGCAGAGCCGCTGGATGTTATATAACTTATGTAAACAAAAACATTTCTTGTACACAAAATACATTAAGAAATTAAAAAAGTAAAATTCTTAATTTCTCCACGACAACCGAACCTCCCGCCCATCAACATGAAATGGAGACACTCTCGTACAAATTTAATCTTAAAGAGCAACTTTGCTCACAATTTTCTGAGTTTTAAATGCTTTCCAAAAGAAATTACCTTCTTTAATTTAATATGCAATGTTCCTTCAAATTTAATTTAAACTTTGCTCCTTGCAATATGTTCGTAACATTACCCTTAATAATTGACCATTTATTATGCATAATACTTTTTATATGCACACTTAATACAATTTTGCGGTATATTTTAATACGGAATTTATGTTGCAAATATCTAAAATATTGGCTTAAATTGCGTAAAAACATAAATATCAATCGTTTTATATGCAATGCACAAACGTAACGCGATAACAATGGCAAACAATTTTAAAAATTACCTCAATTTTTATGTAAATTGCATTATGAATCAATATGTTATTGTTGCAACAATAGTATAAAGTGTGCAAAATATACGCATTTTGCATAAACAAATTATAAAAAATTAATAAAAATAAAACTGAAGTATGCTTAAAAGGTTAGATACTCTTTTAAATCTTGTATTGATTTCAGTGACATAGCCATGAGCCTTAAAAAATTAATGAAAACATTAAAAAAAGTAAAAAGCACTTGTGTGTGCCTTATAACCTTTTTAAATAAAGATAAATCAAATGTTTCGTATATAAACCCTCGAACTTACTGTTAATTATTTTAACATTGCCTTTCAAAAGATTGTGTTCGATTTGGTCCAAACTAAAGCTAGCAACTAACAAACTTACATAGCAGTCCAGCTTATCCAAAATAAGAGATGTTTCCGATTCTCAGATACGATATCAAGCCTTAAAATTAGCTGAAAGCCATGAATATTTTCCGATGACCTACTTTTACTTTCGACAAGAATTTTAGGCAAGCAAAGTCCATCACAACGTTCCTAAGCAAAGTATCTACAGGTAGTGCTCGGGATTTATGCTGCTCGACATAGTCTGAACAAGTAGAACATAGACTTGGTATAAAACTGCATGTACATGCACTGTGCGGAGCTATAAGAATTGCATACACAGTCCAAGCTGGTACTGCACCACCTTCGAACGTGGGATACTATAAACAATTTAGTTAGAGTGTTTTTGGTCCTACAGTTACACAAGAAATCCTCGAATAAATCTAACTGGCTTCGCCTCTGCGGGATACACAGAAGTTTGTAGAGCTACAAGACTACAAGACTGTAGCGTAGAACGAACGATCTAGCGAAATGTGAATATCGCAAAGTTGCAATTACAATGGACAGAGTAGCCTTCTCCGCTTAACACTCTGAAGTTCCACCTTCAAACTCTACACCGCCAGTGGATTTTGGGGCGCATATCTACAACTCCTTGCATAGGAATCAATGTTACGATCGGGAGAGACATGAAGACAGTGATGTGAATAGCTAATGAAGGCCCTGCAGGCAGCTGCTGTGCAATCCATGCGAGGTCTCTATCGGTGATGAGAAAAGTGGAGGGTCACCTTTTCAGACGTTTCTTACGTTTGATGCAGTACGTCGGGGCGGTGCCCGATAGTGGGATACTCTATACCGTTCATAAAAAACAAATTTCTGCGCAAATTTCTATATTCAAGGGTATGAGCGTAATCAAGGTAACTGCACTGCGGAGGGTGACTGTTTGATTTGGCAAAAAGTTAACATTGTTTGGTTAATAAGCCCAACTTGAATCTACATAACAAATTTGGTAGCTCTATCTTAAATACGGACATGGCTATATATGGTACATACTATATACATATATAAAAGTGAGCAGCAAAGCAGAGAGTAGCAAAAATGCTACTATGATATTTTTGCAAAAAGTCTAGCCTCTGTCTCAAGGATTTAGTACTTGTACGTCTTTCTGTAGAGATGCAGAGGGAGAAGTAAAGGGATTACTTCTCCGGCTAATTATCAGCGAAGGTAGGGGCAGGCCATATATCCGTTGGAAGGTCTAGGTAGATAGCACACTATCAGGCGTCTGGAAGAGTTCGCTATATCAGGCCGTAATCCGGTAGATAACAGTCTAGAAGAAATGCAATTTATTGTCTCGTTTAGTGCTCTCAGGCTGAGTATGTCGAATAGCTGGTACTCTTGACGAAAAAAACACTGTTGTATTGTATCCTTTCAAAGCACTCCCACTCTCGGGTTTACCCTGCAGACTATGCGCGCATGTTTGATACAATTTTATTATACACAATGTAATATTCCCGTCGAGAGCGAACTGTGAGTGTGGCATAATTCTCAGCAGAGAAAACAACCATTTATACACCGTGGTTTCCTAGCAAATTTTTGTCACCTTTCAAGCACGGAAAGCTTTTTGCATCTTTATACATAACTCCCCCCGTGTGGTGAGCGGGTTAGAGAATACCATCTCAGCAGGTCAAAGCTTGTCGTATGAGGCGACTAACGATGACACTGGGTTCTTTCGAGACCAGTAAGCCACAACAGGCTTTAAAAGGTTTGTGCGTGAGGTTTGGGACCCACCACGTAAAACCACAAACCCGATAACGGGTTGTTATGGCCAGTTAAGAAGAAGAAGAATACATAACTATAGAACTATCGCTTTTCGCTAATGATGGGAACCTATGTAAGTTTTGTATTCCCAAAAGATAATACAAGATAATGCAAGTTAAAAATTGACACCCGAACTATGAAAACTTGTGCACTTAAATGCAGAGTTACACCTAGAAAAGCAGAAATTAAATGAAAACCAAATCAGCATTGTTAAATAGCTAATGGCCAAAATAAGCTTAACTCTAAACTATGCAGTTTATTGCATTCGTTGGTCATTAGTTTTTAGACCATGAGCTCTCATAAGTTAGCTTAATGTAATTTCACTTGTATATATTAAATTTATAGCATACTAAAAAAGCGAGCGACGTCTATGTGATGTGGTTATCAAACATTAATCTGATGTTAAACGCTTTTCATGAGCACATAAATTTTCCATTCTTTCTGTGTGACAACAAAATGGCTTCTGTGCGAAAGTGACCAACAGTATTTCGCATAATTAGCCAATTAGCAGCAAGTTCGTGCCGGATGTGAGTATTTCAAGCAATTTAAGTAGTTTTGACAATTTATGCGCATACATCACAAAGATAAAGACTAAAACTTATGCTTGGCCTAATTTATGCATAGAATTTGCAGTTATAGTCAACAAAAATGTGAAAATATATAGTTAAGAATTGTGTAAGCAAATTAACATACGTATATAAATAAATATGCGGTTTTAAATGTTCTTCCGGTTTTAATTACCGCTGGCAATCTTTTAACATATGCCACAATACAATTTGTAATTTGTATTTGTATTGTGCTAAGTGAATTGGCCAGCTTTGGCTTGGCTTGGTGGCTAAGGGATTGTGTTTTGGGGGGTTTGGCAATGGGAATAGGAAATAGGATCTGCTGCCATTGCTTGGTATATTTTCAACTTGACTTGACAATTTCAATTGCAAATTAAGTTTCAACAGCAGGCAGCACAGCAGACCATGTCCCAACTGCACATACACTCACACACACACACGCACACACACACTGACATCCTTTCACATATATACTACAAACATACATATAATCCCTTGCTCTTGTCTCTCAGGCTGCATTGGTTGGCTACAACGGAAGCGCCTCATCGTATGCTCCACATTTGTCTCTCTGCCACCGTGTACACATAACGCTGTGTCTGTCTGTCTGTCTGTGTGTGTGTGTGTGTGTGTGTGTGTGTGTGTGTGTGTGTGTGTGTGTGTGTGTGTGTGTGTGTGTGTGTGTGTGTGTGTGTGTGTGTGTGTGTGTGTGTTCCTAATGCACTGCAAACAAACCAACATGGCTGCTTACAAACACATACACAAATAGAGATGGCAGCCACAAAAACTAAATGCAGCTGCCGTCTGGCGTCGCCCTGACTAAGTGGCAGCAACTTCTGCGCTGCTCAAACCCTGCCAGTGTTGCCAACCCTTGGCATTGCCTCATCAGCTCAAGTTATTTCTAATTAAAACGTAATTGCTTAAGTCTATGGCTGTCTTCGAAATGACATTTAGTGATGTATACAATGTTTGCAGTTGATGCGCGATCTTGTATCACGGATTGGTAAGGTTCCAGCAAGAGATACACAGCAATTAAGAACATTAAATATGAAGACTTTTAATTGGCTGTCCAATTCCATGACATTATTTTATGAAAAGGTTTAACCTCCAAATCTCGCTTGCTTTTGACTGACAAAATACTTACGCTTCGTTTAGTATTTTATGCAGTAGCCTTAATTTAATGGCTTACGATCTTTACAAATGCCTTTGCATGCTGATCAATAATGTTTCGAACTTATATAGAAAACTACTTCATCTACTGTTTTCTTATCCTCCGGCTGAATTTCCACTTCGTGAAGCGCCTTCTCTATCTTTGCCTGACAATCTCCATCATTTAACCTTTAAAGTGAAACTGCATTCGAATATTTCGACTTTTTTATATGGCGATTTGAAGTAGAATTTCAGGGCTGCTGGGTGAAGCTCCCTGATCCTTGTCTCTACCTTCACCAAGTTGACAAACAACCTCAACGTGGTGCCCCCTTGTCGACTGCTCTAATCAACGCTAGGGGTTACAGCAGTGAGCACCGTACCGGTTGTTTGCATCAAGTTTTGTTTGTTTGTGGTGTTTTAAGTTATTATGAGAGCTTAAACGCACAAATTCAATAGTGAAAAAACGAATATGATCAAAAAATCGTGCTAAAATGCAATTTTGGTGACATACTCAAGAGTTAAGTTGTAGAAGAAAACACATAGAAACCTCTTTAAGCATCACGGATATACTTCAACGTTGCCGTGTATTTCATAGTTTTTAAATAAAATGGAGAAATATTTATAGTAGAACAAAAATGATCGGCGTTAATAGTCGAAGCGTTATAGCTATGTCAACCAGCCCTTATGAGCAGCTATATCTTGGCGACCATTCGTCTTCTTCTTGATATGGCCATCATATCTTTGTGTCCTAGTAAATGCAATACATTCAAACCACTGCTTTCCAAAATACTATAAATAAATCTACTCCACCAGTAACTACTATTCAGAATACTGTTTAACTATTATAACTTTTGCAAATGCAATTTCGAGTTGCGAGCTCCCCGCTTCCCCCAAACGCTAGCCAGCAATAAAACATGAAAAAGTCATTAGGCTGCATTCAAAATCGCTGCATGTTTGGGTTGGGTTCTAGCCACATTTGAATGCTCATGGAATGCATAAAAGCCAGAGAAAGGCAGCGCATGATTCGACTGTAGAATTTTTGATGGAATGAAATGTGAGCATTCAGTCATTTTGATTTATTCAAGGGTTTATTTTGGATTGTCAAACAATTTGAAAACAGTTTTATTTGAATTTTAAATTTTATAGCCAAAAATTTGCCAAATTAAACGCATGGTAAAAAAGTAAATAAATTCAACTAAGCCCAGAACAGTAAAGCCCAGAAAAAATCCGCCAGTGCTGCCAATTGAAACTGAAAGATAAATAGTTACAGCTGTACAAGGTCGTACATATATATATGTTTCTTCGTGCCTACCTAAAAGATCCGTAAAGGAAAATATAACTTGCCTTTTTAGTCGATTTTGCGGCCAAGTTTTCATGGATATGGCGCTGCCAATGCTGCCCAGCAACGTCTTAGAGCCTCTCATTTGCTGAGTGATACGAAATCGTGCAATCAGCTATTACATTAAAGCTCTTAAATGCAACTTACCATAGCGGTCTTTGCGGTTACAACTGCATCAAGACAGTTTTGCTCACAGTAACAAGGTGAAGCTTGTTCATGCTGACCATGCTCCTCATACAATTTGAGAAAAAAACCTATGGTATATATATAGTTAATAGTGTTTGTATGTATGTAAGTCTGAGATATTACTTACTGGTATGCCTAGGAAAACAGCTCCTCAGCTGTCTGTAACTGCATACTGGCTTGGGATGCGCAACTGCAAGTGTATGAAAATTATAGTAGAGTTTTTTTGAAGGGACACCTTCAACTCACTGCGATTGGGATAAAAGTGTGGAATGCATTTGCAAATTTGGTAGGCCAAATTAATGCGACATTCTTGCTTGCAAATATTTCGCGTATAAAAAGGAAAATGCGTTAGATTGCTCTCATGATAGAAACGACATTTTCTTTGTGCTATAGTAGTCTTTCTGCAAATGAAAAACAAAATACAGTAGGCAAAAAATAAAACGGAATGTCAACAATTGACTTACGTTTCGAAGTCATCCTCCGCAATAATCTCCTCACTTTCGGGATCATAAGCGACACCTTCATCGGTATAGCCAAAATTATTGTCGACTTTCATGACATCATAAGCGGAATGTATAAAGCTCTAAAAATGCGAACGAAACATTCAAACAAAGTAACATAACCTTTATGAATCATTTACATCAATAGCAGAAGTGTCCATGCCCAGCAGTGTATAACCCACATCCTTCTCGAAATATGAACCAACTTGCACCTGAATAAGCTTACGAGAATGTTCATATTTGTTGAATTTTGGATACTGGCCAAAAATCAAAAAACGAGAGCTGTATTCCTCGCCAAGCAAAGAGTTACTCAAGTAGCATAGACCATATTCCGTTAGAACTTGCCGTACGTGGATAGTAATTTGACCATCGACACTACGTGTACGATTTTTTTCAAGAGGCTCGTAAGATGTATCTGCTGTCAGATTGTATATAAGCTGCATGTAATCTGCAGGATGTATGTCCAAACGGCCCAATAAATCATCTGTGGTGCTATATTCTGGTATATCTTGAAAGTTTGTGTAAGTTGAATTGGCCAAGTTCTCCATAAGTTCCCAAAATTCCGATTTTTCTCTATTCTCAATGGCGTTATTACTGAAATATAAATTTTTTTACTTTAAAATTGGCTCAGACTACGCATTACTATGTTTTGGGCTTAGCAAGAACTTTAAAAGTCTTGAAATCGTAAAATTCCTTGTCGGTCTAAATAAATATGAATTTTTCGAATATTTTATATAATTTAGGTAAGTCTTACCAAACAAATTATTTAAGATATTCAATAGGATTTCCACTAATTCATAAGGAATGTTTTCAACAATTGACTAAACTAATATGACAAATTAATTGGTCCACTCTAACCAAACCAAAAGATCAAATAGACAATTCTTTTGCATAAACATCTAGTAGTCCATGAACCAGTCTATAGTCTAAATCGAACAATGTTGCATCGAGCTTAGGTAACATTTTATAAATTTCAGGCATGTTTACAGCCTACTCTACACTGAGAAAAAAATTCTCAAGATTCCCGAAATCAAGGAAAAATACCAATGAATTTTGATCTCGAAATGGAGAAAAATAAATTCAAGAAATTCAAAATTCGCGAAATCAGGAGCAACCGTTGCTAAGAGAACGGTGAGAACGGTTCATTTCCTTGTGTGCTAAATTTACGATCGACTATTTTCTCAGTGTTGTTATTTTAAACACATAATTTGCCTAGTCGGACCATAGCTTATGTTATGCTTAGATATTGGGAGCTACCGGCAATACTCATCAAACAGTTTATGATTCAAACGTTGCATGGGACACACTGTCAGACTTGGCAGCGTTGTGTTCCAAAAATGATAGTTGCGTTCCAGGCCAATATGTGTGCTCTTCGTATAGTAGCGATCCACCGAGGATAGACTGACTATTATGCAGAAACCAATAGATACCAGAAGCAAAATAAGCCATAGTAGTCTGAAACATATAAAAACTTATGTATATTTCAAGCACTTCAAATCAATAAACACTTACCTCTCCAGAATCATTAGCATCGTTTTGACTAGATAACGAAATCCATGTATACAGCTGTTACTAAAATACAAATTCACATAGTTCATCGCAATTCTGGGCCACTTCCAATCTGGTAAATCTTTTAAAACACTTTTGTTTGCCTTTTCGCGGCCTTGATAGCCAATTTTCTTGTAGTTGTCTTTTGATTGCATTTTAATTGATAGTTATTTACGGAGCCAAGACTGCAACTCCACTCGATTGTCCTTGCCAACAGCGAGTAAGCCGTATACAAAAGGAACGGACACTTTTATGGCCGCCAGTGAATAAGTTGGCCAGTTGGCGTGACAAAGACAATTTGGCTTAAATTCGTTGCCACAAATTTCCACAGTCCGTAATACTAACAACAAAAGTCAATTTGCTGCTGTGTATAAGAGCCCTTTATTATGTGTAATAAATGAAATGTTTTGGCAATATTAAATAATATTTGAGACTTGGTAAGAAAAGCTTTAAATAAATTACATTTTATTTAGCTGCAAACGAAATAATGTATTAGAATTTTAGGTTCAAATTAACGTTACGAGGACAAAGCATGGTATACAGACGTATGAATATGGGCGAAAACAGATTAAACGAGAGACTTTTCTTTTGAGCTCTCTCTTGATTCTCAAGATTTTTTCTTCTTTAGAGGAGATAGGCAATTTAAACCACACAAACAACTTTCCACTTGTACAAAATTTTGTGTTACATTTCATGCTCTCTGAAAGCATCGCGCTTTTTATAAAAAAGGCCGGTTTTTATGAGACGCGGACATGAGGTTGATTATGGCTTCTATAAAGGCTCATAATTATTCTTTCCACGTTTCATCTTAAGGCCATAAAACCCGTTACCGGGTTACGGCCTGTTGTAAATCTCTCCTCCAGGCGTTTTTGTTTTGCACGCGCCTTTTCCAATAGGTGATACCAAAGGTTGCTAGTTTGCTCACTACCTGAACCTTCCAGCGGAGGCATGGTCTGCACTTTCGTCGCCTCCCTTCGACTCTCGCATTAAAGACCTTTCTCGCAGAAGCTTCTTCATCCATACGCACAACATGACCTAGCCAGCGGAGCCGCTGGATCTTAATTCGCTTGACTATATCAATGTCATTCATATCTGACCCCCTTCCCTCGTGACGGACTTTCGCGGTGGGTGTTTGGTTATGCAGCCAGCAGAGCCCGCACAGCAGCAAACATGCTCAGATAATTAAGTCAGCGAGCATAACTCAAACATGAATAGCATCCACTTTGCTTCTTTTGTCATTTCGCTACACTTCGGCAGGGTCAATCGGATCGCCTATAATCGCTTATAACTTTTATATTATCTTACTTAGTTAGTACATAAGCATCAATAGCACGGGCTACATCGGGTCCTCCGGCATATTCTTAAACTTATAACAATAAGAGCTAAACTACTGTACATCAGCCCTCGCTGCATAAAAACAATAAATATAAACTATATAAACTATTACTAAAGCTATTGGAAAAGCTCAATAGCTAAACAGTGGGTTTACCCACATTTTAAAACCTTTATGATTGAAACTTGGTAGAGTTATGCATGTGTGCCAATTTTGGATCACTCCTCCTATAAACTGCAACAAAGGTTCACTTTTTATAAAAATGTTAATGTTAACATTTATATTAGAGCCACCAAATTTGGTACGTAGACTCATGTTAGGCTCATAAACCAAACAACGTTGACCTTTTTCCGAAACATCCCCCCTACGCCCGTAATACTGTTTCCCCTCAACGCATCAGACAGTGGAATACCCTTTACACTTTTTCTTTATAAAAACTAAATACGGTAAAATGTAACTCCAGTATTCTTGGAGCAATGTCGTTGAATTTTGTAACATACAACAAAAATACAGTTATAGCTGCCTGTGACAATTTTCAAATCAATATATGGGGAGTGTGGCAGTAATCAAGGTAAATCGTTTGCGGGGAAAGGGGGTGTTCTATTGAAATAAAGTGGATGCAGTTTTAACGATTAGGGTCACACAAGTCTCCACACCAAATTTTGTAACTCTAGCTCAAATGTATCCATATCTACACGTAGTGGAATTTTGAAGGGGTTTGTTGGCGAGGGGGGTGAAATTAGCATATTTCTGACTATAACTTTTGATGTATTTATCGATTTCGATTATTTTTGAAACATAGATGCACATAAACACGACGCACATCTCTGAGAAGTTTCGAGTTGACAGGTTGTAAAATACGCAAATCTGTCACGGGGGAAGGGGGAAGATATCGACTTTAGTCGACAAACTCCCTCAGCCTTTAGAAAATGCGCATGTTTTGGTACAAATTTTTCGCTCTAACTCTTATAGTGTCGGAGAAAGCTGGCCCAACAAGAACAGACGGACATGTCTATATCGACTCGACTATTGCTCCTGATCATTTTTGCCCATGGAACTTATGGTCTGCCACGCCTCCTTCTGCCTGTTACATACATTGCACAAGTCTATGATACCTTTACACTTTGTGTGCGAAGTTTTGCATCAGTCAAACCCTTTTCACTTGGTTATCAAGTTATAATCTAACATATATATATAAAAAAATCTTGCAAAATCTGTTCGTGATCGATGTTTGAGCGAACGGGAAGACCAAATCGCATTTTTTTTGTTGGAAAGGCGATGTCTGTGTAAGTGTTTTAAGCTATAGAAGGTGTCTGTGTGTGTGCGTCATGATTGACGGTAAATGCAGCAAGCGGTAACCCAGAGCATTAGTCTCTGATACAGTGACTGGAAATGATGGATACCCGTTGTATAGACGACGCTCTACTGAAAACAATGGAAGATCAATTACCATCAAAGTAAGAAATACCGATATTGAAGTGGATAACCGTTGGATTGTGCCATATTCACCTTTCACATTGCTTTCCAAAACATTTAAAGCACACATTAATGTCGAATACTGCAATAGCGTGAAATCGATAAAGTACATATGTAAGTACGTGAATAAAGGCAGCGATATGGCTGTTTTCGGTGCATCAGATCCAAATCGAAACGATGAAATTCACCAATACCAAATGGGACGGTATATAAGTACGAATGAAGAAATTTGGCGCTATACAGTTGTTCACTAAGCTGTTCATCTCGAGAATGGACAACGTGTTTACTTCACTGTTCAAAATGCTGCACAAATGGCTTAGTAACCACCTCATATAACTTTGACGGCATTTTTTAATTTGTGTGAATCGGATGCATTTGCTAAAACGTTATTGTATGCAGAAGTGACAAAATTTTATACATGGAATGCATCGAAAAAAGCATTTCAAGGACTAGAGGAAGGGTATAGTTAGAAGTAAAGGTAGAGGTAGAGGTAGAGGTAGAGGTAGAGGTAGAGGTAGAGGTAGAGGAATAGGTAGAGGAATAGGTAGAGGATGTAAAGATATTGGTACCAATATCCGCAGCTTGACTTGGTATGAAGAAGAGAGAGAGAGAAAGAAAGGGAAGAGGAACGGGAAGAATTAGTTTATATAATGAATTTATTGACAGCTTTATCAATGGGCAGCGAAGCGCGTGGGTTCATTTGAATATAAAGTAAATATTGGTGATTCTGTAGAATTTTGATTCGACTGAAATTTTTCATAAAAATTCTTTAGAAGCTGTCCCCAAAAATTTAGAAGATAATGAACTATCGTCACAGATAATTACATTTAGGCAACCCCCTCCCCCTAATGTGACGTCACAAACCGTGCAACCAAAAACCAAAAACAAATAGAATATCAAATGAATCATTGCAGATAGGATGCACTGAGTATACGCTGCTGTTATAAAAGCGATAGGAAGATATTTTAAGTCAATAATTTAATATTTGATGGTTGTATTTGAATTCGAAAGAAAACTAAACAGTGCATAAAAATATAAAATTTTCTGTGACGTCATTTATGAACAGCCCCTTATGAAAAATTGGTTCACACGTATATTAAGGATTTTCATGAAAAAATTTTTTTTTACAATTTATATCACTTAGAAATCCCACAAAAAATGGGAAATTGCCAAAGACCCTTGTACTTAAAATAACAAATATCCGGTTTAACTAACCCAAACTTATTTTTCATAAAAATTTAAAAAATTTTCGTCCATACCGTTTGATTTGAAAAAGAATTACCCATATATGTTTTAAATTATGTCTTTTGTGAGAAAATTCCGTCAAAAATGCATATAAATTTAAAAAGTAAAATGATTTAGTTGGTAAATTAAATTAAAAATATCTACTTACCCCATTTAATTCGATATCAAGAGCTCGAAATCAAGCAAAATGTGCGCTTTCTATCCAAAAATACATTTGGACAGCAAAAGTCTGTAAAGTAAAACCTTTTCAAAATGTGTCTCGAATCAAAGTAAGCTTGAATATTTGTTTTTATATTCTGCCAGTTGTTGACACATAGATATTCCGTACGTGTGTAAAAATATATTTTACAAGACTGTGAATAATTTGTAATAAAGATAATGTGTTAAAACCCCAACGCTTTCTTGGCAAGAAAACTGCGCCCGTAAGTTTAATAATTGAATTTAGATTTCGTAAAATGCAATTTAACTTTTCAGAAGCACTATGGATAATCTAAAGCTGGGACAAAAAGTCAACATTAAGCGTTCTGACGGACGTATACAACCGGTATTTATTACCTCTAAAAACCCCGAACATAAGTCCATAACCGCGGAATGGACTGAAGGCGCTAACGTCAAGGCAAAAGTAATACACGTGGATGCTCTTTACCCATTGAACCCTAATTTGTTCTCTCAAGCAAATGAAACGCAAGCAGGGACTCAGGCATCAGAGCAAATGGTATTTGGACACATAGAAAACGAAGCACACGGTACACGTTCAAGTTTGGATGCCTATTCGCCGATCACTTTTCGCAAGTCAAAGGTTTGCAGCCCCTATGAAAAAGCTCTACATAAAGTTGTACCCAAAGTACATAACCCATTAAAAACTAGTTCAAAACCACAAGCCATTCCAGCAATAAAAACTCGTTGTTGCTCCAACGTAGTTAAAGAGGTGGAGCTTATGAAGAAAAACCGTGAGCGACGAAGCGCTTTTCAGAAAGAACAACGCCTGGAAAAAAATGCTCTGCTGAATAAAAACGGAAACCCTAACTGGGAAGTAGCCCTGATGATTCGACGTTATCGTGAAAAATTAGTTTTTAATCCGCTGCGTGCCATCGGAATGCAGGAAGTTCGTGTTCAACAAATCACCGTGTGCGTGCGTAAGCGTCCCCTCAACCGTAATGAAATAGCCACAAATAATGTGGACATTATTTCTGTGCCTAGCAAAGACTCTCTTATAGTCCATGAGCTACGTAAACAGGTCGATCTCACAAAATTTTTGGATAACCACAACTTTCGTTTCGATTGTACCTTCGACGAGCAGTGCTCGAATGATGTTGTCTACGAGCACACGGCAAAGCCGCTTATAAAAACTATGTTCGAGGGCGGTAAGGCCACATGTTTTGCCTATGGACAGACGGGTTCGGGAAAAACTCACACAATGGGAGGAACGTTCCGAGGCATGGTCCAGGACTGCAGCAATGGAATATTTGCGCTCGCCGCCAAAGATGTATTCGAAATACTAGCAAAGAACACCTACCAGACACATGCCGTAGAAGTAACTTGTAGTTTCTTTGAGATATATGGCGGCAAGGTGTACGATTTGTTAGAAAAAGGGAAACCTTTGCTACGTGTCGTCGAAGACGGACGCCAACAAGTACAGATTATTGGCCTTGCTGAAGAGCCCGTCACTAATGTAGATGACGTGCTGCGACTCATTGAATATGGTAATAAAGAGCGTACATCTGGCCAGACGTCAGCCAATGCCAAGTCCTCGCGCTCTCATGCAGTGTTCCAAATAGCATTGCACAATCCAAACACGTTCGGTCCATATGGGAAATGCTCCTTTATAGATTTGGCTGGCAACGAGCGTGGCGCAGACACTAATTCGGCTGATCGACAAACACGATTTGAAGGTGCCGAAATTAATAAGTCCTTGTTAGCACTGAAAGAATGCATTCGCGCTTTAAGCCGTCAATCTATTCATTTGCCCTTCCGTGGATCCAAGTTGACAATGGTCCTGCGTGACTCGTTTGTGGGGGGCCAGCAGAATAAAACTTGCATGATTGCTATGATTTCGCCGGGCCTTACGTCGGTGGAGCACACATTGAACACGCTGCGCTATGCAGATCGTGTGAAGGAGCTAGTCGTTAAAGAAAAATATGTGGAAGAACCATGCGCAGAAAGCAAACATATAGCGGCAACTGAAACAAATAAATCAAATGATATGGAAGACAATTTCAAATCATGCTCAAACATTCGTTCGAATTTTAATATACAGAACTACACAAACGAATCAGCATCATTTAATCGCCATGTTGCTTCAAAAATAGTTCCAGAATCTGAAACCGCTGGGCAGGCCATTTCATTGCCCCAAGTCGCTGATCAGCACAAAGTATTAAATAACTTCTTAGAGGCTTCACTTAACCAATTTAAGGTTATGGAAAATAACGCTGATTACTTACAAGATGTTCAAAAAAATATTAATGAATTGATCAATATTGCAAAATACACTAAAAACATGTTTGTTCATTACAATGCTCAGCGCGAAAATAACGCGAATAATAAGCAATAACTAAAATAATGCGAAATTAATTCTAAATCTACTGTATCTTGTTTCACAATAAAAACACTTTCGCTTTTTTGTTATTGTTGCAAACATAAGTGGGTATTTTTTTTCTCATTAAAAATTTTGAGAGAAGACAAATTGACTATCTACAGTGAATTTTATTTACCTCCCATCAATAATTTGTTTTTCATCTTTTTCTCACGATACAAAGTCATCGTAATGAAGGTATTTATATCAATTGATAACACTGTGCAATAAAAAAGAAACTTTTTGGGGTCAGTATTCTAATTAAAATTCAAAGTGTCAAGAATTAAGATGTCAACAAATCATTAATTGGGAACCTTACCGCTTCTTGAGATGAACTGTATCTTGAATTAAAAGTTCAATGTTACTCGGAAGTTTTCTTCTGGATTATCCCCGACTTGTTCTCGTGCAACTTTTTTTCTGTTATCGGCTACGACTCTACTTGATATTTAAAAAAATCCAAACTTCGCTTTTAGGTACTAGAAGCCCCTTATTTTTTATCGCCCTGAGATGCCCTAATGCTATGAATAGAGAGATCTGAAAAAAAATATCTCTACACCTTCAAAAGCTATGATTTTTGCCGATAAGAAGTTCTATGACTCCACCTATTTCTACAAAGCTGGTGCGAATTTGTAGAATCAAGTCGAGAGTAAAAGATCAGCTCTTCTAACCTTTTCATACCGAGCGAGGCTTAAGACAATTAGATGCGCGCTTCTGCGGCCTTTTCAAATTTTTGATGGACTTTTTGAGTATTGCGAAAGGCCAAAGTACATACATCAGAACAGGACTTCTTCTCGGATGATATTGACATCATTGTTAGTACTAGTCTTTGTGGCTAACGAAAGGCAGGCTGGGTCTAGTTGTGTATGAAAGCAAGATTCTCAGATTTATGTTAAAAAAAAACTATAATTTTCATCCTTGATAACAGGATTTCGTCTACTTTGGAACGACCGTGTGAAATATGGTCTCAGTTGGCAAATCGTCTTCTCGCCAGATGAAATATATTAGCTTGGCGCTAAAGCATGAGTAATGAGGTAGTCTAATGATAATACCCTTGGAGTGTTTAAGCGGCAAGTAAGACCTTTGGCCCCTTACGCTTTTTGAACATTTACCGCAGTCTATATGACGATGAACTCGATAAGCTCTACGAAGACATTGAACCGTCAAGCGACTCCACTGGCTTGGTTATGTTGGGCATATGAAAGAAGAAGCTCCCGTGAGAAAAGATTTTAATGCGACGAGGTAGACTAGGTAACCACCGTTGGTATCACCGAATGGCAAAGGCGCTCGCGAAGCAGAGTCATGCTGCAGTGCTCTACGTCAGTTCGTTGCCCGGTAACGGATTTGTTACGGTGTCTCAAGAAGAAGAAGACTAAAGACTAAAGCAAATGCGGTTAGGTCAGAAGATTCACGCTTTATAGAACTACTAGGGGGCTTCACCAACGTGCTCCTCTCGGTGTAGAGCATATTATTTTTCCCGGTCTTTTTTTTCTGCTTCTTTCCCTTCTTTTTCTTCACCTTCCTCTACACCTTCCCCTTCATCTTCCTCTTCCGCTTCCGCTTCCTCTTCCCTTTCCTCTTTCTCTTCCTCTTCTTCTTCGTCTTCTTTCCTTTGCTCTTCCATTTGAATCCACTGATGAGATTGTCCATAACATACTAAAAGTTACTCTACAATGCCAGAAACTCTAAGGAAATCAACTTATCATGAGCTTCTGATTAAACTCAGCAGTCAATTGGATTGATGAAGATTTTATGGGTAAGTCACCGAGTGGCTGTTCCAACAACAGACCAAGTTTAAAATAAAACTTAGACGCTGAAAAGTACATGCAAACCCAGACATATGCAAAGTTTTATTTGCTTAAAGAGTAAACATTGAACAGACAAAATGTCAACAAACGTGGTCAACTCACTGATTGACCTATATGTTTGCTTTCACACACGCACACACAAAAGAGCAAATTGGCAAATGATAAATTTAAATTCATAGCTTCTACCCAAGGGAACTCCAACCGAATTAAAAAAATATAACATATTATCACATTTTCTATTAAATTATTGATTTAAAGTTTTTCGAATTTTAACGTTTGCTATTGTTATTGTTGTTTTGGTTGCGGTTTATGTTGTTGTTGACTTGCGTGCTGAACAAATGCAATTCATGTAAACATTTCAAAAATGTTTGCACAACAATTCAATATAAAAGTATGAAATATAAATGTGACATAAAAATTTATAACGCATACGCCGTGTTAACAGAAACTTGAATTAGACTTGCACCACGTGTCTTCCAACTTATTTAACATCCGACATGTTCTGTGTGTACGTGTGACACACCTTCCCCAAACACACGGACACACATGCATATGAATATAGGCCCGTCTGGGTCACCAACAAAAGAAACAACAGCTGCGCGTGTGCCTGAAGAGGATGCTCTGTATAACACGCTTCACTAGTTGAACAGATGCTGCTTGTAATCTTTGTTAAAGAGTATTTTTGTACATGGCAAATGATTCTAAGATGTAGTATGTACTAAAGGAGTAATATGGAGTATGGAAATAAACTCCGTCTCGGGACACCTGTTAGATATTCAACATTCAGCTAAAAGTTCTCTATGAGTTGTCATAATGTGGCACCTATAAAATATAAGCCTGCATGCTCTTTTTTCGCACTCACAGCTAACATAACAGGCGAAAACAAACAAACAACCTTCTCGCTCTCCTGTGGAGAGCACACAGCACGCCCAATTAAGCAAATATGCTAGCGCCATCTAGCATTCATCTAACGCCAACTCAAGCGCACTGTTACTTTACAAAACAGGGTATAAAAATTATACAAATGGCTAATACAATAATCAAAATAAATTTGTAATAACCTTTTGTTAACAGTATAGATTTATACTAACTTATTCATATGTCTGTGCACACACAATCACACAGGTAAATATTGCTAACAGCACCCGAATCACACGACCGTGACGATTTACGTGCCGATATTTCACATCAAAAGTTTGGAGTTTTGACGAGATCCATGTTTTATGCGTTTTTAAATCACTAAGACGGAAATAGCAAAATTTTATACATAAGCTCAAAAAATTAAAGTGTGTGTTTGGTGAGATGTTATTTGTGGCTCTAAAGCTGCTGAATTTATATATAGTATAACTCAATAGTACTAGGGTTGCCTTTCATGTTTCTATACGATCCGATAATGCAACATTGAAAATTTTTTTATTCTTTTCTAAAGTATTCTGCAGTTGTGCTTGCGTTCAAATGAGTTTTTGAAGCACTTTTGGCACTACGTAGGTTGAATCTCTAAAATAAACTGGCAAAAGGACATCACATGGTGCCAAGTCAAGGCTCCAAGGTCAATCAACCATTTATTCGATGTTTTGAATGTCCAAAAACCTGTGGTTTGAGCTGCTGTATTGAAGAAGGATAATCCATCCTCATCGATTGGTTTTCCTCGATTCTCGTATGACTTCTGCCAAACAAATGTTTGTATACAATTCAGAGCTCACTGTCCTACGCTGTTTCAGCTAGTTTTTCCGGAGGAAGCCTATCATTTTGATTGTTGCTTTGTATCGGCCAAAAATGCATATAAGCAGAATTCGCCACCTGTTACGATCTCATAAAAGTGTTTGGAGTCACCGTGGCTGTAGTTTTTTTAACATTTCTGGGCTTACACACTCCTTCTTTTTGAACAAATTTCAAACTATGCGTAATCCACATTAATGTAATATATGAATGTATGCTGGTCCCACTAATGGCCAGGGATGCCTCAATCTGATACTATATCACATGCCGATCAATCGTTATCAGTTCACGCACAGCATCAATTGCCTCTGGCATAACGATCATTTTTGGCAACCTTCACGGATTTTGTCCTGCTCTGAATGACGGCCACAAGTGAATCGTTTTTCACAATGGCTGAGCCAAAAGCCAAGGTAATTAGATCGAAACATTTCTGCCTTCATAATCAATTTTTAAAAGGAAGAATTAGATGAAGAGGAATAGGAAGAGGAACGGAAAGAGAAATATGCTCCACCTCTAGAGGGGCACGGAGCTGACAAGCGGAGCGAACAGGGGGCGGAGTAAGGATAATAGATATAAAGGATTTATCGACGTCTTTATTAATGCACAACGGAGCGCGCTAGTTATAATCAGGCCTGTTTTGGTTTCCGAATCAGAATAAAACGAAAAATCAAAGTTTCCGTGTGACTTGGAATCATAACGGTTTAGTTTTCATGTTGGTATGACAACCATTGCTATGCAAACACTTTTTCACAATGCTATTAATTTTCTATTTAATTACATATATTCTCTTAAAAACTATTTTTAACCTTTTTATTCTGTTTACCATTCAAGCGTATTTTAGTTTTTTTAACTAAAATTTTTTATAAATTATTTCACTTATATATAAATTTTCGCATTTTTAACTTTAAACTTTTCGAAGATAACGTATGTGCACTTTCAAACAGTACATTCGTTCTGTTCCGAACGGAATAGTTTTGCTTTTAATGCAGATTGTCGGGACGGTGCCCGATAGTGGGATACCCTGCACCTATTTTTCCCAAGAAAATTAAGTTTCTGTGCAAATTTTTGTATCGATGCGTTAAAACTATAGATCGACTCAACTATTGCTCTTGAATAGTTTTTCCCATGCCTCCTTTTGCCTGTTACATACATTCCACAAATCTATAATACCCTTAGACTTTGTAAAGGGTATAAATATTTCACTGATAAACAAACTTCTTGTTAAGGTGTAATTTGCCATTTACTTTCAGTCCGACTGCTAAAAGGCTTTACTTTTCATAGCGAATGGTTCGGTAACCACCTCGATTCCATTCCGGCGGTCGGAATCGGAAACCTGAACAGGACTGAATATAATATAATGTAATATAAGAAACTAGCTGAAACCGCGCGCTATGCTGCGCTTTGATAAAGCCGTTAAAAAATACATTATATAAATTAATTCTTCGCGTTCCCATTCCCCTTCCCGTTCCTCTACCTCTACCTCTACCTCTACCTCTACCTCTACCTCTACCTCTACCTCTACCTCTACCTCTACCTCTACCTCTACCTCTACCTCTACCTCTACCTCTACCTCTATCTCTATCTCTACCTCTATCTCTACCTATACCCTTACCACTACCTCAATTCAAAAGAATTCCTTATATATAAGTATAAACACATTTAGTATGTTTTTCTTCGAGTAGAGATACACAGTGGTTGGACTCTCAGACTGATGTTGAAAGCTATACTTTTGATGTTGTCAAGGTTTTCATCTATCTTGGCACCACCGTCATAGTGAAGAACAATGTCAGCATAGAAATCATGCGGAGAATTGCTCTCAAACAAAGTGAATATTCTACATCCACATTGGCTTTTCTTCCAAATGGAACTGGTTTTGATTGGTTCAATCGCATTAGCACCATGTACTCCTCCTAATCATCTCCAGCATCTCATGAAGCAGTTGCGGCTGGTTTAGTCGGCAAAAAGCTCAGCTTCCACAAGATCCTGCGGAGTAATTCCAAAGGACAACTGCATTAAAGCATTTGCAGTAGCGGTAGTAGTAAAATATACCGACATTGATAATGTGAAGCGGGTTAACATGTAGGCGTTTCGCTGGTCAAGTCATGCTGTGCGGATGAACGGAGGAGTTTCAGTCGAAAAGGTGTTCTATAAGACCACCCTAGCTGGAGCATGCAGGCTCGCGGCAGACCTGTAACGTGAACGTTAGGACGAGTAAAGAATAAGAAGCAGACAACCAGTCACTACGGCTGCACTCAATTTTAAGGGCTGAGTGCAGCTTCCTCTACAGGTCTTTGCTTAGATTTATGTACACTGCCATTTATCCACTTTAATTAACAAATGCTCAAACCAACCTCGTTTAGCTCACACACTCAAGGCACCTTGAGCTCAACATTTGTAGCCGTCTGTTAGCTACTCTTTGGCATTTTGTTGTTCTTGCCGTTCCACAAATGTGGCCAAAAACTTCTAACGAGTTTTATTTTCGGTTTTTGGGCCTGTCAGTTGCCGGCATAGCAAATTTTTGTGATTTATATCACAATTTACTCGCATTTGTTAGTTGTAGTTGAAACGTTTCATTTCATTCCATTTCTTTGCTTTCTTCTGCTTTCAGTCTCCTTGGCTTTGTTTGGCGCTACTTTTGCCGCTGCGTCTGCTGGCTGCTTATTGAATTACGACAGCAACTACCTTGGGCATACCCAAGCAAAGGTATCGCTGGTCGACAACTGTCGATGATAAATCAACATGGTAACGTGAAAATTGTACTTCATCTTTTGTGCGGCTTTTGTTGCTCTTTGATTGCTGGCTTTTGTTTCGCAAAATAACCTACGGTACGGGCCACAACTCGAGTGAGCGGCTTTTGGTTAACAATATTTTAAGCCTTTTGTTTGCAGGTCTTAACTCTGCGGCCCGCTAACCACTTACCAAGCTTTCATTTCATAAATAGCTGCTGCTTCTTTTGTTTTCCATCGTTTTGCTTGAGTTATTTTTAATTTCATGGCTGCAATTTCTCAGTGTCAGTGCTGGTTGAGAAGCTGCTACTGACACGCGCACACACACACACACACACACACATACGCACACACACACACACACACGCGCACACATTTACACCCACGCAATCTTCAATAGAACGAGCGACTCATTAGCAGCACTCTGGTCATTTGAGTGCGCCGCAGGATATGCTACAGATATTTTGACTTGCGGAAAATTAAATTAGCGCTACTTCAATAATTAAGTGGCCGGCTCGAAAGCGCCCTTTTTTATGCTCTACTTTAAAGCTATGCAACATCAATCATCATGCACTCGGCCACAGGCAGCTCAACGTATAATACACACACTTACGCACAAAAGACAAACAACTAAAGCTTACATTAGTCTACACTGAGAAAAATGGCGCTCAGTCTCTGAATTACGTTCAATATAAGACGAAATAAACAGTTGGTAACTAACTCATGCTTTTCCGCACGTCGTATCAAAACAACCGAAGTTAGCTAGGACAAATTTAAAAAAATAAAAATTAAAAAAAAAAAATTTTTGAAAATTATTTACTCTTATTATTCCTCTGGCGACCCAACTATAGCGACTAGAGTGGTCAAATTCAATAGGAAACCCTTTGAAGACATGCCCAACACAAAAACATCGCTAAGTCGCCGAAAAAGTTGTCAGAGTGCTTAAATCGTCGAAAAACATAAAATTAGAGATTTTAGTTTTGTGGCCAATCGCAAAACTTTTTTGCGGAATAGTAACAGTTGGCAACCAACTCAGGCTTTTCTGCACGTTTATCAAAACAACCAAAATTAGTTAGAGCAAATTTAAACAAAAAAAAAATGAAAAACAAAAAATTTTGAAAATCATTTACTCTTATTGTTCTTCTGGCGACCCAACTATAGCGACTAGAGTGCTCAAATATAATAGTAAACTCTTTGATGACATGCCCAACACGATAGAAAAAATTACCGAAATTACTTAAGTTATTTGAATAACACACTACTCCGACAACAACAACGCACGGACACATAAACATCGTCAAATCGCCGGAAAAGTTTTCAGAGTGCTTAAATCGTCGAAAAATATAAAATTAGAGATTTTAGTTTTTTAGCCAATCCCAATACTTTTTTGCGGAAAAGTAAAACAAATTCCTAAGTGGTTTTATCGGTACCTTATGACTTTCGCAAGTAACTCTATAACACAACTAAAGTTTGTTCATTGTAGCCACGGAATTAAAACAAATGATATACAGTCAGTCGGAACAGTGGAATACCCGAATCGATTGTGGGGAAAGGGTGGCTCTTATTGACGAAAGCTAAACACCGTTTTGAAGATTAGGCCGCGAGTCTTCGTACCAAATTTTGCACGTCTTGCATATTTGCATGTAGTGGAATTTTAGAGCAGTTTTAGGCGAAGTATTATTTGAATAGTACACTTTGACTATACTTTTGATGTATTTATCCGATTTCGATCATTTTTTTGTAAGCGTCATTCAAAACTCTGTTAGAGCTTGTGTTTATAGTTTTAATTAATTTAATTGCGGCTGTTAGCCCCGAAATTCTGCTAAGATTAGGCGCATCTTTTGGTACCAAGATGGACTCTCACTAAATGCAACTCATACAGAAGGGACAAGGAAAAGGGGGCAGATGGACGGACAGAAAGAACATCTGACATGGTCCAATCGCTACCCAAGCTACTGACAAGAATTTTTGTTAATGGAACTTATGGTCTGCCAAGCCTTCTTCTGCCTGTTACATACATTACACAATTTTAAAGCTTTTTGTACAGGGTATCCTTTATTCCTTTATTTTCCAAAAATTTGCTCATAAGTGATGCTGCCGCTCTTCTTCATTCTTTAAATTTTATACGATTTACTTTTCGTTTGTTTACAAACTTTCTCTGAGACATTTTCCAGGAAAAGAGCAAGTTTCTCGATTCATGTCGATATCTCACCCTCTTCTCCCCTTGACAGAATTTCGTGACTTACACCCATCACCATAAAAGCTATTGAATCGAATCTTGATACTGCTATTATGCATATGTTGGGGAAACTGATCAAGATCGCGTAGATACTTTTAGGAAAAGGGGTAATAATATGCCAATTTTAGAACCTTCCTCCTATTAATTGCAACAGAAATGTACTTTTTACAAAAAGATTAAAGTCAACATTTATGTTAGAGCCATCAAATTTGGTAGGTAAACTTATGTTAGGCCCATAAGTCAAACAATGTTGGTTTTTTTGCGAATCATCCCCTCTACCCCCGTAACACAGTTATATTTACCCTTCAACGCATCGATATAAAAATTTGCATAGCAATTTGATATTCATGGGACTGCCGGGCAGCGTTCCGACTGTCTGCATCAATTTTTTTTCTTCTTATTTCGATTAAAAATACAATACAATGTATTGACCGAAAACACCGAAAACGGCAGCAGCAATATTAGTAGTAAGTTTAATAAACCAAAAGGCTTTATCATGCAAAATAGTAGAGAATTGCGAGAGAAAGTGTCTGAATTTCGAAAGAAACGGCCGCCGAAGAGGGGGGCACCTAAACCCAGATATGGTTCGTCGTTAATATAATTTCAGTCTTGAATTTGCAACGATGAGTTCGACCCGAAGCTTGTCTCGATTTTGTTTTACTAAAATATCCGTCCCCATTTTCCTTTCTGTCCACTAAGACTTCTTTTGCGGGATCTGCAAAATAAATGGAACGACTCTAAGTAATGAACGAATTTTAAAAAATTATAAAAAGATTTTTTTTAAAAAAAACCGTTATTCTTCACTAATGCAACAGATGTGCGTATAGTGGACGTAGCGGTCAATCCAAATAATCATGAATCTAAACGCACTGCGTTCAATCCTGGCCCAAAGGGTTTTCTTCGAAGAGAAGTAGATTATTACTCCTTACAGTAGTTTCTGCCATATTTCCTGCCTTGACAGCAGAACTTATTTGAGTTTCTCTCAGTGCATAGACGCAGAGGACTGGCAGAAAAGACACAAGTAGCACAACACAAATTTTGGGTATTTTGCCAAGAGGTTCTATGATAACTGTGCTTTACAACGACTTTGCTGCAAATATGTCAGAAAAGATTTATGGCCAAGTTTAAAGGAAAATACACACACACACACACTCATATGAGGTTTGCAACAATTTGTGCGTTTTTATAGATACTGCAGCTGTGTCGCAGCAAGAGAAAAGAGACAGATCAACAGAGACAGTTTGTTGTGTCTGTCTGTCTGTCTTTCTAGGCAAACAAATGTAGTTTTAAATCGGGCTTAGCTCGTTCTTCTCCAACGGCTTTAAGATGCTCGACTGACTCTCTGGCTGAATGATTGACACTGATTTGTTTAAATAAATGTGCCTGGAATTGCCAAAAGGTTTATTGATTTTATAGTTATATTGACTGCCGTTATTTTTTGTACCTAAGTTGATGGCAGGGCATTGGCCAAAGGCAATGAAAAAACACTCACGCATACTTACATAGAGCTATAGACCAGTATTTGACATGCATGTGATTGATGATTGATGTCAAGCAAAGGCCAAGTCACGGGCATGTGGCCAACTTCGTTTGGCTTGTTAGTGGCCCGCATATTAATGTATGGCCATTTTACATGTTTATTGCCAGCACGAGCAAATAGTTTACTATATGATTCGTCTCGTATGTGAAACTAATAGTTTTGCAAATACTGATGATATTAAATCGATTGTTGTTCGAAAGCTAGTTGGTTACAGTTATGTAAAATAAAGCTTATAAATCTAATATTTGTCTCATGGTAAAATCCACGTTGAATGTTACGCATACGCCTTGTGTTCAGTGCATAAAATATCGACAGAATCAAACCAACGCAAAACTGTAAGCACTTTGATAACATAGCCAGCACTTATGACACTCACTGAAATGATTCTCATCAAAAAGTTAGACAAAGCAGTTAAACTATGGTGCTTGCAGAGTTCCTTCATAGAATACTACCTCCCTCAAAATATGTGAAACTTCTTTTCTCAGCATACAAAAAAGCGTTGTATGTATTTCATTGATTGATTGAATTTATTAACAAACTAAATCAACAGTAATCGTAGCATTCTAACGATTTAAAACCAAAACGAACTTAAAGTAACACTCATTCAGCCAAGTATTGAAATAAACTTCCCTGTAAAAGTAGCATTCATTTGTCATGCGATAATTCATTGTCACTTCTTCAGTTGCTACTTGCTGCTGACCAACAAAGTGGCCAAAAGGACTGAACACCAAGAGCATCACGTAATAGTGTCAATCGGTTGATTGAACGAGTGACCAAATGGCCATTGCTCACTGTTTGTGGCCTTATAAATTATCAAAGAAAACGCTTTAGCGTATGGATAATCATTAGGATTTAAGTGTGTGTCCTCTACTGGTTGAGACAAGAACTTGCAACATGTTGCCGACCACCAAGCAAACCTCCCACAATGCGCAGAATAATCAACTGGTATATAGCATGTAGAGAGGATATTCGATGTAATCGATAGACATAAACATGCCAAGCAAGCATCGGCTTTAAATTTAACGCTTTCGTGTGACATTTTTATGTATTGTTCATGATGACCGGATGGCCTACACTTCTGCATACACATTCATGTTTGTGAGTGTGTGCCATTTAATGTGCCATGACAGTGAGTACAACTAATTTTGTTGTACATCTCTGTCTCTGTCCTCCATATGGCTTGTTGTTTGCCTTTTGTATGTCACTTTGTCCATTGAGTTGTCCATTGATGCGAGGCACAAACATTTCACTGTCTATAGCAATGACCATCAGAACATGTCGTTCTTGTAAAGCAAACACCCACACACACCCACACACACCCACACACACCCACACATGAATGACAGGCAGCAAAAATGTCATTATGGCATGTTGCCTTGCCTCATGCCAAGGCAAAAGTTGCTTGCCGGAAGTGCAATGCCGTGACGCACTTCCTTTCATATAGCCGTGCATCAATTCCATTGCTCAACGGAACGAATCGCAATTGTTATACCTTTGGGAGCTACCTCAGCGCGGCTCTGTTCTGCTCGAGTCCACTTTGCATTCATATTTCATGCATCTTTCAGCCGTGTCTCTTTAATGTGTATTGAATAAAAATGGAAGCGCCTGCATCAAGTATCAAATTATTTTGATCAGCATATTTTTAAGTAAAAGGGCATATTTAATTTGCCATGAAATTTGCATTCAACATGAATAATAGTCGAAATCACTATAGAACAGAGTCGACGAAAACATGAAATAGCATCGATCGTGTGTACAATGTAGTTTGTTGTTGTTTTTTTTTGTAATATATATGCGTACACTGCCGGCCACTTGATTAAGGACGCAGAATTTTTTGTGTTTAAAAGTCTATATTTTCAATACTACTGAAATGAAACTCCTTTGGTAAATAAATCAATTTGCAATGCAGCCCAAAAAAATTAGGGATCTATCTGCTTCAGTTTAAAAACTAAAAATATTTTTGTGAACTAACAGTCTTCCGTGTGGTGAGCGGGTTAGAGAATACCACCTCAGCAGGTCAAAGCTTGTCGTATGAGGCGACTAACAATGACACTGGGTTCCTTAAAAGGGTTGTGCGTATGGTTTGGGACTCACAAAGAATGTATTTACGTTAGGCCGTAACCCGATAACTGGTTTTTATGGCCAGTTAAAAAGAAGAACAGCAAAAATAGCTAGCCTGTTTTTGGGCCACTTGATTAAGGACACTCGATTGGATTGGCAATAACTTCTAAAATAAAACACATAGGTTATTGAAATTTCTTCATGTAGTTGAATCAATTCATGATTAAAAGCTATACATATACATACTTGTATAGTTTTCGCTTAATAATTATTTTTCAAAAATTAAAATTCCCGTTGAAGGCTTAGTACAACCCATTTTTTGGTCAACCCTTCGCATTATTTTTATTTTTGAATAGAAAACTAAATATTTTAAACAATATTATAACATAATATAACCATTTTACAAGTTATTAAGAAATTAGACTTTTAAAAAGAACTCCGATTTGGGTAATTTAAATTTTTTTAATTATAAAAATACAAAATATGCTGAAAACTGAAAATAAATAAAAAAGCAACAAACCCACATGGTCGGACGTAAAACTTTATATCAACGCTTTGGAAAGAGAACAAGAGGGTAGCACCTTTGTTTTTGTTAGCAGTGTTCCTTTTTTTTTGTGCCGCATTATGCCAAGTTTAAGAGAACTCACAACTTAATGTTACACTTCTTCCGAGTGTCGCGTGACATTTTAATTATTTTAAATAACCAATTTTTTTCTAACAATTGTGAAGATGTGTGACTATGTTGGAGGAGGGATGCTCCGAAAAAGTGACGTCACAAAGTAAAAATCTGCAATTGAAAATTTGATGTACCCTGTACCCGTTTGACAATCAAATTTCTTTGCAAATTTTTGTATCGATGCTTTAAGGGATATGGGCGTAGTAACGCTAACTGTGCTACGGGGTAGGAGGATGATTCGGGAAAAGGTCAACATTGTTTGGTTTATTAGTCTAACATGTAGTGTAATGTACCACATTTGGTGATAACATAACATTTCTTTAAAAAGTGAAATTCTGTTGCAATTTATAGGAGGAGGCGTCTAAAATTGGCATATTATTACCTATATCTTTCAAAGTTTCTATTCGATCTTAATGATTGCACAAGCACAGTAATAATGTGCATAACTGGGCCAAGTTTCAATCGGGTAGCTTTTATGGTGTAAACCGCGAAAATCTGTCACGGGGGAAAGATATAGATATTATTCGACAAACTTCGACTACAAAATATTTGTAGCTCTAACTTTTATAGTCTCGGAGAAACTTAAAGCAATACTGACAGATGGACCCACGGACGGGCAGGCAGGACAATATCGACGCGACTATTGCTCCTGATCATTTTTGACCATGGAACTTATAGTCTGCCACGCCTCCTTCTGCCCGTTACATACATTGCACAAATCTATAATACCCTTTTACACTTTGTGTACACTTGGGGATCATGAAATTGGGACGATTTGTGACTATAAGGAAAATTTTGCAAATATATTGTAAACCAAAAATGTCAAATAATTTTTTTATATCTACATATATACCATAAACTTTCTTCAAACCCTTGGAGGAAAATTATGTTTGTGATGGTGTTGCATATTATTATGTGTTATGTGATAAAAAAAATACCAAAATAATTATTGTGACTTTCTTCAATCATTTGATTTAAGTATCAAACACAATCTTCAGTTTCGTTTTATATTGCTAAACAAATCTCAGGCCAGAAATCGTAAAATATCTTTTAGACTACATAGCCGCGATATATTTTTACTACAAGTCTCGAGTAAACTAGTCAAAGGTCTTGGCAATGGCAATATGAGTTGTATAGGTTAGAGGTTAAAGTCTTACCAATCTCAAAAACAGGACTAGTAGCTTGAAAACGAAATCAGTAACAGCGTTTCCAGAGGGCGCTGTAATCGGATGTAATACAGAGACATAGCCGCACTTTCGTGTGACTTTTTATTGTCAATCTATTTTTTTTTAGAAATGAACTGATTAAAATAAATCAAACTTGGATAGCGTCTGCAGTTCTTCTTCATTGTTAGAGTAGCTCGTGGCACATAACGCAGAACCGAGTCAAGGAAAATATCAACGATTTTAAACTCTTTGAAGGATAATGAGTAAGAACAGACTGCTCGAGTGAGCAACCACATTATTGAAGCCGACCAGCCAAAACTGTTAATTATTCGATGATAATGTGAAACTGCTACAGTAAAAACTTAACGAACCAACAAAATGCAGTACAATTAGTTTTAAATTTTGTGCCTAATTTAGTCATCTACGAACAATCTCGATCAATCTCCAAGAATATATACACTTTGGTGCACCAAAGTAAGTTTTAATTTCTCACTTTTTTGGCGCGCTTCGATTTGATTTTGTCATTAAAAAGTTTTTAGCGAAATAATAAAGTTTGTCAGCGCGCGCAATGCAGGCCACCTCCTCACACTGCGTTATTGCCGTTGAGATATGATCTCCCCAATGGGCTGCGTTGAACGCAAAAAAAGTTTTTATGTGCCTGGCAAAATGTGCAAGGACATCGGTGCGCACGGTGGCATGCGCCAGCAAAGCGGAAGCGGAAGGAACCGGAAACAGCAGGCAAGGAAATTACAGATAGGCAATGGGCGTTAGGCCTTGGTCACAGTGCTACCAGCGGAAAACACAATCCCATCATGCTTTTGGACAGGCACAACATGGCCAGGCACGCAAATGAAGCTGACAGACGGTGTCAAGCAGAGTACAGTAAGTAGAGTCTAAGCCAGAGCCAGAGCCAGTCGAGCATGTAACATGTTTTTTATGGCCGGACCATAATATCCATGTGTTTGGTTCTGTGTTTACATACATTTATCACTTCGATAAGGTTATTCAGATTCGTTTGTAGTACAAATTGCATTTGAATAAGATTTAGTGCTAATGATGTAAGAGGTTTCAATATATATGGTAACGTATATCAATTTTACTTAAACTATTATGTTTTCAATATTTTATATATGCCGCTTGACTATGTTAATGTCGTTGTAGAGCTCATAGAGTTATTCGTTCCATCGAATGCAGTAGACATTGCCAACGCGTAATGGGCTAAAGAACTTACGAAATACTCTCCACTCAAACGCTATAAGGGAATTTTCAGCAGACTGGACCATCACCTATGCTTCAGCGCCACGAAGAAAGCGGGAAGGACGAGCGTCTTATAGAGTGTTAATTTCGTCTGGCGAGAGTTGTCTCTACTACGTATTTGCGACCATTTGAGGCCAAAGAAACACATATAAGCAAGAGTAATTCTCCGCTTGATCTCATGCTGATATCTTTCTTCATTGGGACGGTGGTTTTTACCATCAATCTATGAGTCCAATCGCGGCGACTGCTCGAAGAAAACAAATACTTTGTTTTGCTCTCATTTTCAGACAGACCTACTCTGGAAGATCTTCTTTAAATAGCCGCAAAGGTTCCAATAACTGCTCGCTTAGTACAAACAATGATATCGACATCATCTGCGTCCTTCCGCAACACATTCTCCATCAAAAGTTCAAGATTCTGCAGGAGACGCAACCGCTTTGTATGAAGCCTCGGATGCAAATGATTCGGAGAAGCTCTTTCAACTTTATATGCAACAGAAAGCAGACTGACACCACGGCGGCTAGCGCACACCGTGGTTATATCCTTTTTGAGGACGGGGCAGAGTATCTAGCCATATTCTGCAAAATAATGCAAGCACCCTACCAACTTATTGCGCCAGTCTTGAAAAACTCTGCAGGCAGGAAATCTGCCCAAAAACTTTGTTGTTCTTTAGCCACTAAATTGCGCCTAATAGGATTTACACTTTTATGATCTGATCTAATCGTGGTTTACCGTAATGCAAGTTGGTGCACTTTTAAATATGCAATCAATTAACAATGGGACACAGCATAAGAATAACGGAGGCGGAAAAAGCCACAAATTCCACATTGCAAGATGAGAACATTGATGGTAAACAATCAGATGTCTCCGAAAATGGAACGAAGCAATGTTATTGTTGAGATTCAACTGACAAATCGAGACTACTGAGGAGTGAAAACGATTTATTTTTTAAAGTTCGATGTATCTAACAAATTTTAAGTGGTTCTAAACGCTAAAAATGCATTAAAAAGTTAATATAGTCACATATAGAGAGTCGCAAGAAGTATGGCTTGGAGCACATTCATTATACAAACAAGTGACGTACAGTGTTTGTTTTTTTTTAAAAGAAGCCAATTTGAACTGTCCAGATGAATTTGGTTTGTTTCCGGACTGTGGTCACGAACATCAGACAATGCCCCAATTCAGAAGTCTACGTCAATATTAATTAATATTGAGCAATGTGGAATATAGCTTTCGAGCATTAGCCGTCCTAACCATCAGGTATGAAGGGTTGGTCGATTTTAGGTTAATAAGAATTGACAATGGCCAAACATCCATCGAGTCAAAATGAAATCACTTTGTGACTATCTCTTACGCCGGATCATCAAATTACATGCTTAAGGCAAATGAAACAAATATAGTGATCAGCTGAAACTATATTTTATGCCAGTATTCAGTATACAGATTCAGTTTTCGAAGCGTTCCAGATAATTTTTTCTAACGAAAATTTGTCATTCTAGTTAAGAACAAAAACGTGACTGTAAAAGAGATAGGTTCCTAATATCAATAGCGGATATCTTAAATTTGAGGCCCTTTTCTAATAAACAAATTCGTGTTCAAAGTTACGGAAATGCATTTTTTTTAAAACGCAATTGTTGGGTTCCAAGTGTTAGCTGAAGAATTTGCAGATGCCTCAAGTGATTGAGCCGCCTTAATTTCCATTCATATGTTAATTACTTGTATAAGGCATTTCATGCTTACTCCAATGTACATTAATCCCCGGATTAAAGTGTTGCCGGGCTGTAATGCAACTGTCACACGCCCCTTAACTGAATTATAGGTGCATGCAACTGCCATTTTGTATTATTCAATCAACGCATTACAACTTCGTGCAATGGCACCACACGACGTATACGCAATGCCAAAACCAGTCACGCAATTTATCAATACACTAACTTAACAACTGTGTGCGTGATACTCTAGTGTGTATGTGTGAGTACACGTGTGTGCATGTGTGAGTACACGTGTGTGTGAGTGTTGAATTGCTACGTTATGAATTACATTTCAATATGCTTCAACGTGTTCATCATTTATTAAACTAGCTTGGCGCAGTGCCATACAAAACGCCAATCGAGGGCAGAGCATCGTCGACATTCACGACATCCTTGACGATATTTGAAGGGAGAGTTGAAAGGCAGGAGTAGAGCAGCAAGTGCATAAAGTTGCAGGATGTTTGACTACTGTACAGCCAGTTCAGTTCTGTGGCAAGTGCCGTTTGCAATTTCCGCTTGCAACATTTGTCTAAATGGAAATTTATGCAGTGCTTGGCATAGTTAATGCTTTATTTATTAGTGTGTGTGAGAGTACACGTGTTGCCAGCAGCAACTAAGCTTGGCCTAATGATGCAGTCATTCATGCATTCATTTCTTCATTCCTTCATTCGGTCTATCAGTCATTCATTGATTCACTGATTCATTCATGAATTCTTTTCTTTTGCTTTTCCGATCTTAATTAATGGCCTTTCCTCGATTGGTTTTTGGCCAACCACCGTAACCCACATTAATCATACGCTACGTTAACCAAAATTCACAAACAATAATGATTACCTTTTTCTTTTTGCAGCTTGTATTTTCTATTTTATTTCAGTTTTTTTTTGGCTGTTCGTAAACAGCTTTTAAAAAACTTTTGGCAGCAAACTAAAACTTTTAGATGGCCACGCCATTTTGCTAAAGTTTTTCTCATGCTGCAGTTGCTGCAGTTGCTGCAACTTGCGGAAGTAGTTCTTTTTACACCCTATACACATAATGTAAGAGCGTATTATTGATTTGTGAAGTGTATGCAACAGGGCGAAGAAGGCGTGTCAGACTTAACTTCCATGGACGGGAATGATCAGCATTGATTCCTCTGTCCTTATGAACAACTAGATCTTACAAAATTTTAGATTTTGTAAAAATCATTCTATTAAAGAATGAAATCAATTTTTTTGTGATAAGATGTCGACGATCTGTGAGTGGAAATCATAGTAACGCTTACTCTGTTATCATTACACTTCGCGAAAGAGATTTTACTCTTTTCATACTAGAAAACAATCTCTTTACAGTAACTGTTGTTACTGAAAGTATAGCCAAATGGTAAAAAGTAGAATACTTCAACAGTTTCAAGCCCTCAGTTGAAGAGTCAATAGGCTATATTTTCACACACCACAACTATACTCAGCTTACACATCTCGCACTCGTTCGCTCTACTTACATTAGGAAATCCTGAAAGAAGCGGTTGGAAACTTCGTAGAAGATCTGCAGCTAGTAAAAAAGTGATCAGCAGTTTCTCGAATTTGTCGAAGAGAATTTATTTATAGCAGAGATAAAATTTAGCGACTTTTCTTGAAGAAACACCGACAGTAAAAGATTCAAACTGATCAACGCTCACTATGAAATCACTTTTTGGAATCGATAAGGATAGGCTGTTGGCAATGCACTTGAATAGTTTCATGAATGCGATAATACTGTCAGGTCTTTCAATAAACCTTGTCATACAAGGCAAAGAAGTCATTGCTTTTGAATCGAGTTACAAATTGCAAAGATTGACATGACACGTGGACTGGGTTGAATAAGAATGTTATCATATTTGTTTTTGTATTTGAGATTCGCTTCGTTTTATGAGGTACTTAAAGTGAATTCTCCGATTTTTACTATGTCTGCATTAATTTGTTCGCGGAGAAAGGCTTTGGGGATCAGACTCTGTCTTTAAAGAATGTTTATAAGTGGTACAACGAATTCTAGTCTGGCCGCGAGTGTTTTGAGAAGAATTTGAAGAACATCACGTCAAGCAAGTCAATGAAAATTGTCGATTGATTATTAGAGACGTCTCTGATTATGGATTTGGGTCGGTGCAAACCATTATGAAGACCGAATTGGTCCTGTGAAGAGTCAAATCTCGATTGGTACCATTCAACATTGAATTCAATTTTTTCGAAAAAGAGCGTCGTTTTATCGTCTGTGAGAAATACTTTCATCACTGGACTCAAAACTCAAAAAACCGCTCCGGAGACAGCGACTTAATATCGCTTCATACTCAGTTTTTTCCGGTCACCCTCAAGTTTTGAAAATTTCGTGAACATCGGTATTCTTCCACACGAACCGCTAAGTATCTTTTGTCAAATGAAGCATGAACACGATTCTCTTTTCTATATGAAGGTAACGAATGTCACAGCAATCCATTCGTTGACCATTTTTTGATTTGACCTAAAAGTTTTCGGCCACAGTTCTCAATAGGCCCATGTGCCTGAAATTTATTTTATATTTTTATAAGAGTTTCTTGAATTAGAAATGCAAACAAACCCCTGCTTTTTTTCATTCTCTTTGGCACGTTGGGTATATGATTGGGACGAGATATCGCTGTACTTCCCGGCTAATACTGGGAGAAATCTTTGTGTAATTGCCGCAAGTGTATGCAAACTTCGGCGAGACATTTTGTCTTCTTCATTCTTGACATTTTTTGTTTTTGTTGCTATTTTACTCATTAACATTTTTTTTATGCTCATCTGAATTGTTGTTGCCTACTTTATAGCACCATTTGTGTTTAGTTTCCTTAATTAAAATAGATTAAGTTGGGCAACTATTTAATTATTTTGCAGAGATTTAACGAATCTTAAATTCAAATGCAAGCTGCATTGACCTAATTTTGAATGCAAGCCGTTTATGATAATTCACTTATTCCTCACTTGATGCAATTTGTTAAACACAAATTGCCTTTTGGCTTGTTTACCTGCATAAATAGTTGGTTTTGCAGACAGAAAAGCAAATACAACAACTGCATAATACATTTATGTGCGGAACAATCACCCTGCAGGAAATCGGTCTACTAATAACAGTCTCAACTGGTTGTAATTGCAGTTGTAGTCAAGTAGTAGCGGACTGGTTCAAAAAAGTATTATGGCGGGATAGGAAAAAACAGTTACGGAGAGAGCGCTGTACTCGGAGCTCTCACTGTTTATTTGGGTTCGCTCAATTTCTCTGAATGAGTCTTAGCACGTTGTGTTTTTCAGCTCTTTGCCTGTTATTGTTTGTGTAAATTGAAGAAAATTGTGTATACACAAGAAAAATTACAAAAAGAATGGTACTGCACAAAATATGCGTCATTAGGCGTCAAAATGCAAAGTGTGAAGTTGTGCGAAATTGATAAGTGCTGGTAGTATTTTGTGTTTTTAACTCAACATTAATTTATTATAGTATTTACTAAAGCAATTTTACTTTATGCAGATGAATTTGGAATGATGGAGTGTTTTCAGAGAATAATGTAAGCCAAAAATACATACATATGTACATACTAAGTACATTAAAATTGTTTTAAATGCTGACTCTTCCATTTAGTAAATAAAAGGTGTCTTAAATTTATTCTTTTATACATTTGTATGTAAAAAAGTATATTTCAAATTTGCTTGTTTTTTATTTTCAGTGCTTTAAGTCAAGGTGCCGAGCAAACCGTAATTTTATACTACAATTTTAAATAATTAAAGCATTAAATGATTATTAATAAAGTCAAAATAAATGGATAAAATATAATTTTAAAAGAACACTGTACTTGTTTTATATACACTTAATTTCCGATATGAAAGATATTAGGAGCATTCCACAAGTACCAGTAGTGGTTTGCAACAATACACAGCGAACTGGTATGCATCCATGACCCAAGTACTAGTCATATGCCACTCGAAACCAGCTCCTATGACAGCCCTCATTTTCAAACAAAAATACTAGTATTGAACCATATTTACATTCTCTTTTTCTGGCTTAAAAGTGATTTCGTACTAGTATGGTTTAATAGCGCAAATACACCCCAAACGGGTAGGTTGCCATTGCCCATTTACGAGTTCCAAACCACTCGCAACCAGTTCCTATGACAGCTCCGTGTTAAATATACCACTTGAAGTCAAACAAAAATACTAGTTAAGGACCATAAAATCATCCCTTTTTTCTGGTTCAAAAGTGGTCTCTAACTAGTATAGTTTCCTACAGGGCAAGTATGTGTATATGTATGTATGTGTGTATGTTTGTGTGTATTGTGTATTATATAATTTCTGTTGGCTGCAAAGCGGCTTACGCATTGTATGACCATTGCGGTCGCGCGTCATGCATAATCGGTGGCAGCTGCCAATGCTGCCGTTGCTCCTCTGCCGCTCTTCTGCCGCTCCTCTGTCGCTCCGGCCGCTGCCATTGTGGCTCAACATGAATCAATTAAAGTGACTTTGGGCTTTGGCTATTTGACAGTTGCGACTTAGTGGCATAAATGGTGGCCAAACAAAGACAGCAACTGACAAGCAGAGGCAGCCCGTTATGTCTATAAATAAATACTTTTTAATGGTATCCAAATAATTCAACTTGGCTTTTTTGCTTAACCCTTTAAACATGGCGTATGTGTCTTCTTCTTGTTTGTTTTTTATCGAGTGAAGTTTCCGGTTTTTGGCTGTAGAAACTGCGGCTATACGCACAGGAATAAAATAAAAAGATGTGATACAGAAGGCCGAGCGGTGGCCAACAGTGGAATGTCCTGAGACAATTTTTCTGACAAAACATAATATGCGTTCAGGGATATGGAAAACATCAAGGTAAATGTGTTGGTGGGTTTTGTGTTTTGGCAACACTTTTCTTGAAAAATAGTACTATTTATTTATTCATCAATATCTATTTTGTCCCCTTCAAAGTAGTTCCCTTCATTTATAATGCACTTGTGCAAACCACATTTCCAACCCTCGAAGCACTTCTGATATGTTATGTCCTTTCATGGGTCTTCTTAGTTTTGGGAGAGGCATCAACGTTTCTTAAAGCTACTCTCGAGCGCTCGCATCAAAACAAAGTTGACTCCCTTTTGATTAATGCAGATCCGCTAGGACAAGGCGACCGTAGTCTTTGGAGCTTAAAAGTACTTAAAACGACTACCAATAGTAAGTGCTCCCATCCGTGCCGCTAACGGCAGTTGGTGTCGTTCTGATCAAGCCCGGGCAGACTCTTTCGCTTCGCATTTAGAAGAACGTTTCAAGCCTCTAAACCTAAACACCAGTTATGACGAGGCCCAGACCGATGCAGCTATTACGTCGCCCCTCCAAATGGATCTGCCAATACGTCCCATTTCACCGAGATATATCATGAAACAATTTCAAGCTCAGAAACCCAAAAAAGCACCTGGCTTGGACAAAATTGGTGCAAGAGTGGCCAAAGCGCTACCAATGGCGGGGATCCTCGCCCTTACCAAAATTTTTAACGCGATTTTGCGTCTGGCTTATTTTCCGCAGGAGTGGAAATGTACCCAGATCGCAATGATCCTTAAGCCATGCATGTAAGTAACAGACATGTCATATCAGCCAATAAGCCAAGTATTTGAAAGAATACTTTTGGATAGAATTATAGCAGCAGGTAAATCGGACACACCCATTCCAGACCACCAGTTTGGTTTTCGCACAAGGCACTGTACACCAGAGCAAGGGCACCGTGTAGTGCAGCATATTGCAAACGCATTCGAGAGAAAACAATTCTGCTTAGTAGCTTTTATAGACGTGAAGCAAGCTTTCGACCGTGTCTGGCATGAGGGGCTTCTTCAGAATCTCAAAATGGCTCTACCTGGCCTACACTACCTGCTTCTAAAGTCCTACCTGGCTAACCAGTCATTCAGAGTCGCTGTCAAAGATGAATTATCAAATGAGCACACTATTACAGCCGGTGTACCGCAAGGCAGCGTCCCCGCCCCTTTCTTGTACACTATATAGACTGCTGTTATGCCATCGCCAGCGATTGACCGAAATGGGGAGAGACACATGATTCTAGCCACTTACGCTGAAGACTCAGCAGTTTTAGCTTCAGCTTCTAACCTACAAGAAGCCTCTAATAATCGGTACATGGGCTAGGCGATGGAACATACAGCTTAATGGTGAAAAATCCAGCTGCGTCTTTTTTTCCCTGAAGGCTGGACAGTGCCCCACCATTTTAATGAATGGTTCTCCAAGTCCAATAAAAATATCCCAGCCTTATTTGGGAATTCATCTGGATTCAAAGCTACAGTGGGGCGACCATATTCGCGCTATAACATCGAGGTGCACAGCAAAAATAGCCAAAGGCTTATAGGCAGCAGTAGTAAGCTCTAGACCCGCAACCAAAACCACGTTGTAAAAAAGCCTTGTGGTGCCCACTTGGACGTATGGCATTCAGGTTTGGGGTACTGCCGCACACGTACATTCAAAACCGGAACATACACCGTGACCTCGGCATATCATTTGTGGGCGATACTCTAAATAGCCTTCGCATCCAAATTTGCTTCCTCAAGCGCTAGCTAGGCATCAACCGAGAAGACGGCTGAAACGCCTGCATCCAGCTGATCTGCCTAGCAGAAGAATAATTTAAACGTAACCTTCATTTGACTTAGTATTTCTTAGTGTAAACTAATGTAAATTATAAAAATATTCCATTAATTGTATAAAATTTTGTAAAAAATATTTGTTAATTAGTGTGTAATTTTTGTGATAACCATGTTACAATGCAGTAATATGTTATAGTCTTACTCAAAAAATCATTGTTATGTTATACCGTGTAATAATGTAAAATATTGCAAAAATTGGATTAAAGCCTCTTTTCTGGCTGATTGCTTTTAAAGTCAGTATGGAAAAAATCCGGTAAATACGGTATCTTAGACATAATTTCGATGCTGTTTTTGGCCAAAATTTCACAAAATCTCAAGTTTTTTTGGTGTAAACTAAGCTATTTTGAAAAAGGGTTTGATGCCACACATTTCATGCTCAAAACATTAGTTTCAGATCAATCCATTTATGTATAGCAAAAAATCACTAAGCACACCCAAGCCTTTATGCCCTTCAAAAACAAACTGAAATTTCAAAATGGTTTATGATAAAAAAAAACCAAATTTGAAAATGTCACATAATTTTTTAAGCAAACCTTATATAAGGTTTCCAAATCTCCGAAAATTTTAATGTGTCTAGAAATGTTGTGTATGTGGAAGCAGTAAGAGAGGCAGAGAGTTACCGCGTTTCGGCCTGATGTAGAGTCTTCACTGCTTTGCTTGCGCCTGCTCCAATTGGTAGTTAGCTGACTTAGCCAGCGGAGTCGCAGGAATACGTTAGTCGTTGCCAACGCTCAAAAATAAAAAGATCTTAGGGATTACTTTCCGCTGAAACACTCCAAGGGCAGTTTCATCAAACTGCGTCATCTCCCATCCTTCAGCGCCATAAAGCAAAACGGCAATGATGAGCAATCTTATAGAGATTTAGTTTCGTATATCATTTATTTGCCTACTGAAATCATCAATTTACAAAAAATCTTGATACCTACGAAGGAAATAGAAGAAGCTTATTATAAGAAATGTATTTTCATATCTTTTTTGAACAAATAGTTGAAAGACCTTCAGACAAGTTTTTTTCTTATCGTAAAATCCTTTCTCAAATCAAAATATCGGTCAAAATGCGTAAAACTTGATGCAAAAGAGCTAAATAGAACTTATAATACTTTTGGAGCAGAATGGCCGAATGACGTTATGTGCACAACTGAAATTGCGTTTAAAGCCGAAATAAAAATTAGGAAAAGGTAATTTTTCCATATTACGAATAAAAGTTCTATTAATATGCTACTAATGTGCTAATGCTGATCTTTATATTCTGCTTCCTATATTTTTGTCCAAAACCTGCCCGAAATTTTTTTCTGCGTTCGCGCCTGATTTTGAAAATTCACCTTTTTTTGTTATTCTAAAGTAATTCAAATAAGAATTACAAAAATTATGTTCAATATTCTTCTTGGATTCAATAAATTGATTCTTTGCGAACATTTCAACACCCATTTGAGGAAAATCGGTACCGAAATGACTAAGCTATTAGGGAATATCGGATAAATCTCACAATCGACAGTTCTATTGAATTTCAGATACAACCAAAAAAATAAGGTAAGTGTTAGTCATACGCTTTTAACAGGGCTTTGTTGCATAGTGTAATATTTCAAATATAAACGCATATTTCTAAGGCTTACTTATTTTCAGTCTGTTGCTGAACATGAGAATGTTAACATTAACAGACTTTTAAAGAGCTTTTAACTCACATTGCATTCGCTCGTAGTACGCTTTGCTTTCGGGCGCCATCTATCGTTTAAAAGTCAACTTACAAGAAAGTATGCTTAGATTTGTTTTCATTAATATTAAGTACAACAAAAAAGTTGATGGTGCATATTTTAAATTAGCCCGATTAAGTAGCATGTTTTACATTCAGTACGTTTTTAGTAAAGATATTTCGGTGTGCACAACAAGTCTGTGTTTTCTGATGACAGTTTTAATAAAATTTACTCACGAATTCAGCCTCTTTTTCATTAATAACATTTCACGAATTTTTAGTTTGTTACAATTTTGTGTTTTATTAGTTTCAAAAAATTATTATAAAGAAATTAGCGTATAAAATATGTAATTCAATTACCATACATAAATTTTAAATTTATAAAAAGCAAAAAATGAAATCAATTTTTTTTTATTTAATAGCTACTTAATAAAAATATCAACTTAAAGCACTTGTCAACAATTGCTTAGGTTACGTTAATTCAATGTCATAATAAATATCATAAACTTTTTATATACAAAATTCAGGTTGCCATAAGCGCAATCCATGTTAACAATTTGTGTTTGTTCCGCCAAACAAGCTAAATTCAAATTGAAGCTCGGAGTAGTTACATATATAAATTGTAGATACATTTAATTGATATATATTTATAGTATATAAGTGATATACATAGTATGTATGTATATATACATATTGTAGCTGGCTAGCCTTAACTGCAGCTTGGACGTGTTCTGGGTTTTTTTTTTTAATTTTTAACTTTAAGTGGAAGCTTCTAAATGCTAAACGTAAACAAAAAGGCCAACGCATTGTGCAAAAAGGTACTTGGGGAGGCGTGGTCATTTATGTATGTATATATCTATAAGCCGTCTACGCCGACGCTGATGCCGGCATCGCACCATTAGCCGCCATGGCCACGGCATTACGTGCCAGCACCGTGCGTAGACGCTCCTGCAAATAATCACAAATGGAGCTGTATTTCTGCTGCCGCGCCAGCTGCAGCGCCGTTAATCCTTCCTGATTCTTTTGCAGCACATCGCTTCCAGCGGCTACTAGCTGCTTGCAGACCGTCATGTGTCCAAACATGGCAGCAGCATGCAAAGCCGTTTCTCCATTGGGCAGCAGGCCCAGATTGGGGCGATACTTTAGCAGCACTGTAATAACAGCTGCATGTCCTTTATGTGCCGCCTTAAACAAAGGTGTGGCACCATCGCAGCGCACAGCATCCACATTGGCGCCATTCTGTAACAGCATTTTGCATATGTGATCATGACCCATTTGGGCCGCTATCCACAACGGAGTGGCGCCATCTATGCGTTTGATATCGATTTGAGCATCGGCTTGAATCAGCAGCGATAAGACCGTACGATGTCCATTCTGGGCGGCAATAAACACGGGCGTGGCACGGTCCTGCAAACAGTATAAAAACAAGTTGTAAATGAGTGTTTGCAAGAAAATTCATATTGTCACTACCTTCATGCAGGCGTTCACATTGGCGCCCGAGTCCAGCAGCTCTCTGACAATCTTTACATGACCACCTTGGGCAGCCACAAAAAGGGGCGTGCCACCATCCACTGAAGCTGTATCTACGCTGGAGCCCGCTTTCATTAAAATTTTGACCACATCCAAGTGGCCACCTTGTGCAGCGAAAAACAAAGGTGTGGTGCCTGTAGAGCGGCGTGAATTAGGATCCGCACCTTGATCTAAAAGCTCCATGACGCAATATGTGTGTCCTCCAGCGGCAGCCAATATCAGTGGTGTTGTGCCATCCTGTAAGAGTAAGCAGAGAAGGGTTATATTTGAGTAAATTGAGTTATGGAATTAAGTTATATCTATGATTAAAGAAATGAAGTGGATAAGGGAATGATTTACAGAGTTGCTCGAACCTCAAAAAGACGGAAAACAGGAGCAGAAAGGAATCAAAATGGTAGTGCGAAACTGTGTCATCTTATATGGCCTCTTCTCCAATTGAGTAATAAACAGATAAATTCAATCGAAAATTTAAGACTGAGATTTAACTGACGCAAGAAACGCTGCCCAGAAAAGAAATTTAACATCAAAGATACGAATCGGCGACGCTTTTAAGAAGCAGATCTCAAATTCCGATTATATCAAAGCATCGATTCCAAATATATCAATGCGAAACAAACTGGAACTTTAACTTTAGGCACGCGACCACGAGCCAATGGAGTTTGGCAGAATCGATCTAAAAATCTAATTTAACAAAAAAAATAAAAGACATATGTAAGACTTTCGAAAACTCAAAGTCATAAAGTTTCCCAAGTTTGTCACAAAGTTTGTCATGTTCTGGTCATGAACTGCTGGCTTAGGTGATTTGGTGCCAATCGCTGGTTCCATGAATCAAAGTCAATATTTAAGTATATTAGATGATCATCTATTATACTCAGGGTATAAGCTGTTAGGGAATAAAGTAAAATATAACAAAAAAAAAAACCAAAACCAAATCAGCATCAAAGGACTCACATCCCGGAAGTAGCATATAAAAAGAAATAGAAGAAAGCGAAATACTAAAAGAAAGAAGATGATATATCTCATTATAGTTAAAACAAAGAACTCGAAAAGGATCATGCATCGATGACACCAAGAGTTAGTTTATGCAGAAATGAAATACCTTGGCATATCCTATGATTAATTATTGAAGACAATTTTATAAAGCGAAGCTTATTTGGAGAGGAAGAAAAGCGGATGTTGGGAACCCAATTTACGAAGGGCAACAGAAAAACACCAAGATCAGAAACAGTTGAAATACGTTCAAAAATAAAGGAACCTAATGAGTAACTGATAATTTAAAATTCTGTCCGATAATGTTATAACCTTACATTTTGCATTGCTAAGAAATACACCTAAATCGTTCTGTACATGCGAATACATTTCATTATCAGGCAATGACATACAAAGTTCTACATCGTCCACATACATAAGTATACGAGACGACGATATGACCTGTGGGGGGTCATTGATAAATAAGACAAAAAGAAGTGGACCTAGATGGCTACCCTGAGGTACACCAGTTATAACATGGTTTAATTAAGCCTCGCAACCCTAGATAGGAAGATATCCATTTTACAAGACATGAAGGAAATACCAAACGGAAAAGTTTAGTTGCAAAATGCTTATGATTAACAGAACTAAATTCCTTGCTGAAGTCCGTGTAAATGAAATCACTTTATATTTTAATGAATCAGGTAAGAAAATTCTAATAGATTAGAAGAAGTTTCACAAAGCCCTGTAGGGAGTCTAATATTAAAGAACTGCAGTAGTCTTCCAACTTTAATGTGACAATCCTTCCAAAAATCTTTGGGATTGATAAATTGATTACACCGAAGCTCTCAATATTGTAGTCCATAAGTAACTGTAACTAAAGTCGATGCAATATAGTTAGAAGAATAAGTTGACAGACTGGAATAATGTAGCGAAAAAGATGATTAATGATTGAGTAATGAGGATTTACGCCTGGAGTTATCAATCGAGGTAAACGGCATTAGATCAATTCGGAAGTCAACTCGACTGCGAAATATATTATTAATATAACATGGATAAATGCATTTTTTTGGCGTGCCTTCTTCTAGACGTTTTACTGACATAACCTACTCCTTACGCTTTGAATCTTCTTCTTAACTGGCCATAACAACCCGTTATCGTGTTACGGCCTGATGTAAATACATTCTTTCATTGGAATTGTGATTTTACATGGTGGGTTCCAAACCTTACGCACAACCCTTTTAAGGCCTCTGGTGGCTCTACTGATCTCGAAAGAATTCAGTGTCATTATAAGTCGCCTCATACGAAAAGCTTTGACCTGCTGAGGTGGTATTCTCTAACCCGCTCGCCACGCTTTGAATACTAGTAGTAGTCTACTTTCCAAATTCATTCGAGTGGATATTGGAAACTAATCAGAGTCTCTAAAAAACTGACAAAAAATTGCTATTTGATTGGATTTTCAAAATTTTCCAACAGCTTTATTGAAAACCATACATAATACAAGTTGCATAAAAAGAGTTTCCAATTTACGATTTCCTATGCAAGAAAAGAAAGAGCATACGAAATGTAGCAAAGTAACAAGTGAAGGACAACTTCAAGCACTATATAATCTTTTATATTTTTATGCATTTCAATTACATAAACTTACTAAAACAATTCCTCAAATCGTCAAAGCGTAACCCATGCGACTTGAAAGATTTCAACTAGGCAAACATTGCAAAATAGTAAGCCAAAACTTTGGCTATTAAGCCAGCACCAAACATGGCCAACACTTTGTTTATCAAACTACGCACCAGTTGGCAATGAAGCCACTACTGCAGTTAAAAGCAAATGCCAAAAAACATAAAACTGAAATTAAATTTCACTTGCTGGCAAACTGGAGCGCACAAATGTCAGTTGTTTGGGAAAGCGGCTGGAGAAGAGGGGAATGAAGACTGTCAGTTGGTCAGGCATTTCACTAAAGGGCACTGCACAGGCCCATAGACCAATAGTTTGACAGACTGACTCAATGACGGACTGACAGCTAACAGTTTCTCTATTTACCAACTGTTGTGGTACGTGACTTGCCTTCACTGGGACACAATTGCAACAAGCCATTTGAGATTTGCGATTGGCGATTTGATTTCGCCCGAGCACGCAAAACCAAAGCAAATCAAATGACAGTTTACGCTATTAAAAGCTCAATTAAACAATTTGCCAATAAATGCAATTTCATTAAGTGATTAACTATTAAACGAACAACTTACCTCATCTTTACAGTCCACATGAACTTTGCCGCTGTCCAAAACACGCTGAAGTGCCAGCTCATCGCCGCGCAAAGCTGCTAAATGCAGCATAACATCCGAGGGGGTTTCTTTCTGTAAGTATTCCCCAGAAAAACTCATCAATTAAGAAATCATTAACAACAAAAGTGCTTTCACAGCTGTCCAAATACACCATATATCACATGTCATATTTACGCTAGACTTTTACACTCTTCTTAGCAGCTACCTTAAGTAATATTCTATATAAGACGGCAGCCTATAAATAAGTACTTGATGTACAAAGTGAGTAACATCATACATATGTTGCTTGACTTTGTCATTGTTGCCCCTGATGCCTCACACATCATTGTAATTAGGGACAAGCGATTATGATGACGACGTCGACAACCACAGCAACGTCATAATGATCTTGTTGTTGTTGTTGATGACGTTCACATGAAGTGTCCAGCAACAGCGGAAAACAAGCAGCGGAAGTGGTGCCACTTTGCTTGCATTTTTTCCACAATGTTTTGTTGCAAGTCTGACATAGCATGTGTGTGTTAACCCTTATGTGGTCCATATAGAACTTATAATTCAAGCAAAGTTCATTTTACAATCCGACTCAGCTTACAATGACATATTAAAGTATTGCTTATACGATAGAAAAAGTTATTTATATTTCAATTTTGTATTATATATTTATAAATTGAAAAGCATATAGTACAAACATAACTCAATAAACTAGTACTAACGGACTTTATGTATCGCTAATTAATTAGAAGACTGCCATAAGTCAAGAAATTTGATTTTTTATTTTTTTTTTTAACTACAAATGTGTGAAAAATGGTTGATGCATCGATTGAAATCTCACAGAAAATTCTAAGTGGCAGTCAGTGTTGTTTAGCGTGATAAATTGCAATTAATGTACATACATATGTCAGAAGAAGAAAAAGTAAAAGTTTTTCCTAGTCGTACTAGACAATATTGGATGCCGCGACTGCAATGGGTGTTACATCTAATATAAAAAGCATCTGAGCATCTTAAAGAAACTATAGATTTGTTTTATTCAGCAAGTTTTCAGAGTTTTAAGCATAGACCGATCAGCTGACTTACATGGAATGCCAAATATTACGAAATTTTTTACAATTTAAACATTTTTTAGGCCATTTTTAAAAACGAAAAACTTTAGTATGAGATTAGTTATAACTATAGAAGAAAAGCTGCAAAATATTTACAACAAATATTGACACAAGCATTGGTTTTCTTTATTTTTTCTTTACATTTATTTAGTTCGGAGAGATGGTTTTATAAACAAATTTTTGGGATCGGTCTTGCATAAAAGAGATAGATTGCATAGATGTTGTAAACACACTTCAATAATTGTCCATCAAACCTTACACAAATTAAGTAAAGTTACTAAAACTGTTAGTGTGCTCTTCAAACACACACGCACCCACAAGGGTTAATCCATATTTTTACACTCGCTTTGCTTTTCCCAGACATTCGTGCATGGTCAACAAAGCTGGAATGGAATGAGGGAGAAAAATTGCAAGAAATATTTGAACTACTTAAAAGCAAACAACCGCCCCAACAAAAATGTCAACTTTTTGCTAATGAAGCTAATGAGGGGATGCTGAAAGGGGGGAATCAGAGCGAACAGATTACTGCCACCTGTTAAAAGCCGCATCAAGTCACAAACGGAGGCTGTTCGTAGATGGCAGAGCTCAAGTTGCAACATGGACCGAAACTATAGAAATGCTGCTCTTCAAATGCCATAAATAAGCCGGCAGCAGGTAATAGTAATGATGTTGATGATGCATGACACTAATGATGTTCATTATGAAGATGATAATGCTTATTTATAGACAAGCTGAAATGTCAGCTGCAGGTGAGAAACACTTTTAGTGCTTCCACTGCAATCAAAAGCAGCTCAGACAGTGGCTAGACGCTGTGTATCTTGCCACACTTGTTGCATGGCCTTTAATGTTATGCACGTATCTCACAGATACATTTTGTATTATTGCATAGTCACTGTGGCACATTCTTCATGCCTTTGCTCAACAGCCACTCAAGTGGCACAGATTGAACTTATAGTAAATGGTTGTGGCAAATGTACTATATGTGGCTTATTAGCTAACCTAATGAGTTTTTATCATGTCATAACTTTTATCAGCATTATAAGCATACTGAATAATCAGCAAAAATGACACAACGCGATAAACAGTAGAATAAAGCGCGCTAAAAGAGTAACACAAGGTAGTCGGTTGGTTTTTTTTTTTAAGAAATTTTGTGATCATTAATAAAATACATATTTCGATATTGGTATTCATATTTTGTAGTTAATAGCGGATGCACGGAAAATAATTCTTCCTTAACTACAAATCTTTATGGATTTACTTCGTTATAATATTCCTCTAAAAGGACCCACCCTAATTGCTTAAAATAGTAAATTGCCTGCTATTAAAACCTAAGGTTATGTAGTGCCTCTCTAAGTCACATCAGAAGGCTGAACAGAAGTAGCTAAATGTAAAGGACAAAAAGCTTTATGGAGTTCTAGGCCGAAAGACCCAATGTAGCTTAACTTGTAGGTTAAGACTTTATAAACCTATTTTAAAAGCTGCCTGGACTACAACTATGGGCTGGTGATTTACTCAAATTTTGGAATGCTGGAGCGCTACTTTATGAGCTATCGCAACAATTCAGTTACGGTTCCATTCAATCGGATAAGTGAAGGCTTAAACAAAAAAACCTGCCTTTTGATTTTGGATTTAGTTCTTATTGAACGATTCCTGGCAACCAATATTTATAAAAGCTGGGTGTCCCGAGTTCACACTAACGGGTTAACTAAGCAAACAGCCGCAGCTAAACAGCTAGTGAAATATGAGATTAAAATTGCACTGAAAATAATGTGTTTAGTTCAGTTTATCGTTAGGCAAGACAAAATCGACAGATTGAGAAAACCAAAGATTAGAAATCACAGAGTCATCCATTCGTTTGCAGCTATCATTTCGCTGTAAGGCTAGCGCTATCGCTAGGGCGACCAATTAATGTGAAGTCTTTAAACCAGTGATCGGCAACGCACAATTGTATAACGTAACAGGAATAAAGATATTTTCAAAATTAAAAATGCATATAACAGTGCATTGCTTAAGCTCACGGTGCGGGTCAATACAGTGTGCTTCAAAAACCGTTCGATTTGATAACCCCAAACATATCATCCCTGCATGTAATGTAGAAATTTTATATTTAAAATGGTTCTCCTTCATAAATGAATCGTTTAAATGTTCATAACATATTTGGAATTTAATTTGAACGTAGCGTTGGCCCTTCTACGAGATGAAGAAACTTTTAGCGCGAACGGTTCATGCAATGAAAATTTATAATATTGCATTTCTTCATTATATGCAAGTAAAAGACGTTTGTAAAACCTAACATATATTTACTTCTTCGAAAGTTATGATTTTTGCCGAAAACCAATTCGATTTTCCCACTGTACATCGTCAGAATTAAAGTCGCTGCAATAGAATTGACATTTGTTGGCCAGCAGAGAAGAGTTGTCAATGTATTTAACAAATTAGGGAGCCTGGGTTGTGATGGAGGCGGGCGTAAGATAATTATAGCCAGGGCGATACCTGTTCTGCCTTAACCAAGCTGGCGCATAACCTAATTGCCATCCGGTGTTAGCAGTGAGCTCCCCTAGCGAAGGAGTATTCTACATCAGGCCGTAGCCCTGTAACGAGTTGTTATGGCCAGTTAATAAGAAGAATTATACTATAACTACATTATACGAGTACATTATAAAACAATCTATAGGTTTATTATATAAACTGACGTCAGTATATTTAACAGCCATTCTAGATGCATTGCTTTCATGAATACTAGATACCAAAGCATGTAAAGTATCTATGATGAAATTCACTATATACATAAATCCGGGATACCTAGACTAAGAACAAGCGCGTAGCTAACTTTGTTTGTTTTTTACGTTTCTATTTTATGATTTAATAGCTATATCTTATATTACAATGTGCCACAAAAGTCTTCTTTAAAAATGTGTATAACTGAATATGAATATGATACTTTAAAACTTTTTATACTTGCTATAAAACTTCTTGCTATTTAGGTCAATAATAAAGCCACTTTTGCTGCAACTAGTCTCTGACAACTTCTACTCACCTTTAGTGACATATTTCTTGGCTCTTGTCGCTAGTTATCGTTGCACAGTTGCACCTGCTTATAAGCCCGTTTCCATTGACCGATTTTACAAACTGTAACGTTCTCCACTCCACACCTCTTCGCAGCTCTCCAAGCAACTTTAGAGTTCTAGTAACAGCAATAACAGCAAGGGGCACCAAATCGAATCACAGCAACCACAATAGCAAGGTGTTCTCGAGCTCAGTGCAGCGTGACCGCGGTAACATCATCATTGGCCGGACCAGCTTTGACCGACCAGTTCCTTTGCTTCCAAATAAACGCAGCTGCAAAGAAAGCAAAACAGAACAAAAAAATTAAGAACTAGGCAACTCTGGCCAAGCTCAAGACTTATCAAATTAAGCTGCACAAGCCCCATTTCGAGGCTAGGCAACAGGTTTATTTTGGCCCAGGCCAAGGAAAAGTTGCATTCAAAGTGGAGCGGCAAGAGTAAAGAGTAAAAAGTGAGTGCCGATAATGCAAAATGCAAAGAGCTAGAAATGCGGTTGCTTTTAAGCCATGTAGCTTCTAAAGGAGGCGTGGCACACTACATAGTGCATTAGTATGATTTGAATGAAAGGCTAAAGCCTTTGTCCGTACGCACAGATACACAGCGAAAAAAACGCTTAAGTTTACAAGAAAATACTTATTGTAAAGTTTCACAATATCTACATATGTAAACTTTCTATTAATAACACTAGGCAACAAAGAACTCAGACTTAGTCTAAAACATACTTTTCCTTTACTTCCGATCGTAATTGCCAACCGAGTCAAAGTTGGCAAAAACTGTCTACGAAACATTGAATCGATGTTTGATAATCTTTTATAAGAGTTACAAATAATCAAGATCAGAAGTAATATTCTCGAACTTCAAAAATCGTTAAATATTGAATATTTTGAAATAGCGGTTTTATAACGGAAACTCAATAAAATTGGGAACCGATTTTCGATAGTCCCTTATAACTTCGCCATACTTCTTCCAATTTTGTTCATATCGGTGTTGGAATGTTCGCAAAGAACCAATTCATCGAATCCATAAATAATATGCAACAATTGTTTTTTAACTTTTTGTATATGTGTTCAGCCGGGAAAATATAAATAATTACTTTAGAATAAAAAAATAAGAGTTTCCGCATTTCGCAGCACCAAACAAAAGCTGTTTGTTATTTAAATTTAAGTTAGGCATATGATAACGAAAATTTCGTATATTTAAAATGTATGTGAGCGGGCTAGAGTATACCTCCTCAGCAGGTCAAAGCTTGGCGTATGAGGCGACTAACAATGACACTGGGTTCTTTCGAGACCAGTAAGCTACCACAGGCTTTAAAAGAGTTGTGCGTAAGGTTTGGGACCCACCACGTAAAACCAGAATTCAAATGAAAGAATGAATTTACATCAGGCCGTAACCCGATAACGGGTTGTTATGGCCAGTTAAAAAGAAGATAAAAGGAAAAATAATGCAAGCAACTTTCTGTTTTTCTTGATCACTAATCTTGATACTTAAGTATATCTCACAGGACTTTCTATACCTGAACTTTTTTCTTTAGAAATGACGATTTTTTTTTCCAGTGTACAAACATTCAAAGAATAACTTAAAATTGAAACTATAGTTTTGAATGATACTAGACACTAGTTCTACTAAACGAAATTTTCAAATCTCACACACATTAAGTTTTTAACTGCTGTGGAAATCCTATCATTGAATGCAAACTTTTGCAGTTATGGTCAATAAATTTTACAACACATGCAGTTACTTTTGCAGATAAACATATATTTAAGAGAAATAGTTATTAATATGCTATTTATACTTAATGAGTTTGCGATTACATAAATACTTGGTTTATTACATTCGAAGTTCGAAGCCGCTTATTATGAGCCTTCAGGTCATTGAATTTAGTTTGAAATTTTCTATGCAGATATTAGAGCCTGGCGCAAATGCGTTTCGCTTGGGAGTAAGCCTACCAAATTCAAATGAGTACTATCAACGTACAAGTATTTAGCATACTGATCTTTGAATGGGTAAATCTCATAGAGCGGCTCAAGAACAACAAAGTTGCTGGCGGACTTGTCCTGCCTGACAGAAAACTTGGGGTCCCCTGCCCTGTCCTTGATTGGTGTGGATCAGTGTGGCTTTAGGTCTAGTATCCTGAAAGAGACCCAGGACACAGTTCCACAAATAAAATCTTTTTCCAGTGCTCGAAGGTCAGATGATGTTTGCCAAATGTTTTTGGGGTCGCTGAAACAGAATCCGAGCTCGACCAAACTCTAGCACGTCAGGGTTTGCATTTAACCTGAAAAGATAAAAAAAAAAGTTCGTGTTTGGTGGTCACGATCCCAAAGGCACACTCATAATTCAAATGTCAGACTAATTTTTAAAATGTCTAGAAAGGATATTTAGCGAAAATGTTGCTTCCGGTATTGTATGGATTTTAATTTCCTGCAGAACAACAAATAAACGAGTTTCTTCTACTGTTGCATTCTTGATACCTAAACATATTTTGTTCTATAGGGAAAAAACAATTCAAGAAGATTTCCATGTTGTAAAACATTTTCTAATTACTTGCCGCTTGTTGTTGCTGTTGTTAACTTGTTGCCAACTTGTTGTTTTCGAAACGCTTGGCCAATTAAGGGGCCAGCTTAAGCTATTCATCTGTGTATCTGCATACATATGTATCTATCAATCTATTTTTCCGCTTGTCTGTTTTTCTGCTTTTCTCAACGTCTGGTCGTCCATTTATCAGCACGCAATTCAAATTCGTTAAGTCTGCTTTTCATTGTCGATTTGCTTTTACTTTGCGTTACATTTTGCTTTATTACTTTCGTTTTGCTTTGCTTTATTAATTGCATTTTATGCCATCCCACACTTTTCATTTTCATTTTTCTTCTTTGACATGTACAGTTATATTTGGCCGCTGTACTTACATGTGTGTGTGTGTGTCTGTGTGTGTGTGTGTGTGTGTGTGTTCGTGTGTGTGTGTGTGTATGTGAGTTGTTGCACTCGCCTTTCAACTTTTGACCCAGAAAAGCATTTGTACTTACATAGCTTAGTTATACTTTTTTTCCATTTTTTGATGCTTTTTTTGATGTGCTTTCATCACCAGCATCAAAAGTACAGCCAACAACAACAACATTCACGCACTTGGACGCTGACATCACATTTGGTTTTTCTTTTGGCATCTAGAAACCTAAAGACCTTGTTATTATTTTTTGGTTAGGGGAGTTATTAGCTTTTAGCTTATATTTTAGCTCCAATTGTTTTTAATTAAATTCTCATGTTGCTTATATTTTTAGCTTTGCTTAAATTTGAATTGATAAAAATTTGATGCAGACAGTCGGGACGCTGCCCGACAGTGGAATATCCTGTACCCTTTTTCTTTATAAACAAAAAATACGGTAAAATGGGAACGAAAGTATCCACTTTTTATCTCCTTTCATAAGATCGATATGCCTGTAAACATTTTCCTATTGGGAAGTTCCAATTGACAAGTTTTCCTGTTGGGAAGTTGGCTATTATGGGGTCAAAAATTACTTTTATACCCAAAACTCCAGTATTCTTGGGCCAATGTCGTTGAATTTTGTAACATAGATCAAAAATACATTTGTAAATGTCTGTGGCAATTTTCAAAGCAATATATTGGAGGGGGGTTCCATTGAAAAAAAGGTGGATGCAGTTTTAACGATTGGGGTCACACGAGTCTCCACACCTAATTTTATAACTCTAGCTCACGTGTATCCATATCTACATGTAGTGGAATTTTAAAGCAGTTTATAAATCTCGCACATTTTTGGAACATAGATGCACATTAACACGACGCACATCACTGTGGTTGTTTGGAGTTGATAGACTCAGTGGAGCGGTTGTCACGGGGGAAGGGGGTAAGCTATCGATTTGATTCGACAAACTTCATCTTACATGGGATTACGCGCATCTTTTGATAAAATTTGGTGCCTCTAGCTCTTATGGTCTCGGAGATCTATCCCCTCATACGGACAAACGGAAAGACGGACGGACATGGTCCAATCGCTACCCGAGTCAATGATAAGACTTTTTGCCCATTAAACTTATGGTGTGCCATAAGTGCCTCCTTTTGCCTGTTACATACATTGCACAAATGTGTACAGGGTATAAAAATACTATAAGAACAATTGCCGGGCTGCTATGGGTTATTTTTAAAGTCTGAGCTGACAGCAGCTTATGTGATAAAAATTTAACAATTGTTTATTCAGTTGCACATTAAATACTATGTATTGTTGTTGTGCTGCAACGTTGAAAAAGCTCAATAGAAGACATATATTTTCATATATTAGAGTTATTTCATTAGCTAGATTATCGTCGTATATGAAATATGTAGATGGCCCACGACTATGTACAATAGTAGAGCCACATATATATACGTTCACCCCTTGCTCGGATTTTTTATCTACGGCTCTGAAAATGTATACCAAATATGTTTATAAACACTTGAGATATGAAAGCGATTTGATAAGCATGACGGAAATGATTGTAATATTGATTGTGTATATTGAGTAAGATTTATAAAATATAATGTTGTAAACATGAGAAGTATTAACAAATTTACCAAAGCTGGTCAGATTCTTGTTTTGCTCGTCAATAAACCCATCGAAAACGATACTAATCTTTATATACAAAATCAGCATTAAGGAATCACAATCATAACTATACAAAAACTTTAATAATATTGGCATTTAGAGATCAGCTCAATCATTTGTTGCCCAAAAATATATGTTATATGGCTTTCACTATGTTTGCTATGATATTAGTTTGTGAATATGGAAATTCAAGCGAATATCTTTAAAAATTGGCATTTAATATATAAATGTGTTTGTTGTTATAAGGGTTATCAAGCCCATTTACAAAAGATTTTCCTGAACCTATTGGAGTTATAAGAAGATGCCGATACCACAAAATTCCAGAATTAGCTTTAAGTTAATTACAATTTCTGCGCCCACATTCATCGCCTCATTTTCAGGTAGAGCTCTAATCGATGGCGCCATTCGATGGAAGCGCAACGAACGTTCAAACAAAATCAATACTCCCGTTCAGGTTCTTCTTATAGGCTCAGTCCGATTCTAGTTGGTTCTACAGATACGCAGTTCTAACGCAAATTTCGAAAGCAATTTTATGTTCCACTAACACTTTCTATCCAAAATTTTCATGTAATCGTAAAACGTAGGAAGGTGACACAAAACTTTCTGGATCTCAAATCAAGAATTTTAGTTTTTTGATCATTTTTCACTAAACTTAAGACACTAAGTCTTTTCGATAAAAAATTGTATCCTAAAAACAAATGGTGCAGACAGTCGGGACGGTGCCCGATAGTGGAATACCCTGTACCAATTTTTCCCATTAAAATCGAATCTATGTAAAATTTTTTATATAAAAGCGTTGAAGCGTATGGGCGTTACTATGGTAACTGGACTGCTATTTTAATCATGTTTACAAAACATATGCATAATAACAGTGTGCATGACTGTGTCAAGTTTCAATCGGATAGCTTTGCTCTAACTCTTATAGTCTCTGAGAAACACCTTACAACACGGACGGACGGACAGGCGGACATGGCTATATCGATTTGGCTATTGTTTCTGATCATTTTTGCCCATGGAACATATGGTCTGCCACGCATCCAAGGCCAGTTTGTTGTCCCCACTATAAATTTGAACAATTTATCGACACAACAGTATTCCTATAAAAATGTTCTTGTTATAACCATATTTATTCTATAAGGATATAATCTATAAAGTGGACTCAGCCGATGCTATTTACAGAATCATCTCTAACTACAAAACGGAAGCTCCGAAAATTGGTAAAACTAAGTCAATTACAACCTCTGCTCTATATTATTCATCTGCGACTCGATAGTTAGGATTAAGGAACTCTGCTGTTAACAAGGATAATCTGTTGTTCTCCCAGAAGTAAATTTAACCCTGGAACGTCATCCTTTTTTTCTATACACTTACATCACAAGGTGCGCGTAGTCATTTTGACGAAGGATGACGTTCTAGGGTTAAAAAAGCTTTTGTCGTTGGCCAATCTAAAATTCATCGAAATTCTCCAAACGCCGTTGCCATATTATGCAAACAAAAATGCATAGTTGATGAGATCCTGTGTGTTATCCTGAGTGTTACTGTTTGTGGTAATGTAATGTAACAAAAATTTGGATAACATCAACACAGCGTTATTTCAACTGCTAAAGTGCAGCATTGAGACCAAGGGATAAGTTTATTTAAGAGAGAGTACCGATAATTCCAAGTGTGTAGGCAACTGGTCGCATTGGAAGCAGGCGTTCATGTAATCTATGTTACTCCTGAAGGCTTTGCAATACGTTACAGAAGCCATAACTAACTGCTTTAAAAAAGTGAGTTTCTGGTGCCTAATAGCGAAGGTTGGATTTCTTCAAATTAATAGAGTCGGGGCCAACAGCAGAAGAATTTTTGCAGCGGAACAAGTCAGGGATACTCCAGAAGAATTAGCAGATGACCTGATATTCGCAGTGGCATTCATTAAATTTTCATTGTTTAATTTAGTTGACACTTCATTTGACAATAGAGATGTGGAACTTGAGTTTGAACCGATTTTGAGTATTGATCAGTGTTATCAATTGGCTTAGTCGGATAGTCCACTTAATGTTAAAAATTTGTATGATAGTGCTTAAAACACCCATAGGCCCGTACGCAGCAGTGTAAAACCGCGTGAAAGAAAACAAAACTTCATATAAAAAAAATGCTCTCGAAATTCTTAGCGCCAAGAACTTCGCTAGTAGTACGGAGCTGCAATGTTGCCCAGCTATTCTTTTTGCGCGCAAAAACAAAACATTAATGTGCTGCAACTTATTTTGCTAGCGAAACCCATGGCGCGTAGGCAAAATAGATGCACAAATTTTTCGAAGGAGCAGAAAATTTCATTTCGGAAGATTAGTTTAGTTTAGTTTTATTATTTTTAATATATTAAAATAGTAGAAAAAAGAAACTAATGAAGTAAAAGCAAGTAAATTCAAGTTTTTTGGAAAATGTCTGGGTTGGGCTAACAATATTTTTCATTAGCACTATTTAAATAAAAGCGGAAAATTATAACACCAATTATTATATTAAGTATATGAATTTATTATGTATATGTAAATTGTATGTAGCAACAACAATTAGCAAGAGGCGCGAATTAAGATCACAATAAGTAAGGTAGATAGCAAAAACAGCTGATTTTTATATTTACTTTTTGGCTCCATCTATTGCTAGTTGCGCCATCTACATGGAAATTGCCCATACTATTTGGTCACAAACTCTGCCCATACAATTTGTTTTCGAGCACGAAATAAGTAGCTCTAACTCTAACTTTAGGTAAACTAAGATATTAAAAGAGATTAGACACTTGAGATCGCACTTTTCACTAATACTCCTTTCAAGCTTTGTTTATAATGTAGCTAAAATAATTCGACTAGCGTAAATTCAGTAGTTATTTTAAAAAGTCACATATTTCAAAGTGGCCAAAAAAAACTTTTTGATTTATAGCTTGAAATTCACTAATTGTTCTTTTCTTCTCAAAAACGATTTAAGTTCAAAGTGAAAAAATGTTCGGCACGTCCTAAAAATCTATTATAGAAACCAATTGCCTATTCTGTGAATTCTTCACAAAAGTTGGGAAATAACTTGCACATTTTGCCCCACTCAATAGCAGCTATTAATGAGAAACTAATTAGACAAGCAATTTGTTATGGATCTTTTACAAATGTTTGTTCAGTTTTTACAAGGGCGAATAATTAGCGTGTCACTTTTGTTAGCTTTCAGACTGTAAATGGTGGCAAAGTAAAACTTACATTTACCAAATGTAAATAAGTTTAAATACATTTGCATATAAAATCAAATAAATAAAAGTCACTTGCGTATGCCTAAGAAATCGACAAAAGTCATTAACCTTGCTGCCAGTTTTGTAGAGAATCTCAGGAACCTAAGAAAATTATGTCTTATAATCTAATCTCGTAGAGGTAATAATGTTATAGAGTGTTGCATTTGATGAATTTTCCAACTTTGTCTCATCATCGGAGAATCTCTTTCATTTTCTTGAACTTTAGGCAGTTTGTTTTAGTCAACTTGGCTTTCTAGTTCTGTACCGTACCATTCGAAACTTCGTTTTACTTTCCTTAAGCAATCCTAGCAACTACTTATCTTTTAGTGACCTTCAGATTAGATTTGATTCATGGTGGGTTAGATTTCTCATCGAAGAAAGTTGATCCATTTCTAGCACTCAGGCAGCCTTGTCCATTGTGGACAATTGAAAGGGGAATAAACAAAATACTATATAATATATAATAATATATTGTCTATTTTACCATTAAGATTTCTACGAGATCTATAGATATTGTTACTAAAAGCATATATCAATAAAAATGCATCCGATTAATTTTCCAACTAAGCAAGATAAATAATACAAATAAGATAAGTTTATTTTTATTTAAAATGACTTCCTAAGTATAACTTTTAAATATTTTATAAAAACAAACGAATATATTCTTAGAAACAGGAATCGTATATTCTACACTGAAATTGGGGGGTTCTACACGAATGAAAGGGTTTTCAGTAAATACATACGTTTTATATTTGACTTGTTTATTGTTGACACCAAACATGCTGCACAAATACCCTTTCTTTTTTTTCCTTTTTTTTTGAATTGTCACCAATTTTTTGCCATGTGATGCTCAATAATTTATTTTATGCACATTCATTTTATATTATTGTCGCAATGGGTTTCACTTTTGTATCTTTTTTCTGCGTATAGTACATAGTCTCTGTATCCATTTCATTTAAATATATTTATATTTTGATGACTGCACACTTTCATAGTTGTCGTCGTAAGATTTCGCATTTGTTTTGTCTGATTATAAAAATAGCACTTTACGTTTTAACAATATTCATTGTACAATGATCTCATTGGTCGCATAAATTTCACAGTTTACCATACATTATGCTAAAAATCGCACAAAAAGGTCAACAGTGTGATACAAGCCTATAGCCAATCGCCGGTTAAAATTTAAAGCTGGTCAGCTAAATCTACGTACTTTGTTTTGGCCACAAAAGGCAGAAGACACAGCAGTAACCCAAAACACGCCGAAATACTTTTGAAGCGGGAAACTGCGCGGAGCCAACGTACGCGGCAAAAGTTGAAGCACGACTGAAAGAGGTAGCTGACGCGATGCTGTTGGCTAGCCAAAAGTGAGCGGAAACTTGTTAAGCTCTCGCGAGTAAGAGCGCAACATAAAAGCTTCAAATCTGTCAATGCACAGCAGAGCTGGCCGTGATTCGTGATTCGTGATCGTGGCGTATGCGATTATGAATGCCACCCTCGCAAACATTTAAATTTTAAATTCATCAAGTTTCAGTTTAAAGTTAGTGTTTATTTCGCAGTGTTTGAGTTAAGAGAAAAACAGCCGTGCTCCAATTTCGCGATAATACTAGTACTAAATGTGCTAGGCTGTGACTCTGTGATCTCGATCTTTGGCACAGTTGTTAGACGTAGAAATTTGATGCAGACAGTCGGGACGGTGCCCGACAGTGGAATACCCTGTACCCATCTTATTGAAAAAAAAAGTGCATACAGTTTTAACGATTAGGGTCACACGGGTCCACACCAAATTTTGTAACTCTAGCTCACACGTATCCATATCTACATGCAGTGCAATTTTGGCACAGTTTATAGGCGAGGGGGGGTAAAATTTGCATATTTTTGACTATAACTTCTGATGTATTTATCCGATTTTGATAATTGTTGAAACGTATATACATCTTTTGCTAAATTTTTGTGTCTGATATCTAGACGTTCATACGAAAGGACGGACAGACGGACATGTCGATATCGACTCGACTATTTCTCAATGGAACCCATGGTCTGCCACGCCTCCTTCTGCCTGTTACATACATTGCACAAACCTATAATACCCTATTACACTTTGTTTTGTACAGAGTATAAAAAGTGTTTGTATATGCGCCAAAAAAAAAGGTTATTGAGATTATGTGTCAGTACTTTGTGATGGAGCAAATGAACGCTCTTGGTGTCAGTAGTCTATGACAATTATGATTCAGAAAAAAACTAGTTGTTTTACTATACAACGAACATGTTTTCGCGTTCTCCTGAGCCCAAAATCGCTTACGCTAGGCAACCAACAAAATACCCTTGGCTCAACTATACCCTGTCCGGTTAAATTTGGAGGCCCATAAATTTGCATTCGGCATATCGAGATTTTGCCATAGTATTTGTGAGTCAGCAGAATGTGAATGTGTTGCATGAGTGTATACGAAAATTTTCCCAGTTCCTAGTGGTAACTTCTCTGCTCAGTTTGCCGACTGTTGGTTTAAAATATAGTGAAAAAAAAAACAAAGTAAAAAATTCAGTTGCTGGATTCGGAATCAAGAGAGACTATAACATTTTAAGATCATATTAGTTGCACAGAAGTTTGTTTAAAAACAGAAAATGACATGATTTTTCGAGTAAGGAAAAAAAAATACTTAAACCTTTAAAAATGCAAATAAAAGAGAGTATTTTGTGCTCTTGCTTGGAAAAAGCAAAATGATTGAAAACTCATAAACTAGTATTATCAAACTATTTTTACTAATACCAGATAATTTCAAATGGTTAATTTGTTTTAGTAAAATCTCGTCAAAAGCTTTAAGCGAAGATCTTATTAGCTTGGCTGCAAAATACTACTCGTTCCTAGAATTTATGAGCGGCAGCAAGGTGGAAAGGCCAGACCAGCCGGTAAGGGCCCACCACCCTCACCCATCCGGAGTAGGTACAGCACGGGACGTCAGGTTTTAGTAATAGCAGCAAACAAGAAAATAATTTTGCAGAAGGAAACTATAGAGCCTTCACATAAACAATTCCACACATCTAAGGCTAAGGAAATTTTTTGGACCCTTTTTCACCAACTATATGGAAACAAATATGGGTGAAACTTATATCATTGTGTAGGGAATTTTCATAAAAAGTGCGATATATAAGTTTTATTCATATATTTTGCCAAATCTTAGATAAAATTCATAAAAAAAGCATTTATGTTAAGATGCCTTTACATCACCAACGTTTTCTCTGTTAGTTCTACTATGTCTGTGTAAATAGTCGACAAGTGTTCGGTTCGTGCGGGATATGGAAGAAGATGACGGGCTATCGTTGAAGATGTTTTATATGTATTTATGTCTCACAGCTCAGTGGCTCATTTAAATCATAGTGAAAGAGAAATCAGAAAGACCAAACGTCCTGAAGTCGAGGGTCTTACCCATCTCTGGGAGACCGGAACGAGCCGGTTAATCAACGGATCGGAAATAGGGAAACGCAGTCGGACTTAACATCTTTTAGTATAGAAAATTACATTCCTGTGACGTGGTCGAATCCACTTCATATATATGGGCTGAGGATATGAGCAGTTTGAAAAGATGTGTGAAATTCAGTTGTTGATTCCTTTACTTTTATTTGGTTAAATAATATATGTTCTACTTTTTTGCGCCTATGCCGGGAGTTAGGAAGCATGTTATCGATAGATTTTCCTCTGCATTTTTGAATGCGCTTGTCAAGTTCTACTTGTTTTTGAATTTGCATAGAGTTAAAAATAAAGACAGCTTCGAAACTAAAATAAGACATCCCCTTTCCCCCATGGAAAAAAGCTAACTGCGCCGATAATCGGTGTAAGCACTACTTCAAATTGTGGCACATTGTTCAAAAAGAGAATAGAATAAACAAGTTCGTGAACCAGAACAAAAGTCACGCGACAATCTACAAATATTTTGAAGTTTATTATTATTTATGGTGTACAAAGCGAGTTATTGGATGATCATGGTTATGGGCTCAAGGTAAAGTGTACGTACTGGGTTAACGAAATACATTCGGCTCTAGAAACCAAGTTTACGAAATTAAATGGCGAACTCCTTCAAAATTCATGAATAATTCACAAAATGGACAATAGAGATACGGTAATTTAAAATCACTGATTAGAGTGAAGCCTCCTGTAAAATATCGATAAATGCGAAATTTTTAAGAGTTGAAAGTGATCAAAAAAACTGAGTGCAGTTGTCCCCCAGTATGGTGAGCAGGTTGGAGAATACCACCTCAGCAGGTGACAGCTTGTCCTATGAGGCGACTAACAATTACACTAGGTTCTTTCGAGACCAGTAGAGCCACCCCAGGCCTTAAAAGGGTTGTGCGTAGGGTTTGGGACCACAATTTCAATAAAAGAATGTAGGACGTAACCCGATAGCGGGTTGTTATGGCCAGTTAAGAAGAAGTTGTAGATTGAGGAGGTAGTTCAAACATGATCATACACAAGAGTTCTTGTAAATGAACTGAAGTGTTGGTTAAATGTATAAATTAAAAATATAATCGATTTATTATTCTCCAACTTTCGAGTTACAGTAATGTCCCAAATTTCTCTTTCAACCAGATGTCCACCCTCCGTCACTCGAATTCCAGTCCAAAAGCAATCCGTCAATGTGGCATAAATATCTTTGAACTATATTTCAAATGATACTTTAAGCAATACCTTTAGGCAGGGATGGAGTTGTTAGTAAAAGTGTTGCTCCATTTATGATGATCCCTTTTTTCCAAACTTCGTCATAATAGTGTACTTTGCATATACTTAAATAACTCTAATTGACAAAAACATTGAAAGTTTTATTGGCGAAATCATAAAGTGCATTCAAGGCGTGAAATCCCAACTATCGCGAAGTGCAAACCGAAACGGGAGAATACACACGAGAACAAAGGGTTTTAACGCGTTTTGTAACATATGTTGCAAATGATTATTAAATCGGTTTTACCATGCCACATCGCCGAAAATTTTGGGATTCATGCAGTGAAAATATTTTTCGTAGCCCAAGGCGATGATACCCTTCAAAGAATGAAAATATTTTTCATTTTTAAGTCCCCATTAGTCTACATACGACTTTGTTGACTGGCTCTTCGAGAAATACGCGTATTAACATATGTACTTTAGAGGATCTTCTAGGTTTCCTTTCAGCTGTTAAAAACTCACTCAATTTGTTTGCAATATCTTAATATGCACCTTACAGTGTCTAAAAAAAAACAATCGTGACATGCACGCAAAAGGATTGCATTCCTTGCTGCGCTTATGATGGGGCAGAATCACGGCTAGAAAATCGTGCTATTGTTGTTGTTTTTGCTTCATGCCACAGCTAAAGCTTGCTGTCGTTGTTGTTCTTGGCTTTGAGCAGAGTAAAGTTCATTGAATGTTTATTTGCACATGAATGCATGCGCGCGTTTCAACGACGCCTATAAATAGGCAACAAGAGCTGTAAAAGCTACATATAACAATTACACAAAACATACACACACACACACACACACACACACACACACACACACACACACACACACACACGCAAAGTTGAGCCTGCATGTGTTTGCAAAAAAATCTCATACGCCCCGTTGTCAAAAATGGCTTTGACATCGAGCGAGGTCAGCAGCCAAATTGTCTTTAGCCGCAGGCAGTTTGGCCAAAATCAATACTTACACACAGTAATACAATACAAGGCCGTTACTATAAATAATTTATAAAGCACAGTTATGGTTACCGCAACTTGACTACTATTTTGATTTGGCAAAAACTTAGTTATAGTAAAACTGCTAGAAACTTTTGGTTATAGTTGGTAAATATTTTCAGCGTTTTTTGTATGTTGAGTATAATACACATTTAAATATAAATTAAAGTTTAATTGTTTAATATTTTTATATTTTATTTTTATTTATTTTTTTTGATTATTGTTATAAAGTTAAAGCGGTTTAAGAGTTAGAGCCCAAGCAACCAACTTATGAATACTGTTTACTAGCTGCATAAACTCTTACTATTTTTGAGAGAATTTTCAGTGTGACTCTAAAAGTAGTGTGGCCGTATTTAATTTATATGTACAAAAAAAGCTGTTTGTTTTTTCTTACCAGAACAGTAGCTACCAGTTTTTTGATGCGCAAATTATGCATTTAGTTCTAACAACTGCACCTAGATGGCGCCACAGACAGCGCAAAATCTTCATATTTCTACCTATTACTTTTATCTCTCAGCCTCTTTAATAAACGTTAATTTATAAATTTCTACAAAAAGGTACTTAGTTCTGAGAACAATACTTAAAAAATGTAGCATATGAAATATATAGATTGTTAGTTTAATTTCTAAGCCTTGTAAAAGCTGACAGCTTTTTTACGCAGACTTCGCGTTAAATTATAACAACAGCCCCTAGATGGCGCCACTCGCAGCGCAGCCAACTTCACGTGGCTAGCTGTCATTTCTTTCTCTTTTTAGCCTCCATTGACGAGTGTCAGGTCGCCAATTTGTAAATTCTACAAAAAGTAAGTAAATTCTTAAAATATAACTTGAAGATTTCACCCTAGACTCATACAAATTCACCCTTAACATTACAGCTTATAAAAATGGAGAACGACGCCGGTGAAAATGTTGATTTGTATGTGCCCCGCAAGTGGTAAGTAAAACACGTGTTCCTATGGCCAAAGCGTCTGTGGCATTACTTAAAAAATTTGTAAATGCTAATTTATTATGCTTCTTTACACAGCTCGGCATCCAACAGAATCATCCACGCCAAGGATCATGCCTCGGTGCAGCTGAGCATTGTTGATGTTGATACCGAAACTGGTCGCATGTCTGACGGTTCCAAGACCTATGCCATTTGCGGCGAAATTCGCCGAATGGGCGAGTCTGATGATTGCATTGTGCGTCTAGCCAAGAAGGATGGTCTCATTACCAAGTAAGTATTCAAGTATTTTGGGGTTTTAAAAGTGTAACTAAGTTGTAAATTTGTGCATTTTTTGTTTCTTGCAGGAACTTCTAAATATGTACACAGTAAATGAATTGGTAATAAATCGGAAATCCTTTCGTATTTAATGTAAGACACACCCAATTTGTGTTTTATTTTTTTAACATTTGGAATAAATGTAAATGTGGCACATTTTGCGACGTTCCTTAAATACGATACTAAAAAAAATTGTTATTTGTTGCAAATTGTTCAAGGTTTGTTTATGCTTAATGGAACGAGCTCGTGTAGTATTTAGAGACAACAAGTGGAAGAATGCTCATAGAAGATCGCGTTAAAGTCGCCTATTACAGCTTCGAAAATGGTGCCTTACAAAAATTAGTATCATATTTTAAAATAGTTCTTACATTTATTTAGGTCCTCTTGCTGAACTGAATAACATTTTATACAAAAAATTTTGAAGTTCTTGTAATTGGTGGAGCTGGGTACACTAAGTATGCGAAACAAATTTATCGAGTTAGGTAAACGTAAGTCGTTCCTGGACCCCAACTTTAGACAAGACATATCTATTGAAATATTTTCCTGGAAATTTCTTTGTCGATTATAAAGTAGCATTTGATGATCCCTTGAGCTCTCCCTCGTATATATCTATCCGGCAAAGTTGGTGGGACTTTACAGAATGTGAAGGTAGAAAAGGACCCGAACCTTTTGCTACCGTGTAAAGCTTCAGGCAGTGCGACGCCCTTTAATGCGAACTGTACAATTTAGTGATGGAGAGTGTGCTATGCTGGCCCGTAGTTCATCAGAACAGGATTATTTTCTATAGGTGTTCAGCTGCCTGCTTACGCCAATAATAATACTGACATCATTGGACGTACCAAGCAAATTGTTACCGGACCTGCTATTAAAGAAGGAGAATGTGCTAGGATGGGTCTGAAAGCAAGGAAGAGTACATGTTTTCCTCAATAAAAGATTGCTGCTGAAAACTATACTTATGTTCTCAAGGATTTTGTCTAACTTGGCACCATAAAGAAGAACGATGCAAGTATAGAGGGAAAGTGGAGAATCAATCATGCCAAACCATGTTATTTTGGTCTCAGTAGGCAAATGAGTAGTATAGACCGACTCAAACTTTCCGTATTGCTTCATGCCGCTGAAGCATGACACTGTCCGATACAAATAAAAAAAAAGTACCCGTAAGATCTTTGGCTACGACTGCCGCATTCGATGGAACGATTAACTCTACGAGCATAAACAAGCGAATTAACATCCAGCGGCTCGGCTCATGTGTTGCATATGAATGGAGAAGTTCCTGGCAATGCAGCTGTTGTAGGAATGCGACGAACTGGTAGGCCGTGACTCTGTTGGAAGAAACAAACCGGTTTCACGGATTGGAGAAGGCGTGCGCAAAGCATAAGCGTTTTGTGGAACTCAGAGGTTGTTATGGCTGTAAGTCTCATGGTGAGCGAAATTGGTGGCCCTAGCTTAAGACTTTAGATGCTATCCATTTGAGTCGCAAAAACATGGAAACTTCTTGTGTTGAACATTGAGCCGGTAAAACCGAAAGTACCAAATTTGGCGGCTGTAGCATAAACTATATTAACCTTAAAATTTTTATAAAAAGTGAAATTCAGTTACAGTTTATTGGGGTCTTAAATTGGCACATTATTACCTATATCATTCAAATTTTTCCGTCCTTGAACATTTTTACACTATATATGCACTGTAACAGTGTGCCTAACTGTGCCAAGTTTTAGCTGTGTTTTTTGTTTTCAAAATTTCTTCTTAGGTGTCAAAAAAAAATTTATGTCTGGGCGGGAACCAGAAGAAATCATGGGATGCCAAATTACTTTACGTAGGTGACCCATTAGGCGAGCATTTGTTTTAAAGTGCTTTGTCGGCGAACAACATTTGTTGAATTCGGCTCGTCTTCGAAAACCTATACTGCCGATTGCTATTTAGTTTCGGGCTCGTCCGCATAGAACCAAGATTCGTCGCCTGTTACGATTGCATAAGCGACGATTGAAACCCCGCGGCAGTATTTTTTTAACATGTCTGTACCAATCGACACGAGATCTTGAGGGCGATTGTCAATTCATAGATAGTAATAGTATTTTAGAGAGAACAGCTATTACAACTAATGCAACCGGGTCCAGATCCATCGGCATGACCTTATCTAAAAAAAACTACGACCACTTCCGCCAGAACACCATCTGCTAGAACTCCTTCATCAACGGCCGACATGACCACATCTGGCAAAACTGCTACAACTACGACCACATCCGCCAGCATCACTCCTAAAACTGGTCTAACTACCGAATCTAATACGTTTATAGTATTAGAATACATTCTAATATGAAGCAAATCGCATAGGGTCGCATTGGAGAGCAGTGCATTGCGACCCTTGGTATCTATTGTTGCCACCTACTGATCGTATAACTCCCTAAATGTTTCCGAAAAGTAATAGCCGGTCTCCTTCGTGCACAGAGATTCTTTGCCAACCAATGATGGAATCTTTGCGCTAAGATATTTTCTTGACCCATTGCATATCTCTTCTCCTCTTAGTGTTTGTGTGCTTCAAAAGCATTGTTGTAAACAAACCTCATTTAATAGACCAAAAATTACAATTTGTTTGCATGCGTAAAACGTAATCAGATTACATTAGATTAAAACACAGAATCTCTCAGATTTTTTTTTCTTTTTTAGTTGTTGATTACAAAATAATAAATCTGAACTTTACTGGAAATTTACATAAAGCTATTTTAATAACCGCGCCAAATCAAAAATTAACATTTCAAGTGCAACCAATCTAGTGTTGGAAAACCAATAAACACAAAATATGGCAGCGATTTGCTTATCGATAACTAAAGCGCCTAACAACACTCATCCATTCATCGAAATACTTTTCAATCTCACTCTTTCACTCTCATTGCATTTTCATAAGGTTAGTAATAATTACACTTTTATAAGCTGCTTGCTTCTAACTCATTGAGTTGAATTGCTAGTTTTTTGTTTGTTGTCGAATCATTTTTCATTTAAAATTGAAGGTGCGCGTCGTCGTTGCTGCGTCGGGGGAAAAATTCATAATAAATTGTATACATAATAAGCATTAAAACCATATTTATTGCAAAGCAATTAGCATTATTTTGCTCAGTAGTTTAGTGCACAAATTTTAAGTGCTGCCTGCGTAAAAACAAACAAACATTTACAAAATAAAAATCCTACAACGATCGCCTGTAAAATGTGAAATAAAATTATAACAAAGACTGAGTCTTTCTATTGTGCTGCATTAAATTACAAAACTCGAAAATATATCAACAACGAAACAAAAAATATTGTGCAAGCTGCGTGCCACATTTTTTGTGTTGCCACAAAGTGGATAATACCCACCCGATTTCAAGAGCCTTATTTAATTATTTTTATTTTGCAAACAGTATTATAAGGTAAGTTGCAATATTTTTTCCGGTTTAACTTTTGCTCATAAATTATTTGGCTTCTAATGACCATCAGCGCTAATGACTCACAAACTTCATTCTATGAATACCCTTGTACATGCAACATACATACACAAATTTATGTATGATAAACACAATCCAGTCAGGTTCTTACATGTACATATGTGCACATGCAGTCTCGTTTGTGGAACCAATTGGTGCCACATCAAATCTTCTGCACGTTGCTTTTGTACTGCAATTGCATAGGCAATGCGTGGGTGTCAGCTACCACCAGGTAGCAGACAACAGCTATTGACTCACAGTGGGAAAAAAGGCCGACGCAACGGAATTAAATTCATAAAAACCAAATAAATAGATTGTAATATAATAAAAATAATATATGGCTTTAAAACTTATATAAGGGCACATTATGAATACGAGTCTGAGCAAGATTTTGGTATCATACCATCATACATATCATACCATGCAACCAATCGATCAAGAACAAAGTTTTAATTAGAAAAATTTTTTTATTATTATTATTTATTTCCCTAAAAGTGCAAAAATCTCGCACTATATTAGAATGCATTCTTATATGAGGCAAGTAGGGTTGCAGGCGAGACAACTTACGAGCGATATTACCTTGCCTACAAACGGTTCGATATACAATATAAATGTCAAAGTTGGACAGTTTTCAGCGAAACCAAATTATATTAGTACAAAAAGTAAATTTTTTCCCTGCATATCTTGTAAGTTGGCAAATTTTTGAGCGATTTTTGGAAAAGTTGACCTTACAACCACAGCAATTTTATGTATGCAAATACGAAGACTGCATTTGCGAATCATAAAAATAATCCAAATCAATGGCAAAATATACAACTGAACGAAATTGGTTGCAGTAAACTTGTTGCTTATCGAAATTTGAATGAAATCCTTCCAGATGGAAGAATTCTTTTCTTGAAAATCAAAAGAAAGAAAACCAAAAGCTTATAAATAAGCAAATTTTAAAGATTCTCTTAAGTTACATTAGAATTTAAGTGCAATTTTGAATTTAAAAGAATGTAAAGTACTCTTGAAACAAACTTCGACTGCGTTGCAACTATGAATTTAAGCTTTCATTTAAACATACAGGATTAAATAAATTTTTATGTTAAAAACAATCATAATCCATAATATAAAGTTAAAAAAAAATTAAAGAAACAAGATAAAATAACTTTAAAACTTACACCCTCTTAAGTTGGCCAAAAAATCCTTGAACCGTGAGGGACCAACTTATGCAGGTTTGACTTTATTTAAGGGTAGTAGCAAGGACGTTCAGAAAGATAGTTACACTCCACGGCAAACTACAGTTTAAAATTCGAGATATAACACATAAATACATGCTACAAGAACCTTTAATTGTTATTTTGGAAAACAAAATTTTGAAAAAGAGCTCACAAAAGAAATCATAAAAAGCTTCATTGAATTCAAAAATTTTGAATTGCAATTCGATAGATCGGCCTTTTCGCCCATTGTGGGACGCCTGTTTTAAGTGCGCTTGTACCTAAGATGCACTTAAAACGCGCGCGCACTCTCAGCGCTTCGGTACAAATAACGGCACTTTTGTACGTTAGTCACATTGTGCGTTCGCGTTCATTCAGTTGAATTTGGTTTTTTGCGCTTTGTCGCTGTGTTGCCACCTTGGCAATTACATACATTCTTGTCTCATTCATTTTTATTTTATCATTTAATATGATGACTCGTTGTTGCTCAGCGCGCTCTCACGCTCCGAACATCAATTGTAATTATGTACACTTAGTTTGCAACAAAAGCTGACTCTTTGCGTTCACTCGCCTAAATGCGCCACTTTTTTTTTTTTTTAGAAACAGTTTTTCTTTTATTTACTTGCACCTGACTATTTGTTTTTATTGTTGTTATAGTCTACGGTTAGGTGCGCGTGCAATGTCAAACAGAAAAGCAAACATTTTGTTTATATCTAAAACACGTCAAGCGCTCATCATACAAGCATATTATATCTGCACATATTTCTCTTTATATATTTGCTTCAATATCACAGCGTCTCTCTTTTCACTTTCAAAACAATGACACGCAAGCTGACGATCTGTTGCGAGAACGCGCTGAGTGACGGCACACAGTGGATCCAACTGACTGCTTTTTGGGCGAAAATCATAACTTTTGGGGAAGTAAAGATATTTTAAAAATTTCAAATGCATAGAACAGATATGCTGTGAAGAGAGGGAGCCTCAAAAAAGGATAGTAAAGTTCGATATTATATACACCAAAAGTCTTATCCTTGCACCTATAAAATGTGCTTATTGCTTAATAAATCGTTGAAATTTTGAAAATATGTTGGCAAGATGTTCGCAGTCTATTTTGATCTTAGTGTACACATCAGAGAATGGCAAAAATCACTTTTTTCATGATTTCATCATACACCAAAATTTGTACTCACAAGCGTTGAATAAAATCTACATCAGACAACTTCAAAAATGAGTTTAATCATGATCGTCGCACAAGCGCGAATTTCTTCATTCGCATTGGATTTGTTTTTAATTTTAATTATTAGTAATATGTGGAAAATTAAAGAATATAATTTTAGGAAACTATTTTTTAATTTTAATTTTTTTATATTATATAACTATTTTTCTTTAAATAAATAAGAAATAAAATAAATGTTTGATTATTATCAGCGGCATGTAAGCCAGCCACACGCCACTTGCAAAAAGTAACGGAGTGAGTCATCAGCAGTGCAGAGGCAGCGCTGCTGATTTCGTGCATGCTGACTTCGCACATGCACAAACTCATACGAGGAATTTTGCTTTTTGAGTTTTATTCTTGCTCAAAACAATCATATGAGCTGAATGAACGTTCATTCCCGAAGTGAATGGTTTGAACTAACTCGTTTATTCGAATGTTGATTGTGTATGAACATTTTTGCAATCACCCGAAGCCGTTCTCTGGTACACATGTTCGCTAAAAAATAAGCACAACTTAGAACATGGAATTTTTCCATGACATGCAAGGATAAGGATCAGTCATTTGCAGTATATAATATCGAACTTTACTACCGTTTTCTGAAGCTCCCTCTATACACAGCTTATTTATCGCAGTATATCGCAGAAGCCTAAGGAATTCTCTGTTCTATGCATTATGATTATGGTTATGATTTTTTTTTTTTGCCGAAAATGAATTCAGTTGGATCCACTGTGCGGCGTTGGGGCATTTATTTAAAAGTTTTTCAATCATTTTAATTGACTTTAAATAAAATTCAATTTTATTGTTTACACATATGCACCACGCCATAAACTTTTCATTTATCATTTTTGTAATAATGAATTCAGATGCAGGTCAGTGCGCCTTCACTTTACGTTTGTAAGAGGCGTAAACCAAATTAATTTACACATTTACCGTTACACAGCGCTTTTACTTCTCTTTCTGCTTTCACATGCCGCCGGCACGCGCCTTGTTTGTTTTCATCTGTGCTGCTCTTTAAGCAAATTTATGCGAAATGTAAATGAAATAAACGCCGCTGTCGCATACAATTACCAGGCACTGTGCTCGACATATGCGCGTGGGTGGTCCGCCATTACTTAAACATATATGTACGCATCTCTTGTACACAATCCTGTGCAGCCTAAACGCCCAAGCCTATGCCGTGACACAACATTCACTGACAAGCAATGGCTCTTTCCACTCTATTTCCCATTGTTTTCCGCAAGAGCTTACAGTCTAATTAGTCGCCAACGGGGTCTATACACTGTTGGACGACCTTGTATGAGTGTTATTTTTCTTTTGTTCCTGATTTTTTCTTTATTTAAGCCTCTGAGCCATCAGCAACGACTAGAACTAAATTATGATTCGTTCACTACGACTTAGCCCTTGAACGTCATCCTTACTTTTTGTACTCTAACGTAGTGATGTAAATCCAGACCAAAACATCGATGTTTACCATCGCAGAGTCCAACGACAATAGACATCGATGTAGGTCGATGCATCGGACTAAAAACATCGATGCATCGATGGTTTTTCGATGTTTGGTATTTTAAAAGTTTACTTGTTTTTATAGAAGGTAACTTTGTTGTGTAATACAAAATATGTGAAGAAGACTTCTATATACTACAGTTCAAATAGATCTACGTCTAAATTGTGCAAACATAAAAGTTTTGATAAGTATTCCGGCAGGAGTTTGCCGGCTTTTGAGAATAACCTTTAACATTATTTGTAAAACTGAGAATAAGACTTACTTTGGCATAATCTTGAAATAATTTGACTTTAGACAAGAAAAGATCGGCAAGGTCGGTGTAAGAAATGGTGAAATGTTCGATGGTTTTAAAAACAGCGATGTTTTGTCGATGCATCTCATGTACGAGAACATCGGAAAACATCCGAAAATTACAGGCCAACCATCGATGTTTTCGATGCATCGATGTATTTTTTACATTTCGACGATATAAATATTACCAATATAGCAAGGTACGTTATATAACTCCTGCTAAATAAACTAACTTGTCTTAAAAACCTGCGTATCAGGATACACAAATTGGGTTAATTATTATATTATTTTTATTATAAAAATTCCAAGCTTATAACATTGTTGCTGAAAAAGCTCAGCAACTCAACAAACCTATTATTTTATTACTATTTTAACTTTAATTTTTCCCAGCTTTCTTTCAAGTCACTTTGATTTCAAAACAAAATATTTTCAAAAACAAAAAATCATAAGATATGCAACACTTTTTCATGAAAGTCATTTTGTTTCTTAAAACTAATATAATAAACTTAAAAATGAACGTAATTGTAGATTTATTTTTTTTTGACATACGGGAAGAAGTATGCTCCTCTATGTAAATATGAAAAGTTACACAAACGTCACCCTTCATCATTTTGACTACGCAAAAAATTTAAAAACAAAAGGAACATACTTACGATTCGCCGTTTGCCATCCTCAACAGCTTCTATGCATCTAGAGCTGTACGGAAATTCATATCAAAATTAACAGTTTAAGTATAAAAAAACTTATAAAAGATCGCGCGTAGTCATTTTGACGAAGGATGCTGTTCTGGTGTTAACTGTTTTGATGAAAGTGGTTCCGGTATTATTATTGAATGAAATAGTGTAAGTTAAAGTTCATGAAATACCATTATATCTGGAGCACAGCATCGTTTTAAAGTACTAAAGGTTGCTTTAAACGCCATTTTTCATGATATTTCCTTTTCTTGTTTACGATGACGGATGTTTAACTTTACTGATCCACAAAGAAAAAATTTGCGGAATCGATTGGTTTATGTCCTGCCTAACTTTTCCGAACTGCAACTATACTTTGAGTACTTCTATCGTTTCAATCGCATTTTCAAAAATATAAGAATGAAACTATATAATTAACACATATTTTGGATTTAAATAAAATTGTTTTTGATATGAATTGCAGTTCGGTGTCGTTTGCGGATATCCTTGATAAGGAACACAATCAAATCAGCAAGATGTTCAAAAGGTCTCGATTCAATTAAAAAATTCCTTTATGGTCATGATATTCAAATGTAAAATATACCAGTTTAAGAAAATGTTAAATTGAACCATCTAATAGTCAATGGCACATTTGTTTTTTCTAATTTTTGCAGCAACCGCATTTAGTAGACCAAAACCTTGCTTACGCCTTCTATTTTAAAAAGCCAACCCGCCAACTTTTTAGTACCCAATGTCTTGGCATTCTGATTGATTCCAAGGTCTGTCAATATATGCGAAAAGTAACGCAGACGCTGCTATAAACAATAGCCGAATGAGAAATTTATTAAAATTTTGTGAGTATTTCGATTGAAAACGCCCAACTTTCTATATAAAAATATGTTCGTTGGCATGTTTTGTTAAAAGTTTAAAGAACCAGCATGAGTTTGATACGATTTAGTTTTGCTTCACTGCATGTATTGATTTCTTATTTATAAATTACGTAGCTTATTATAATTAATATAAAATGCGCAATCAGCCGGGTAAAATGCTTAATATAAGTGGATTATTACTTGCTGACTTCATCGGTTTGCGTAATTTCACGCTTTGCATGTTGTTAATTACTATTATTATAGCCTCATTCGTAAAGATTTATGTTTTTGCATTAAACACCGACGTCGTAATCGATTCTAGATTGGTCTACTTAATTTGCATGAGACACTGTTTGGAATCTGAATTAGTTTTGGCGGTCCGAAAAATTGGGGCACTTTTAAAAGATGTGTATAATTTGTGAAAGTTGTACTTTGCATACTAAATGTTCCGCCCGCTTGGTAGGAATTAATGGGAAGCCTTGCTTTGTTTTGTAGGTTTGCTGTGTAAAGGCTTTATAAGCATATATATTTGCGGAAGAAAAATTGTGCATTCATTTTAACTGATATTGGGCGGATTTTACAAGTCTCTGAGAAACATTTAAAATCAATGAGTTCGTATGAGAAATGCCCAAAAGGTACGGCAAATTAAGTTTGTCGTGGTCCGTTCCATAATGTTTATTTTACATGCATATATATGTATGTATTACAATATTAAAACATGATGTAAGGCATACAGGCCCTACGAAAATGCGGCCCGAGATAATAATTGGGCCCTTATATGTTCAAATATAAACGACTTTGTCTTTTGAAAAAGACGGAGAAGAAACCCCTGCCTACCTTTTAGGAGCAAGCGAGTTGATGAGCGAAGCGAGCAGGGGCCGTAGCCCCCTAGAACGTTTTGAGTTTAATTTCAATTTTAATGTGAAAGTAAATGTTTTTTTGAATTTTTATTTAGAGAACTTGTTTTGCGTGCTGTTTAGGTGGAGGTGTGTGCAAGTATATTTCAAACTTATAAGATTCTACACATGGATATCATAAAATTAATTTTAAAGCAAACAAATTTAGATGACTGCAAACGTAAGGTAAGGGGTTTGAAAGAAAAAACAGTGGGGAAAACAACCGCCCTACAATTAAAACTACTAATCATTAGATTTGTGTTTATAGTATAGATTACTCTATTTGACAATCATTCAAAATTGCCTACTACCTTATGAGTCAAAGTTTTGTGTGCTTAATCACTCACTCATAATGGCCGCTATCATTATTCGCACGTGAGGATTATTTATTACCTATTATTTGACTCCGAGACACCCGATTAAATAATGGCAGCTCTTGGCACTCGCCAACGATAAGTGATAATCATTTTCAAGTCATACTCATTGCGAATTAACTGAAACTTTTCGCACAATTACCGCAATTAGCGACTTGAAACTTTGGAAACATTGTCTTCTTTGCCATCTATTGTTTTGTCATTATAAGCTTTAACTTCTTTGGTGTCTTCGGTTTTGCTCTTAATTGACACTAATGACAGCTAAATTGCAAATTAATTGACTTGTCATAGTATGTATGTGTGTGTAGAGTCGACTTTTAAGGGCCGCAGCTGCGTCACATAGCTGTTAATTTCTGGTTTATTTGCAGATCGTGATCGTAGCTTTAACTTAGAGCGGAAAAATGTTTTAAAATTGGTTTAGACCTCGCAAATTTAGATTGTCTGATCAAAAATGCTAAAAACATGTGTAGCTTTATAGAAAGAATTTTTTTTTTTCAATAAATCACATTGTTTCATTCCTAATTTAACCATTTTATCGTCCTAATAGTATCGTCCAGATAGTAATGGTCACATAAATACGAATATTTAAAGAACAAAATATAACTTTTAAAGATATTGGAATTTTGCTACAATTTTCAAATTTTCAATTTTTTTACAAACTTCACAAATTCAAACAGTGGTTTATTATATAAATCAAAGGATGTTAACCTTTAGACAAATAATGACCTTGCCCCCGTAGTACAGTTACCTTTATTATGACCTTACAAAACTTTGCTCTTAAAGTTCGTTGGCAAATTATTGATTTTGTACCTTGGAATGAGGATGGTTTTTACAAAAATTTTGCAAAAAGTAATGTTGGTTGCCAAAAAACCGTTAAACTTTAAAAAATTACACACAATCTCAAAAACTGTGTATATAGACATCAATATTATACATTTGAGAATGACAAAACTAAAAATTAGATGTATTTAGTTTTTATTTAATTTTTAGGACCATAATAGTTTTAGGGCGTTAATCCTCCCAATTTATTTGCTACAATCTTTTTGTCAACTTAATCATCTTAACCATATTGCATGGTGTTTAGCTAAAATAATAGTTAATCTCGCAATAATTTTATATTCTATGTATTCTATTGTTGCAAATGAATTTTTTTAAATTCTTGTTTTCCTAATACCTTCTTCCGATTTTGTTCAAATTGATTTAATGGTTTTAAAAATGATTTTTTTTTAATTCTTGTTTTCCTAATATCATCCTTCTACCGATTTTGTTCAAATTGGCGTTGGTCGAATTCAACTTGATTTAATGGTTTTAATTTAAAAAATAAAAATTAATAGTTTGAAAAACTAAAAAGCACGCTTTATGGTTAACACATCTAAAAAGTTTAAAATTATATGTAATATAAGAATAAAGTAATTGCGAGCTGTTCATAAATGACGTTAACCAAACTTTTAAGATTTTTAACCCTCCTTCCCGTTTGTCACAAATAGTCACATTTAGGCAACCCCCTCACCCTATTTTGACGTCACAAATCGACCAGACAAAAAAAAAATCAAATCAGCTTTGGGCATCACTAGAAACTTTGAGTAGAATGTTAAGAAAATCATTGCAGATAGGATGCACAGAGAATAGGCTGCTGTTATAAAAGCGAAAGAAGGATATTTGAAGAGTACAAAATTGAGAATTTCATGCTAGATCTTTGAATTTGAAATGAAAAGAAAATACTGTATGAAAATATAGGTTTTTTTTTAAATTTACGAAAAAGGTATGTTTTAGGTAAGCGTTTTTTTTCTTTGTTACCTAATGTAATAATCTCTTTTTAACTAAACTCTCCCGTATTAAGTTATAAAAGAAAAAAAAGACTAATACACATACATTTTCAAAATGATACAATATTGAATAGTGAACACACTCTTTTTATTTTTGTTTGTGTTTTTTTTTGTCCTAGTTTTAGTAGTGTGTCGATAGATTAATGTAAAGAAAAGAGTTTGTTTAGCATTGGTGTGACAATAACATAGTTTACTTTTGTTTTCCCTTTCAATTGGGTCGTGGTTCAAGCTCTTTTTTCGACAACTTCACATGCGATGTTGTTTCCAACATGACACCATGAAATAATCAAATTACTATAATCCAAACATTCACACCAACTGCGCGTGATTTAATGTAAATCGTGGGCATTGCTCATGCAATGGACAGACACACCCGGTATTTTAGTTACCTAGAATCTACAAAAACTCCGTCAGAAATTCATTTATGACACAATTAAAATAGAATTAATAATAATTAAAGAAACAGCTAAGCTGCTGATATCAGCAAACACAATTGGACAATTTTCAGTTATTTTCATACTGTCAGTTTTTGAAATATGTATTCTGTAAAACACAAAACACGTAGGATATATCTCTTCAAAGCGTGTAGAGCACTTCCGTTTACACTTGGAGAGTCACGATCATATCAGACTTTATGTTGTGACATAAATTGTGTGCTTTGCATTATCAATAGAAAATTTTACGTTTAAAAGTATCTATCAACAGTTTATTCAACTATGTACAGCTAAAACATAGGCCATGAACATGAGAAACTACTGATGTTAAGCGGCGCTTCCTCGCTCACGAGATAACTACTCCAGCGAATACAAAGAGACTCCAATAAAGCTTTTTAGATTCGTAAAACCTGTCTAGTGTTAGTTTGCTGCGGGCGCCAAAAACTTGTTTTAATATGGCTTTTCAAAATGTTGTCAGCATATCAATTGAGTTCGCTGGGGCAGTTTTACAAGTATGAAGCATGGCAGAATTGTGACTATAGGCAAAAGTATCTAGTATAAAGTGGTACATCCTCTTATTACCTATTACGGTTTTCTTTGAAATAGTACAAAGACGTTTCCAAATGCTTTCTATAAAACTTAATAATCTAGACTCATTTTCACCACTATTATGGAAGTCGCCTTTGTTCATCTTTCTAGAGCTGATTAGCAACGAAAGCGACAAGATATCATAATGGTTTAGACTGTCTTTACTCAAGCGAAGATGAGAACAACGGTGACATCAGGAACTTAAACGTTGAACGATGTATCGCATTTAATTCCATAAGAAAGAATGGGTGTTTTCTATAGACGTGTTAACCACTTAAGAAGGAGATACTAAAACGACATACTACGTTTCGCAGGTGGCAGTTTCTATCTTTTAAGAATCGCTTTAAATTGAAATTTATCTGCAAGAAATTTTTCTCTTTTTTTAATTTAACATAATTTTTTAAGTTTGTCTATATCAAAATTGCAAACGACAAAATTTACCAAAAAGGATTGTAGATTTTTTGACGAATATCCTTTCGTTTTGGTATTTTTTGACAAATATAAAATAAAATTGTTATCGTCTTGGGATACAAAAACAATAACAAAGACCACTCTCATAAAACCGGCTTTGCTAAAACGATATTTTTAGTAACGAATGCGAGTTTCATAATACGGGTGATTATGTTTTCATCGAGAAATTTATTCTGCTCACAAAATATAGAAATAATACCTATAGTATGCTCCGTCATACTAGTCAACGCTATTTACAATATGATATAAGCCCAACATATATACACATTCTATGCTAACTTTTGGCGATAAGATTGTTATTTGAATAATAATAGTTTCCTTAAAAACAATTTAGACGTAATCCGAAAAAACGTTAGCATTATACTAAGCTAATTTAACTAACTGAACATCTTTCGTCTAGGCATCTACGCTGCTTTTGTCACCTCATATAAATTTAGCGATTATTTGCAATTATTTTCTTGTTTTATGACGTGCATGTTATTATTATTATGTACATATAAAAATTAAGCCTAAAAAAGTGATGTGCTCGCTAAACTCGAAAACGCGTGGACCGATTTCAACCTAATTTCCACACATTGTACACAGTATTAGGGAGAAGGTTTTTGCGAAGTTTGGACGTATATATAAAAGCAGCAGCACGCGGGGGTGTTCACCTAGTTATGTATAAGATCAGCAGCATTTCTCTTTTTATTGATATATTTTTCTAATTGTCTTACTAAATTTTTTAAGCAATCCATTAACTAGGCTTTTTGTTTATAAAAAAACCGCTATTGTTGGTTCGTCTCTAAATTTATTTAACACTCGCAAGCGTAACCCGTCCGGACCGGGTCGTTCGTCTATTTCACTAGCCTAAATTCTATGCTGTTGATGTAGTCATACGTCGCGCACTGCTTGCGTGACGTATACGCAATGTGTGCCACGCTCAATGTCTCTCTTTTTGCTCACTGCTGTTTGGCGATCGATCGTAACTTGCGCTGCTTGACGCTTCAGTCTGGCCGCAGCTTGCTTCGAGTTTTGATCGCACAAACGGACCCGAAGTTCTCGCTTATATTAGGCGCTATAAAATAACTCATTCGACGCGCACCCTATAGCATTTATATAGCGAAGTATCTATATAAAAATACATATTTATATTACGCGCATGTGTGTGTTGTTTTCGTGAACTATTTCGGGTTTTTTTTTTTGTAATTGTAAAATTGTCAGACGCGTAGCGTTGTGTTGTGCTATGATTTGTGCACCAACAACAGCAAGTAAAGCAAACACAACGCAAATGAAAGCGAAATTGCAAAATGGTGGGTTTGTCTTTTCATTATCATCAGACATAAGGAAAAAACCAAAAAAAAGCTCTACCGAATTCAACTTAAACTATAACTCTGCACAGCTGTACAGGGACTTCAATGAATTGATGATGGTTAGGATGATGTTTGATAGAGTAAATACATATTTTGGTTTTTAAAGAAATCATGATTAAAGATTTCAAATAAGATTTCTTATAATACATAAATGTTTCCAAGAAATCTCTGTGCGTTTCAAAATTGATAACCAAGCTTTTATACCTTCTGCGAAAACTTTCTGGACTTGCCGCAAAAATCTCTGCTGATAAACGCGTTTGAACTATGTGACATTGTCGGTTACTTGAATTGGTTCCGCTCGCAAGAGCGTGACCAATTCTGCGCAGACCCAAACTACCCAAACGTCATTTTAAAGCTCAGATTCAGTATCTTTTTAAAGGCAGGTTGAGAACAATAATATATTTTATATTCGTTCGATCTTTAGTTAGTAGCTTTATTAGCTAGTTAGCCAACTTTGCGTTTGACCAATTTTGCATTGCTTTATCTTATCGGCGGGAAGCTCAGCCACTAAATTTGTTGTAGAAATTATCAATAGCAACAACATCACGTACACATGACTAAATTAAAAAAATAATTCATATTTTTTAATATATGTCGTGCCAAATATTTGTGCCTTTGAAATACACTAATTCTTTTTTTTTTCGTGTATTCTAATACTTGTTATTTGGCATAAAAGCTGAAATAATATGCTGAATACTAGGAAATTGAGAATTTTTGCTCGCTTTCGAGCGAAATTTTGGCATGGCAACAACACAAGAGAATGTAAGGCAGACAGTAGGGACGCTGCCCGACCGTGGAATACCCTGTGCCCATTTTTTCCAAAAACATCAAATTTCTATAGTTTTTGTATCGATGAGGTGGTTAAGGAGTATGGGCGTAGTCAGAGTAACTGTACTGCTAGCGGTGGCGGGTTTTTTTGGCAAAAGGCTGAACATTGTATGATTTATAAGATTAACATGAGTACCAAATTTGGTAGCTTTAGTTTAAATATTAATACGTCTGTCAAGGGTGAACGAGGTGAGATATCGACATGATGCGGCAAACTTGATCTGGTACCATTTTTTGCTATCAAATGGGTGGACAGACAGAACGATATGGCTAAATCGACTTTACTATTGCTCCCGATCTTTCTTGCCCATGGTACATAAGCTCTGCCACGTCATCTTCGGCATGTTTCATTGAACAAATCTATACACATTTTGTACAAGGTATAATAAGGCAACGAACGAATCCAAGTACATATGTTTGATGAAGAAACGAACTAGAACAAGCTAGATTTTTATTGGACATTGCTCTTTAACGTTTTGAATTTAGCCGTAAGAGATGTAGAAAAGTTAAATATCATATTTTTCTAATTAGTGAAACCTTTTTTTTACACACTCTCTAGGCACTTTCATAGAATTTTGATTTTTCTAGCAGCTTTGTTTGTTCTTAACAACTAGTAAAAAAAAAATTACGAAAATCTTCACAATTTCCTTAGGCCAAATTGTACAATTTTAAAACAATATTTAAGAAATTCCTTACATTGACTAAACATTTTTATACTTCGATCTTCCTGTTGAAATTATTGCGTCGGAAACTTTTATAAACGTATTGACTAAATATAAACTGAATAAAACAATTTGAGAATGTTAAAGGTCAGTAAATATTGCAGAAAAAATGCCTTTGTCATTTGTACCTTACTAATAAGTTTCATAGTGTACAGGGTCAGCCATTCAGTAATTCTCTGAACCAATTCTAAGCTTTCACTTAATTTTTGCCAGGCATCAGCGTTTTGCTTGATTTCTTATCAAATTTTCCTAGAAATATCGATGCCTTATCGCTGCTCGTTCAGATTATGGTGTTTGCTCTCCATAAGAAGAGCTTTTTATTCAACGGAAATGCAGAGGCACAATTAAAAATTGTTATTTTTATCGTTATTTACTTGACGTTAAACTTTTACATCAATTAATAGCACATTTATTGCACAGTGTGGCAAGGCTCCTCAATTAAAAGGCGCATGATATTAATCCACACGCGCCACTGCCTCTATGGACGAAGCTAGCTAGTCTTTGGCATATTGAAACCATAATTCCAGACATATCTCATGCATTTCAATTAAGCCATTGAGAATGACAATTCAATAGATTTGGCTGTTTATTCACACTCACACGCATACTAAACAAAGTGTCAAGTGTTGGCAGGCAGTTTTTTTTTGTAGTGTTTGTACATACATATGTTTGAATTGTGATGGATTCTCTATTTGGAATCGCACATATGAAAAGGGCATAGCAGTCCTACATACATATTGCGAAATGCCTATATATATGCATGGATACTATATAAAAACATATGTATAGTCTAGTATCCAGTCATTGCCTGGCGCACATGCATACAAGACTTTATGAAGGGTGTTCACTTGGTATTGCACTTGTATAGTAGCGCTCGCCAACTCATAGAGAAGACCCACGAAAACCAAATCGAGAACTCATCATCTCTTTGTCGATTATCACCAGCATTTAACAGCCCCTTGAGGAATCGCGTTCTGTATACCTTCAAAGTTGGTGCGACTATGCAGAACACACGCAACTCCGTGTCCGAACCTTTTGACATCTCTCCTGAAACCTCTTCAACTTTTTGATAGAGAATGTGTTGCTGAAGACCAAATTAAATCGGAACGTGACACTATGAACTATAAAAGTGTCCAGTTGCTCGCATACCAGATGATATAGATATCATTGGTCTATTGAAAGAGAATCTACCAGGGTCGGTCTGGTTGTAAATGGGAGCCAGACAAAGTATATGCTTTCTTCGAGTAGAGATACACAGCGATTGGACTCTTAGATTGATGTTGAAAACTATAAAAATGATTTCGTCGTAATCAAGAACTATGTCAGCATGGAGATCAAGCGGAGAATCACTCAGTAGGCAAATGAGTAGCAGAGACGGCGTTGAAGCCTGGGAGATGATTCAGTTTATTACAGATGCCCTTGGGGTGTATGTGCGAAAAGTACTAAATAAAATTTTTAGCCATTTACAGCATCTGATCGAACGACGGACTCAGCTCTACGACGAAATTGTCAAAGTCAAGCGAATTTACATCCAGCAGCAAATAGCGTATTAAATTTTCTGCTTAAAAAAACAACAAAAACTCAGAAGTTCAACCAAGATTATAACTGAAGTTGTTTTCGCAAACAAGTCAATAAAAAGCGAGAAAATTATACGGACTCTAATTTTGCATTTTTTAAGACGCATTTTGTTTATTCTTGACATATTCTGCACACGATATCGTAGATAACTTGTGTGTTGGCAAAGAGATTTCCACATTATAACGCGGTTTATTGATGCTATTCATAATAATAATAAAAAAAATTCTATACAAACAGTGCCCGACAGCGGAATACCCTGTACCCATTTCTCCCATGAAAATCAAATTTATGTGAAAATTTTCGTATCGATGCTTTGAGGGGTATGGGCGTAAGAAAAGTAACAGTACTACGGAGGTAGGGGGATGATTCGGCATAACGTCAATATTGTTTGGTTTAGTCATGAGTCAACATAGCAAATTTTGTGGCTTTGGCTTAAATATTAATTAAATTTAAATTAAATTTTGTTGCAGTTTGTAGGAGGAGGGTTCTAAAATTAGAACTTTATTACATATATCACTTAAAGTTTCTATCCGATCGTGATAATTTTTAAACAACATATGCACATTAAGAGTGTGCATGATTGAGCTAAGTTTCAATCGGATAGTTTTTTAGGTGTGGGTACAAACCGCGAAAGTCTGTCACTGAGAAAGGTGGTAAGATATCGACCTGAATCGATAAACTTGCTCTTTTCCGGGAAAATGCGCATCTTATGGTACATAAGGTACATCCCATGGAACATATGGTCTGTCACGCCTCCTTCTGCCTGTTACATACATTGCACAAGTCTATTATACCCTTTTACACTTTGTGTAAAGGGTATAAATTATTGCTTTAATAAAAGTTGCACAAACAGTGAGAAAAAGCTAAAGTTGTTACGCAAAACGTATACCATGCTGCTGTATCAAATGATAAGAATAATATTAATGCACCCCTGAGACCTATTGTGTAAAAATTCTACCTCCAGCTAAAGTTGTCCCATCGGCCTTTAAGGAATGCAGTCCGTACGAAGTTCAAGTATACAGTTGAAATCGCTTACTACAACATTTTAGGGACCGATGAAATTCGGTTGTTGTATAGGATTGTTGTATGTAGTATGGAATACTGAAAAACTGCATTTAAACAAATGAGATTTTGTTGGATTATCTAGTTTACCTCTGTGAAAATATACGAACTTACACAGTACATTACTTGTTTAATATTTATTAAGTAAATTTCGCAAAAAATTCAGAAATTTTAAACTAAGGTTAACATTTTGAAAACAATAACGAGTCAACAACTCGTGAGAGAGAATAATTAGGCTCCCCCACTACATCTTCCAGCTGTAAAGGCGCAATTACCTTGTGACCTTCGAATTTGGTTGTTTTAACCGATATATTTTAGTAACCAGTGTTGTAATAAGTCGATTGTACTTATATACCTAAGTACTGAAAGTTCTTACATATACATATACAGATATACCAAGCTACTTCATATTAAGTATACAATGGTTGTGAATCCTGACCTAGGTTGATTCATTGCTGTGCAACGTCATACCATTTAGGTTAGAAGGTACCGAAGGTCCTACTAAAGTGTGACATTCTCTTTTGTTATTTTCATATTGCCTTCCTTCATGAGTATTTCGCAGGTTACGCACACACAGCATAAAGGCATCTGATTAAAACTTGGCACAGTTATGCAGTCTGTTACCGATCGTCAAGATCCGATGAAAAAAAAAAAAAAAAAAACAACCAAACTATCTATCACTTCTTTTCTGCATTTATCTATAACACATATAGCATGTTTATTTTTCAAACTTACTTATAACATAGTTTTACTTCAGTAGTGAATACCCCTAACAAGTTTTGTTTGCACCGTCTATCTGAGTGTATGCAAATATTTAAATTTGTTTTTAGCGACCCCAGTATATAGCCTTTATGTTTATTCAAATCGTTTTCTAGTCGTAAACTTTTCAATTGCTTTTCCCATTCCCTCTTCGCTGATAAATCGTACTTGCGGTGTTTCTATTTATATTAGTTTTTTATTCGCAAACCTTATGCTTACTAACTAACTAACTGTTTCTTTCTCTCTCTACTTTGCAGTTAATTTAGTATAGAATGCTACCCAGTTTTCGTACCTTAATGCGTTGCTCGACGAGCGTTTTGCAAGCCCCAAGCGGCATGGCCGCCAAGATGCGCAGCAAGGTGGCTGCGCCCTTTGGGCCATTCAACAGCGACGATGATCTCACTTGCTCAGGACGTGGCGATTGCTTGAACGGCACGTGCCTCTGCGAAATACGCTATGCGGGCGATGAATGCAGCGGCTTCAATCTGCCCTACTATGCGGGCATCTCTAGCGTATTCTATGTGGTTGCCCTGGTCTCTGTCATTCAGCTGTTCATTTGCATTGTCGCTGAGTACCAACGCCTGAAGCAACCATCCGTACTACGCGCCTGCCGGATAACCACACAAAAGCTGCTCTATTTCATGGTCTTTGTTGCCGCCTCCCTACGCGGAGCCTACTTTACTACGCCGGTAAGTTAATGCTTAATTACTAGAAATTTTTAATCCTAGACATGTCAATTTTTATTGCTAGATAGAATTTCTAAATCTTCTAAAACGTTGGCGTTGGTTCCGTATGACCTGTTGCCGTAAGACGTTTGACACTTTCAATACATGAAGCAACCAAAGTGCCACTATAATTATATAGCTGAAATTAAAATGAACGGATTAAAAATTAGTTTTACAGAGAAACTCTTTTCGAACTCTTTGCTGAAAATCAATTTACTGTCATGTTCACACTAAGCGTTGCAGCTGAGCTGCTATTTGTTGGGCCTAACACTTTTCACTTTTCCCACGGCAGTCAGAGTGAAAGGGTTAAGGGTCAGTCTTTGGCCAAACGAAATAGCACATCTTTCATGCTGAAATTTAAGTTCCGGTCTTGAACCAATCACTAACAGAATAATGTAATTTCCCGATCTTACATTTCTCATTCTTATCTTAAAGCTGGATCTGCAGCCGCAATGGGCCGTCACTCTGATGTCCGCCTATTATCCCTTGCTGATGACCTGCGCCTCTCTAATCGTCTGCATGTGGGCTGAGGTAAGTACGCTCGCACTTGTCTCCATAGAGGCGAGGTACGAGTCTGTCGCAGTCGGTGAATACCCATTATCTAATTGCGTTGCTGGTGCGCCTGCACTTAATTTATTGTTCTTAAGTTCTATTTGTTTTGAACTCTCACGCGCGGCTATATCTCTATTGATATGGATGCCTTGAGTTATCGTTATGCTGTTAATTAAAATTATTACTAGAACGAACGTTAAACACAGCGAACGTGTGCAATTAAAGTTTCGTTAAATTTTTTACAGATATTCCACTTGCGCGATATACGTTGGGAAAAGTCACAATTCCTGTCGAAGAGCTTCCTGGGCTTTGTGGCCTTTAACTTCTTTCTCTACAGTCTATTTGGCATTGAGGTCTTCAATTCGCTGATAAATTCGGAGCGTCGCGCCTATGCTCATATATTCAACGGCTGCTATGCAGTTTTGCTGCTTATCGTCGTGGTCTTCTTTTTGATCTATGGCGTGGAGGTGTTTTTCAAGCTACGCGGTGGATTTGTCTACGATCAGACGGGCAAGATCTTGGGTCCCAGCGAGGCTATTGTGAATGCCTCGCAACTGCATCAGTCACGTTTTGGTTTGCTTTTCCAGGCCATAATGCTCATTGTAATCGTCGGTTTTCTCACATCCGAAACGCTGGGTGATTTTTGGAAAACAAAGTAAGTTGCATATATAAGTTATATGGCTTGTCTATTGATTTCAATACGTCAATATTTTTGCAGAGTGCCCGTCTACTCACGCAACTGGCATGATATTGTTTTCCGCATTGCGGAAATTGGCGTTGCTTTGTGGTTTCCCTGTTGCCTGTGGAATTCAATGGCGCCTGAACAATTGTGGATTTTAAATCCACGCAAGCTGCTATCACGCCAAATAGATCCATCAATCCCAACGCTTAATGCAGATACCAATAAGTTGTCACCTGAGGAGGGCCAATCATTTCTAAGCAAAAAGGATTGTTGGATATGTTATGATAGTGATAAGACCGAAGCACTCATACAGCCTTGCCGCTGCACTGGCGATGTCAGTTCAGTGCATCATGAGTGTCTGAAGCGTTGGCTGGTAGAAAGCTGCAGCAATAATGAAGCACAGCTATGCTGCAAGGTTTGCGGCCATCCCTACGAAATTGAGAAATCCAAAAAGTAAGTGCATTAGATCTAATGTAGTCCAAACAATACTTACCTTAAATATCTCTATATTCACAGACTCGAATGGGAGAAGGGCTTCACCATGCAGCACTGGTCGAAGACTGTCATATTGATCACGCTAATGTGCATAACAGGAGCCGCCGCTTGGGTTGTCATACAAATGTACATGGACCCCCTAATTCGTGTCATGACCGTGGGAATAGCTGTGCTTATTGGCTATGTCTGCGTCAAATGTCTGGGTGAAAACACGGTAGTGGCTTATCAACGTGCCAAAGTCAGTTCGATTAACATAGTAACCAGCTCGGAGATGGCCAAGCTGCATACCATATGCGAGGATGTCAGTGCGGTAACTTCAAACAACTTCGCAGCACTAAGATCCATTTCGTAGATGGCTATCATTTATTTACGATATCATTTATTTATACAATCCTCTCGACATCACATATACACATATACTTAGTCTAGTTCTGTAAACGTTTTGCACACATATTGCAATGCTCAATTTAGTTTTCTGGCGTTGAAGCAACAACAAACACACATACATATAGATATACTACTTACAAAATATCTTCCCCTAGATTAGCGAGCACTTTGTACATAGATTTTTAAATCTTACAACTTGGTATAACATGTGAAAACGGTCAATTTTGTCTCTCAAAAAGCAGCACGCATATTTCCGATCGCGTAATGTTGTATTAAAACAAGCCAAATATTATGTAGTTCTAAACAAGTCAGTATCAATTACAAAACAAACAAACACAATTGAGATTATGCGCGTGTTGCCAACTAGCTGGAGCTGGTGAATCTAGTTAAATTAGACGCCGCAATAGGTGGTAGCATTAGTTGGTAGTGGCAAAGTTCTTATAGCATTTTTTGTTTATTTTCTTTTTTTTTATGGAGCACAGTAATTATTACTCCTTCAATTTTTGGCAAGGTTCTGGCTAGGTGCCTGTCACTGCGAATATTAATTTTAAGTTTATCTCTAATCGTAGTCATCTAATAATATTTGTATTTTGTGTTAAACATATAAGTCCTTATACTTAAAAGTTGTAATTTAATACCGATTTTCATATCTGCTGCGCTCCAGTGTTTAAATTACTCAAACTAACATATAGCATATTTTGTTTACAACAAAAAAAATTATACACTTTAAGCAAACATTTTTGTGATAAACAAGTTAATATACATAATTATAAAATTTTAAAACGGCTATTTTCGGGTGGCTTTAAATTACATTTAGAGGGTATTAGAATAAAGCATTCAATTAATGATAGCCAAATATAATCCTTTTTTATACCCTGTACACAAAGTGTAAAAGGATATTATAGATCTGTGCAATGTATGTAACAAGCTGAAGGGGGCGTGGAAGACCTTGGGTGTGCCGATAAATACATGTCCATCTGCCTGTCCGTGTTGCCGCGCAATGCGCTTTTTCTCTACGCAGATCTAGTTTGTCGAATTAGGTCAATAGCTCACCTCCTTTCCCCGTCACAGATTTTCGCGGTATACACCTACACTATATAAGCCATGAAATGGAAACTAGTTACAAACATGCACGCTAATACTCTGCATGTATGGTGTGAAAATCATTAAGATTATATAGAAACTTTAAAAGTTATAGGTAATGATATGCCAATTTCAGACCCCTACTCCTATAAACAGTATTTCATTTTGTTCCGGTAACAAAACGCGGAGGATGATCAACTTGTAGTGTTTGTTTCGTCTGACGAGCGTGGCATCTACTACTCATTTGCCTACTGAGAGCAAAGTAGCATCTACTGGTAAGAGTGATTCTCTGCTTGATCTCCATGATGACATGGCTCTTCATTGTATGACGTGGTGTCGAGCTAGACGAAATCCTTGCGAACATAAAAAGTATAGTTTTCAACTGCAATCTGATAGTCTAACCCAATGTATACATTGGTCTAACCGTTTCTTCTTCATTTTGAGTATCTCTCATTTTCCACCAGATCCATCCTGGCCAATGTTTACTTAAGAAGGGACGGGTATGATGCCGACGATCCTTTTTAATTATTGCGCGAATCTGAAAAGCAATACTTGCACATGCACACGTATATATACTTACTTACTTAACTGGCCATAACAACCCGTTACCGGATTACGGCCTGAGTTAAAGCTCTCCTCCAAGCGTCTCTGCTTTGCGCGAGCTTGGTCCAATTGGTGATACCAAAGGTAGCTAGTGTACTCTCTACCTGGTCCTTCCAACGGAGATGTTGGTCTGCCCTTTCGTCGCCTCCCTTCGACAACCGCATTGAAGACTCTTCTCGCAGGAGCTTCTTCATGCATACGCACAACATGACCTAGCGGAGCCGCTGTATCTTAATTCGCTTGACTATGTCAATGTCGTCGTAGAGCTCATAGAGTTCGTCGTTCCATCGGGTGCGGTAGTCGTTGCCAAAGGGCCAAAGATCTTACGGAGTACTTTCCGCTCGGCATTTTCATCAGACTGCGACATCATCCATGCTTCAGCGCCATAAAGCAAAAAGGGAAGGATGAGCGTCTTATAGAGTGTTAGTTTTGTCTGGCGGGAGTGGTCTCTACTACTCATTTGCCTACTGAGACCAAAGTAGCACCTATTGGCTAGAGTGATTTTCCGCTTGATCTCCATGCTGACATCGTTCTTCATTTTAATGGTGGTGCGAAGGTAGACGAAATCCTTGACAACATCAAAAGTATAGTTCACAACATCAATCTGAGACTCCAACCGCTGTGTATCTCTACTCAAAGAAAGCATATACTTCGTCTTGCTCTCATTTACCACCAGACCCACCCTGGCTATTCTCTTTCAATAGCCGCAAAGGCTCCGCTAACTGCTCGCTTAGATATCGATATCATCTGCGTATGCAAGTAACTGGACACCCTCATAGAATACAGTCTCGTTCCGATGCACCTCGGCCTTTCGCAACACATTCTGCATCAAAAGGTTGAAGAAGTCGCAGGAGAGGCATCGCCTTGTCTGAAGCCTCGCTTGGTATCAAAGGGTTCGGAGAAGCTCTTTCCTACCTTGACGGAGCTGCGTGTGTGCTCAACGTCATTCTGCATAATCGCATCAACTTTGCAGGGATTCCAAACTCAGACAGTGCGGCATATACGCGATCCCTCAATGGGCTATCAAATGCTGCTTTATAATCGCCAAAGAGATGGTGGGTGTCGCTTGGTTTTTCGTGGGTCTTTTCCAGGATTTTGCGTAGTGTGAATATCTGGTCAATGGTGGACTTACCAGGCCTAAAACCACACTGATACGGTCCAATCAGTTCTTTCGCAAACGGCTTTATTCTTTCACACAGTACGCTCGATAGGACCTTATATGCAATATAAAGAAGATCACCCTACTTGAAGACAGGGCAGACGACACCAAGGTTTCAATCATCGGGCATGCTCTCATCTAGCCATATTCTGCAAAATAGCTGGTGCCAACTAGTTACCAACTCATTGCCGCCAGTCTTGAACAACTCTGCAGGCAGCTCATCTGCGCCAGCTGCTTCTTTATTTTTGAGCCGCTTGATTGTGACTTCGTCATAGCTAGGCGGCGGTATATCCACGCCGTCGTCTATAATTGGGGATGTCGGGAAGCTAACTCCGGGGCGACATTATCTTCATCATCGCCAGATAGCAAGCCAGAGAAGTGTTCCTTCCATAACCTCAGCGCATGTAAATATAAGGGTGGGTTGATATTAATTAAAATTCGCAACGGAATGAAAAATAAACCAGGACAGCCGTACCTTATATATTAAGTTTACCCTGGCACTCTCTTTCAATAGGCTCAAAAACTCATGTAAAATCTCGCTTGATACCAGCAACTGCGTAGGCAACAAAGTCAAACAGTCGTGTCTGTACATATTTGATTTCCACGTACATAGATTTTACTTGGCGACTTACAGGCCAGCATATTAGCTTTGGAACTATTTACAGATAGTAATATTAGCCACAAAATACAAAATACACAAAAGTTTCATGATAATATCTTCTATACTCCCCGCGTGAGATAGGAATATGTAACTCTCCTTTCTAGGTGGAAGAAAAATAAAAATATCAAAATCGTTTTCTGCAAAAAAAAAAAAAAAACCAAAATTTCGTTTTTGGCCACTAAAAACCGCTAAACGTTCATACATAAATTGGCAAATAAAGCTAAATCAACCTCTGCTATAAAATACATTTTTTGCTGTGTAAGTCCCTAAATAAATTCAATTTCGCAGAGAATATATTTATAACTGCTCCTTCACAAACTCAAATTTGTTTCTTGGAAAATGCTTCACAATATGTATACAATTTTGAACATAACCAAAAGGCGCCAAAATGGAATACTGAGTACTTTGAGTTATATCGATACACGATCACTTACTATATTTTATATCGATACTAATCGGTAGGCCAACTTGTTTCTTGCAGTGGAACACATAAAAAATATTTTATTTAGTTTTTGCTTTAGATCTAGAGTTATGCTTTTATTATATATTTATATCTACATTTTTATATGTATATTTATATATAGTTCTCACAAATCTATATTTGTATATTTTTAATTCATAATTACCAATACAACTAATTTTCCTTAAGTATTCAAAGATAATTTGCGAAAATTATATTATATATGTTTATATATACGTGCGTATTCAAAATATTTAAAAAATCAACAAAGCAAAAGGCTGCCGATTTGGCATAACTAAAATAACAGTCATAAGATCCTGGAACTTATAGTTTTCACCGCACACGAACACAATTAAAACAAAGCCAATTCAACTATTGATAAGAAAATATAACTTATTAAAACTTTCTAAGAATAAGTCACCTTTAGGCTTAACTATTTTTTATCTCGCGAATATTCTATGGTAAGTATTTATTTGAATAACTAGATTGATACAAAACCTAAGCGAACGTACCTAAACTTAGAATTTTTTCTTATCAAAGATTTTGGTATGCTATGCTTCAAGAAACCTAAAGAAATAATTCAACTAGTAGAGTGTCGGCTTTCAGTTGTGTGGTGGCTGAGGTTCATTTTACTATAGGGTTGAGGGGGATCATCATTGGGGGACGGTAAGGGGACCCATAGCAGAGCGCATGCCTTAGGTAACAACGGCAGAACGCTTGTCACGATTCTTGCCGCGTGAAATGGAGCGTGCCTTGAAGGCGGCTGCGTTGACCAAATGCTGCAATGGATATATATATGTTAGTGGGGAATGCTGATGAACTTATATGAAGTTGCTGAACTTACGCGCTCCAATTTGGATTGTTTAATCTTGGCATTGCCATTGATGCCTGTGTTAGTAAGCTTGGCTCCGAGTTCGAATATGTCGCGTATGAATTCATTGTCCTGCAACTGCGAAGTCATGCCAGGACCCATTACTGTGCACAGAGACGAATACTGATGGTGAATAGACCAATCATCCAATATTAAGCACTCGGTGCCAAAACGTATATTAATTTCAGGCGAAATGTCTTCCTGCAAAAAAAAAAGTACATATTCAATTTTGGATATAGAAAAGCAAGCCTTGATTTTAAATTATATTAAACCAAATCCCAAAATAAATTGTATTCATTTTAAACTTGACTCTCGTTCAAAGCAGTCCAAATTTATTGTATAGCAAAATTAAAATAAAAAAAATAGAGAAATTTTGTATTTGTTCTTTGGATTTAATTATTTTCTTATCAACATGCTCGTCTCCACCTACCAACATGACTACTTGCCGCCTAATGCCAAACGCTACGAGTTCTTGAATGTAAAGCAAGGCAAGGATGGCGCAAAGTTCATAGAATGCCAGTGTATAGAAGCACCGACGGTTCAAGGGCCTGGAGATAGCAAGGACTGTCATGGTGTGGAATGGACAGGCATTGCTCCCATGGGCCGTTTGGTGGAACCGCGCCTTATACCCGTAGAACTAGCCCAAGAACAAGTGGATAGTTTGGCTCTTGATCCTGTAAAGGACTGCTTTAAGATACAGCCAAATCGTTTTCTCCAAATTTTGCGCTCTGTCTATCCAGATTTGTATGACCGCCTAAAGAATATGCCCAAGGACGAGCTTAGTCGTCGCTTGGAGCGCAATCGCATGTTCACTACATATCAAATTGATTTTTGTAATGTGAAGGAATATCCCGAGGGCATATACGAGAGTCTGAAGCCGGGCGACGGCGGCGCAGCCAAAGCAAAAGAAGACAATTTGTTGTCTCACAAGATGCCTTGTTCCGAGTTCCGTACAAATGTAATGAAAGAACTGGACCGGGAGACATCTAGCGGTTATACTGTGGCTAAAGATGAGTGCGCCAAATCTTATAAGCCGTTCAAAACTACCTTTGGGGGTTCCTCGAACTTTGTCAACTCTGGCGATAACTCGCATTGGAACGCCTCGCCAGCTATGTTCCGCAAGTTGCCGAATTTCACGGAATACATGGACTCAATTAGCCGTAACGGCTGCGTGATCATGCGCAATCGCTTGCATGATCATTCAAAGTGCTTGGCAAATTATTGCAAGCATGAATTGAAGTTCCAATGCAATGATATGAAGCCTTAAGCGAGTATGGTTAATAGGTGGTCATGAATGATAGTTTAAAAAATTTTTCGTGTAATTTAATTTATAAATTAGATGTCTATCTTCTTAAAATGCGTTTCGACAATAAAAATCCATTAACCTTGGATAATTTACGGCTTGTGATACTGTCGAGATATTGATATTGTCAAGAGATACAGAAATAATATATACAAAAAGCGTTCAAACACTTAATTGGTAAATCTCATTTAGAGCGAACTCAATAAGGAGTATAAAAAGTGCACTTACCTCTAAATAGCGCAGTACGTCGCGGAAAGTTGCACGTTGAGCCTTGCGGTCACGCTTGGCACGATACTTATGTGAGTCTGTTGCCAGCTGTTTGACAGCATCGCAAAGTTCAGGGATTTCATCCTCCAAGAAGTCTTCATCATGTGAACGACCTGATTCTAGAATAAGAGCGATGGTTTCGCCAGCGGCCATGCGCACATCCAGATGGGGAGATTGCAAAAGGCCCAAGAATTTTTTAATGGATCTGTAAAAATGAAGTGTTTATTAAAGTTTATCATTAACAAATCTCTTGTTATATTTACGGGAACATGTGTTGTCCCGTGGTCATAAGCGATACAAAGTCACCAGAGGGTATGAGCGTCAAGAGTAATCCCCAGGCGGACAAGGCCTCCGCATGTAGAGTGCCTGCCTCGGCTGTCACAGAGACTGGCGTTTTGTCATCACCACGCAAATAACTTCCGGCAAATATGCCCTCAAAGAATTGCATGAGCTGCACCAATTCGGCCACATCTTCAGAACCCAGAAAGTTGAGCAGACCTAAAGCAGTGCAGCATTTTGCGCGTGCATCGAAGGACACGGATTTGTCCTGAACGGTAGTCAACAAAAATTGATTCATGGCTTTGGAAATGCTTTCGTCACCGCCCATCTGTAATATTAACAGTGGTGCCAGACGCGCGCCCCACACCTGCTCTTGTCCCTTGCCACGACGTACACTCTTCTCCACAAAGTCCATCAGGGTCATCTTACGATCCTCTACAAAATCGGGCATGTAGCGATGCATCAGCAACTCACAAATAGACTGAAGAGCCTGTACGCGTGTTTGTGCTGACTTTTCTGTGGCCAGCTCCAATGCCTTTTCAAATTTCTCCTCATATCGCTCGTTGGCCAATTCATCAGTTGTCGCCTCGGAGGAAGCATTCTCCGAGATGTGCGAATAGACGCTCACATTATCGAATGAATCGTCTTCCGAATTTGAATCGTTGTTACGGCCTGTAATGGTAAAACAAAGTTGGCCATTACTGCAAGTGGTAAAAAAGTAGAAAGTATGTCTATGTTAGGGTCATAACTTTTGTTTGGGCTATCAACGTAAAATTGGCCATATTAAATAAAATCTAAATGTATTTTGTGATGGAGAGTATGGAGTGCAACGGGTACATTTTTTATAAAGTTTCTTGGTTATGCATAAGATTTTGACATAATTGGTCGTACCACGCGAGATGTTACCGCAGCTTTGCGGCTACGAAAAATAAACCCTATTTGGGCTACCTTGGCACCACTACAAAGAAAGACGATGTCAGCATATAGATTAAGCACCAAACGATGGAACTTTGGCTGAGACCAAATGGGAAATACATAGTTGAGACTTTGGCCAAACTTTTTAAATCTGAATAATGGTCGATGGGGCTGCCTGATGCAGATGCTCCTGTAACTTTTAAAAGCGGTAGACTGTACCTTTGTTGGCAGAATCAGGTTAGACACCTTTGATGTCACGTAGTGAAGTGTCCTCGAATCAAATCATCGTTTTAGAGTCTGATTTTAGATTTCAAGCACCCGCTATAAAGTTGATCGAAGATTAGTAAAATTTAAAGCGACTGCTAGGTATAATATTATAGATAATTTTAACAAAGAAATAAAATCGCCATCATTTGAGGCAAATGCGCAACAACCAGTGACCTTCAAAAAAATAAGAGCACTCTAATGCTCTCTCGCTCACCTGCTCTGTGCATTTGAAATGCTTTTGCTTTTTATATGATTCTACACTTTTTCTGGTACATTTTGTGCAACAAGTTTGACCAATATGCAAAAAAGAAAAACTACAGATACTTTCTTTTCGTCAGATACTCAGCGTGCCTGCTGCGCCTTATGTTTAGCTACTCTGCTATTTGGGACAAGGTGATTTCCGCCTAACGCTCGTTTGTGTTTTTTTACTTTTGCGCCTTTCACAAAGCAACATGCACACGCACCGAAAACAATGCGGTTTTGTAACAACTGCCTCTCAGCTGCAAGCAACAGCTGTTAAAAACAAGTAAGATACCATCCGTCGTTGCATCTCGACTATAATATACCCTATATTCTAGAGAATTCATTCCCAGTTTTCATTTTAATCCAAATTTGATGTGATCTAGGTTCGAAATGACCATTAAACCATTTGCATTCATTATAATGTTTTTAAGTTGTAGGGTGTGTTTAGTTGCAAGGAATGCAAATTTTTATGTGGGAAGTGAAAACAAATCTATATAATGCACATCTATAATATGCACATCGTTAAAAAATTCACCCAACTTGCCTTTGATGCTGATTTGGTTTTGTTTTTTTGTTTTATTTTACTTTAATTTCTTTTTCTTTAATATTGTAAATTTTGTGTCTCTGATCACTTTCTGATGTGAGATGGTGCACATCTTTAAAAAGTTCACCCAACGGATTGGAGACTCGGGATTAGATATATTTATCTACTTATTCATTTTCTCCTCCTTTTTATATTTTTTTTTTTATATATTACATTTCAATACAACAGGGTTTTTGTATTTTTGTTGTAAATTTTTATAAATAAATAATGAGGTTTTGCATAAACAGATTTACATAGATCCAGCATCTGGGCCAACATTTAAAATTGTTAATATTTTTTGCTTTGAACCAAAATAATAAAGAAATCAGGGCTAAGCCGTAAAATTGTGTAAAAGGCGGAACACTCACAAAGCGCAAAATGCAAGCGAAAAACACGAAGCGAGATTTTCAAGTGAGAAACTGAAAAAATCTCTCACAAAATCTCGCTCGATATTAGAATGAAGCAAGTCGCATAGGGTTGCAGTCGAGACAACTTACGGGTTATATTACCGTGTCTACAAACGATGCGAGATACAACAGGCGCTTAAGCTCTTTTAGTCTACTAGACTCAAAACCACTTGACAGATACACAAAGCGACATAGTTTGATTAATTTCTTAGGGTCTTGAACATTTCCCTCCTAGAGTCTGTACGTTTAAAAACATTTCTTTGCACTAACTTAATATGCCTCTTATCTTTGGGTACAGTGTATACAAAATTGCAGTTTGAAAGCTGTTTGGTTAGTGTGAGGGAGATGAAAAGTAAATGAGAGCGAGCTCGCTCACTCTGTCTGTCCGCCTACGGCGTAGATGGTACTTGCTTTTAGCATTGCATAATTTGGGTCATATGGCTAGTCTATGTATTTAGTTTGATAAGAACAAAAGGTAACACAAATTACAAACAGCGTGCAAACATTTCCGTCCTGAAAAATTCAACACGTTTCTTTTCAAAATAAACTGTACATAATATGCCTATATATACATATGTATATATATACAGTGCAGTCTCGAAAGAGTGAACACCCGGTTATGTGAACATTCGCAAGAGTGAAAAATTTTTTTTTTTTAAAACTTGAAAGTGAACATTTTTTTTATGTTTTTATTTTTTAAATGTAGGAAAATATATTCCATAACCAAAGTGCGCGAATTAAGTAAATGGGAGAACATATCTTCTAAGATAACAATCCTGCTATGCATGATTTTTAATTAATTATAAGCAAATTTCAAGTCAAATACCGAATAGATTAACGAATAACAAAAAATCAAGTTCTTACTTTGTGATCGAGTTCATTGCAAATTTGAGATGCGCTTTTATTTTTATTGGCCGCTATTTTGATTTTCTCTTGATGTAGCGATTTGTATAGCTTTTTGCCAAGCTTGTTGGTTGGTTCTATGTTGTACTTTAAGAACAAAACTACCGTATTATTATTCCTATTGAGCTTAGAGATAACCACCCTAATGAAGATCTCCATTTAATGATACGCCTTGATTAGAGAACGGTCTTTATTTAATGGTTTACTTTTTGTCTTAAACCAAATATAGCATAGAAAATGTATTTTATTGCCGAAATGTAATACACATATCGAAAGCTTGGTACTTCAACCCAGTTTGGCGCAAAATGGCTCAGACTAGACCAACCTCAGAATCAAAAACCTCGAAAATGGTGGGACTAATCGGGACAGTCACGCTATGGCCCAGTTAAGAAAGAATTTTGATATTAAGTTGTGTTGAAACGAAAGTTTAAACCTTTATTGATAGAGGACGACCTTATTTCCCTTAAGATTTTGTGTTATTGTTAAATGGAAGCAATTGCTTACTACGAAACATAATGGTGTTCCGCATTACTTAATATTGGTTAATTAATAAACTATATTACTAATGGTAATATTAATAAACTAAATTTTAAGTGCATAAAAACACAAATGTTAAGAAGTTAATTGGAAAACTAGGAAAAAATTAGAATCTTTTAAATTTGCAGGCAAATGTCTCATAACTAAAAAAAAAAAAAAATTTTAACCTAAAAACCTTAAAAGTCTCTTTTAAGCATTCAAATTATTAGAAAATAATTGTACTTTGACTTATAAATAAATAAAGGTATTTCCTGACTAAAATTGTGCATAGTATTATTTGAATATATGATAAAATGTTCGAATCGCATGTGAACACCCTTGGTTTTAATTATTTCACTGTATCGCGACTCCACTGTATATATATATATATATATATAACATATATATATATATATGTTAGAAAATTTCCATGTATGCGTTGACGTCGCGTGTGCTGTGTTGTTGCTCGGCGTGATTTTGATAAGCTGGCATTGAACGCTTTGTTTTGCTGCTGTTATTGTTTTTGTTATGAGCTTTTTTGCGCTGCCAACACAGCAACAAATTTCACGATTGAGAAACAGGTTGAAGCGAAAGCTTTGTGGCCAGCCAAATGTACAAAAATTCCATGTTATTAAACAACAAAAAAAAAGAATGTATATGTACATATATGATGTATATTGTATTTATGTAGGTACAGTGCAGTCGCGATACAGTGAACTAATTAAAACCAAAGGTATTCACAATACCAAATTTGTTCACTCTATCGATTCGAACATTTTATGTGTTTAAACAGCATTATGCACAAATCTAGTCGAGATATCCTATTATTTATTTAAAAAAAAAAACAATTAATTTATAATTTTAACATAAAACAGGCTTCATGTGTCATATTTCATCACATATCATCGCATAAGTTAATTAATTTAGTACATAAAATTCATTTTGATTGAAACCCATAACATAAAGTTCAATAAATGAAAAAGATAATCCATTACGTTTCAAGTTTTTTAAAGAATGCGTAGATTTTGGTCTGTTTTTGGTTAAAAACTAGGTTTTTAGACTTTAGAGTAGTCAATGTAAAAAATAATTTGTTCACTCTTGCGAGTGTTCACATGACCGAGTGTTCATTCTATCTCGACTCCACTGTATGTACGTACATATGATGACTAATGGCAGACAGTAAATACCAAAATATGAGGAAACAGCTGTTAAATTTTATTTTTATTTTAATCTATTTTTAAAGGTTAAATAGCTGTAAGTTTCGCGTTTTAACCAGGGCACCAAAATGTACGGCTGGGTCCCGCGCCAACAGGTGGTAGAATCTGCAGTCTCAAGACGACTAACAGAACGGTTCCTAATCTTACTGACCTTCGTTCCTAGTAAGTATGCATGTTTTAGATTAGTTTTTCATCTGTAATTGAAAACCAATTCCCCCACAATAAATGCCAGCTGTGACTAAATGTGACTCACCTTTGCCTCCTTTCTTATTACGACGCGGCATATTGAATTTGCTTTTGAGAATTTTGATTGTCGTAAACGAAGAAATAGTTGTTGTTATGCGATTCTTTGTTTAAAGCAAAAACACAAAATAAAAATCACACCCTGTTGCACAGTGTCCTTTGCAAGTCTACACACTTAAAAAGTCTACACGCGCTTGATTTGGCGGCAAATATTGGCGGCGGCAGCGGCTTGGCTTACGCACGTGCTGCTTATTATTGATTTTTTCCTTAGGGCGTTTAGGAATTTAGGTTAGGATTTTATTTGGTTGGTTGTTTGGTTTTTAAATGTTAAGGATAGGTTGTTGTTGGTATCTTAATCAAGATGCAGCTATACAAAAACTTTGATGTTTCCAATTTTTATAAATTTTGCACAATTGTCTTTGTTGTTGGTGTTGCTTTTTGTTGCACAACAAACGTTTGGAAATATTGAATACCGATACTGCTGCAGTACTGAACGTTGTTAAATTGCACACGCGTATTTTATGTATATTCTGTTTCTGCTGCTTAGCCTGCTGCGACTTTTCTATATAAAAATGTGCTTTGGGCTTTACCACAAATTTCATGTTTAATTGCAATGAATTCGATCGTTGGTACACTGCTCTTTCCGTTGTTCAAGTTTTAGTTTTTTTATACTATTACACCACTCCTTGGCCTTGAGACTGCGTTGGTCACCCGTCGCCGTCACCAGTAGTGTGGTTGTGAATAGTCCGCTTTGACTTAGCGACTGCTGCTGCTGTTTTAATCTGCACGACGAAACATATACAACAAAACGATTTGCTTTGACTTCTTCACTTTACACTTGTAGATGAAATGATGCGATAGCTTTTGCAAAGCTTTGCACGATTTGTTGAAAATAATGCAAATAATTAAGCACTTTGATTACTGATTTTGACGAAATTAAAAATGACGCACGGCAGTAGTACTTTGTCTCCACACACCACATTCACGATATTGATTTTTGCGATGTATGGCTATCGCATACCGATGCATTTATGAAGCGATATTTTAAATACTTATCGATGTATATAAATTTGATGTGTCTTTTGGTTGCATCAAAGTGCATGAATTTTAATACAGTGGTATCCTTGGCCTTTACATTGAGTCGGCCTGCTGAAAAGCGACCACTTTCTCAATTTTGCGTACGAGGGAGTCGGTCTGAAGGAGACAGCAATATAAGCAGCCTCACACGTACGCTATGCTGAAAACGGTCTCTTTTAAACAAAAATTTTAAAATTTTTAATTGTCCAGGATTCTACTTTATTACTTTCAGGCAGATTTGCAAACATATTTTGATGCCGTGCTTGTAGCCCATCAATGAGCAAAGAGCATGGGAGTTATAGAATGGAATCCTGGACCGTTAAAAAATTAAAATTTTTGATGAATAGCGACTATTTCCAAGATAGTGTACGTGTGAGACTACTTGTGTTACTGGCTATGTTAGACCGACTCATCTTTTTTCAGCAAGTCGACCCAATCTAACAGCCAAGGATTCCAAGGATTTCAAAAATTATTGTAGCCGACTACAGTCAATCGATATACCTTGCTCAGTGCTGCCAGTTATGGCCGCCCAATTCATCTGGCAACGCTATACATGCACAGCCACAGTTCCGATATATTAATAGTTTTGTTTAGTTTATTATTGCAAAACTTTAAGTAAATCGCAAAAACATTGTACATCGTGTGCCTCACATAATATTTCAAAATACATGCTGATAAGTTGACGTTTGTTTAAGCGCGTTGAACAGCGCAAAAGCAATAAAAACGTTCCCTAAACACATTGTTGAACTTCGCCCCAACACAATCGAACTTTGTCGCCGACGTTGCAGCAGCCACAAAAAAAAAAACACTCAAAAACTCTGTAATAACGTAATACTGCCCGAAATCAACAGAAAGCTACAAAAGTTGGGTGTCTTTCACAAGATAATTAGGTAATTTGCACGCTGCTCATGCAAGCGCGCCTTTTGTGTTGTTGCTAATCGCCTCGCCAATTACTTATATTAAACTTAGTATATTATATGAAGTGTCTGTTAACGATTCGCTTTGAACCTTAGCCATTTTATCTTATCCTTAATCTAATCGCAGCATTTTCGTTTATAAGCAAATTTAATGCTAGCTAAACTCTACTCTACTGTACTCCATTTCAGTACACAATGGCTAGTATAGAGGAACGTTTTCAGGCGGCGGTAAACGTAATCAAAGGCCTGCCCAAAAATGGACCTTATCAGCCCAGCACTAGCATGATGCTCAAGTTTTATGGTCTCTTCAAGCAGGCTACAGAAGGACCCTGCGAGCAGAAAAAGCCCAGCTTCTGGGATATAGTTGGCAAGGCTAAGTGGGATGCCTGGAATACCAATCATCATTTGACTAAGGAGCAGGCCATGCAGCGATATGTTGAGGGGTTGCAAGAAATTATTGAGACCATGTCATTCACGGAGAACGTTCAAAATTTCGTGGGCAGTCTGGACGGCCTAACCAACATCAATTTGGATGAGCTGGACTTGGTTTCACCTGGCATGCGTGTTTTAGCTGAATCGCATCCCAATTCGCCGTTTCATTCGCGCACAAATAGTCCTCATCATGGTGCCAGCGCCAATAGCACGGTCAATGGAGATACGGCACAAGAGGCACAACCCACTGCTGAACCCACTGTACACTTGACCAATGGCTTTGCGAGTAGCAAAACGACAAATCCAGCTACAGAAACCAACAGCAGCCCAGTTAACCATAATAATAACTACACCAATAACAGCAGCGTAGCCATTGTAGACCCTTCGGATGATGAATATGACGATCCCTATGATCTAAGTCATGAGTTAACCGAGGCTATCTCACATAATACGGATTTGTTGCGTCAAATACAAAACACGGTCACGCGCATGAATGCCGATGTAAACTCCGTGCAGCAACGTGTGCGCAATCTTGAACAAACTGTTCTGGAGATGCGTAGTCTGCAGCAGCAGCGTTTAACACAGTTGGGCTCACGTAGCCAACACCCGATGTGGTGGCCCTTTAAGGATATTTCGCCGCTATGGTTTTCTTTGTTGGTGCTATGGCCTTTCCTAGTGAGACGTTTTACGCGGCTGCTCAACAATCAGGCTCAAACTAGGCGCTGATTCGGTAGAATTAGTTAGTTATTTCGTGAGTAGTCCAGACACGCTGACAGCCTTTATGTACTATATTTAAGTGTTTTTATTTATATTATGTGCTAGATGCATTGGTTATGGTTTGCCTTACACCTTAGACTTAATGCGCCCTCGAATTCATTTCAGTTGACAACTCTTGGACACAGTAACAGAAATACGTGTGTTGATGAACTTTATTATATGTAGATTTATGCGGTTAACAGTTGCAATATTTCTTTTTTTACCTGAACTATACACTTATATATTTATTTGTTAAAGCACATTCCTCCCATATGTTTAGTTTTTAAGGCGAATTTTTGTATTTAGTGTTAGGCCCAGCAAAGTTTGCTTTTTGCTTTGTTCAATAAAGAGAAAGCTTTGTCCAAACGTGGCGTAAATGTTGTGAAACAGTTAAATAATTGTGCAAATATTTTATTTTCCGTTATTAATTATAGTTTTTGTAATAAAGTCATATAAACGAAACGGATTCTATATCAATGCATTTAAGGCTGTGGTGTTTTGCGTAGGTAACTCTTGCCAGAGGGCACAGCAACGGTTTCCACGCCATCGGGAAACAAAACTTGCACATCGTCCGCCGAAACCGTAGGCAGTACCATACATACGCCTCCTGGTTGCCAATCGGCGGGCGTGGCCACGCTTTTGGTTTGGGTTAACTGTAGTGAGTCTATGACGCGTAGAATTTCACTGTTAACAAAAGAATGTATTTAGTTTCATGCTTAAGCACATAAGTTACTAGTAAACTCACTCGAAATTGCGACCCGTGGTAGCTGGATACAGAATAGACAATCGTAGCTTTTTCTTGTCATCTATAATAAATACTGCGCGGCAGGTAAGTGGTATGCCAGCAGCATTTAGCTCATCTTTATCTAGCATATTCAGTTTTAAGGCCAGCTCGCGCTTATTGTCCGCAATAATGGGATAATCGAATGACTCCAGCTCTGCATTGAGTAAACAAAACTTTAAATGATATCCCGATCATACTAACGATCCGTAAAACTTACTGCCATAGCTCTTGATGTCCTCAATCCAGCCCTTGTGCGATTCAACCGTGTCACAGGATAAAGCAATGGGCTTAACATCGCGTTTTAAAAACTCTGGAATAAGAGCAGCAACGCGCGCCAACTCTGTAGTGCAGACCGGTGTATAATCCGCTGGATGGGAGAATAAAATGGCCCAGCTGTTGGCCATCCAGTCGTAGAAATCAATTTTTCCAATACTTGTGTCGGCCGCAAAGTTGGGAAACTGATCGCCTATGTTTAAAGCCTTGCTTGCCATTTTAATTTCTCATTAAATGAAATAATTTACGTGGAAAGAAACAGGAAGCTCTCAAATTGAAATGTAAAAGCACGCGTTGCCAACTAGCAGTTGCCAAGTTGTTTTAGATTATGTGGCAGCACTAGCATTGTTTTTAAAATTAGTAAGTTCACAATAAACTGCTCCGCTTAAAAGGTAAACAATTGTATTTATTTCAAAAAAATTTACTGTAAATATGTAACTTCCCAGTATGTCCGACAGCAGCGATAAATACATAAGCGTCAGCGGATATCCAATGCACCCAGCAATGGAGCAGCACAAATATCCTTTTCGGATAACCACAAATGCTCCCCATCAAATGAACGATGCCAGTTTGACGCCTGGTAGAAGGAAGCTGCAAAAATGGCTCGGTCGCGTTTTGCGCATAGTTATTACCGATGGACGCGTCTTGGTGGGGTTCTTTAATTGCACCGACCGAGACGCTAATATAGTGCTTTCCATGTGTGCCGAGTACTTGGTTGAAGGAGAAGGTCGCCAAGAGCCGCGCTTGTTGGGCAACGTTACCGTGCCAGGCAAGCACATAGTATCGCTTTCGGTGGACATGCCACCTTCGGAGAAGAAAGAAAAGCTAGAGACGCTTGTGCAATAAATTTTTTGTTTATTTTAGTTTTCATTAAACATAAGCATGTAAGAAAAATCAGCTGTTTTCTCTTGTTTTTATTGCCATGTGGCAACTCAAGTGTTGGAGTTACCAACCAACAAGCTGAACAATCAGCTGTTTGTGTTATTCACGCTTAAGTTTCTGGTTCGCTGGCTGCGGCCAATTAATTGTTTATAACCATTTCAATTGAGCACAATCAGCCATGGATTTCACAACATTTGTCAAACCAAATGGCGACGGAGGCGCTGCCTTGGAAAATGGGTCTGATGGCGATGGTAGCTCCAATGAGCTACAATTCTGGAAGCACGTGGAGTATATAGAGAATCATGGCAAACAGGAGGATGACTATGAATACTGTATGACCGAGTTCCTGCGCATGTCGGGCATATATTGGGGAGTCACCGCCTTGGATATTATGGGACAGCTAGATCGCCTAGAGCGAAAATACATAATTGAGTTTGTCAAGCGCTGCCAGTGTCCCATAACTGGCGGTTTTTCGCCCTGTGAGGGCCACGATCCACACATGCTCTATACATTGTCCGCCATACAAATACTATGCACATACGATGCGCTAAACGAGATAGATTGTGAGGCCGTAGTGCGTTTTATAGTGGGACTGCAGCAGCCCGATGGTAGTTTCTTTGGTGATAAATGGGGTGAAGTAGACACACGCTTCTCCTTCTGTGCCGTAGCCAGTCTGGCACTACTTAAGCGAATGGAGCAAAGCATTGATGTGGAAAAGGCGGTTAAATTTGTCATGTCCTGCTGCAATCAAACAGACGGGGGCTTTGGCTCCAAACCAGGCGCTGAATCTCACGCAGGTAACTCTTTTGTTAATGCATTAATGATTGTGTCTACATTGACATTTAATTTCATACAGGCCTTATTTACTGCTGTGTGGGCTTTCTTTCGCTCACGCGACGTTTGCATTTGCTGGACGTAGACAAGCTTGGCTGGTGGCTCTGCGAACGCCAATTGCCTTCGGGCGGCCTCAATGGACGACCCGAAAAGCTACCTGATGTTTGTTATTCCTGGTGGGTGCTCTCCTCACTTACTATAATGGGGCGCTTGCATTGGATTAGCTCTGAGAAACTGCAGCAATTCATTTTGTCTTGCCAGGATTCTGAAACTGGCGGATTTTCTGATCGTACAGGCAACATGCCAGACATATTCCATACGCTTTTCGGTATAGGCGGCCTTTCGCTGTTGGGTCATGCAGGCTTGAAACCCATTAATGCCACGTTTTGCATGCCGCAGTATATTATAGATAGATTGGGTGTCCAGCCGCAGCTGCTGCAAAGACCTTAAAGTCACTCATAGCAAACCACAAATTTAGCTAATAGGAGCCAAGCGCTTATCACGTATTTTTTCCTATAAGTTTTAGTTACCTCACCAACACAAAGTAACGCCTCTTTCAAGACCAAATGAAATCAATTTTCTATAAAATGATGCTCTGCTAGCTTTTTTATTTGTTATGCATTTATCTTTATTATAAATACTTTTACTACAGATACTACAATGATAAGCAGTAAAGTGTACAATTTTTATTTATACCAATATGTATATACAGATGAATGTTTGTGTAAATCAGGAGTAAATAAAGACATTATTTTATTATTGCATGCCAAGAACCGAGTATGAGTAATTCATTTAATTAGTCATGACGGACACGTGTCGTATCTGGCTCAAGGTCATAGAAATTGATAGTTTTTAATGAAGTGGTGAAAAACAATTACATGATAGTCCCTCAGCTTTCTAATTGGGTTGATTGAGGGAGCCGAACCAATATCAAAAATAAGTTTTGGTTAGGGGAATAAAAGTCATCTTGGCTGAGAAGTTTCACTTTTACGAAAAAATCTATCAGAACAACGAAAGTGACTTGGGAGTGGGAGTCGGGATATCCTGTATATATAAGTATATACCCTCGACCAATCAAATTTAACTCCCAAAACGGAAGCTGGAATTTTATTGGCCCTAAATGTTGCTAAAAAAAAACCTGAATGCAAGCAAAGAACTAGACAATTGTATGCGCCTTCTGACAAAATTTCGTACTTCCGGCTCTTTTTTGGCTTTCAAGAAACAAACGGGCGAAGAGTAAGTGGACGGAAATAAATCATTTTCATTTTTCAGGCTGAACATTTTGGTGTATACTTTGTGGCGACCTACTCGTTTCGCCCGCAAAATGTCAACATTGTTTCGTTTATAAGCTTAACATGAGTCTTCGTACCAAAGGTGGCTCTAACATAAATGTTAACCTTAAGATTGCTATAACAAGTACAATTTTGTTGCAGTTTACAGGAGGAGGGGCCTAAAATCGCCACATTATTGTTTATATCTTCTCCGACTTTGATAATTTGTACACAAGAACAGACGGACAGACGGATATGGAACATATGATCTGCCACGCCTCCTTCTGCCTGTTACATACATTGCACAAATCTATACTATATTGTGTACACAGTATACAAATTTCAATTAAAACAATCCCAAAGGCGGTAAAGGGAGGCAAAAAGCCAGACTCTCAATAAGATAAATACGATTTATCACAATTCAAGTGAAATCACTATCTTTTTGAATAATATTATTTTAGGTTTGTTATAGACATGGTCGCAGTATTCTGTGTACAGTGAAAAAAAATGTTAAAGTTCAACTTTGACTCCATTTATATGCATGTATGAATTTTCTAATTTTTTTGCACTGTGTGCACAATTCTGCGGCCAAGTGTATGTTCTCAACGAGACTACTTAAAAATAAACTAGTAAATCTTCAACTCTTTTTCTTTCAACTTTTATTAATATTTGCAAGAATAATTAAACTATAATTTTTATTAAAAACCATTAAAAGTTACAGTATTACAAAGTTTGTGTAGTCTAAGGGGGAAAACAATATATTTACCACTTTTAAACATATGTACATACATAGTTATGTACAAAGGAATTGTGCCTAAAACTAATTTAAAGAAATTGACAAAATACCAGAAAAATCACACAAAATTGGAATTACAAACTAAACGTTAAGTGAAGTCACAGTGGGCCTTTATCGACAAAATATATTGCATATACATACATACATAGAAAGATATGTGAATGAACCAATTAAAGACAATTGAAATGAATTTATAGCAACCTACTAAATTGGCTATAACTACTGTGTGTGGCTTTATGTCAGTGTGTGTTTTAGTGTGTGTGTGTTTTTGTCTTAGTGTCATTGTGCGTGTGTTTATATGTGTATACTCGATGCACGTCTAAGGCACTCTAAGAAAAATTTCAGCTAAACTTTCGGCCTGTACTAGACACTAAAATAGCACTAGGAATTATTAAATTTTTCATCGCTGGTCAACACATTGTAGGCACATCCAAGAGCCCAAGAGATTTCATGACCGTCTATCTTCTTATAAAGCTGCAAAGTAAAAAACAATTGAATGACGACATTATCAATGTATATATACATATATACAGCTAATAACCCACCTTAATTTTTTTACCGTCGTTAAGGCCAAAGCCCTCTCGCAGCAGTACAGAAATGAAGGTCAAATCGAAGCACATAAAAGGCTGCTCGTCATTGGGTATGGCGCATATTTCCTGAGCCTTTTTGCGATAGGCCTCTACAGTGGTTTCGCCACCAGCCAAAGGATCGACCAAACCCGATTCAATGGCACGCTCAAAGTAATAGCTAAAGGCAGCTACGGCATGCTGCTTCAGTGTAAACGGCTTGGGCTTGACCAATGGCATGACCTTGCTCTTGATGAGTTCTAGGCAGCCTTCAAAGTCTACAATAGGCTGCTCTGCGCTCGATTTGCTATTTTCCTTGCCGCTAACTTTGTAATGCACATTACCATAGGTCCAGGTTCGATTGGCTATAATGGGATTCACGCAAATGCTTTCCACTGTTGAGTCTTCTGCGCTGTATCCTTTGGTAAAGACAGCATGACGGGCCGCCATTAGGCCCAGGCCCAGATAACTATGCGTAAACACATTGATCTTTTTGCTGGAAGTAACCACCTCATGCATATACTTGTCATAGACTGGCACTTGTTCGGGATCTGTTGGCGCAAAGGTGACCTGTGTGCTGCCACCACCCAAATCCAAAGCAGCTGCTTGGTTCGATTTGGACAAACGTCCTAGAAGGAAATTCACAGTGAACCAGGAGAAAATGCCCTCATCAGTGCCATCCATAATCTCCACTGCATCCATGTCCACACTAAACTCAGATTTGGCAAAGAGATCACGCACTGCATTTAGCAGATTTTCTGCCTTGCTCTGAGGCAACAGACGCAAGCCAGCTGTGGCTTTTAGTACCAGGGGCGTCGAAGACCAGTGATCTTTTGGTATAAAAGCACGAGCCTCATCGAGCAGTAGTTTGATGGAATGCGCGCCTTCTGATGGATTGTCGGCAAAAGAGGACAAACCCGGCTTACGTTCCTTAAATAGCTCCTCATACAGTACTAACTTGTTGTCTGTGAAAAGTAAAGGAATACATAAATGTACTAATTTCATTATGCCTACTGCCGATCCTGCTCACCTATAAAACTGCGATTGAACTTGTAGGCCAACACACGACTGCCGGTGGAACCTGCATCAATGATGACTGCATATTGCACTTTGCTATAGCCCAGCTTGGAGGCCAAACGCACCAGATACGGGCTAGTATTGTCCGATATAACGCCTGCATCGTGAGGAGAATCCGTTGGCATATGGTTATGACGATGTTGCCGTGGGGGTTGTGAAGTTTGTTCGTGGTTTTGATGATGATCGTGATAAGGAGCAGTTACAGTGGGAAAATCAGATTGTTTAGTAAGCACAGGTCTATGTTTGGGCTGTTGTTTCATGTTATACAAATAATACACACCAAAAACAAGAACGAGCAGCACCACAGACACAATCAAACATAAAAATGATAGCTTGAGACCGCTGGGCAGCCCTCCTCCTCTGTTGCCATTGGGACTTCCACTGCCTTTGCGCCGATTTAATTGCGTTACTTTTTCGTCACTGGCAAGCTGCATAAGTAATATAATCATTGTATATAGAATTATTGTAACAACCATAACAATTTTATTTAAAAAATATGAAAGTATTGCCTAGGCATACCAGCTGGTATTCGTATTTCATTTCGCTTTCTGCTCAACCCGCCGATTAATTTTCCAATTGTAAATTTTGAACATGTTGTGTTTAACACATTTTGGCACTTTTAAAATTATTAACTGCAACTATTGTCTACTAAAATTATGCTAGTTGGTGTATTTTTTGCAGTTATCTTTTTTTTTGCGGAAAGCAGCAAGAAATGTCAATAAGCGACAACAAATGTCACAGCTCGGTCACCAGTGTGTACACACTTCTTCATTTGCTTTGAAAAGTCAAAGCCGGTCATATGGTCTTGTTTTGATTTTGTTTGCGAGGCACTGCTGCTTCATCACTGACTGCAAGCTGCGCCTGGTTATCCCTTGTTGCGATTTGGGCAATAATAAGCCCGCAGCGGCTATGTTATTATTTGTCATAAAACTTATAATGTAACTTTACCGTAGTTGGTTTCCCTACACAGTGAGGCCATTTAACTAATAAAAACTTATAGGGAGTTTTGTTTTGTAAAGGTTATAGACAAAATTAAATTGTTTGATTAAGTAATTGCATTTAAGTTACAAACAAATTTGGAGAAATTCAAAATATTTTGTTTTAAATGAAGAACTATACTTAATTTTTTATGCTAGAAAAACTAGCAGCAAAAGCCGACTTAGACAGCCTAAGCAACTCTTTGGTTCCTATGACTGAAATAAGTTCCGCCTTCCAAATGGTTGCTTACTAAACATTACCGATTAAAGGGACATTTGAAACAGCTTAGGGGCTGTTCATAAATGACGTCACCACCGATGAGGGGGGGTTCATCAAATTGTGACTTTTTGTGCCATGACGTCACAATCAAAATGCTAGTACAATGTTCAAAAATCTGTATATGCAATGCTTTCTTTTCATTTCAAATTCAAACATATCGAAAAAAAAAATTTGTAATTTTTGACTTAAAAATTTCCTCTTTTCTAATAACAGGGTATACTCTGTGAATCCTATGATTCAGTTGAATCATATTCATATATATCTATTCCAAGTTTTTGGTAATGCCCAAAGCTGATTTGATTTTTTTGGCTGCACGTTTTCTGACGTCACAATATTGGGAGGGTGTGACTATTCATTGTATTTGAACCCAACCTATCCTGTACATTTTGGAGTCGCTGAATCCGATATGATTCTTTATAAATTCCATAAAATATTAATTTTAAAAATTCACACGCTTTGGAGCTTTAAAAAAAAGTTTTTAATTCATAGCCTTGTCACTCGAAATGAGTAAAAATTATAGAAGAAATAAATACTTTAAATTAGGTATATATTATTATTTTTTTTAAAAATAAATCTAGTCCAAAATAAGATCAGGTTTTCCAATAATAATCAAATGCGAGTGCCGTTTTAATAGTCACACGTAACATTAGTACATAATATGGAGCAAAGCAAAAAATAAAAACTATTTGAAGGTTATCTAAGCACTCTTTGTACGCGTTGATAAGATATTTTCGCTGCATATCACAGACGATCACACTATGTACTATAGTATAAGTATAAGTGTACCATATACTAGTACATAAAAATATAAACGCAGGTCTGAACACAGTCGAAAAAACTTTTAGCTTGATTAAATATTGATGTGTGCATTACTAACTGGTGAAACTACAAAAATAACTGTTGAAATTCCATTATTTAGACAAATGTTTCATTTTCTAACTGAGTGAAACCAAGGGAAACGCACAAAACAATTTGCCTACGGCTGTGTTTGCCCAACAAACTATGCATACGAATACATATGCGTGGCATTTTCGTATTATTAGAAAGATGATTTAAAGGAAAACAAAATGAAAGTATAGTACAATTAGAAGTATAAAATTGAAATTTCATTGTCAAATAATATGCCTTAATCAATTAAAATGCGCTTAACGTGCATACATCCAATATGCAATCCATTTGAAACTAGGAAAATTTCAAAAGTTCCGAAACTTGCACAGCTGTTGCGGGGGCGGTCGCTAAGCCGACATGAAACAATCAATAAATCAATTTATAATACGATGTGTTTGTATTCTTGAGACTTGCCACTGGTAGCTTACAAAAATTTGTATTTAATAATACATTCTGATAAACATGGGTAATTTACCGCGATGCGGCAGTACTTTATTTGGTTTTAAGCATGAGTAGCAGAAATCAGCTTATCAGCTAAGTACATTTACAGCTAGTGTCAATGAACGAACAAAGCATGTTTAACAAAGCATTATTTCACTATTTGATTTGATTGTTAGTAACGATATGTAAACTAAGTTTACATGTGAAATGTTGGAAATTTTCTTTTATAAATACTATAACAAAATCAATAGCCCCTTTCAAGTCTCATAAATTAAACCGAGAATTATTGACAAAATTGGAAAAGTACATGACTGATTAAAAGAGTTCATAAAATAGGTATTATCTCTGCTTTCTAACCGATGAATGTCTCTAGGACTTTTGAAAACCCAATGTTATGGATTGTTGCTCGCAAAAACGTTTTCATAAATTTGAATTTGTCTTTAAGAACTTTTTTATAAAAAAACACACCTGTGCGAAAGAAAAATCAATACATATATGTGACCTTTGGCACCCACTAAAATGCGCCCTGTTGATTTGCGCGGTTTGAACACCTCTTGATCCTTCACCAGCGATCAAGGGTTAAATGAACATACCGACAACCCGTTTCGCTCACGATGCATTTCACTTACGCCCACATACTACACTCAGTGAATTCTTTAAACTATTTAAATTAAAATAGCTTAGAAAAAGTTTTTTATGCCAAATATAATGACCTTGTGTAAAACAAGAAAAAACACTACAACCATTTTAACAAAAACACAAGGAACATTAATTTGGTGATCATTAGCGTTACCCCAAACCGGATAGAAAACCAAACGTTATGATAGCGCACATAGCTTAACAAAACTTTGTTGAATAAACATACATTTACATATGCTTTACATTATTAAAGATCAGTTCGCAAGCAGTTAAAAATTTCACAATTGCCAAAAATAAGCGCCGTATACTAATTTATGCACGATAAACTAGCTTGGCAACACTTGTTGAACATCTCTTTTTCTCTCTTTTCAACACGCTCGCGGACATCAGCCGGCAACAACACAAGCAAAAAGGTTATACCCCATGAAATGCAACAATTAAGTAATTTGAACGAAACTTGGCACATGAATTTAAATAATGCGTCCGTTTAATGTCCGCCTCAATAAGCACATTTGTATATACTATATATGTAACTAGAGTGTGTATTTGAAGATAGTCTACTATTTATAGTAACTTTAACCTTTGCTTACTTTTCTTTTCCGCACATCTGTCGAAACCATATTGTGATTCGTGTGTTGTTATTTTGTACTTAATGATCTATAGTTTTAACTTCACGCACTCGAAAACCGTAAGCCCACGCCTTGTTGTTTTAAGTTTTTTAGCTATTCGCTTTTTTAGTAAACGGCCATTGAATCGTAATTATTTTATACTATAGAGCAAAGTGGGACCGAATGCAATGCGCACCGAATAACGTTTGAAAAGAAACAGAAACACAAAACATAAAAACTAAAAATGTAACCGCGTCGTGTCCGAGTGACAAACGTAAACAGCTGATTGTTAACCCTTATCAGCACACTAAAGTTGTTAGAAATCGGAAAAGTGCTTATCGACTCAGAAAATATTAGATTAATATAAACAAAGATATGTTACTGAATTTGATTTTAGTTAATAAAAAAGACAACAATATATTTAATGAAAAATATCTATGGGAGAAATGTAAGCATACAGTTTTAGTGGCATTAAGAGCAATAGGTAATTTTATAAATATCAATTGTTATCAACCGTCAATCAAAACACGTCAGACCTCTAAGCTTGTGAACAAAAAAATAATCTGCAAAACGAATAATCATAAATTATAAACTAAAACATTAATATAATAAAGCATGTTCAACTATGTTTTTATTTTTGAAGTTTTATCGATAGCATAAACAGTCACTCAAGTGCTAACTTAACATTTTTCGCTGTCTTACATTAACTTTGCACGGTTAGCGAGCTGTTAATTGCAATCTGATCTGTTAATTAACATTGAACAGCGTATATTGCATGCTGCCAATAAATAAATAATAATAATAATAAGCCAAGCGTATAATTTTAAAATATTGCAAGTTAAGTATTTATTTTAAATATTCGGAGTTTCAGAATACAGTGCTTTTAACAGAGTTGCTAATTTTGGATTTGAACTCTGTTTTAACATTGAACTAAGTGACATACCTTAAGTGCGAGCAATTTTACATAGTTGGTAAATTTCGATTTGTTCTGTTACTTAACATTGAACCAAGTGACATAATGTGAGAGTAGTGCAAAACCTGCTTAAGTGATATAGCTAACGCGTAGGTGTGAAAAGCTGCGCACAATGGCACTCTGTTATTTCGAAGTCTAACATATGCTGCTGTCTAACATAGCACTGTTCTTTGTTTTTGTTTGCATCATATTCATAACAATACTCAATTTAAAAAAAAAGCCGTTCGAGTGAGGTCGTCGCGCGCGTGTGTGTCGAATCGCTGCGAGCGTTTTAGCAAAAAAGAAACAAGTTTTCGCGCTTCTACGCAAAACATAGTGCACAAACATAAATAAAACAACTTAAATGTAATTAAATTAAAGTTTACTATAATTTTTATAAGTTAAAACAAATGTTAAGACGCCGGCCAAAAGTATTTTAAGTATATGTTTTGTTGGAGAGTCGTCGCGAACGCTGCGCTCCAACGACTACGTGCTGGCCATCTTATTAGCCATCTCGCTCACACTGCAAAGGTCGTTCATTACTGCGTGTGTGTGTGCGTAGTGAATTAAATGCAAGCAAACGGCGCATAAAACAATATGCAGAATATTTAAATGGAAAGAATTCATAAAAAAGTAGCTTAAAGTTTTAGTCGCAAAAGGCAATCAATTTCTTTTACAAAGAGCTAAAGAAAATGCAATAGTGGCGAGTTGTGTATGTGTGCGATGTGAGTGGCGCTCAATAAGATAAAATTGAAGGTTATTCTTTATGCGTTTGTGTGCTGCGTGCGTGAGTGAGCTCCAATCTTCAACGTTGGCATTGTAAACAAAAAAGCAAGTGTTAAGAGCGCGCAAGCGAGAGAGCAGCAGTGATGAGCGAGAGCGTGACGCTCTCCCAAAAGAAAGCAGCGCACAAAGCAAATGCTGAAAATGTCAATAAACTCTGCAAAGGTGAGGAAAAACGCAACAAGAGTAGTGCTCTGCCAGCGTTGCTCCGTCCGCCGCACAGTGGATCCAACTGACTTACTTTTCAGCAAAAATCATAACTTTTGAGAGAGTAAAGAAATTTTCAAAATTTAAAATGCATAGAACAGAAAATTTCTTAATTAAGCTTCTGCGATACACTGCGATAAATAAGCTGTGTATAGAGGGAACTTCAAAAAACGGTAGTAAAGTTCGAAAAAATTCCATATCAAAATAGACTCCAAACATCTTGCCAAAAGATTTTCAAAATTTTAACGATTTTTTAAGCAATAAGCACATTTAATAGGTGCAAGGATAAGGCGTTTGCTGTATATAATATCAAACTTTACTACCGTTTTTTGTTACGTGCATCTTAAATTTTGAAAACATCTTTGCTCCCTCAAAAGTTATGATTTTTGCCGAAAAATAAGTCAGTTGGATCCACTGTGCGCCGCTGCCGTGTAAAATAAAACCCAAGCAGCGGCAACGGTCATGCAATGAAAGCAGTCAGCAAAGCAAGTGCAAAAAAGAACAAGCAGCACACACACACACACACACACACACACACACACACACACACACACACACACACACACACACAAACACACACACACACACACACACACATTGGCATAAAGAAAGCGCACAACACAAGTAATTCTTATTGGATTGTCGTGCAAAAAAATATTCTGGTTTTTCTTGCATCTTGCGGCAGCTTCCGCGTTGCAGCTCCAACAAGTTTTTCTTTTTGTTTAGTTAAATTTTGTTTATTATTTTATTGAGTAATGCACAAACACACACACACACATACATTTAGACCGTGTACCGTTAAAATTTCACAGGTGAATAATCAAAGCTCCGGCTCAATTGTGCAATACACTTTTCAACACTTTTTTGTGGTATTGTTGCGAGCTAATAATAATAATAATAATAATATTAATAAAAAAAATATAAAGTCCAAAATAATTTAGTGTTAAAAATTATTTATGCCAAATATTTTTATGTGTAAAAATTTGTAATATAATTATAAATAAAATGTGAGTGTATGAAATAGAAGTTTTTAAAATGTGAATGTGTTTTTAAAAACGCAAATATACAATCAACAAACAAGTTAAAATAGTTCCATATAAAAAGAAATTATCTACACGTTGGAAATTTTTAGGGAAATAACATTTTATTAGACTGAGCAAAAAACGTTTGGATAATGGACATGCAATATTTTTTATAGTGGTAAGTTGAAAATCATCGTCAGATCGTATTAAAAGAACTCTAACTTTATGTTAAGAGTGTTATTTAAGTGCCATAAATGAGTTAATTCTATTTGCTTTAAAAAAGTTTTTGTTAAAGTTGGTTTAGAGTCAGTTTAACTTATGTTCAGTAACGTACTTAGGATTAATTAATGCCTCGTTCTTAAGTTGATAATCTTTATCCTCGTATTAAAAGTACTTTTAAGTAAAGTTTTGACGCATTCGCATTGGGTGAAAGCCGGGCTCACTAAGCGTCACAGAAAAGCGTTTCTACTCACTAATCAGTCGCTGCATATGCAAGTAGCAATTAGTTTGATTTTGTTTACTTTGATTTTTGTTGAACAAAATTTTGGACATTTAATAGTGCACTATGACTATTTTTATGTTCCTTACAAAGCAGAGCTGCAAAACCGATGAGAAAAATTGGAGGTGCCACTCGTTTTCAGACATTACTCCATGAAACCATGCGTTTTATTTTCTATTTTAGACTTCTCCAAAATTGTTGTCGATGGCAAGGCATGTTCGCTTGCAATTGTCGCGCAACACCAATGTGAGAACGAGTTTATTGTATTGGATATGGCTGTTTTATCGGATTGCCATAGAGTTTAGAGCTTTCACGGCATAAAACTATCCGAGTAAATTAAATGAAATTTGTAGAATGATTTTTTAAACCATTGGTTTGTTAGCTACTGTTGTAGCTCATATTGTCCTCTGCTTGTCTTTGCCTTAAAAATTATTTGCATTCTTGTTGGAAGATCTGTAGGAGGTCTCTGCACATACCACGATCACTAACCAAGAAAACTGCAAAAATTAAATGAATAATTTAATTAACGCCCAATTCTGCGGTCCCAGATTTCATGCAGTGAAATGTAATGACAATGCCAAGCACAGCGGTGGCGTCGGCGCCATTGGGCACTTGAACTACTTTCATATACGTACAAGTATATCAGGCGGCTGAGTCATTCAGCGACTGCAATTGCAGCCCCTGCTACAGCCCCGAGGGTCACCGGAAATTGTTTCGAAAAATTAAACTTTAACGATGCACGGCCCAAACCCAGGCCCAAGCAGCAAGTCCAAAGCCCAGACCCAAACTCAGATACAGGCACGTTTTGAACTCTACCACACATTTCTTTACATACTTCTTGTACTTACCTGCTGCTGCCCCTTTTGTGGCTAGTGCCACTTTGGCTGCTGCTTTCGCGTGTAGCTTGACCCAGAAAATCAAAGTGCTGACTGACTTGCGGCGATCTGGGGCCCGTAGGTGTATGATGATGACGCAGACAACGACGACGACGCCGCCGCTGGCTACTCGTCTCATAAACCATTTTAAATGTTGTCTCATTATTATTTTGACTACATCGGCTTGCGGTTATTGTGTTTATTGGCCGTTGCATTTTCGCAAAAGGAAAAAATAAGAGAAGCATCTTTTTTTTTTGGGTTTTCAAAACTGGGTTTATGTGCGGTCTTTGCTTTTAAAAGCGCATGTCTGAAGGTTGCAGAGGTGGCTGGCTGCCTGCTTGGCCTTTAATATTTTACACGTGTACAATACTTGATTGGCTTTAGCGGTTTTTATCTTTGTCGGTCAGTTGGCTTGTTTATGTTCTTGAACTCTTTTTAAGCGTAGTTAAATGCGACCCAAAATGTTAATTTATAATCTTTTTTGCAATACTTTTGCCAGCGAGGAGCGTGAAAATAAGGCAATTGGCTGATATGATGGGCAAACATTGAGGAAGTCAATAAATTGTTATCGATAGGAAAATGAGAAAAAAATGAGGTCAATTAAAGAAAGATTCCTAATGTTAATTAAAGAATTTGGGCAGTTAGCATTCATTCAGTTATCCTTAGTTTTTGTAATTTTACAAAATGTACTTTCGGCGCCTGTTACACGAAAAGTGTTTTAGGAAAATTTTCTTATCATTGTGGATCCGCGATTTGAAAATAGATTACCTAAATTTGAATAGATTCTTCGAAATATGACGAGCTTAGTTAAAAGGAATTATTTTCAAAACGAATACCTATGAAATTTCGAAAACTAAGCAAAAAACTAAAATTCTGTATTTAAACGTAATAACTAGTTTTCTGGAAAGCAATTGGCTTCATTCAAAAGAAGATTATGTTCCTTTTGGCAATGTTTCTTTATAGTATTGCATACATCGAATGACTCGCAAAGCGCTTGACGGATTTTTGACAAAATGTTATGAATTATTTTTATTAAAGCATAGGCTTGGGACATAAAGAGGATATGACAGCTTCCGTTCCTTCTAAGTATTTCTGGTTCCATTTGCAGTGGATCCGATTAGCCAAATTTATAAATGACCAGATTAATAGAAATTTCAGTTCCCCGCATCGGTATCACGACGTTTTAAAATGTCCCATATTGTTTTGGGTAATTTCTGGAATTAACTTCCCGACGGCCCCCATCATAGATGCCGGCGTGGATATACCGCTGTGCCGAAGCCACGGCCGCAATCAAGCTGCTGGCGCAGATGACCTGCCTGAATAGTTGTTCAAGACTGGCGGCAATTAGTTGGTAAAGTGAATATGGCTAAATGAGAGCATGCGCGATGATTGGGACCATGGTGTTCTCTGCTCTGTTCTCAAGAAGGGTGACACCACGGTGTGCGCTAACTACCGTTGTATCAGTCTCCTCTCTATTGCATGGAATGCCCTATCGAGCGTACTGAGTGGAAGACTAAAGCTTGCGAAAGAACTGATCGGACCTTATCAGTGCGGTTTTTGGCCTGATAAGTAGGAATGCGCTTCTCCTGCAAGGTCTTCAACTTTGGGATGGAGAATGTTTTGCGAAAGGCCGAAGTAAATAGGAACGGGACTATGTTCTACAAGAGTGTCCAGTTGCTTGCATACACAGATGATATCGATATCATTGGTCGTACAAAGAGAGCAGTCACTGGAGCCTTTGCGCCTATTGAAAGTGAATCTTTGGTTGTGTTTGCAAGACAAAGTATGTTTTCTTCGAGTAGAGTGACACAGCGGTTGGATTCTCAGATTAATGTTGAAAACTATACTTTTAATGTTGTCAAGGATTTCGTCTACCTTGGCACCACCGTCACTATGAAAAACGATGTCAGCATGGAGATCAAGCGGAAAATCACTCTTGCTAATATATGTTACTTTGGTCTCAGTAGACAAATGAGTAGTAAAGACCACTCCTACCAGACGAAACTAACACTCCACAAGACGCTCATCCTTCCCATTTTTGTATTTTTATACACACATCTTGTGGTAAAAACATTTTGACAGTCCGATCATTAGAACAAATTCTTTCTTTAGACTATTTCAGTAAGCGTCGCGTAGCAAGCGAAGGTAGCTCGCAAAATATATAAATTTATTTAGTGTTTATAATAATATTAAATAAATACATAAGTAGTTCAATTCGCCAAACAACAACAATATGCGAATTGGTTTATTCAATACATCGATTTGGTTTCTTGCAAGCTATATGGAATTGAGAGATTGTCTTAATGACATTAAGTTCACATTCAATTCAGTTCTAAGTTGTAACTAATAACTTGTATACGTATATTACATAACGTTATTATATTACTTGGGAATTTATGAAAATCTGATAAACCTCATATTTGAGATCTTTGATACGTTATGCCCAACTATAGCTGGGATCTATACCAATCGTAGTTAATTCTAGGCATTCAAATGGAATTACCCATTCAGAATAACCAAATCAAAAAATTAAAGCTTTCTCCAAGCAAGTTTATTGAGTATCAATTTTAGACAGACTTTTAAAAACAAGTAACTAAGTTAATTTCTATCATTATTGGAGCCACGATCAATTTATTCTTTTTATATGAAAAATACGGTTTACTTTGAAAATAAGTTGATTATACTATGTACTGATATTGATATACATATTTGCTGGTATCGTTCAATGTCTATTTGTTACCTTTACTGATGATTATTGCTTTGTTTATGGCTCTACCGCTAACCGGTTCTCAACATATCTTGAGGCGCCTCTTACATTGTAGTTACATGCTCCTCGTCTACATCACGGTCTTCAACGTTGTTGCAGTCTCTGCTAATTAGCAGTTTTACAATTGCAACATTGACCTCCTCCCATAATTCTTTAGCTGCTGCTGTTGTTGCTTTTCTTTAGTTTTACCAACGACTTTTCTCTTTGTTCTATTGTCTGAGGCGAGAGATCAAAAAGATACAAAACATGGCAGCAGGTTTACCTTGTTGTAACCCCAACAAAAACAAAGTCGTCGCAATGGTCGTCATCATCATCATCATCATCATTGTTGCTGTTGTTGGCTTGTCGTGTTCCAAGCACCCGCAACATTTTGTTGCAACTTTTTTTTCTTAGCTCTAGCTGCAGTTGCAACTGTCAGACGTTGACTTTTTGGCCAGTTGCAGCTAGTTTTTGCAAGTAAGTAAGTGTTTCTTTTCTTTTGCTCTTTTTTATATTTTATTTTTCCAACTTTTTGTTTGATTTTTGTAACTGGAACTTTGCCAATTGCCATAACTGTAGCCATTGTCGTTACTGTTTGCAGTTGCCGTTGCTGTTGCTTGCCGAGTCGTGTCTATGTGTCTATATAAACATGATCGTTTTGGCCAATTTTTGTGTGCTTAGTTGTTGCCCGATTTTGTTACGGTCGCAACAACTACTACTGCAATTGGTGGAGGGGGCCGTCAAACATGTTGCCCAAATGTTGTGCAACAATTGCAGCCAAGAAAAACTGAGAGCTGTTAAATTTGGCATAGAATAATGTAGTAGTAACATTGGGGAAGCAAGATGTTTATAAATTGCGGTTGGTTTAGTTAAGAGCTCTATATTTTTTTAAGTTCATTTTTATTTGGCTTAAGTTTATTTCTATTTACTTCCTTAAAAATTGTTGCATTGTGCTTTTCGAATACATATTACAGTTTGTTGCATGCTGAAGCCCCAAAGTATCCGAGTCCTAGCTATAAAGAAACATGTAGAGCTGTTCTTTAAGTCCATTCTTTTAAGTCCTTTCTAATTGAGCATACAAGGTTGTTGGGTTCCTGTTCAAGACCTAATTCTACTTGGTCTGCGAACAATTGTATACAAAAAGTCAACCAAAGGAATGGAAAGAGTTGAACGATGAATGCTTTGAATTTCCCTAATTATTGTTTCTTTCCAAAATCAAATGAGATTGCATAAATTGTTTATGATATTTTATGCAAAATTGTGAATTCTTGTACAAAATGTATATTTTAACTGTTTGGTATCCGGTTTGATCTGGAGCAATAAGGTCAGTCGATTGAGGGCGATTAATCTATTTAAGTAAGGCACGTTTGAATTCCAACGCCGATGTATTTAACTAAGGTCAACTGAAGGTGCACGCGCGACTTTATATTAGGTTCGGTTCGATGTCTGTTTATATGTAAGTTTGAAAAGTATTTTATTACCGATTCCATCTATTAGATGCTCGAACAATTTTTAAATCAATAATTCCGATTATTCACTGGACTTTGATGATTTCAAAAATTTAAAAAATTAAGCATCCATTTTGAATATTTAAAGAAGTCAATACTTTTCCATTCCCTTCAAAATTGATAAAAAAATGTGTATAGTATGCGAAAGAGTTATTTTGAATGAGTGATGTTTTTTTTTATTTTTTTTTTTTTTATTATTTTGTTGGAGCAAATCATATACCAGCATGATCATCAACACAGTCTTCCTGTCTGTCCGGAGTTCATGTTTCTCAAAAACGAAAAGAGGTAGATAATTTAGTCAGCAGATGCTTATTATGGTCTCAGGTTTCAGGTTTACTTAGAAGTACAGTCCCGGGTACCCTGAAACCGATTATCACAGTTTATCCCTAAACTCTTCAACGTAAAGGGTATACTTTTGATTTTTGTGCAAATAAGAAAATCTTCTTAGACTATATACAATCAAATGGCAATTGTAAAATGAGATGTAATTAACCCTCAACCCCACGCAGTACAGTTACCTTGATTACGTTCATACCCCTAAACGCAACGATACAAAATATCACCCGGAAATTTGATTTTCATGGGAAAAAATGAGTACATGGTATACCAATGTACCACCGTCCATGGTACAAGGGTTCCCATTCTGGGTTTTTCGGAAAGTCTAGAGAACGGCTCATGGCTTATCTATGGACTGTTAGCCACTTGCTTTGTAAAACGAGTGCTGAATGTCAGTATTGAGCTGATGGAAATTATCTGAGAACATACTTTATGTGTTCGTGACGGATTCCATTGTAATAACCGCTATATGTCCCTCCAAGATATTGTAGAGAGATCCGTCCAACTTTATACGAATAGTCCTTTCCAACAAAAAATAGATTTTTTTACCCATGACTATATATTTTTAAAGCCGATGTTCCAGTATATTCGTCCAGTATCACTGTTCTACATTTTTTTAGCAGAAAGATCAATTTTGGTTCGATTCAATTGGTTTGCTACTTGAGAATTCAAAACAAAAACAGTTTTGATATCAAACGAACCGTTTTAATAAACACTAAAGTTTCTTCTATTATAAACTTAACGTTAAATGTGGTTCTGCCTGTAAAACATTAGGTTAAGATATGATTTGCCCATGTAATGCAAACATGCAAAAGATCTCCTAAATTGACTAAAACAATAGGATAAGCATACACACTTAAACTGTTGAAAAACTGCTAAATCTTTCAACAAGTCGTCGGCCCTTGTGTCAGATCTCTAAACACAAACACTAGCAGACAATTAAACAGAAAAACCAACGCATACTGTTGTATTGATTTTGTTGTGTTATATATGTGTGTATTTTTAGAACTTGAAGGTCAGCTAATAAATCGAAGAACGTTAAAGGAGCCAAAAATTTATGACCATTAGCAATTTAATTTATGCAAAATGAAGAAGATGCCAAGGCAGAACAAGAAATCGATAAAAATCTCATCAAATTAAAGCAAAACGATAAAAATTGATTGGAGCAGCAGAAGCTCTGTCTAAACATAAAAAAGCAACACGAGGTGGCTCGACTTTGAAGCTAAGACCAAGACAACTTACAACTAACACAAACTAACTAAATAACAAAAACAACAAACAGGCACAAGCGACTCAGCTGCAAACAACATGAAAGTTGGTCGGCTCAACCAAGCAACCAGCCAGCCAGACCCCAGCCAAAGAAACTATTCTAATGCGACGCGGCAAAAAAAAAATATGAAAAAATTGTATACTGAGTTAAAGAAACATTGAACCGAATGTTGTCGTCGTCGTCGTAGGCAGCCATGATGCCCACCTGCCTAACTCCCCGTAAGCTCCATAACTTGCCACTGATGACTAATCACTCGAAAATTGCCGCCAGCGCACTGTGAGTTGAGCTCCAGCTTTTTACTTTGGTCTCAGACTCGCGTCTGGTCCTCTCTGTTGCTCTGCTTGATTGGTTCCAGCAGCGGCCGTGCTTGAGCCGATACCAAACGCCCCCGCTCTGCCCTGCGCCCTATAGAAACGCGTTTGTTCCTGCTTATGCTTTGGCCTTTTTCTGGTTTCTCTTGTGCTCTTTGAGTGACGCGTGATATGACGCATGACGCATGCAAGGGAATAGTTGAATTATAACAAAGATTTCAAGACAGCATTGTCTAGGACCACTGAACCCTAAAAAACCAGCTAATAGTATACCAAAAAGTACATTTGTTTTGAAAGTGCAAATTTTTGATCAATATACTTATTTCTGCACTTATCTCAAATATTTCTTTGATTACCTTTCATATTGCGTCATTATCTGATAATATTGCCATTAATTCTTTTCATGTCTATAGACAAAAAAATATGCATTCTTTATTATGCAATTTTATTTTATTATAGTAGAACTTTTGACATAATTCATTGCAAACCTATTTAGCCGTAATATGGCGAAATTTTTCATAAACGCTACAATCTCATATATGTGATATGCATAATATACAGGGATAGACATGCTATATACTACTTAAAAATCGACGTACCTCAGCTGGCTCAAGGTCGTTGCTTGACTTTCTATACAATTGGCTAGGCTAGCTAGCCGGCCACATTCATAAATACTATATAGAACGTTCTCTGCTTGATTATTTCGCGTGTGTATTTCCTGTTTCAAATGTGCTAATTTATTTTATGTACTATACAATTTTTGGAAGGCTATAATATATACTCCTAGGTATACATAGTATACAGAATGGCTGCACAAATAACCAGTTGACAAAATGCCGAGTGCTTGTAGTTGACTGATTACTGTCTGTTTTGGAATACAATATGTCAAGCATTACGAAGCAAACTTTTATTGGAGCTGATAGGTTGTTCTTGTTTGGGTGCGTGGAATTAGGTCAAACGTGTTGTATTATGTGGTTCAAGTATCTGTGTATTATCTATTGGGTGTGTTTGGCTTTGTTATTTAATTATTGTAACACTACTACTGGTATCCGACCAACGAGTACAATGAGAAGCTAGGCAGCAATTTGAACTTGCCTCCTAAGATTGTGTCAAATAATTTGTGAGTCGACCTGTTAATGTTTGCCGCCGAAATTGGGTTTCGTGGAGATGTTAAAGCTCCTGCGTGATTTCTCAAACCAACATTGCACCTAACATTTTGCATATAATGATCACCTTTAAAAATTTTGGTCTTTTCAAAAAAAACGTGGAAAGGATGGCAACCAAAGCAGATGGCAAAGATGGCAGACTACAAATATGGCAGCTACTATCATCAAAATAACAAGTGCATATAGTATATATATATATATATATATATCTATCTCTCTTTGACCAATAATATAAGGTTCTAGAAATCAAGCAAGTAACTTGATTATAGGCATCACATTTTGCGCATAATGATCATGATCGGGAACGCCCATAAAAACAAGACGAAATATAGGCTTCCTCGCATCTCCTTAAAATTCTCTACGCATACAACAGCACTGTCATAATAAGCGTAGCTTGAAAATATATATTTTCTCAGCTCCTAAATTAAACGAATGTCCTTCAAAGCGGGGGCACTACATCACATTAAATCCGACAAAAAGGCAGTCCAACAGACACAAAAGCAACAGGCAAAACACATTTTGGTCTGCCTTAATCAAAACAAATCAAGTTTATGGAGCTTGGTCTCCATTCTGGTGCGAAGGGTACGCGGATATACGCAATAAAGAGGAATACAATATTTATACAAAAGTGTGGCAACGTAAACAGCGTAAAGACGGACCAAAAGATATACATATGTAGGGGAGCGGTTCGAACATAATTTCAAGGATTTATGTCTTATTCAGCGGGTTTAAAAGATGGCTCTGAGTTGAGTGAAATACAATGGATTGTTTATTTTTATGTTTTTGAGCGATTTGAAGTGCTTGTTCTGATGGCTGACGCAAATTGTTTTCGCTGAGCTTTAAAGTAACGCCCTAAAGAAGTTTTTTCTGACAATGGGAAATTGATGCTCAGCAAAAAAAAAGTTCATTTTGCGACAGAACTACATGTTTTTCTACTGTTTATATTCAATGCTTCATAAACTATATCAAACTAAGCTAAAGTATTCGCATGAACCATTGGGTCTCAAAATTTTGTGTTGAAAAAGGTGTAGATAGATTTTTGCGTAATTTGGTCCTCGGCCAGACCTTGTAGCGGGTGACACAAATTTTTGCTCTGTTCTGCTCTATTTACGGAAGGCAGCTAATCAATAGTTATCTAATACTTAAGACCAAGTTGTTAACGACCTGGGGAAGTATTCAATAAATCGTTAAAAAAAACGCATTTGCTATATTATTTGTCTTCACTTTACTGTTCAAGACGACTAAACATATTCAAATTCTTGTAGGAATTCTGTGTGAAAAATGTAACCCAGTGTAAGCACTTGCAGAGCTTTGATGCAAGTATCAGAAAAATAATATATACAACGCTTAATTTATGATCCGAATGGACTTTTTGTTGTTGTTTCTATAGAAACCAATTTTGACATTTACTCCCACAGCGCCTCTAAGTTACGAAAAGTTATGAAAGAGCTCCCAAAGAGAGTTGTCAAGCGCACAGCAGCGCCATGGCGACAATGACAATTGACAGGCAACAATTTATAAAATACACACATTCAAACTGGGAACGTTCTTGGGATACCAAAGACAGAACGTCGCAGAAAAAGCCGCCTTGGAGGTTGTAGAACTCAAGGCAACAAAACAAAAGATAATAAAAGCAGCGCGAAGAATGAAACGATCATTGGACACATTTGCGAGACAGACAACAACACCAACAACAACAATATAAGTAAACAGAACCAACAGCAACTAACTAAAACATGGAACGTCAGGGAAGAAGAGGGAACAGCGACAAAAGAGCTAAAACATCAGCAAAGAGAACAGACAAAAGAAAGGCCAAATACGTTCAAACATTGGCAGCGACTTGTTGCCAAGACATAAAAAAAAACTAAAGCCAAACAAAGCAGCAGCCAAACAGTAGACGACGACGACGACGACGACGACGACGACTGCGTCAACGAAGAGGAAATACAAGCCAAACTACGAAAAAGAAATGCAAGAGAGCACAGAAAAAAGTAACACGTCATGCCGCTGTGCCCAATGCCAAGAACAAGTTGTAAATGAGGCGGCAGCGACAGCAGCAGCAGCAGATACCAGAGACCAGAGACCGTCGTTGGCGATGACTACGAAGAAAGAGCAGAAAAGGCAGCGCAGCCGAAGAACTGGACAGAAGAGGTCATTGGCGGCCATTGACTTTGGCTCGTTGATGACCTTGCCCGAAAAATGGCGTAGTAAAATGAAAAACTGAAAAAAAAAAATGAAGAGACAGCTGGAAGAGTTCAGTAAAGGCAAAGCAAGCACGACAAAAGTGCAGCCACAATGACTAAGGGAAGGGAACATGGAGAGAGGTAAAGAACTAGTAGATAGAAGCATTGGAGAAGAAGCGCCTGCAACGGTGAGGTGACAAAGCGACCCTATTAACTGGAGAGTTGCACTTAGCTTTGACCGTTGCTTGGCTTTTATGGAGAATTAACGGTACAAAGAAAAGAATAAAGCCAAGGCGAAGGTTAATTTGAAGAATAAAAACAAGTAGAAACTATACGTTCTGGGATGTTACAAAAAATATGAATATTCCTTTTGAGTTTGAGGAATAGAACGAATTGATATTCGTGTCATACTCAAATTATCCTAGGTCTTTGGAACTAGGGAATGATAGGTTTTCGATTGAAAAATGCTAAAAAATGCGCAACTATAGTTTAATCGCAACTTTTAATCAACACTGTTTGAACAGACCTCTTAATTACGGTTGTGGTTTGAACCAAGGTTTACTAAATCAAATAAACCTAAAGAACAACAGGGCATTACACCCACGTAGTAATTTTCTGGACAGCATCTCGCCGCAGTTCCTAACTATTGTGGAATTGTGGGTTCTACAGACTAGAAGTGATCGTGTGACAATTATAGGGACCCTTTTATTATCTCTGTGGTATATTTCATTGTTACTGTCACTGCCGAACTGTCTATTACAGTATCTTTTGAGAACTCCGGGTCCGGGGGCATGGGTGCTGTATACTGTGATAACTAGCAATGCTAATAAACGAATTAATAAACTAAACTTATGTGTTATCGTAGTGACATGGTTTTACATCTGACTAAATCATTACTTTTAATTAAATCCTAACTAACGTGCTAGCGATTACGCAACACTATGCAATTGGTTAAACATTTTCACTAGTTGGCCAACTATTGCGTCTAACTTTTAAGAATGCCAACACGCACAAGCGGTGTAAATTTCAGTAAATTTTTTTATTTCACAAAACAAGAATCACGTTGCTACTTAAAAAAAAAATAACAAAAAATAAATGCGATCGCAACAACCTTGTCCCAAAACAACTTTTGTTGTTGTTGCTGCTGCTGCTACTGCTATTCTTGTTGTTCTTGCAGTCTCAGGCGCATGCATCTTGCAAGTAACTCGCTGACTTGCCAACTTTATTTGGATATTAATTAAACGCACGCAAGCGCACAAGCCCCAACACAGCAACACAAAGCAATGCCAACTGCAAAATGCCACCCAGCGGCTAAACGAGTTCCAAGAGCTCTTAGAGAACGAGCCGAGTCTCAAGCCAAGCAAACCCAGCTCAGGCAAATCGAAGCCAGCCAAGCCCGCGCTTAGAAAATAAGTCAACAGCTTTGACGATGCAGTGCGTCGTATAAGGTGGGCAGGAGACCAACCGATCGACCAACATGCAAGCTGCTGTTTTGCATGCGCCGCTGAGCACCAACGACGTGCCTACGATACGTTTAATGACTCTGTTTAAGAGGCTTTCAGATTTTGTTTTGCGTGGCAAATGCAACGCGTTGCAACCAGCCAGTCAGCCATCCAGGCAAGTGAGTAGATGGAGTCAGGCGAGTTCTCGTCATGGGAAACTCAACTGGGCGACGTGCTCATGTGACTGGTTCATGGTATTCAGCAGCAACAGCAACAAAAGGTTATTATTTTTAGTATTATTGTTTGGCGTAATTATTATGCACGGGAGAGACAGCTTGGCAGCCTCCTTGTCGATGTGACGTTCCACAACGTGAATGTTGGAGTTCAATGAATTTGAAAGGTTTTTGAAAGTAGTTCAAAATGCTTGGCAGTTTAACAGCTGTTAAAATGTGATAAGCTCGTTCAGTTGTTAGATTCATTTTATAGCACAATTTATGAGCGTTAAATTTGTTCAGAGCCATTCTTAAGGTAAAAGTATCCAAAGCTAGTTCAGATTTATGACTGGTTGTTTAGATCCTTTTCTTTTAAAGATAGAGTAAAATAATTCTTAACTGACAAACAGGTAACTCCATAAATAAAAATCGAAATCTGAGTACGTTGAAAGCATCCGGAAAAAGTATCCCAAAATCTCATGATGTAGAGCTCTCCGCCAGGTGACTGTGCATTACGCGCGTCTTCTCCAATCGGTATTTAGTGCGCTCTCAACCTGATCCTTCCAACGAAGATACTGTCGTCAACTTTCTTCAACAGCCGAGAACCTTTCTTCCACTAGTTTTTGGGCATTCGCACAACATGAACAAGGAGGAAAGCCACTGGATATTAATCGCTTCACTTTGTCGAGCTCAGAGCTAACATTTCATAGAGAGTTAGTTTTATCTGTCCATAGCTTTCATTGGAATGGGGGCTTTCCGTGGTGGCGATTAGAGCAGCTAACCAGGAGGCGGTGGAGGTTGCGGTTCAACTTGGGCAAGGTAATGTCGGCTAATAGCTGTCAGATGTTTTCGCCAGAACCCAGGACCACCGATAATGTAAGGTTTATTGTTCCGAATTGCATTTGGCGTCAGCAGGGTTTATTGTTACTTACTTACTTAACTGGCCATTTCAACCCGTTACCGGGTTACGGCCTGACGTAAAGATCTCCTTCATGTCAATATAGTCGTAGAGCTCATAGAGTTCGTCGTTCCATCGTATGAGGTAGTCGCTGCCAACGCGTAGAGGACCAAAGATCTTACGGAGAACTTTCCGATCAAGCACTCCTAGGGCATTTTCATCAGACTGCGACACAACCCATGCTTCAGCGCCATAAAGCAAAACGTAAAGGATGACTCTATAAGACATAGAGTGTTAGTTTAGTCTGCGCGAGTGCTTCATGCTGACATCGTTCATGCTGACAAATTCTTGACAACATCAAAAGTATCGTTTCAACATCAATCTGAAAGTCCATCCGCTGGGTATCTCTATCGAAGAAAGCACATACTTCGTCTTGATCTCATTTACCACCAGACCCACCCTGGCAGATATCGATATCATCTGCGTATGCAAGCAACTGGACACCCTTATAGAATACAGTCCCGTTCCGATGTACTTCAACCTTTCGCAACCCATTCTTCATCGAATGGTTGAAGATGTCGTAGTAGAGGACATCGCCTTGTCTGAATCCTTGCTTGGTATCAAAGGGCTCGGAGACGCTCTTTCCTACCTTGCCGGAGCTGTGTGTGTTTCTCAACGTAATTCTGCATAATCGTATCAACTTTGCAAATATTAGTCTTTTCCAGGATTTGACGTAGTGTGAATATCTGGTCAATGGTGGACTTACCAGACCTAAAACCGCACTGATACGGTCCAATCAGTTCTTTCGCAAACGGATTTAGTCTTTCACACCGTACGCTCGATAGGACCTTATATGCAATAGAAAGAAGACCGTTACCACACCGTGGGATTACCCTTCTTGAAAATAGGGCAGAGGACATCAAGGTTCCAATCATCTAGCCATATTCTGCAAAAGAGCTGGTGTATGCACATTACCATCTGTGCCAGCTGCTTTGCTATTCTTGAGCTGCTTGATTGCGACCCTGACTCCGTCATAGCTAGGCGGCGGCATTATCCTGATCATCACATTGTTACCGACCCTCTTTTTATTTTTGCACTCCATATTACAAATACATATATAAGGCAAACGAGTGTCAAATTTAGAAGCTTTTTTATAATTTGATACAAAACATAAGCTGCACATTTGATCCAGATCCGCTGTTCATATGGCAACTCCCAGTATGCCATGTAGCAGCTCTCGGGGCTTCAGCTTTGTATTTTTCGTTGTTTGTGCCTTGCGCCTAATATTTCATTTTATTCATACAAATATTTTTACGAATTATTCAAAAATTTATTGGCATTGAGTTTGTGTCAAATAAAAATATTGTTTTTAAATATTTAACCCCAAATTGTGTAACTGGAAAGGGCGTTCGCCTAGAAAAAATGAGTTTAAAAAGTAAAAGCACTGATGGAGATGTATCCCAAGACAATAGGCGTAATCGCCGCAATGGAGGAACCGTGCGCTTACTAATACCAAGCAAAATTGCAGGGGCTGTCATAGGCAAGGGTGGACAGAATATACAAAAAATTCGAACTCAGTATAAAGCCACTGTGTTTATCGACAATTCCACAGGCCCCGAACGAATCATACAAATATCGGCGGATATCGAGACTACTTTGCTAATAATAACTGAGATGTTGAAATGCTTTAAAGAGCGCGAAGACGAGTTCGACGTGCGTTTATTACTACATCAAAGTTTGGCCGGCTGCGTCATTGGCAAAGGAGGCCAAAGGATCAATGATATACGCGAACGTATTGGATGCCGTTGCTTGAAGGTCTTCTCCAATGTGGCGCCAGGTAGTACAGATCGCGTGCTGCAGACGGTTGGCATGCAGAGTCATGTTATCAAAACTCTACGTGAAGTAATAACGCTTACGCGCGACGCGCTGATCACGGGTTTCATACGCAACTATGATCCAATGAATGTTCATCGTGTATATTCCGATGAATATGGTGGATATGGCAACTATCGTAATGGCGTTAGGGGAGGCGGCGGTGGTGCTAGTGCTGGTTGCCTTGGCAATCATCGCTTTGATGCTGGTGGTGAACGCGGTGAAAACTTGGGTGGCGTCAGCATTGGTGTTGACAACAGCGGCTGTCTTGACTATCCCTTAGTCAATCCTTGCGCCAATGCCAAGGATGGCTTTGATGGTGGCAACAATGGCAACAAATTTGCCACCAGTGGATTCAACGGTAGCCAATTTGCCTAGTTTGGACAGCAACAATGGTGATGGCGACAGCATTGGTGGCTGCAACCAGTAACCTCTTACACTAATGCAATTTTTCGTTAATTTTAAATAGTAAGCTCGTAATACATATTTTATTAATTAAAATATTATGTTCTATTATCTACTCATTACACAGATCGCAATTTATATCTTAATGGAAATGAACAAAAAATGTTTTCGCATCGTCTTATGATAATACATATAGTATATACAATTAAAAAATTATATACAAGTTAAAATTTTAAATGGTAATAAAAAAAGCTAACTGTAAGGGTTTATGTGAAATCTCTAATAAACTTTGAAATGTTTTATTATTTCATACCCACACCTGTTGTTTACTCGCAGTTATTAAATTTTTTACCTTTTCAATAGAAAATTTTAATTAAATTAATAAATTTTAATAGTGCTATTAGTTTGTAAAAACTAATACATACAAAACAAGTCGATATAAACCGAAATTTAAACAAGTTTCAAGACATAATGCCAAGCGACTGATCAGCCAACTGACAGAAATCACGATCATGATTTTGCATACAAGTATGTATGTATGTACGTACGTATACATATAACTGATTTATGACCATTAAGAATACTTCTCGAAAAAGGGAGCTTTCGTGTGGAGGAGTGTAGGGAAGGCATGTCAGTTCGCAAATGCTGGTTAAACGTATGATTTCTTATATAAAGCAAAGACGACAGCGTCGACGAACGAGCGTACATGACTTTTATTTATTTACAAAGAACATTCGAACGACCTTGAGGGGCCGTCGGAGTCGTCGGCAAAAAGACTGTCAACAACAGCAGCTGGAACAAAAAAGTTAACAAATTATAAATAAATAAACAACGGGAGCGACGCTTAAACGGGCCATTGCTTTGCTTTTCTTATCATTTGTTGATATTGAATGTTGTTGAAGTCTGAAAGTCCCTTGATAAAGCACAATTCTTTGCGGTTGAGTTTCTCCCATTCAAAGTTTCTTTTTAGGGTGTGCCAAACTGGCTTAAATTTCGCAGTCATTGTGATTTCTTTTTAACTGCATAGCATTTCCTGTTTGTCGTACGGTAAATTTTAATTGTTATGCAGACAACTTGCAACTTGCAGTGTGCCCCGAAAAAATGTGTCGTCGTCATCATGATCAGCTTTGTCGCAATGATTGTCGTGGGCTAAGATTTGCTGCGTTGTCTGGCCAACGAACGGCTAACAGGCGTTAGATGGCCGACGCTAAAGTTGTTTGGCTTTGTGGCAACCTGTCCAATTTGGCTACCTGTTGGCTAGCTCACAACTTTAATACACTACGCGAATTGGGAAAGAAAGTATACTATAAGTTGTTACTACAGACAGAAGGAGGCGTGGCAAACCGTCCGTCCGACTCACCCCCTTCCTCTGTCAGACAATTTCGTGGATTACACCCACACCATTATAGCTATAGAATCGAAAGTTATGTACACAGTGTATTATCAAGATCGGATAGAAACCTTAAAAGATATAGGTAATAATGTGCCAATTTGGACCCCTCCTCTTATAAAATTTGGCTGTAGACTCATGTTTTGCCGAATTAGTTAGTATTTTGTAATTTGTTGTTTTTACATATGTTATATAAATATTTCGTAAAGCTTTATTTTTATAGAAAAGTACAAATTTGAATTTTTATGGTGAAAAATTCTTTGCATTTCCACTAGGAGTAGTTGCTAAATAAGAAAACAAGCCAAACTGATCGGTTGGTTATAAATCGAGTTATTATAAAAAAATTGGAAGGGGGTGAGATATTTTTTGGACATTTTTGGTAAAAAAATATTTGCTCTAACTCTTATAGTCCCTCAAGGACGGACATGGCTGACTCTACTATTGCCACTAATCAATTTTTACCATGGAATATACAGTCTGCCACGCCTCTTTCTGCCTGTTACATACACTGCACAAATATATAATACCCTTCTACACTTTGTGTACAGGTTATTAAAATGTTGGTATGGATAAGTGCCTGAGGCTTATATGTATATACTATGTATATGATATAAATTAAGATAGTGTTACATACCTTTCGTAAAGCATTAGTTTTAAAGTGACTAGTGCATTTTCTCTGAGTGTACTAAGCAATTCTAGCAGGCCTACCGGTTTGACTATTGCAGCCATGGTCATATCAATAGTCAGCCGGTCATTGTGCGGCAACAAGCGTCCAAGCACCAAATCCAGACGCGACGCACCTGTTGAAAAGCGAGTTTTGCAGACATCAGTGTATATATATATACTAACAACATACATAATATGTATGTATATATACACCTTTGATTTTTCTAAACTAAATGACTACAAATGGCAATAGGAAATTCTATAGACGATGTTGTGAGCCAAACGCAACAACGACCACGCAATTTTCAGGCTGACAGCTTCGCCTGACTGGCATTACGAGTATGTTTGGTTTACCTGTTGGCTTTTAACAATATTTTGCTGTGTTGCTTTTGCAATTTGTTTGCCATTTTCCGTAGTCAACTTCTGTTGCACATTATGCTAATGACGTGCGAGCCGTGCCAAACCGTACCGAACCGAACCAAGAGCTGAGCCAAGTTGAGCCAGCTGTATCGGTCGGGTGATTAATCAAAAGTATACAAAAATGTGGCCACTGCCAAGCTATGCAATTTTTGCAGTTGTATTCGCTTTGCCTTTTGTTTGCAATTGGCGAAAGGTGTTAGTTAAAGGTGTGTTGTCTGAAGCGTGTTAAAAAATTAGACGGATATTGCAGTTGGCATAAGTTATGTAAGTTGTATGATTCGACTGTAATAGGGTAGTATTAAGCAAGTCTTGATAGTTCAGCTGAGGTTTTAATCAAGATGACGTAGAATCTTGATACGTACAACCCAAGTTTGTTTTGGAAATGTCATGTAACTACGGGAACTGGTCATATTTCCATGTTTGAAATGTCATTGAAGGATTTTATTGCAGTGATCAGTATGGCTCTTGTAGGCCAGTGGTTACCTATGGGATGCAAAGCTATGTGAATTTTATTGAGTCTGCAATTTTAGATTTAAGACTTAATAATTATGAAATAAGTTTTTCCCATATCCTTTTTCTATTCTGTACACAAAGGTTAGCCTGTGGCCTGAAGACCAAAGACCAAAGAGTTTGGATATAAAATTTGGGCTGAAGAAACTTTTTTTGTTCTAGTTTTTCACTTGCAATAGGTTTTTATATATATTAATGATTTGTGCAATGTATGTAACAAACAGAAGGAAGAGTGGCAGACCATTTGTTCCATGGGCAAAAATGATTAGGAGCAATAGTCGAGTCGATATAGATATGTACGTCTGCCGTGTTGGTCCAGCTTCCTCCAAGACTATAAGAGTTAGAGCAAAAAAATTTCCCAAGGCTGAGGGAGTTTGTCGAATTAAATCGACATCTTACCCCCTTCCCCCGTTATAGGGTTTTTACGGTTCACAGCCGCACCATTCAATCTATCATTTCGAAACTCGATAGAGGTGTGCGTCGTGTTCATGCGCATCTATGTTTTAAAAATTATCGAAGTAGATTGCTGATTTCACCCCACTTCGCAACGCGAAACATATTGATTTGAAAATACATATATTTATAAAAGTGTTTTTGATCTGTGTTTTAAAATTCAACGACATTGGCCCAAGAATACTGTTATGAGCAAGTTAAGAGCATTATAGTGATTTTTGAAGGAAAACTTGTCTATTGGAACTTCCCAGTAGGAAAATGTTTAGAGGCATATCGATCTTATGAAAGAGACATAAAAGTGAGTACTTCCGTTCCCATTTTACCGTACTTAGTGTTTATAAAGAAAAATGGTACAGGTTATTCAAATGTCGTGCACCGTCCCGACTGTCTGTATACAATATTTTGATATTGGCCCCCTTTTTACCAACAAAGTTTTAAAAGTTACACCCACATTTTCTTTCAATTTACAATTGTTTTTACATTTCTATGGCTAAAAATCGGATATTAACTCTCACGAGTTGAATGAAAAAATATCAAAACTTAACCCCTTCTAGAAGATCACTAAAAGCTACCTATTTGTAAAACTAAGCTCGGTAGGTACACCAATGGAAACTTAAGAAGAAAAATCTTATTTTTTGGGATATCACTGAAAAACCTATCAACGTATTCTTGTGGTAACTTGGCATATGCAATTTAGTAATTATCTATTGAACATATTGTACAAATCGCATCAAACTCTGATTAAAACTAAGTTACAGTGAGTCTTCGGAATACTATACTCGGACAGTGCCGGCCCATTTTATTGGAATACATTTCTTATTCCTAACTTAAATAAAGTTTTTTTTTTTTTTTTTTTTTTTTTATATTAATGGCAATCAGCCTGCTAAAACTAAGGCTATAATCCAATATGTATGTACATTATTATTAATCGCTACACACTAAGTGTTTAATAGTGTGATCTATGGCAGATTGTTAAATTTAAATTCTATTACATAAATAATATTATAACTCTAATATGATACAATACGTTCAAGCTTGATGAACCGCAGAGTGTCCAAACTTTACAAAACTGGTGCTGTTATATCAGTTGTCGACTTCTGAGATCACATGGATGGAGGCGTTTCAATCGTCTCCTTGGTCTATGACTGGCCAGGGCACAGGCAAGGGAATTTGGGTGAACTCTTAATCGATCCTCATACCGTTCGCTAAATCTATTTATTAAGTCACCCACGAAAGGAACGCCGAGGTCCTTGTGTAGATTGCGATTGCGGACATACCACGGAGCGTCCGCAATTTCCCGTAGTGCCCTGTTTTGCAAAGTCTGGATTTTTTTTAAGTTCGTTTTTGCTGCGGTTCCCCAGACCTGGACGCCATAATACCAAGTCGGCATTACCACACTTTTGTAGAGTATGGTCTTATTTTCTAGAGAGGGCCTCATACTTCTGCCCAGCAGCCACTCCATTTTGGCAATCTTCGCTCTACATCTCGCGGTGATTTTTTTTATGTGTTGGGCTCAGTTCAATTTTGCGTCAAGATTAATACCAAGGTAGGGATGCGATGATTTAATGGGAATAACCTCCCCATCCAGATTTATTTGAGGGCACAGGTGTCTTCTCAGGGAAAACAGAACAATGGCAGACTTTTCTCTATTGAGCCGAATGTTCCAGCGCTTTGCCCACTTATCTATATTGCCCAATGCCAGCTGCAGGGCCAGAGCAGCCTCGTGGACGTTGTTTGCTGAGGACAAAAGAGCTGTGTCATCAGCATAAGTAGCCGTGAGAAGGCCCGCATTGATCGGCATGTCCATGGTGTATAGTGTATATAGGAAAGGTGAGAGAACACTTCCTTGTGGGATCCCAGCCCTGACTAACCGCCTATCGGACAACTCACCCTTTACTGAAACTATGAAGCAGCGATCTTCCAGGAATGATCTTTTTAGAACTTTTAAGTTTTTGCAGTAGTCCGTCGTGCCAGACTCGGTCAAACGCCTGCTTAACGTCCAAAAACGCTCCAATGCAGTACCGTTTTTGCTCGAAGGAATCGAGTATACGCTGAACCACTCTGTGCACCTGCTCGGGCGTGCCGTGCCCTGGATGACGCAATTGACGTAGGTGGCTGGGAAGGCTTTAAGATCATTGCGATCTGATTTTGTTTATTAACATATGGTAAATTCTCCTAATTTTTATATCGTTGCGTTTGCATCTCGAAAACAGCATACATATAAAGCTTCAATTATACCTAAGGCCTTTATAAACAACTGCCTAGTTAGTGCTTGCACCCTAAATTTCGAACCGCTAAATCGCTACCCTAGCTTTCAGTTAAATTTTATTACCACACCCATTAGGAACCAAGCTGGATGACTCTTCAAACATCTTAAAATGCATTAACGCTTTTATGTTACGCATAATTGAAAGCAACTTCCTATTCAATGAACACATAACTCCATCGTCATTCTCCACTTCTCCGCCCTAGTCTCTCTCCCCTTCGTGCTCCAATGTCAATTCACCACCAAGCACCCGCAGGGTAGCTCACCCCCAGCGACCAACGTTTCGTTTGCCCCACAAAGCATGTCAATGTCATGAATATTATTGACATGTATTTACCGCTCGACAACAACGCCATTTTGTTAGAGCAATTCCGCGTTTGTTTTTAGGGTATGTTTTTCGTTCGTCCTCTTCGTTTGCCTGAGCTTATAGATATCCCCAACAGACAGCTTTGCGTGCCGACGCTTTTGAGTGTGTTGAAAAAAAAATTTAAACAAAAAGATGAAAATGGAAAAAAAATGTGAAGGTCAACCCCTTTACAGCAGCCAATGTATCTGCCAAATTGCCAGGTCTTGAAAGTTGGAGTTATGCGCCAGCGGGTTGAAGTTGGGTTCTTGCGACCTGTCAAAGTCAAAAGCATTTTGCTGATAAAAATCGATAACCAGGCAGACAGAGTACCGAGCTGAGCTGTGGGCGCTTTTGCAAACTTGCTAGCCCTGTCCCGGTCCGGTTCAGTCCAGTTCTGTCGGACTTGGTTCGTTGCATTGTCTGCTCGGTGGGCCGATTCTCGGTCAACAGCCAAGTGACTCGGCTCTGGTATGCCATTTTGGTTTTGCTTTTTTCAGGGGCTTGTCAAATTGCAAAAATCTCTTGGCATGCAGTTGTTGGCCCGTTGCCTCTATAGCTTGTTCCCAGTCTGAACATGTCATGGTTAAAAACTAACTACCGTACAAGCAACCCAACCATTGTTAGTGCTGTTAATGTTGCTGACGTTTGTTGTAATGCGATGGGCGGCGCTAAAGCTATAAAGAAACAGCAACACAGCTACACGTAGACATTCAGGCTAATTGCAATGCATTTTTAGTTGTGCAGCAAACAGAGGCAGAACACATAATACGTATTAAATAAGCGTAATTAGATCATGGCTAAAATATGCGGCAATGGGTTTTGACACGTCTACTGCAAGAATAAAAAAAATTATATGCAGACAGTCGGGACGTTGCCCGACAGTCGAATACCCTGCACCCATTTTTCCCATAAAAATCCAGTTTCTGTTTTTTTATCGATACATTGAGGGGTATGAGCGTGATAAAGGTAACTGTAGTACGGGCGGCTGATTCGGAACAAGGTCAACATTGTTTGCTTTTTACCCCTAACATGAGTCTACATACCAAATTTTGTAGCTCTAACTTTAATATTAGTATTTCTATAAAAAGTGAAATTTTTTGTGCAGTTCAAGGGGGAGGGTTTAAAATTTGAACATTATTACCTGTAACTTTTGAAAGTTTTTATCCGATCTTAATAATTTTTACACAACATATGCACGATACTTGTGTGAGCCAAATATCAATTGGTTAGTACGGAGGAACGGGGTAACATATAGACATGATCGCTTATAGTCTCTGAGAAACAGAGACCAACACGGACAGGCGGCAAGACGAACATGTCTATATCCTTGCTCCTGATCATTTTTGCCCTTGGAACATATGGTCTGCCACGCCTCCTTTTGTCTGTTACATACATTGCACAAAGCTATAATACCCTTTTGCACATTGTGTACAGGGTATAAAGAAGAATGACAATAAACATACAAACCGAAAGGTAGCCCGGGGGTTGCCTATAAAGGTGAACAGGTTTTATAATCATGCAATTTGAAAACTTTGTAGGAGTTGTAGAACTTAAGACTTAAAGGTGTAAAGTAGAGGAAAAGATTAGTGAATAAATAAAAAGTGGGGAGGATTTCTATTTATTTCTTATAAAAAGTAAGACAACTATTTTATAAACTAAACTATCCGAAATGTGGTTGTGGCAGATAATACGATTACTTAAGTAATGAAATTTTATATACAATAAAGTCCAGCGGGATAAGAAGGCAATCAGATATTTGGATACCAATTTAAGCTACGAAGGACAAGAAGGAATTACGTATGTACTGACTCCATTATGTGTGGATAAAGATACAGTCCATCTGGACTAACGGATGGAAAATATGTTTATCAAATAAATTGTTCAGAAAGAGGTAAAATGTCTTCAAATATGGAGAAGCCAAAAGAGTAACTAACTCAGGCTCCGTAAGATAAAATGTCATAATTTAAATTTGTAAATCGGCCCATAACCAAAATAGACATGCCCACTAGCTTTCGATTGTTTAAACATTTTGTGTTCGTAGATTGGTTAGAATTATAATGTGTCCAATGGGACTAAAGTTGAAACAGCGTTTAGAATTGTACATACATACATATCTTAATTTCAAGATTAAGCTTTTAAACCAGATACAAAAATCGTGCTTAAACAGCACATCCAAAGATTCATATGAAGTATAAATGTATCTTTGTATACATAGTACAAAATTAAAAGTTTAGGTTGAAATATACACCTATGTACATATTCTAAAAACTTTGACCCTTAGCCAATTGGAATGGTACAGTTTAACTGGAACTGAAAAAAACACCAGAAATGCCATCAACAAAAGTAAAAAATGCGTTCGGCAGCAGCCTTTTTGATGCGGAAAACGTTCGAATTAAACGATGCCTGTTCCTATTCCCAAAAATGAGAAAAGGAAAAAAAATGAGTACTTTTGCTCGTGCTCTCCCTTTCTAACGTCAACCAGAAACGCAGCAGCAGTTACGCTCTTTATTGCTGTGCACTCTCTCACCCACACAACTGTAACTGGAATTATTCTTGATTGCTTGCGCAGCCAACGAACGGCCGAGCACAAGAGATAGCAACAGAAACTCGCTCTTCATATAACAATTTTTGTTTATTTTCTTTTGTGCTTAAACTCACACATGCACACTGACACAGGAACACACCCCCGCTCCCATGCATGCTTGTAGCAATGAATGTTCTTCCGTAGCGTCTGTCGTCGATACAAACTGACGCATTTTTTGCGCTCTTTGCTCACTTAAGTTGTTGCTACGAAGCTAACGGCCCCCAGTCGACGAAGCACACTGGGTCTCTTTATTATTTTAAGTTTTTTTAGAACCCAAAATTTTTACCTTAAATACTTTTCTTGTGATTTCAACACAACAACTAATTAAACTTAAATTAACTTATCTAAAAGAGCTGAATGCACTCTAGAAATATGAAGAGGGGAGAGCGAAATAGCTGACCAAATGAAAGGAAGTACGAAATAGTATCTGTCCTAGAGATCTAACAAAAAGACCAAAAGATCTGGATGAACTTAACGAACTAAACAAACTAAATCGACAAAATGAACGAGCACCAAAAAAAAAACAGTAACTATTGCTTATATGACGTATCGTTTATATGAAATTATTGCTTATATGCAAAAAAATTAGGATTTAAGCATTTTGCTTGCAATTATCATACAAAAATAGTCGTTTATATGAAAATCTTATTATCGCTTATTAGCAATTACTGCATATATAGTAACGATCGGCTGTTTCATCGATAAATTTTTGGTAAAAATATGATCGGTTATATGCAAACTTTTCAAATTTGCAATGCTTTTTATGTAATAGATTATAATTGTTTGCTTTGCTCACATAAACCAATAACAACTTAAATATTTTGCTTATATACGATTGTCGCTTATACGCAAAAAAAAGCCGCTGCATTTTTGATATTTCGTATAAACGATATCGATTAGCGCTTATTTTAAATATTTTGCATATATACGATTATCGCTTATATGCAATAATTGCTTAAATGCAATAACAGAGCTGTATTTTCGTTATTACATATAAGCGATATCTACTGTAGTTCAATAGTTCAATAGTTCAATGAAATGATTAGTTCGTTTAAACTAGCTCAGAACTGTTAGACGAACCGCTTAAAATTAAAACAAAAAATATTGAGAATTGTGTAAATTAAACGTTGATCTTGACTCTCTACTGCCCATATCGGAAAAGTATAAACCAAACGGTAATTTTAAGACTTGTCTTTTGCAATTATTTTTACCCAATGATCCCACTGTGCGACTTCGTCGTTGTTGTCGCGCATGTGTTGCGTCTTTGCTTGTCCGCTTTCATTTGTGTTTGTGTGAGCACAGCGACTGGCTTGCTGCGGCGTCGCTTCGTTTTCTTCTTCGTCGCCTTCGCCGTTCCGTCATTGTCGTGGTTGTTTTTGCCGCTGCGCTGCTTTGGCGGCTGTTGTTGTTGTATGCAAGGTCGTTTGCGTACAAATTTCAACATTATTTGAAGGTCGTCCTTTGCCCGTTCTGCGTTCTGCGCGTACTTTACTCTCTCTCTTAGCAGCGTCTTTTGACTCTCCACGAAATGCAATGTCAAGACAACGACGACACGTGAAATGTGTATGCATAGCTGTGTAAGTGTGTGTGTGTGTGTGTGTGTGTGTGTGTTGGGTTGTTGTCCCTGCTAAACACAGCGCCATTAGATGTGTCGTTGAATTTAATTTACTGTTATGACATTTGCACTTAGCCCTCGCTATATAAAAGTGAAAATTACTTTTCCTAGACTCTACTTCATACATATGCAAGTATGTACGTACATATATAGTATGTGCATAGTTGTTTTAACTTGAATCATTCATATCTGAGTCCACTAACATTCCTGGCCCCGTCCTTTGTTGCCATGTTGGGCCCTCTCACACGCCCTCATATAAACCTCATATGTACGTACATATGTATAGAAAATACACATGCCGGCCGGCTGTACATATTTGTATGTACATATGTATGTAACTTTGTGTGGGTTAATGTACCTTAAATTTATTATAATTCTGTCGACTTCTGCGCCTCTTTCACCAGGTCAATGACATTTTACTTTTATTTTATTTTCGGCTATGCCGGCTATTGTTGTTTTGTTTAAGCTATTGTTCGTTCGCACGAAGCGTTGATAACAAGCAACCGGCGCTTGAGCTTGGACATTGTCGTGGAGTAAGTGTCTATCTGGGTGTGTGTGTGTGTGTGTGAATAGGGTTTAGAGTACATGTTGAGGGTTTATTTGTCTAGTATGGCATTTAATTAGCATAAGCACGCGTCCGTGTAGCGCTCAAGGTCGTTACTTAGGGTACCTGACCTTGTACAACCTCTTCCTCGTCCCACAAGCTCCTGCAAAAGTCATTGAAAGGGACCCGGAGCCGGGCCGCATGAGTGCCAATTAGACAATGTCCCGTTATGGCACGTACAACCATGGAACACCTTTCCCAGTTCAGAGAGCAGAGCTCCACTGTAGGTTTTTTTATTTATTTTAGGCCAAGTTTGTTTGGCTACACGGCAATTAGCCACATTTATCCATTTTCCGGTGGATTTATAATCGGAGCAATTCCTAATATAAATCGTGCCGTCTCCTTCTAGGGGAGACAGAGCAGTAGTATCCTGTCTGGCAAGATCGTCAGCTATACAATTACCCTCGATACCTCGATGTCCTGGTACCCATATCAGGCCTATAACGAACTGTTGGGCCATCTCGTGCAGAGACATGCGACAGTTTGTTACAGATATCGAATTTGACGACATTGAACTAATTAATTTGATGGCCGCTTGGCTATCTCTGTAGATATTAACATTACTCGAAGAGCTTCCCTGGTTCTTTAGGGAAATTAGTGCCCTGTTTATTGCAATAACTTCGGCCTGGAACACACTGCAGTGATCCGGAAGTCTGAAACTGTGTGTATATTTGCATAATCATTTATTTATTTTATATTCTTACTTCTTACAGTTTTACAACACGATGGAACTGCATCAACGACATCTATCAAACTTTTTCAAATTACAAACGTAATTTATTAAATACACAACAAATTGCAACGTAAAAGACTTAAAGTGGAGATCAACTTTAAAAAGTAGTAAAAACTGAGAACAAAATGCCCAATATGTCCAGCATAAAGACGGAGCAGACTCCGTCAACCGCTAACAATGGCAGCAGTGGCACCAGCAGCTATCAGCTGCCAGTCAACATGTCCACGACGACGATGTCCTCCGGCTCAACACCCATCAGCAACGCACGCCACAATGTCTCGGTGACAAATATTAAGTGTGAGATGGATGACCTGCCCACTCCAAATGGAAATCTGGTGCCAGTAATAGCCAACTATAATGGCTTGAGCGGCACGGGGCCGCCCCATCATGGCAGTCTGCGTATACCACTAAGCGGTAAAGCAGAGGATTCTGATTCCGAAGCTGAGCTGACCAACATAGAGAATTTAAAGGTGCGCCGCCGTGCAGCCGATAAGAACGGACCACGACCCATGTCCTGGGAGGGTGAGCTTAGCGAACCGGAGACAACAGAAACGGAGTTAATGGAAACGGATACACTAAGCAATGGCGTAGGCGTTTCGGTCATCAAGAGCGAGGCCACGACAACCACGCCCACGGTTTGCGGCGATCCAACACCGACTGGAATGCTGCAGCCCATCAAGACAGAGTTGGAGCACATTGCCGGTGAAATGCAGCAAAACAAGTTGTACGGTGGGTCGGGCAAAACCACTGGTACACCTGCAAAGCTAAAGCTGGCGCCCACGCAAAGCGATCCCATTAATCTCAAGTTTGAACCAGCACTGACTGGTGGCTCTGGCAGTTCTCTGGGCGTGGCCGGTGATAATTCACCACTGCTGACGACGCGCAACAAGTCCAACAGCGGTGGACATTTGCCACTGCCCGCTAATCCCAGTCCCGACTCCGCCATACATTCCGTCTATACGCACAGCTCGCCATCACAGTCGCCGCTAACGTCGCGTCACGCCCCCTACACTCCTTCGCTAAGCCGCAACAACAGCGATGCCTCGCATAGCTCGTGCTATTCCTACAGCTCTGAATTTAGCCCCACACACTCGCCGATACAGGCGCGTCACGCACCCCCAACGAGCGCGCTATATCCAACTGGCTATGCCAATGGGGGAATGCATCATCACAGCGTGCTATATAGGCCGCTAAATGTGGAAGCCGGCAATCAGGAAGCAGCACAAAATCTCAGCATGGATGCTAGCAGCTCAACGCCAACAACAAACTCTGGAGCAACTTTCGATGCGTCTGGTTTGCCTGCCTCTCCTGCAGGCATCTCACGTCAGCAGCTCATTAACTCACCGTGTCCCATTTGTGGCGATAAAATATCTGGATTCCACTACGGCATCTTTTCCTGCGAGTCCTGTAAGGGTTTCTTTAAGCGCACCGTGCAAAATCGCAAGAACTATGTATGCGTGCGTGGTGGTCCTTGCCAGGTCAGCATTTCCACGCGCAAAAAGTGTCCCGCCTGCCGTTTTGAGAAATGCCTTTCGAAAGGCATGAAGCTGGAGGCCATACGTGAGGATCGCACACGAGGGGGTCGCTCTACCTATCAATGCTCCTATACACTGCCCAATGCCATGCTTAGTCCGTTGCTTAGTCCAGATCAGGCAGCGGCTGCTGCAGCGGCAGCTTCTGCAGCGGCGGTGGCGGCCAATCAGCAACAACACCAACAAATGCAACAACAGCAGCAACAGCATCAGCGACTACATCAGCAACACGGCCTCAATGGCTTTGGTAGCAGCGGTTCCGCATCGTTGCCGTCTAGCCCCAGTTTAGGCGCAGCCATCAAAACCGAGCAGACAGATGCGGCTGGTGGTCATATGCCGAGAGCCGCCAGCATACCAATGTTATTGCAGGTGGGTTAGCGGCTCACTTTACATATCACTAAAAAGATACTTGTGTTTGGGAGTTCCAATAGAAAGTAGCACAGCAACATGAGGGGTACAGGAGGAGTCAGATAGATTAGGGTCCTAGCACCGTCATTTTATGATATGCAAGTTTTGTAATCATCCCAGCGCATCTTTAGTCAAAACCTTAAAAAGCCAACGAATTACACTGCGAATCCACTTCGGAAGCAAGTCCAAGCAAGTGGTTTCAAAATTAATCAGACTTTTGTTTTTGGGGTCAAAGCTGCACAAGACCAAGAAACGCATTATAATGAGGAGAAAAAACATTATATTAAAGGACAACTACAAGGGCTTGAATGGGGTGTACTCATTAAAGAAGTACAATAGAAATAAAAGAGTTCACAGAAAGTCGCTTTTTAAAGAACCCAACATTCATGTCTTACGCTATTTTCAGGAAATCATGGATGTTGAACATCTTTGGCAATATACAGATGCCGAGCTGGCGCGCATTAATCAGCCACTGTCCACATTTGCCTCTGGATCGACATCTTCTACAGCCAATGGTGAAAGCGGTGCTGCAACAAATCAAAACCCACAACACACTGCCAATGCACAGCATATGACCAATCCACTGCTGGCCAGTGCTGGTCTCTCATCAAACGGTGAGAATGCCAATCCCGATCTTATTGCTCATCTATGCAATGTAGCCGATCATCGCCTGTACAAGATTGTCAAGTGGTGCAAGAGTTTGCCGCTGTTTAAGAATATTTCGGTGAGTATTTTTAATGCTATAATTTGAAGAAGTATGCCACTAATCTTTTCTTGCTTCTATAGATTGACGATCAGATTTGTTTGCTCATCAATTCCTGGTGTGAGTTGCTGTTATTCTCCTGCTGTTTTCGCTCCATTGATACGCCTGGCGAGATAAAGATGTCACAAGGTCGTAAGATAACCCTGTCGCAGGCAAAAACAAATGGTTTGCAGGTGGGTTCACTCAAACAACAAAAGCAACTCCTTTCTATATTAGAGTGGGACTCACCAATGTTACGTTTTGTAAACCTGTGTAATGAATGTGTAGAACCATTACCCTGTGACATTAAGTCTCATATTTGTATGGCGTCTACCGGTAAATAGGGAGTCAGGGAATTCCATGACGATTCAATGTATAAAATTTCAATTTTGTATATAGGCAGGGTATATATATAGCATATATATATATGTATATATATAGCATATATATATATGTATATATATAGCATAAGTGTCCCGTTCCAAATCGAATGCCGCGAACCTTTAGCAGGGATAAGACATTTTTTGGCTAATCGTTGGTCCGCAGTGTCCAATGTCGATATACATGTACGATTTATTGAGTACCTAAATCGATAATTGTATTTAAAGAAGCGAACAATTTGTAAATAAATGAATAGTTTGATTAACAACTTTGAAGATTAATTAAATGCTGCTGATGCTTGGCTTAACTGCTCACTTTTCTGCTGCTGGTTTTCAACTTCTCTCAACTTCTACTTCTGACGCTGCTTCTAAGATCGCCCTTAGTCGTCTCTGCTTTCAGCTGGCAAGGATAAGGTTGCCACCTCAAATATATAGTTCCGATGGTTGGATGTTTTCATTATCAGCCATAAACCATGCTATATAGTTCGATCATGAGTTACTCTTCTCCCTGGACGGACAGATGCGCAAAACCTTGGTACTGAACTTCCAAGTGACCTTTAAGGTCACCGCCATTCTCTTCGGAGACATTTAACAGACTGCCTTGTTTTCTTATCAGGAGATCCTGTTATCATGGAGAGTTGATTTGGCCTCCTTGCAAGATTTCACTTTGTAATCTATATATAAATTCATTTGTCCTTTTAGAAGTAATTTGTATGATATCCATAGCATTGTTTTAAATTTGATACCAGAGTTTTAACAACTATAAATTCGCTTTCAGTGCCGTACAATTACCTCTAGCACTAGGTTCTATAGAAGCATATGTATGCCTTTATTGTTTATCCCTCAATATTACTTTTCTTTTTTAACTTTTTAATCTTTAATAGATAATTTCTTCGCACAATTTCTCTTATGCGTTTGTTAAACTTACTTTTTTTATACCCTGTACACAAAGTGTAAAAGGGTATTATAGATTGGTGCCATATGTGACATGGGCAAAAATTATCAGGAGCAACACTTGAGTCGATATAGCCATGCCTGTCTGTCTTTCTGCAAGTCTTTCCTTTTTCGTCTCTGTTTCTCAGAGACTCTAAGAGTTAGAGCAAAGAGATCAAGTTTATCGATTCATGTCGATATCTCACCCCCTTCCGCCGTGACAGACTTTTGCGGTTCACACCCACACCATAAAAGCTGTCTGATTGAAACTTGTCATAGTTATGCATACTGTCGCTATGCATTTATGGTGTAAAAACTTCTTTATAAACACTAAATTAAGCATACAATAAAATTGGAACGAAAGTTTCCACTTTTATGTCTCTTTTCATAAGATCGATATGACAATAAATATTTTCCTATTGGGAAGTTGGCTATATGGGGCAACAATTACTTTTATGCTCATAACTCAAGTGTTCTGTCATTGAATTTTGAAACATAGATCAAAAACACTTTTATTAATATATATGGCAATTTCCAAATCAATATGTGCCGGGGTGCGGTAGACATTAGGTAAATCGATTGCAGGGGAGGTAAACACAGTTTTAATGATTATGCTTTTACGAGTCTCCACACCAAATTTGTAACTCTAGCTCACATGTGTCCATTTCTACATGTAGTTTAATTTTGGAGCAGTTTATAGGCGAAGTGAGGGAGGTGAAATCAGCATATTTTTGATTATATCTTTTGATGTATTTATCCGATTTTGATCATTTTTGTAACATAGATACACATAAACACGACGCAACCCTCTGTCGAGTTGATAGATTTAAAACTATAATGCACTTTTACATTTTGTATACAGGGCATACACACGTGGTTCTATTCTTGATACATTTTACTATTTAAAATTCCTTATACTTTAATCTACAGGCGTGCATCGAACGTATGCTTAATCTGACAGACCATTTGAGACGATTACGCGTTGATCGCTATGAATATGTTGCCATGAAGGTCATAGTGCTGCTACAGTCCGGTAAGTTCCAAAAATAAGTCATTCATAAGGTCCAGAACTCATCACTTTTCTACTCTTCCACTACAACAGATACCTCGGAGCTGCATGAGCCCGTCAAAGTGCGTGAGTGCCAGGAGAAAGCATTGCAAAGCTTGCAAGCCTATACTTTAGCACATTACCCCGATGCGCCGTCCAAATTTGGGGAGTTATTGCTACGCATTCCGGATCTCCAGCGCACGTGTCAGGTAGTCCTATCATAAGATTACATCCAACGGATACTACAAATCTCTCTCATTTCTTTTGCAGTTGGGCAGAGAGATGCTGACCATCAAGACACGAGATGGCGCCGATTTTAATTTGTTGATGGAACTGCTACGCGGAGAACATTGACAAATGCTGACGTCTATAAAACGTTGCCGCGCCACTGGCTAAGACAAATGGGCGTAAGATTTATGATTGGTATTTTATATATGCATATATAATACATATAGTATATCAGTAAGTTCTAGACGTGTAAGTTCTGGAAACATGTGCCTAATGTGAACTATAGCAACAACAACAAAAAAAGCAACAGTAGCAGCAACAACAACAAATTAACTGATAGCTGTTAAAAAAAATTATAAAATAATGAAAAGCGCAAATTTGCCAAATTTTATACATAATGTTTTTATTTATATTTCTATTGTGAAATTAAATATTGCTGGCGTTGTTGTTGGCTTTAGTTTAGTATATAAAGATTTTGCTATATATATATACTTATACATATGAACTATGTATAGTAACTAAAGCACACGTGGAAAATGAAAAGACTAAGAAATTTATTTAAATTTTATATTATAAATTAAAACAAAAGGAAAATCAAATTACATATATAAATCAATGTAAATGTAGTTAAAATAAGGAAACTTTAAAGCAGCTGAAAAAAAAAAACAACAAAACAAAACATACATTTATTTTTTAAACAAAATGTCAAACCTCTTTGGTTTAAACGAGCTGCTAGAATTTGCTATAAATATTATATAAAAAACAAAAACCAATTTTTAAATGTTGTAGCATTTAGTTATAGTGCAATTTCATATATGTCTACATATACATTTGTATAACTTACCATATAAGGCAATAGCCAGATGCAAACTACAAGCACAAAAAATAAAAATAAAAATACACGAAAAGTTTAAATATAAAAGACCACTCGAAAATTGTAGCCTGCTTGCAGGCGCAAAAACTATTCCAGTGATGCTATTTGTTGCATAAAAAACCTAAACAAAAACAAAAAAAAAACAACTACATAAATCAAATTTATTATATATTTCATTACAATATGTTTTTAAATTTTTGTTTTCTTATTGTATTTTTTACTTAATAGCTGAAGCAAATCCTGTGACAGGATTTAAAACATTTAACTTACTTTAATTTTGTCTATTGCATAATGAATATATATAGAAATAGTTAGACATAGACGACATATATATATGTATATATATGTACTCGTATATGTATGTGTGTGTATATGTAAACTGTAAACTTCCAGCCCCACCAGCGTGAAACAAAATAAGAATTCCACTATATTTTAACTAAAGAAAAGGAAAACACACATTAAAAAAAAGAAGGGTAAAAGCTTTGTGCATATGGGAAAATAGCTAAGCAACAAAATTAAGTGAGTTTTTTTATTGCAATAAATTAAATTTATCTTTTGCTTTGGAAATAATATCAAGCAATTCCGAAAAACCGACGGCCTTGACACTATTACTAAGTCAATAAGATGTAATAAAAGATACTTTAGTCAGTTTTCGATGGAAAGTGTCAATTTCAAACTTAAGCAAATGTTGCTGTACAAATTTCAAATGAATACAAATTTGGAATTCGATATTTTAAAGGTAAAGTAACTCCATCGGTTTCATTCGAATTCGAATACTATGTACTTCGTGATTTTTGTTTTCAAGCTATAAATTCGCTTAAAATATGCTTAAGCCAACTCGAAAACAAAGACAAACTAAAATTTTTTTGTACTATCTATTTTCCGATTGATATACCCAAACAATCATAAAACAAACACAAATATCTTAAGATATACTCTTAACCAATTCTTCCATAATGTACACAAAGCTTAAACCACAATTCCCTCAACTGCTGTCCGTAAAACTAAACTTAAATGAAATATGCATAAATAGTTAATTACTAATTTAATAAACTGTCTAAACTAAATATCATATACCATAGTTAAATGCAATTGTAAAATGAAAATCAAATCAAAATTAGTTTATAATTTTCCAACACAGCAATAGAATAAGGCAGCAAATTTAGAGCTCACACATAAATCAAGTTTGTCCAAAAAAATTAATTTTGTAATTTATTTAATTTATTTTACAATGTCCTTATATGTATATTTAGATTCATTTGTACTGAAATTCAAAAAATATTACGTTTTACTTTTGTCATAGAACTATTTGTCTTGTGTGTGTGTGTGTGTTGCTGTTGTTTCATTTTAAAAAAACACTCATCAATAGTAAATATTAAACTTCAGTTTTATAAATGTAATTGAATTTAATGAAAAACAAAAAACAACAATTAAACGTAATTGTCAATGCAATATTTTGTAATAAACATTTTTTCAAAAAGATTTATTGTTAGACTTTTAATGTTAACAATGGAGAAACCTCATTTAGTCAGATTGTCAGAGACTCCCAGCTGCAAATATCCTAAACCAATAAGCAAAAAACGCTTTATAAAATTAACTTTGTGCAAATTTACATTGCAAGTCTAATCAGGCATTATTGTTACTTATGTTCATTGATTTGATCACAATGACAATGAATCTTACAATCGATGCAGCAAAAACAAAGTTTTTAAAGTAAATGATAAATATATCCGCGTGCCTGCGAAATTCATAAGATTTGCGACTCCCCTATAAATTATTAAACCCAATTTAAAAAAATTGGCAATAGGCACAACTATTGACTTGTAAACAAGCACCTTGTTGTTAAGACTCAACTAACTCTTAGGACTCAAGAGCCAGTTGAGCTTTTTAAGCTTAGAGTAGCAAGCACCTGCCAAATTCATCCATTCATCAAATTTTGGACACACATCCTGCACCTCAACCATAAAACAACGCTCTGAAGGTAGGACCTCAAATGATTGGAAGAAGTGACTTGACCTTAAGAAGGCGGCATAACTGTAATCTTTTTTTCAAACCCTTCAAGGAAATGTTGTACCACCCGATGCACCTGTTCAGGAGTAGTATGATGGTGCCAGAACCCGAACTGATGGTCAGGAATGGCATCCTGAATACCCAAGGCTGCCAACTCTCTACCAAGAAATATTAAGAAAAGACGATACAAGGTTCTCCGGCTTGCCAGGGTTTGGCACCAATTTAATTAACGCACACTTCCACTGAGAAGGGATGGAAACGCAACATGTCATTAACAGCAGAAAAAGAACCCCCTTGCTAGGAAGGGCCTTAATCCCTTTGCCGTCAATCCCGTCATAACCAGGAGCATTCTTTTGCCTACTGATATGAAGACGCACTTTATCCCGCTTAAATGGGTGCATTCTTTGCAAAACAGGCATTTCCTCCTGAAGAAAAGAATGAGTGTCAATCACATCAGCTGGGTCTGCAACCTCAAAAGGCGTGAACCGGGCCTGCAACTCTTCAGCAAAAGCCTCAGCTATCTCACAATCCGAATGGCACAAGGAGTTGTCCGGACGCTGGTTGGGAATACACCTGAGAGGTTGTCTCTTGACAACGCGTAGCCTTCCAAAGATTGAATCCGTGGTCCTTATTCGGGTCAGCGTTGCGGAGCTGATTTGCATTCACTCATAATGTCAAAAAGCAGCCTCCTTAAATGAGAAGCAGCACGCCTTCAACTCTGCTTGTTCAGCTTATTGCGAGATCGCATCAAGCGTCGGCGCAGAGCTCTCACCAAATTGAGAACTTCAGGTTTTAAAAGAGCCCGAGGTACCCGGGGAGAATGAGCACGGAAAAATCAGCAGCTTCGTGATTTTTTTGCAGAAACAGCTCCACTGCATTGGCAACATCAGCTGAAGAAGAGAGCTCCAAGTTCTGATTTATCAAACCCATGTGTTGCATGCATGTACACCAACATTTTCGCAGTTGCTACTGGCAACTTCCCTGCTCACTTTGCTTTTGAAAATACTGATTAGACTTCATCAGTGTGGCTTAGGTTTGATACGTCCGCCATTGGCAAAATATTTACACTACGCCAAATTCTGGAATCTACTACGAATACCAAATTGACACCCACCATCTCTTTGTTGATTATATAGCAGCATTTTATAGCCCGTTAAGGGCTCTCGTGTATTCAGCATTGTCTAAGTTCGCTTTCCCTTCAAAGTTAGTGCGGCTGTGCAGAATAACGTTGAGCTATACCCGGAGCTCTATCAAGGCAGGAAAGAACCTAACGGAGCCCTTCAACACCGACAGAGGCTTCAGACAAAGGCCAAAGTACATCGGAACGAGACTGTATTCTATAAGTTTCCAGTTGCTCGCCTACGGAAATGATATGACATAATTGGTAGTACTTAGCGTTACCGAAACTTTTGCGGCTATTGGTAGAGAATCTGGCAGTTTGTGTCTAGTGTTAAATAAGAGCAAGACAAATTAGAAAGAGTTCCTCATGCGCTGCAACGACGAATTCTGTAAGGTGCGAGAGTGGTGCGGTTGCCGAAGGAAGGTGTCGTAGGACAGGCAATGTCTGCGTTGGAAGGACCATTAACTTTATTTACACTCACAAAGCAGTGGTGCTTGGGGGAGTGCTCTATATCAGTCCTTTACCTGGAAACCGGTTGTTATGGCCAATCAGGAAGAAGAATATTATCCGAAAGCTCTAAAAGATTGGTCTTTATTGTTTTCCCTTTTACGAATCTTAGCTGATGCGCTAAACAGATCAGCAGATTATTTTACGTCTTCGTTGTACAAAAAGTGTAAAGGGTAAAGACCTTGCTACTTTATTTCAAATGCAAAGTTAACCCTATTCATTGTATACTTATAACTACCAAACACAAAGAGTGAAAGAGTATTATAGAGTTGTGCAATATAAGAGGTATGGTAGAGCATATGTTTCATGGGCAAAAACGATCAGGTACGTCTGTCCGTGCGTGTTGTAATCTAGATCTCTGAGACTATAAAAGTTAGAAAAACACAATACGAAAATTTTCTCATTTTCCGTCAAAAGATCAAGACTATCGAATTATACCGATATTCAACTCCCTTCCTCCGTAAGGGAATTATAGGTAACAATACGCCAATCTTCCGGTTTTAATATAAGTAGAGTTCAAAGTATTTGATCCATTTGCTTAAATGTATATGCGTTATCCATTTCAAGTCTAGAAAAGAAAATATATTTATATATATTTAATCAATTTAATATTAATCGGATGTCCTTTCTTTACAGATTTAGGAATTAACACAACTTGCAAAGAGAATCATAGAAAGATTTATTTATTGGCACAAGAAAGTTAATGGACTTTAGCAACCTTCTCAGGTTTTTTAAATGCATTGTCATTAGCCTTTAAACTCCTTTTGACTAAGCTCGCATTTACTTATGGTAAAGGATTCACCTACTTTGATGTCTACCAAACTTTGCTTACTTAGCACAATTAAAACTTTGCCATAGACCTCAATAAGCGTAGCTAATACACAACTTTACCGGATGATTCGCACACACATACTACTATATCCTACGGCTTATACACATAGTATGCATACAAATCGACTTAGAAAGTTACCTCATGTGTTGCATACGCAAACCTCAAACTGGCGTGCAAACTCGGCAGTTTATAAATTTAGCATGGGACGACCATAAAAATATATGCAGAACTTTATGTTTGAAAGTTGCTGTGGTTTATGATGTTGAAACAGCTCCTCAGTTGTAGGCTGTGGTTGAAGCATGTGCTAAAAAATCTTCTATAGACTGTTAAACCGTTCCGCAAACAAGTTGGTGAAAAGCCGGATTGTGAAGAAAAAAGTTGAAAAGTTCCTTGTGCTGTCTTTATGTTTCGCCTTCATGGAATTCAATTTGACGCTTTGATTGTTAAATAAATTGACATTCAATAATTCAAAAGTTTATGGTATGCGTAAGGAGTTTTCATCTTTGGATATATTGAAACAGGAGAGAAAATACAAACGAAAGTACGGATTTTAATGCACAGGACATTCCATCCACCAGAAAGTCGCAGGGTCAGGAATATTATATTATGCAAGCGTCAGTCGCTCGATCTGTAAGGTACCAAGAAGAAGAGACGTTAATATTTGAAAAAAAAGATATCGAAGAAAAAATATATCGTTATCATATCTTTAAATTGTTTAATTTCCATCCCCCATTCCAATAGCCTTTTGCAATTATTCCAAAGAAGTAATTCACGAACTGAATCTGCGTGGTTCAAGACGGTAATAGAGACACATAATAAAATGATATTTGAGATTCTCTACTCGATAGATATTGTAGAAAAGAAGATAAATACAAAGACTTTCAAATCGTTAGACGCCACAGCAACTTTGTATGAAGTGTTGTTCGAGGACAAAATGCAAAAAGATATTATAAATTTGTGCAATGTATGTAAGTAACAGGCAGATGGAGGCGTGGCAGATCATAAGCTTCATCGGCAAAAATCGCATTGATTCGGGTAGTGATTGGACCGTAGCGTGTCCATCTGTCCGACCATCTGTATGAGTAGCTAGATCTAGGAAACAATAAGAGCTAGGGAAAAAATTGTCGCATGTATTATGAAAAGTGTTTTCGATCTGTGTACGAAATTTCATAACATTTGCCCAAGAATATTGAAGTTATGAAAATAACGACACGTGCATGTCCCATTGTCGGACACAGTCCCGACTGTCTGCATCAATTTTTTTTCTCATGCCGCCTTTGTTCTAGAGAAACTATGCTTATCTGATGAAATTGAGCAAGGAAAGATGGATTTCTTTTTCTACACGTAAATTGCCTAGATAATTTGGGATACAAAGAGTTTCAAATGGGCAACAAATGTTGAACTCATAGGCGAAATCGACATTGACTACCTTCAAATAGAAAAAAGAATCTCGTTGATACTTCAATTGACAATAGAGATATAGCAGTTTGAGTAGTAGCTCCTCAAAAATGCAGATATTCACGAAATTCTCAAAACCTGAGGATGGCCGAAAAACATGAGTACGGAACGATATTGAGGGAAGGTACTATAGTTTAAACATAATCACTAATCAGAGTTCTTGTCTATGAACTTCAGTAGTATATTTGCACCCGCCCTATAACCGGCTCTGACTAGTGGGGTGATGTAGATGGTCTATTTAAATAGGCAACTTGTATGTTAAAATTTTGTGTACCTTGATATCAACCATAACTTAAACCATAACCACCGTAACTTCAGCATTCAGGCATCAAAGTAAGGAAAATACCAATTGCTGACAAATACAAGAAGATTGACACTTGGTTGTTCCTTTTGGTGATAAGGATTATCAGCTGCAGCACCGCACATTTCGCCATCTTTAGTTTGCAAAGTTTATTTAAAATTCCATGTTCAACTTTACACTTCACATTAAATGAATAATTAATGTGTTTTTGATTTATAAACTTTGTGCTTTAAAATGGTAAAAAGTGTTTGCATCAATGATGGTACTTTTACGAAATTCATAAAAAATATGTGCAGATGAATTTTTAAGTTATTTTAAATACTTTTCTAACCATATGCATAAAAACGAAATTAAAGCCATTTTGATAATAGCTATCGACAATTTTTTTGGTTTCGATCGGAAGTAAAACCGGAAGCATTGCATTTCAAATACATGAGTTTTAGCTTTTGTAAAAATGTAAGGGTAGTAATGGAAAAACCCTTGAGCGGGTTAGAGAATACCACCTCAGCAGGCCAAAGCTTGTCGTATGAGACGACTAACAATGATACTGGGTTACATACCCATGTCTCCCTTGGAAGGACCAGGAATGGAGCACACTAACTGCCTTTGGTATCACCGATTATATCAGGCCGTAAACTTGACAGTTAAGAAGAATATGAAAAAAATACTTTCTTCTAATAGTAATTCTTGTATAAATCTATAGACATAATGACTGGTTTAATTAATGTTATTAACAAAAACAACGAAAATTTTCACTTCTATTTTCTGTCACGTTACGTATCACTTTTTGCTTATAACTCAAAGGCTTATAGCCTTTACACTTATTCCAAGACAAAAAATCAAAATAGCGAACTTTTTTTTTTTTCATTTCACTGTCACGTGCGTAGCCATGCTTGTGTATATCTTTTGTAAGTTTTTTATTACGTTTTTCATTTACTTAGCGTATTCTATATGTACTTGTATCCTTTAAGTTTGCATTATTGTAGCATTAAGTGTTCTTTATTAACACCTACCTGAAATTTAATAAGCTCATGAATATATGAGTTACACAATAAGTTTGTTGTTGTAAATAACAGCAAAACTGTGTTCAAGAAATCACTAGCAGAGTTGGTAAGTTCAATGAAACGCACGAAAAGTGTACAAAGAAACACCCAAGGGAGTTTCCCAAAAAAATTGAGGTGCTTAACTTTTCGTTGCTCATGACTTATGGCTTGCTTTTAGGCATTGTGGATACTCGTAAGCTTTAACTTGAGTATCCTGGATTAAGGAGTGTTTGTTCAAAAATAGATGGCAATTAGGGTATAGCATAAAATGTCAATAAATATGATTAATTTCTTGTGCAAGCGCCTGAAGGTATGCAACAAAATATATTGACCATTTGTGTCTATTAAAGCGAAGGAATGCGACTTTATTGCATACTTTTATGTGCTCTTGCGGGAACACTTACACATACACACACCGCAAAATACATACTCTACATAAATAATATATATGTAACGACACAAAACTTAATTTCCGCCTTGCTTGGCGCACACAAATAAAGCCACTGACTCTTGTCGGCAGCTCCAAATGAACTTGGAAATGGGTGCCATAGCTGCAATCCCCACATTCTCGGAAGCTTCCTAAACAAATACACGGGCAGCTCATAATGTTTATGGCGCACAGTGTTTGTTTTATTAAAATACACAAAAAATGGTTATCTTTGAGTTTACTTACAAAAATTCCAGCCCCAACTCCCCCCTGCTGCCACGCACTTGGCATATATTACCTGTTTAATGGTTCTATCTGTGCCGGCGAGTTTTGAGCAATTTCCTTTTATGGTATTTGGTCCACATTAATTGTCAGCAGGTGGCAGAACATCGGCGCAGTTTTTCTTGATTGAAATTGTGCGCCGACATTTTACAGTAATTGCAGAGCAATTGTTTCGAAACGGTTCGACATTAACTTTAATAAATTTCCAGCGATTCTTTATTATTCGCTCGCCGTGTTGATGACCTTGACGCAAAGTGGGATGTTTCCAAAAGCTACTGAGAATATAAAAACTTTGTGTGTGTGCTTCTTGGTGAGTAATTTTGTGGCCCAGGCTCTGAGCTGGAATGTTTTAGGGCCAAAAATGCGATGATCTCTTCTAACCCTGTCATTGAAATTGTTGTAGACGATGGGTTGGGTAGCGGTTATAGACAGACTCCAGATATCGTAGAACGCATCTTTGGTCGTCTATCGGGGCGTGCGCTCAATTCAGGTAAGGAATTTCGCCTTTATGCGGTTTGTTGTGTAAATTGGAGCCCCTTCACACGACCACTGTAGTAGATGACGCCTTGTTAAACGAACCTACACAGGATTTGGCTTAACGCGAGTATCTGTCCTTACGGCGTTATCTCACGGTGTTCGAATATGCATACAACACACGGTTTGATTCATTTCGTTAATCAACGATCCTAAAGAGTTTTTTGGTGGATGTCAACTCATATTATAAGATAAATGAATTACCAATTTCCATACCAAATGACGAAGTTAAGTTTGGCAACCTGACTTCTAACTTGATTTGATGTTTTAGGAGCAACGCCACTTCATTTGCTGTTGAGTATAAACCAAAGCCAAGACGAAACTCCCCGAGGAGCCGCAACTAAAAAGTGAGTACGGGAATAATTCTACTGAATCAAAAAATAAATTTTTTGGGATTTGATGAATTGATTCTTTGCGAACATTTCAACACCAATTTGAACAGAGTCGGAATCAAATTGTATTGCTGAACGATCATTTTCCTTTTTACGGAGAGTGACAAACTACTTTAGATCAAATTTGAAACTGCCTAGGGGCGTCAAATTTCGGATTCACCAGATTGACTCCTGGTAGAGTTTGCATAGCCGAATACTAACTATTTAAACTCCCAAAAGTTGGCTATACCTATCTAGTCCGATATTATTGAAAACACAAGGTCTTGTGATGACTGGCCGCCAGTCCATGGCGCAGTCTGCTACCTTACAGCAACTCTGCCCTCTACATCCTAGGAACAACGGTCAGCTGTGCAGAGACTACATTCGTTCAAATCATAATCCTTTACACGTATGCGGGGAGAGGTTATCAGCCTTTGGGATATCCATATTCGAGGCTTGGGATGAATTCGCTGCGCACATTGGCTCACTGCACTGGCACTGGGTGGCAATTAAGGCAACAACCAGGGGACACCATGTGGAGGTTGTTCGTCATCTTGGTTTGGGCAGAGGCAGGTATCACCCTGGCTTCTTTCCAAAACCCAAGCCCACCATGAATTCAAATAACATTTGTCTATTAAACGGATGAGGAAGATGAAACGGCGCATCTTTATCCATCTGTAGGGATGCAACCACAAATGCATTTGTGGTGGAACCATCTGTCGTGCTGATCAATAAGGTTTCGAAGTTACATGGAAAACTACTTTTTCTATTCTATCTGTATCATTCAGCCAGTGAAGTGGAGCTACGTTTGAAATATGTTGACTGTGTAACTATTCATAATCCAGAGTTGGAGTAGAATATTAAGGCTGCCAATTTGTCAGAGATAAACCTGCAGCTAAAGTCTGCTGACTTGGAGCATATTTTATCTTCAGAGAACCTTTATGGTCAACCAGTTCAACCAGTACGTGTCTAAAGCTAAATACGTCTTACAACCGTCAACCCTTGAATGAAAGATCTCAAGAACCGCAGAAATTGAACTTCTGTAGGTTTCGACAAACAAATTCTGCTCTTCACTTTTGCTCTTGGGCACATGAGAATTTTGTGTTTACTATAAAAAACAAAGCACAATATCATTCATATTTGCAGCATCTTAGAAATAATTTTTTATCGTATCCCAGATCCTTTTATAAAATGGTTAATGTAAAACAACGATCTTGTAACGTTTCAGCTGGAATGCACTGCTATGGTGGTTTGGGGGATGTTTGAGATGCTAGTTATCTCAAGTCGACTCGTAGTTCGTGCGTATCAGGCTATCGTGGAATGCTTTGTGCCCCCACAATCCTGAGTAATTCACACCTAGCGGCATGGGAACCCGTCTAGCAGTGCCCTGCTGATTTGCCAGTGGCCTCCTCGTGGTGTCTCCTGGGTGCCATTCACTCTTGTGGTGGTAGCTAATTCGAGCGGCGGGCTGCTATGGGGAGAGTCTTGGGTGGATACCTCGGTATGCCAATAAATCCCAATGGTCAATGATCCTTGCGGTAACGTGTCGAGTCGCTGACGCCACCAACTAACCAGCTTCTCAGACTGGAAAGTCAGAAAACATCTCCTCTCGGGCCTTGGTCACCCCGTAGTTGTATCAGACCACTTTCATGAATGGAGTTAAAACCTAAAGACTCTGCACGGGGTACCCACACTGGTGGTAATCCTCCTGCCACTATGGCGGCTGGGCATTCGGATGTGTAGGCCCAAAACCCATTCCAAAACATGACCGAAGTTGGTACCTGGGACTTCGGAGGAAGCAATTTACCAGTAGTGAATGTAGATGAGTGCTCTTCTGGAGCCTTATCGAACACAGGCTCTCTCACCCGCTACTTGGAGTGCCTGTTGTTGAAAGATACAGCGCCTGCGGCTGTGGATCCAATGGATGTGGCTCCAACCATGCACGATACTCTAACGAGTCCGCAACCTCATGGCGGTCTAGCGTCGGTGGAAAGGGACACGGGGCTGGTTAATCGCTGTGCAAGCAGCGAAAGTGCCGAACCATTGTCACGGGAAACTGGCGGGGGTGCTCGGTTGATGCACGAGATCAAAGCGCAAGCTAAGGTCTCTGCGTCATCTGCACCCGCTAAGCCCAAAGGGTTGGTGAGGGAGGTGAATGTTGGTCCCAGAGCACTGGGATCTCATACAGTACCAGCACCTAACCCTCCTGTCCAAGCGACAGTTAAAAAAGCGCCGACATGCTGCAAATAGAGCGGCTGCAGCAATGTTGGCGTCTACCCCCGTAGAGGGCAGTGAGAAAAGAGAACGCACACAGGACAGCTCCGCTAGTCTGTGCTCTTCCCCATTGTCCTCAATCCAGAACCCTCAAGGGGCTGGTAAGAAGTTGGCGAAGAGGAGAAAGGTTACCAAATCCGACTCCAACTCGCCCTCTTTAAACCAGCCTGCCTTAGCTTCGGCGAAAGGGAAAGGGGAGACTGGAACGCCAGTGGAACTCTAGGGAATGACTCCAGTGAACCTGTTTCTCACAGTCAGTCCCATCCGATTGCAGAAGTGACAGCTGCAATTAGTTGTGGTAACACCAGGGTAACGTCAGTGTTGGCGACGGGCACGGCAGAGACCGGAAAACGGGGGTCGGCGAAGCAGAGTGGGAAGGAAACAACCAGCAATGCTCCGTCAACCTCCCGCATAATCCAGTCTGCTGCTGCGACGGAGCCTCCGAAGAAACCATCAGAAAGTGGTAGTAGCTTTGCGGAAGTTGCAAGGAAGTCACTTACTGTGGTTATTCGCACTGATAAAGGACAATCTCAGTTGACTAAAAATCAGCATGAGAGTATCGAGCACCATCTGTGGAAGGCAATGAGTGTTGCGAAAGTAGCACTCAGCTTCGAAGGTGTTCAGAAGGACGGTTACTCTTATCGAATAACCTGTTCGGATGAGTGCTCTTTGAAGTGGCTGAAAACGGCGGTTGCTCAATTACCAGTAAGCGAAGGGTGCAAGTTTGTCGCAACCTGCACCTCGGAGCTTCAGCTGGTCAAGGTGGGAGTTTGGTGCCCGGGGACGCCTAGGCGTTCACAGGAATACCTCTCCCTCCTTCGTACCATGAACCCGGGACTGAATACGACTCTATGGTCTGTATATTCCTGTAGGACCATCAAAGAATCACCATCAAGCTCTGGTGGCTGTTCTTTGACGGTGGGAATAGTTTAGGGTCCTCGGTAAAGGCGACTGCGAGGGGAGCAAGTAGCCCTTGAGTCTTCATGGGAGACTACGGTGTTACCTGTTTGCCACTCCCACAGGTACCATGCATTAAGAGTTTACTGTTCCTTTTTAGGGACTATAAACTCTTGCGGGGTGCCTGTGGGCATGTCTCCCCACCTGGGGGGACGTGCTTAATTATGTAGAAGGGTCTCACTTATACTCTCTATGTATGATACCGAGATCCTTTTTACACAAATTAACTTTCAGCATAGCAAATCGGCCACTGCTAACCTTTGCAGTGGTCACGCCAGGCTGCACACACAACCACGAATCATACTTATCCAAGAACCATGGGTGTATCGTAAGCGCATCTGTGGTCTTGGTGGTCTGGTTTGGGGAAGCATCATCCACTCGGAAGGCACCTGGGGCATGCATAATTGTTCCGAGACACATGGACTGCACGGTACTGAAACAATTCTGGTCTCAGGATATCGTGGCAGTTAAAATAACATATCGACAAGGGGGCAGAGAGACCGAAACCATAATTGTTTCAGCCTATCTCCCTTACGACTCGGTGCTCCCTCCACCCTCTAGGGAGCTACGGGAAGTAGTTGAATATGCGGAATCTAAAAAGTTGGGGCTGGTGGTGGGATGTGATGCAAATTCACAGAACACCATATGGGGTAGCACTAAGTGCAACCCCAGAGGCTCTCAACTTTTAGACTTCTTACTATCCTCTAACCTGGCGGTACAAAATGTTGGCACCAGCCCGACTTTTGTAACATCCAGGCGACAAGAAGTGATTGATCTGACAGTCTCTAACCCGTGAATGAACGGTCTCATCAAATCTTGGCGTGTGCTAGTATCGTTGTATCTTGTCTGATCATCGATACATCCAATTCCGATTAGGAATCCAAGAAAGGCGAATTAGGATGAATTCGAAATGCATCAGAATATTCCAGAAATTCGTCGGCCGCGGAACGTAGCGGACATTGAGATTGCGGTCCAGTCAATGACGCGCCTTGACAGAAAGCTACGAGTCAGTGTGCCCACTAAGACGAAGAAGAGAAGGTAACGCAGTCCCATGGTGGAACCCGGAACTTACAAAACTTCGAAAGCAATCCAGAAAATCTCTCAATAGAGCCCTTCGGACTCGAAATGAGGTTGACTGGGTGGCATATAACACTCTGCAAAAGGAATATAAGAGAACAGTGAGAAGGGAGAAGTTGAACTCTTATCGGAATTTTTGCAGTGAGATCAGTGAAACCAGAGACATTGCCCGTCTGTGCAAGGTCCTCCAGAAGGACCGAGCCGCTCGGCTTGACTCGATTCGAAGATCTGATGGGACATACACAACAGACTCGGAAACCTATGAGGAACTCCTTGTGGCCCACTTTCCGGGTTGCAGGATATCCACTCTTAGTGGCACCTCAGTAGAACCGAGTCCTGGTGTGGTACCTAGTCGTTTTAACTGGTATACTGCCGCACGGATAGTCTCGGAAGAGTCGATAAGGTTCTCCTTATCCTCTTTCGCAAACTTTAAGTCCCCTGGGCCCGACGGCGTGTACCCAATTATGTTAAAGAGAGGCGGAGACAGGCTCGTTAAGGCCCTGAAAAGGATCTTTCGTTCATGTCTAGCGTTTGGATACGTACCGACCTCTTGGAGACGTGTGCAGGTTGTTTTTATCCCGAAACCAAGTAGGGAAGATTTTTCTCTGTCGAAAAGCTTTAGACCCATTAGTCTGACATTCTTCTTTCTAAAGGGTCTAGAGCGCTTGCAAAATCGAGGAGGGCCTGGAGAAGGGAAAATACACTCTAGCCGTATTTGTAGACATTGAGGGAGCCTTTGACAATGCTACTTTTGACTCGATGTGCTTCGCAGCTGAGGAACATGGCATCGATGAAACCTCATGCAGGTGGATTCGACGCATGCTCTCTGACAGACGTCTCACTGCTGGAAATGGTGATATAGGCAAGGTCACAGTGGAGGTAGAACGAGGATGCCCCCAAGGGGGAGTCCTGTCTCCTCTTCTTTGGTGCTTGGTTGTGGACCAGCTCCTGCAGGAGATTCAAAATATGGGCGTACACATACAAGCTTATGCTGATGATGTGTGCGTGCTGGCATCTGGTAGATCTCTTCATACAGTTTGCACCACAATGCAGGCTGTATTGAATAGGATTGACTCCTGGTGCAACACACAAAGTCTAACCGTAAACCCGAGTAAGACTACCCTTGTTCTTTTTACTCGGAAGCGTAGGATGGATGGAATGATCCTTCCAACGCTAAAAGGTGCGACTCTGGCACTGGCCAGCGAGGTGAGGTATCTCGGGGTGACCCTTGATACTAAGCTGACCTGGAAAGTGCATATTGAACGAAAGACCGAGCGAGCTCTCAGAGTCTTTTGGCAGTGCAGACGGACTTTTAGTAAAACCTGCTCTGTTCATTGGTTGTACATAGCTCTAATCAGGCCCGTAGTATAATACGCCTCAGTGGTATGGTGGAAGAGAACATTGGTTCAGTTCAGCGTCACTCTTCTAACCAGACTGCAAAGGCATGCCTGCTTAGGGATAACCGGCGCTATGAGCACCACATCAAGTGATGCTCTTAATACACTGTTAATTCTAACCCCTCTTGACGTATTTATAAGGCAAGAGGCTATGAAAGCGGCTAGCAGACTCTACAACAATGGAGTCTGGACGAACAAACTGGGATTTGGTCACACACTTATAGCCAGTAAGCTTAGGGAGGAGTGCCCGCTTTTCTCGATGCCTGCTGATAGTGTCGTACCAAGTGTGAAGTTTGGCCGCAGATACGAAGTGGTGTTTCCGCCAAGAGAATCCTGGAGCAATCCAGGAACTCTACTAAGGGGAAATACTTATGTTTTCTACACAGACGGTTCCAAAACGAAAGATGGGACCGGTGCTGGTTGGTATCTTGATGAAAACTCAGGCTACTCATGCGCGACAGGTAAATTGCCGTCGGTTTTCCAAACAGAAATCTACGCAATTCTAAATGTCGCGAGCTGGATCCATGAGAGAAAATTGAGTGGGGTAACTGTAGGCATTTGTAGTGATAGTCAGGCTGCACTTAAGTCCCTGGAGAATCCTCGCACAACGTCGATCATGGTCAGCGAATGTAAGACCAGACTTAACATGATTTCACGTCACAACAAAGTCAGTCTATACTGGGCTTCTGGACACCGAGGTATCCAGGGCAATGAAATGGCGGATGAACCGGCAAATAAAGGCTCAGCGTCACAGCCAATAGGGCCTGAGCCAATCATTCCTGTCAGCGCAGCTGAATTGGTTGGATGGATAGCAGCCTATACAGACAATGTCTGTAAGGAACGCTGGATATCCACCATTGGATGTCGCGTAACAAAGAAATTCGTGAAAGAACCTAATCCAAGGGCTTCCAGATATCTTCTTCGTCAGAAGAGGACAGATCTAAGAGCCCTGGTTGGATTAATCACGGGTCACAATACATTTGGCCAACAACTGGCCTACATGGGCCTCGTTGACGACCCAACCTGCGCAGCCTGTCTTGAGGAAGCCGACTCCACGGAGCACTTTTTGTGTCACTGTCCGGCCTTTGCAAGAACTCGGATGCGTATTTTGGAAGTGATACACTCAATATGAGCGAGGTGTTTACTCTCCCCTTGCATAGTCTTCTTGACTTCCTACGGAAGTCGGGAAGATTGTGACAATAGGGAGCCTGCTAAACAAGCCTACTCTGTCCTCAACTCCTTTTTTTTTTTTTTTTTAACTGTCTCTCTATCCCCTAACTTCCTCTATCGGGCATGGCACAATGGGCAAAGCTGCTTGAGTGCTAGGGATGGTCTCATCTTTCTCCGATGAGCCATCGCACCCACCACAAATCTAATCTAATCTATGGTGGAAAAACGATTTTTAACTTGTCTGCATCTTTTTTTGAGACATGCTGTTTGCCGCATCGCCAATGTGTTGTGCACTTTTCCTCAGAAGGAAATACTGACCGAGGCTGCGGCTAACCCAAAACATTTTGAGAATATCTGATGAATAGCTGAACAATTAAAATGCTCAATTCGGTCATTAATATCATCTTTTCAACATGGATTCGTAAAACGGAGATCAGCAAATACAAGGTTTTTACTTTACGGTTAATGAAATTGATTACAGATCTCAGCAAAGCGTTCGATTCTGTAAACCATTAATTTTTATTGCTAAAAATTGATATTTTTGGTTTTCATAATTTGTTGGTACACTGGTTAGAATCATACTTAAAAGGATGAATCCAACCGGCTTGAGAGCTATTTCTTAGTACCAGTACAAACTTGGTAATTCGCCTCTCAGTGGGATTGATGACTTTAAGCACCTGGAAATCATTCTTCAGGTACAACTATCATTTATTGAGCATAGACGTATTTATTAAACGATGTTCGAAAGAGCTTAGCGATATCTATATCCTGAATAAGGTTCACCTTATTGGAAATCTCAATATGTTGTATACTCTGTACAAGATTGAATCGATTCAAAACCCATTTTTACTGTTTGCATTAAGGAGCTTAAACTGGCCGCAATGCTTTAATCTTCTATCGCAAGTGAGTCGTCTGATGCTGATTGAACTACAGGCACTTAAGGGATTTCTTCGGGGACTTCTTTCTTGTCAAAAGTGAATGCGGCTGATGTTGACTCGCCGGGGCGAATTAACTTGAACAACTCGAATCGCCGCTTCCGATACTGCAAACCAATGCTCATGTTGCGGTGTAGTTGGTATTATGAAGCGTTTGGAATTTGTTTCATTATGCAAAGTATGGTACTTCAAAAGATTTTTTTACTTTGGAAAAACTAAGGTTAACTACTATATTGTCTATCCAAATATAGCATTTTGACTTGAGCCTCTTTTAAAACGGCCATATTCGCGAAAGTCGCATGAGCTGATGATTAAATAAAAACTGATTATAGTTGTGACTTTTAACAGATATATGCAGTATGTATTGAAATAATAGATTCGCTTTCTGCTATGCAACAATGTATGCCAAACATGCAACTGTGTATTTTTTTCCGACCATTTATATTCCTCACATGCCAAACACTTGTGAACTCGTTTTCCATATGACTGCCAGAAAAACAAGCCGCAACCTGCCAATCGTTAAGCCAACTAACAATCAACATCAATCAAACGGCCTTTTAAACGCCACACAGCCAGCCATACACTGCTCGCAAAATTCCACAACGTCTAATTGAACATAATAAGCGGCAGCAGCGGGGCAAATGCAACTGCCACAGATTCGTGCTGCTCTGCGTCTAAGACTCCTTTTTGTGGCACCCCGAAGTCCATGTTGATGTGTCATTAATTCATTCGAACTACTTGCTGCACTTCCTTGACTCTTTATTTTTTTGTTTTACCAACTTAACATTTCAATCGCACTCCAAGTGTTGGCTAGCATGCTTATTTTCAGTTTTTGCCAGTTTCGTCAGAGTTGATGACTGACTGTTGGTTGGCAAATGTTCGATGTTCGACGTTTAAAATGCTGGAAATGTGAGTTAATTAGTGCAATGGATATGTATATGATATTTTAATGGGAGACGGGTGCAGCTGCATGTCCAACATCTGCAAGCCTGTAGCTGCAGTTGAAAGTTGTTCAAGTAAGTGTAATGGTTCTTACTTCTGTGAAAAGAAATGGTTTGTGGATGCATAACACTTCCTCAAATAAGTTTGCCGTTTATTTAGAATAGAGTATTACTAAAAATATGTCATATGTATTTAACAAAAAAAGTATAATAGTTAAATACACCCTATACTTAGAACTTAGATAACGTTTTGCGATGGTGGCGGATATAAGCAAGGTTGCCAACATTCCAGAAGCAAAAACTAAAGCTAGATTGACAAATAGCCAAAAACAGCTAAAGTCAAATACCCTATCTTAATTTCAATCTTCATATCCGATTCCCTTAATGTGTCAAAATTTCCTGAATATTTTTTAGCAATTGGCTTTATTAATAAATATTTTTACAAAAAAATTTTATGCAGACAGTTGAATACCAAATCACTAAATCCAGCATATGGTAAAATGGAACCGAAAGTATCTGCTTTTATGTCTCTTTTTTAAAGTTCGATATGACAGTAATTGGGAAGTTCCAATTGAAAAGTTTTCCTATTGGGTAGTTGGTTATTTTGGGGGCATAAATTACTTTTTTTTGGATGCACAGGGTGCACTGAGGTTATGGACGGAACACTTCTCTGGCTTGCTATCTGGCGATGATGAAAATAATGCTGCCCCCGGAGTTAGCTTAGCTATGACGAAGTCAGGGTCGCAATCAAGCGGCTCAAGAACAACAAAGCAGCTGGCGCAGATGACCTGCCTGCTGAGCTGTTCAAGGCTGGAGGCAATGAGCTGATAAGTTGCATCCAGATATTCATACTACGCCAAATCCTGGAAAAGACCCACAAGTCGACACCCACCATCTCTTTGTTGATTATAAAGCAGCTTTTGATAGCCCGTTGAGGGATTGCGTATATGCCGCACTGTCTGAGTTTGGTATCCCTGCAAAGTTGGTACGACTATGCAGAATGACGTTGAGCAACACGCGCAGATCCGTCAAGGTAGGAAAGTGCTTCTCCGACCCCTTTGATACCAAGCGAGGCTTCAGACAAGGCGATGCCCTCTCCTGCAACCTCTTCAACTTTGTGATGGAGAGTGTGTTGCGTAAGGCCGAAGTAAATAGGAACGGGACTATGTTCTATAAGAGTGTCCAGTTGCTTCCATACGCAGATGATATCGATATCATTGGTCGTACAAAGCGAGCAGTTACTGGAGCCTTTGCGGCTATTGAAGAATCTGCCAGGATGGGTTTGGTTGTTAATGAGAGCAAGACAAAGTATATGTTTTCTTCGAGTAGAGAGACACAGCGGTTGGATTCTCAGATTGAAGTTGAAAACTATACTTTTGATGTTGTCAAGGACTTCGTCTACCTTGGCACCACCGTCACGATGAAGAACGATGTCAGCATGGAGATCAAGCGGAGAATCACTTTTGCCAATAGATGTTTCTTTGGTCTCAGTAGGCAAATGAATAGTAGAGACCTCTCCCGCCAAATGAAACTAACACTCTACAAGACGCTCATCCTTCCCGTTTTACTGTATGGCGCTGAAGCATGGGTGATGACGCGGTCTGATGAAAATGCACTTGGAGTGTTTGAGCGGAAAGTACCCCGTAAGATTTTTGGCCCTATACGCGTTGACAACGACTACCGCATACGATGGAATCGTAAAGCTCATAGACGACACTGACATAGTCAGGTGAATTAAGATCCAACGGCTGCGCTGGCTAGGTCATGTTGTGCGTATGGATGATAAAGCTCCTGCGAGAATGGTCTACAATGCGACGGTCGAAGAGAAGCGAAGAAAGGGAAGACCATGCCTCCGCTGGAAGGACCAGGTAGTGAGCACGCTAGCTACCTTTGGTATCACCAACTGGACCAAGCACGTGCAAAACAGAGACGCTTGGAGGAGATATTTGCATCAGGCCGTAACCCGGTAACGGGTTGTTATGGCCAGTTAAGAAGAAGAAGAAATTACTTTTATGCCCATAACTTCAGTATTTTTGGGCCAATGTTCTTAAATTTCGAAACATAGATCAAAAACACATCTATAAACGTCTGTCTCTGTTCAAGTCAATATACTGAGGAGTGTGGCAGTAATTAAGGTAAAAAAGGTGAACACAGTCTTAATAATTAGGCTCACACGAGTCTCCGCACCACATTTTGTAACTCTAGCTCAAATATATCCATATCTGCATGTAGTGGAAATTTGGAGTAGCTTATAGGCGAGGGGCGTGAAATCAGCACATTTTTGACTATAACTTTTGATGTATTTATCCGATTTCGATCATTTTTATAACGTAGATGCACATAAGCACAGCGCAAACCTGTGCCAAGTTTCAAATCGATAGAATAAACGTTGCGGATGTAAACCGGTGGTACTATCGAATCTTCTTCCTGATACTATCGGAAATATCGAATGGCGCCATTGTAACTCTAGTGCAGAAGTAGATATTACATGATTTTTATTATCGAGCAACAATGCCGACAGTCAGTGTCGGTAAATATGCTCCTGTTTCTGCATTTTGAGATCAAATAGAAGGTATTTTTGCAAATACTATCAACCATCAGAAGAAATAACAGTGGACGAACAAATATTTGCGGAAGAATTCGATAAAGGCCAAAGTCTAGGCTGGAAGAACTATAATTTGCAACAGTTTTTTGCATTAATTCACAACCTCAAACATAAAGCCATAAACACTTAACCCTTTCAGGACCGAATTTAAGTGGGTGGAGCTAAAGAATATTTGAGGCCGTACATTTATTAATATGACCATAAATATTAACTGACATGAATTTCAAAGTCCTTGGTTTCCTGGTTCGCCCTATTTTAGCAGGACCAATGTTGCATATAGGCAAGATTGACTTTAAAAAATGCTTTAGGAACAGCTTAATACTTTTTGATCAAAAATTTCCATTTTATCCAGTAACTTGCCTTGGTTATCTGAAAAATTGGTTTTTTACAAAGGCACGTGAAATCACAACAAAAACATCGTCCACACCCGAAACTTTCCAAAAGTGAATACATTTTAAATACATAAGAATACACAAAAATGATCAAACAATCAGACGAAATCAAAACAAATTCCGAAAAAAATCTACGTATCGGGTTCTTCGTCATTGGAAGGCAATGTTGCCTATAGGCAACAACGGTCCTGAAATGGTTAAATTGTTGACCATAAAAAATTTAAATTTCGTAGCGATTTTCTTGTTTTACCGCCATCTATGGTCTATATAAACACAAACAGCTGTGCACCATACAACATTGCAGCGAGTTGGCAGCGCCACTCCGTTACAACATTAGCAGCATCTCCCTCACTCTAGGCACAATTTATAGCGATGCTGCTCAACTGCTGTTAGAGTTTGGCAGCGCAAGCTAAACTTAACAGTGCGCTGTACGAGGCCTCTCTGCTGCCTTGTTGTTGTTTTTTGTCGTCAAAAATATTTCAGAGCGTGCGGATGGTTCGTCGCGCGGCGAATGAAAAACGAAAAAATATTGAGAATAAAATGAAATTTGCGCAAAATTGTGTTAAAACATAATAACAAAACGCAAAGCGGCCCAGTCTTCTGAGTGTGTGCATAAAAGGTGTGTTATTTATGCTAAGGCAACATAAATATAAAACATAAGCGAAAAGCAAGTGCAACGAAAACAAGTGTAACATACAACAACAACAACAACAACAACAACAAAATGTAATGCGGCTGCTGTCTTTGTGTGTGTGCGTCACCTAAATAAAAAAAAAATTCCAATTGGAATTGGCAGCAACAGCAACAGCAACAAAAAAAAAAAATTCATGTTAGCGAAAATTTGTATTGCTGTTGTTCTTGTTGTTGCCGCTGCAAGTGGCTTGGCCAAAATCAGCTGCTTGGCCTCTGCTCGCATTTCTGTAACTGTGTGTGTGTGTGTGTGTGTGTGTGTGAGTGCGTGTCTGCTTTCGCGTAAATATAGTAAAAATTTAAATGCAGTTAATTTGTCGAAATTAAATTAAAATCTGCCTTTCTTCCTCTTACTACATGTTCTCTGTCTTACACAAATAGAAAAAGAAAAACGAGTTTTGTATCTTGTTCCGCCGCCGACGGTCGTGTCACGCCTTTTGTGTTTTTAATCGCACATTTGACGCCCGGTTTCATTCATTGAGAGCAGCGCGCACACACACATGCATATGCGATAATATCAACACACACACACACACACACACACACGCATTTAGTTTCTTAAATTTCTTTTTTTTGTACCCAAAAGTAATAAGATTCAAACCAAAATAATCAGAAATAAAAACGCGTATAAAATTGGAGCTCTAACAACAACAGCAACAACAAAATCGCATATGCTTGTGTGCGTGTGATGTAAGTTTGAATTTCAACAAAACTATTTATTATATCTGAAATGTTGCACAGTGGGCGAAGGGTTCGAATTAAGTTCATAAAAAGCGTATACAGTCAAACCTGCCACTTACGGTTTAAGAATATTTGGCCAATTTATGCAGGTGGTCAACATATGAGGGTGTACCAGTTTTATACTGCTTTACTGTTGTTTCTTTTTTTTTTAAACTTTGTTTTTTAACATAAAAATTTGTTTTCTACTTTGACCATTAAATCCACATATAATAATATGTACATTCATAAATTAAAGTTTAAATTCATATTTCCAAAGCAGCCGAAGTTTGTTTCAAGAGTACTGTACTCTCTTTTAAATTCATAAATTGCACTTAAATTCTATTGTAACTTAAGAGAATCTTTTACATTTGCTTATTTATAAGTTTTTTACTTTCTGTCTTTTGATTTTCAACAAATGAATTCTTCCATCTGGAAGGATTTCATTCAAATTTCTATAAGCAACGAGTTTATTGCAACCAATTTCGTTCAGTTGTAAATTTTGCCATAGATTTGTATTATTTTTATGATTCGAAAATGCAGCCTTCGTATTTTCATACATAACATTGCTGTGGTTTTAAGGGGGCCGGCCAACTTTTCCACGTTCAATTGCATTGACAAAATTAAAAAAAACAGGTAAAAATTTTAATTTTTGTACTAATATATTTTGGTTTCGCTGAAAAATGTACAACTTAAGAAGGTGGACAACTTATGAAGGTGGCCAACTTTGCAGGTTTGACTGTATCATTGCATTGGTTAACAGTATGCAGTCAATATGAAATATCCGATTGAAGTTTTATTATTTAAATAATAAAATTATAAGTAATAAAGTAGACCCTTTAAGGTACTAAGTAGCCTGATGTATATTCTTTTATTATTGTTTTTATATTTTCTCACATTCTTATGCAGTTAAACGTTAGTAAATCCGAAACATAGTAATAGTCTTTTCATCTACATATTTTTTAAAGATAATACTTCTTGGAGTGGTTCTTATATTGCAGATTTCTACTCGAATTATTTTCGGTTAGCTCTGGAGTTCCTGCCCAATTTCTTACGAGAACTATCATTTTGCAATTGTGCGCTTCAATCAACTGAATATTAAATACTATTAAATGAATTCTTAAAGAGTATGCATATACGGTTAAGAAGCATTTATCGTAATTTTTCGCATTATCCCTGAACAATAGATATTTTGCGGCTTTGTGATAAACAATGGTTTTTAGATACGGTTGCTAACTTATGTGATATCATTTAAGTAAAACATTTGATTCTAAAAGTTATAGTCTTCTTTTTACTAAGTTGGAGCTTCTTAGGCTTTCCTAAAATTATGCTAATGGAATCTAATCTTATTTTACTTACAGAACACAAAAGGTACTCCTTTTTTTACATTATTGCCTTTTCTGACATAAATTTATGTCTTTTAGTCAAGCCAGCCAATTAGAGTCTGCTTATTTCTTTAATAGCGTTCAGTTTGAATGAATCACTATGTTTTCTGACTTTCCATATAGGTTTTGTGCAGGGTACAAGGTATAATTATAAATAAGGCATTTCTCCGAACTAATAGCATAACTTGCACTCCACAAATGACCCCTGTAGACTACTAAGAAAAGGTTATCACAAAAGTTGATTTCTACCATTGCTTGTTGTATCATTAGAACGCACAAACACATCATATTAACTAAACATTTCAAAACAAAAATGTCAAAATATAAGTATTATAGCCATAACATTGTGCTGCGAAAAATGGCGTCAATATTTTATGATGCATCTGCTAAAACAAGCATTATAATGTAATGTTTGAAAGGTCACAGCTGTGCATAGATATATGTACATCAAAATTTTGAATTAGGCTCCGCCGAATCGACCCCTTTCGTCCACTGTGCGCTGTTTTTTCTTGTTTCTCTTGCGGCTTTCCTCGGTCTTCGTTTTTACTTTTTGATCAGCTTTATTCCGTTCGCTCTTTATCGCGCCCAAAATTCATACATTTTTGTTGCCGTTCCCTGATGATTTTTTTTTTGTGTTGATTTTTGTTTATTTCCGGATCTAAAGCGAAATGTATTATAAAATACTTTGTATACATAGCTTGCAGTTTTTTGAAAAAATATTTTCAGCCAACTTTCATTTTTTTTAAATCACATAAAAATAAAACTTTTTGTGTAGGTGAGCCTAATGAGCTGCATCTCTTTAATAATCAGTCATGTGGTTTTACTCATTTCTCACTTGTCTGGGTTTTATGCTTTCTAGTGTTAGATGCGTGTATGATAGCCATTTCCTGACCAATTACAACCATATTGTTTTGTTGCACCATAAATGGCTACGGTTGCAGTTCTTGATTGCAACACCAAAGATTTATAGCGCACTTTATCATATAAACGATTAGACAACTTTTAATTTTGGACTTTTTGTAGCCTGTATTGTTCAATATTTCAGTTTTGGGTTTCATTTACGATATCGTATTATAAATAAGTAATGAATAACTACTTTAAATACACTTTACAAGTGTGGGAATCAGCCAACTTATCATTTATTATGCACTGTTCCACGTCTCGTCAAGTTTTGCAACATTTGCAACTATTTCTTATGCCTTTTCATCACTTCTGTGACTCGTGACTTTGCCATTATACTCTTTTAAGAGGTGTATTGCTTTTATCATTACCTTGACTATATTTATTGCCATTTTTTGTTATTCAAGTCTCCCAATTTAAATATATATAAATATATATATAAAATTCAGTAGGAATTGCCGCAACAGCGGCACAATATTCTAAAATTATATCTTTATTAATAAGAGTAAAGAGACATAATTGCAAATAAAGCTATCGAATTGGTTAGTAGGTTGCCTTTCCGAATGATAGACCTGTGTCCCTTGCCTTGGTTATAAAAAGTTTCTGCGAATCGTTGAAATAGCAGGCTACACGAAGGTCGTGCTGAATGTAATTTGGGGAGTTGCGACTTTTCGATGAATGTGTTACATCCTATTTGATGAGAATATTCATCGTCCTCCAAGTAGGATTAATCTTTTACTACGTTCGCCAGCTTATCTTTCCCAATCATTAACAAGGTTTTATGTCGTAGATTTGAATCACTGAATCACTTCCCTTAACGCTTAATCAATACGTAACAAGTTCGGAGATATAACGTGATCTTGAATCATGGGGCAACAACTGGCGTGTGTATATGCTATCGCCATCTCAAGCTCATTGGTGTGCCAGAATCACGGCATGTACGCTGCTAATGAGTCGGTTTCACTCCCAAGGCGCGCCATTTTATATTTCACATTAAAGTTTGTGAACAAAGCCGCAAAGAAAAAAACCGTTCTGAACTTTGTGGATCGAAGTAAACTTTTCACTCAACACTTTAGCTACTGCATCTATCTCGTACGTTAAGTTTGATCGAACTCTCGCTAGTTTATAGAGATATAGATGTTTCACATCAAAAATAGAGCGTCTTTACTATGTGCATACTGCTCTGTGTCTGATTTTAAATAGTAGATTTTGAAAAATTTAAAGTATCAGTAAGTGTATGCATATTTTGGTGCGGCAAAATATATTGAATTTTCTAGTTCTGTCTGAATATAAACGCAACATTTCCTAACAATGCGTGCGCATTGTTTGTTATAATTCTAATTCGTTTTACCTTTATTGTTCGTGTCAGCTAATTTTTACTGTAATTTAGTACTTTTGCTAGTTTTCATTCAAGTTTTGATAATGGCAAAAAACCAAAAGGTATACAAATTTAATGGGAAATACAATAATGAGCGACTTCCTTTGTTTATCAATTGCTTTATTAACTTAACCAATAACGTGATAAGGTTGTGGACTCTGAATTTTATAATTTATATGGGCCATATTTTCAATATGTTATTAAATTTTATAATTGAATTTATTGATATCATTTCATTTGATGTCCAACCCAATCAAACCAATGTCTGTTAGCATAGCCGCTAAACGCAGGCTTTTTTATGGTGTCCACGTTTGATTTTTTATTTGTTTTTAAAAGGCTTAAAAAAATGTTAAGTTATAAATCAATTTTTCCTTGGAATTACCAACCATCACAAAAATAATGTCTGTCAAAAGTATTTAACAATATACTTTATTATTTGCCGCTAATTTACACATTAGCTCCAACACTTGTTAAGTCGTAAAAAATGTTTAAATAATTTGTTAATAAGCCCATTAATATGCCTGAAATACAGCATAAATCTCATGTTCTTTGCAATGAAAACAACATTGATTTCCACATTGTTGACAAGAAAAATACTATAAAACCAAAAATTTTGACAAATATTCAAAAAAAAAAAAAAAAAAATAGCTAGAAAATAATTTATGCGTGCTCGATGTCAAGACAACTCATTTAAAAATAGCAGCTGACTCGCGCCCACCCGAAAAAAGTGTATTCACACAACTAATTAAAAGAATATAAACATGAGCAGAATATGATTTATTGGACAAATGTTTGCGCAGCACGTGAGTTCCCCAAGTCGCATAATTCAGGGCAGTTCGTCCACTAGTCAACTAGCCGACAAGGTCTGATAAGACGACGCATTGCAGTCAAAGCCAACATACTTCGAAATCCCTACTGATAAGCTAGCTCATTGTGACATAATTGTTTGCTGTCTGATAAAACTAGTACTACTATTGTATTGAAAAACGGAAGTAAACAATGAGTACGAAACTGCAAACAGTGGTAGATACTTGAATATCTCAATTATTTTCTAATGGAAACACAGTTTTTAATTTGCCACTTTGTATGAATTTAATTGTACAACAGCAAATGATAGATAACTTGACTGCGCAATTAATTAAACGGCCAGCCACACCAAATTGTAAACTCAAGTTAAATGCCACATTTTATGTGGGAAAATAAACAAAAGTTCAAAGGCGAAAGGATCGATTGGAGGATACTCTACAGTCAGTAAGTTAATATTTTGAAAAGATATTGTTAGGATGGCATACGATGCCATAAAGAGCTAGAAAAGAAGCCAGATTTTCAAAGACAAAACATCGATGTTTTTGAAACCATCGAACATTTCACAAAGATCATGGAAAAGTAAGTAGCTTAATCTCCGTTGTAAAAATAGTGTTTGCAGAATTGAGACTGTCATCTCAAAGTTTATTCAAAGGCCAAACTCTCAGCGAAATAGACTGCTTAGGGGACGGTTATCAAAACATTTATGTTGACATAATTTAGTCGTAGATCTATTGGTCTGTATTATATAGTATCTAGATATCTTCTTATGTTTAGATAGCTTTAGTTTCACATATTTCGTATTAAGCAACGAAGTTTCTTCTATAATTAAAAGCAAAATTTGTAAATATAAAACATCGGAAAACCATCGAAGTTTTTAGTCCGATACATCGACCTACATCGATGTCCAATGTCGATTGACTCTGCGATGGTAAACATCGATGTTTTATTCTGGATTTAAATTACTATCTAGAACCGAGCAGCGCTGAAAATGGCAGAATTCAAGCCGCTGCGATGGTATTTGTGCCAGCCGAGCAAAGTTGTCAATGTGTTCGACCAACGAGTCTTAAAGCAGGCATATTAGTGTAGTGAGCGATATGAAACTGTTTAAATGCTGTTTTGTCTTTTGCACGCTGTGAGTCGAGCCTTTGGCTAGCACTTCGGCCGTGTCTGTGGGAGCACAAGTCTGTTTTACAGCTATCTCGACTAACATGTGTACGTAACTTCTCTGAAGGATCTGCCGACCCCTGATATATAATTAGCAATCTTCTTCTTATAAAGGGGTTATTGCTGTCTCGCGATCCAACCCAGAAGTTAAAACTTCCACCTCTAAAATTGATTCAGATTCAACGACCCTAAATGTATCGGATAGGGTATATTTTAACCTAGAGCATTTAGTTAATTTTTGTTGCCCAGTGTTATTATAGAAAACGTAACGAGACATTTATACTTACAGAAAGCCAAGTCGCTCATACTTATACACTACTAAACTCATATGCATCCAGCTCATTCTTTCGTTTGATGTGACTCATATAAATGTTCACTGGCTAAGTAAAAAATGGGAAAAAAGATTATGACAGTTTATAGTTGACGCTTGTCGAGATCTTACGCGTGTTAACGCTCGCAATAAATATAATTGACCACAGTAAGGAACCGGAGTTTTTGCGTGAATCATTAAAGGTAACCGAATAAAAAAGTCCAATACGTTAACTAAGTGCATTTACATATCTCAGGGAAGTAAAATGAAACTGGAATGATGATGTGCCAAATGGTTGCTCATGTCGACATAATATCGAGTTACGGTGATATATGAATTGCAATTTTATCGTAAGCACCACTAACCTTCTTCTCTAAAGTATGCATTTTGGCGTTTACCTTGTTTTTGTACCAATATAACAAGAAGAGTCGAAATGTAACAGGCAGAAGGAGGAGTGGCAGACCATATGTTTCATGTGCAAAAGTGATCAGGAGCAACAGTCGAGTCTATATAGACATGTTCGCCTGTCTGCGCGTGTTGTCGCACCGTTTTCGGATTATGTCGATATTTTACGCGCTTCCCCCGTGACATATTTTCACGGCTTACACCCACACCATAAAAGCTTTCCAATTGAAACTTGGCACAGTTATTCATATTTTCACTAGGCATATTTGGTGTAATCATTATGATCGAATAGAAACTTTAAAAGACACAGGAACTCCGACATGAAGGAAATCGGAAAAGCAGCACAGCGAGGTTTTATTTCAAACATAAACCCAACAATGTTGACATTTTTTCGAATCATCCTCCCTGCCTTCGTAATAATTTTTCTTAACAGGCCATAACAACCCGTTACCGGGTTACGGCCTGATGTATTTCATGGTGGGTCCCAAACTCCAAGCACAACGCTTTTAAGGCCTGGGGTGGCTCTACTGGTCTCGAAAGAATCCAGTACCATTATTAGTCGCCTTATACGACAAGCTTTGACCTGCTGAGGTGATATTCTCGTACCCGCTCACCACACGGGGTAATACCCCCCGCAATACAGTTACCGTTATAACGCCCATACCCCTCAACTCATCGATACAAAAATTTGCACAGAAATTTGATTTTCATGGGAAAAATGGATACAAAACTTGGCTGAAAGAGACTTAAGGCACAGCATCAGTCGAAATTCGGTTGGGAGAGATATCTACCATACCAAATATGAGAAAACGCACTTTTTGTTCACGTTACACATTATACTTATAAAATATAAATAATTGTTTATAGTATTTCTATTGAATAGTTTGTAAGCCGATCGACAATTTCATATGTTCTTGCTTAAAATTGTTCTTGCGAAGTTAATTCACTTGCCTTTACTCATGTATAGAGTCATACAATATACATAAATGCAAAAAAAAAACACTCTTGTGACCCAAAGACAAAAGTTGCCTGGTTACTTTTGAAGTGCCAGGCAGCTAGCCACCCCGACTCGACCCGAAATTGTTTCTACGCATATATATGTACTACATACTATGTGTATGTAATTTCGTAAATGCCTATGTAATTTGTTTGTAAAACATCGCGTCATGGCAACGTGGCTGTCAGTCGGGTCAACTGATGGTATGAGCAACTTTTGTGGCTCTGTCTTAAACAAAAGCTGCAGTATTAATTTAAATTCCTGACCAAGAAATGTTTTGTTCTCACATATTTTTTTTTTGCATAAAAATATGAACTTAATATTTGTTTTGCATAAAAGTTACTTTTGGGAGCAAACAATTTAGGGATTCTTTTAGGTAACGTTCTTGTTTAAAATGCATATCTAATAGAATAGGTGTCAATCTAGTCTTGCAAAGCACTGCCACTTTTGAATACATAAAGAATTTCCATTACATTCTCATAAAAAACATTCAAAGTAAAAAAAAAAATAATATTAACTACAACAATGCATATGCATATATGAGTTTTCGTCTGACATTAAAGTTAAGCCTTTAAGTTTTTACTTCTTTAAAAATAACGCTTTTCCTTATAACGCAAAATCTGTCTAACAAAAAAAGGATCTATATAAATAGGCTAATGAAAATTTTTGGACCCCTTTTTCACCAACTATATGGAAACAAATATGGGTGAAACGTATATCATTGTGTAGGGAATTTTCATAAGAATTGCAGAATATTAGTTTTATTTGTATATTTTACCAAATCATAGGTAAAACTCATAAAAAAAACATTCAAGGTGAGATGTCTCTACATGATTGGTTACTGTTCACGAACGTTTTCTCTGTTAGCTATTGGCATCTGCAATAGTATTTGTGTGACGACATATTATAGTTGTCAATGTGTTGACACATGCATGTGTTCATTAATGTTATTTCAGATAATATTAAAATAATTTGCATTAAAAAACTCGTGCGCTTTTCGTAGACTTACCGTACCATATCTATTTTCTGTCACGTCACATATCACTTATTGCTTGCTTATATCTCCCATACTATAACGTCGACAGATCAGATCTTTTACACTAAATATAATGCTACTAAATGCTCACCAAATATTTTGGTTTTCTTCATATAGAAGACTTACGACTGTCACGTGCAAAGCCATGGAAATGCCCATATAAACATTGATTGAAAAGATTTTTACTCATGAAGCCATGAAATTTCCGAGTAACCTTGATAAAAGACGCTTATCAAAAATAAGGAGCATAAAAAATCAAATACGTTTGTAAAAGCAGTAAGTTTTAAGGCGGCAAAGCTCATTTGAGTGCCCATAATCTTAAAGCTGTCAATTTTTTTTTTTTCCAAATTACTATTTTGTTGTTCTAGACAATTTAATCTTCAGATACTTGAAACAACCAGCGATAATCCAAGTTTTTACTTTTAAGCATTACTAGACGTCATTGCCTGACCACGCAAAATGTGGCTAACTATTACAGTTATCAAACTATTTTTGTTTCGATACTGAAGCCAAAGCTAGTTGTAGAAATTTACACTAAGAAAAAAGAAACAGTTCACGAAAGTATTCTAAGTGGAGACATCCCAAATACGAAAAATAGTTCTTGGTTTTAAAATGGTATATTCAAGCTGGAAATTCCTATTCTAAAAACAAGTGATTGAACCGGTAAATAGAAAACAAAACGTTTCTTTAAAAACTGTTCACTATAGGAACATTTTTTGACTAACAAAGATGTTAGAAGTCTCAACCATAAAATGAGAACAATTTATTTATTTAAGAACATATTTTCTAACGTTTCTAGAGTTTTCCAATTGTGGCTATTGAAAAAATTCGTGATTTCAAGAGTTGAGAAGTCAGCGAATTGCTTAGTGTATTGTTTATAGTACTTCAATTTAATCTCGTCAGGATCAAAAAATAATAATTTAGACATCATCGGCCTGGATTTCTTTGAAAATGAGGAAAATCGAAATATCATCGTCAGTAGAAGTCGCTATTGAGCCGTTACCAAAAAATAATAATAATTGGCAGGCACACAATTTCTTCTAACTGGATTATGTTAGTTGGGCTGACAAGATCGTTCGTTTAGACATTAAAGGCCAGCAAATCGAGCGTTCTCAAATTCTGGAAACCTTTACCGAAAATTTGGCCATATTCTCTTTTAACTCTTTTAACAAACAGCTGTTGTGCAGCAAATATTTTTAACAGCTTTCGAAATCTACCTTAAAAGCATTGGAATGACACATTTTATAAAAGAAATTGAAGATAAAACAGTCTAGAGATTTCTGGCACACCAGCTGTTAAAGCTACTTTTGTCATCATTAAATGGTGAATCTAAAATTCTACGAAAATGATGGGATATTGCCAATATCAACATCAAATAAATCTAATAAACAATGAAACTTTTAAAGAATTTACGTTTGTTGCCAAATTTCATATCTTTCACACTCGATATATTTGCATTAACTTAATCAACCAATCCAACAACATTTCTTTTAAAGTGCGTCAACTTTGCAGCTATTCTTAAACTTTTTGAGCTTCAAAAAGTTTACCAATATAAGTCCCTCAAACCCGCCAATTAATTGCAGTCAGGGCAAAAACCAAACCAAATTAATGAGATGCTTCTTGGTTAATTCATCAAGATCCAAAACATGGAAAGCGAAAAGCTCTCTATTCGCCCAGCCCGAAAGCCCTGACGTAGGGGCAACCCCCCGCTTTATCTGCTCACGTCACTTTTAACCTTGGCACAATTAATTAGCCTCAACATTTTTGTCAAAGCCTTTTTTTTTGTGAGGCTACGAAGTAAAGTAACTACACAATAAAACTGTGAGAATGCATTTTACAGTTCAATTAATCAAAACCCTAAAGCCCAATATCAATCCCAAGCCATTTGCTCAAGTGTAAACTAAGCCAACTTCAAAATGTAGCAAATCAGTTGTCAAAATTGGTTGACCGTTTTCCCAACCCCTGGTTACAACCCTCTATTATGCGTGAGTGTTCGTATTAGTTTACAGTTATGCGGTTAACCGCAAATAAGCATTTTGTGCATTTTGTTTTCGTTTCGTTTGCTTTTCCCGCTTCACTTTAACACTCATCCAACTCAAACTCAGCGATTCGTAAAAGTTTAACTTGGCGTTAAAGTTGTTGGTTTGAGTCTGGGTTTTGGGTTTTACTCTGCGCTCGCGCTGGTCAGCTATCAATAGCTCTGGAATTTTCATGTGTTTTCTTTGATTTTTTTTTTCAGGAAAAGGTTTACACTTTGCTGATTTTTATGACCTTTCAAAGAGCATTTTTATCATATTGCTTTATTTTCGTTGCCATTGTTGAAACTTGCGTGGCTTCAGTTGTTTATCAACAGGAGAGCAGTCATACATATACATATATGTATATAACCCCAAACAGCAAAATCCTAGTTGCAGCTCGCTCTAACTTTACTATCCTACCGATTGCTGTTGACGTTACGCTTGGTAGAGCAGCTGTATTTGGCCTTTAACACTTTTGAGCCTTATTAGCGGTGGCGCCAAGCTAGTACCATCAGGACTAGGCAAAGGCAAGAAGCATCAAGCACCAGACCAGGCCAACCAACTGCCATAGCAACCATAGGGCAAAGGCCCTCCACAATGTTCTCTTCTACCAACAACCTAACAATTAGGCACGCAACTATCAGTCATATTACAGCTACTGGCTATAGACCAGGTGCTGGTGGGCCTTTTGCTGGTGAATCGACAAACGGAAGCGTGTCTTGTGCTGACACCTTGCCGTGGGCGGGTCTGATGCTTGAGGCTTGTTTCATTTATGTAGTCGTCGACCTGACATATATGGCATGTGGCATTAGGTTGAATGTGCAGCGCAAGTATCTGAGGGGCGGTTCCTTCAACGCTATGTTAGTCAACAATGTTGTTGGGGTATGACGTAGGGGGTTTCAAATTGTTTTTCAAGTTTAATAGACTTTAACTTTTAATATAAACTGTGCTTAAACTTTGAGAGAAAACAGAATATTTGTAAACTGATAGACTAATTTTCCCGAATTTGGCTTGAATGATTCAGTTTTTGTACATTTACGTAGCTTAAAGTAGAAAGTTGAGCTACCTAGTTCAAAAAGTGCTTTGTCGAATCAGACTCGTTGTCTATATGGTCTGCTCTGGTAGGTATTGTCCGCTTCTTTGGCAACTTATATGCAACTTTGTATCGATGGATAAATATACCAAACCAGTTCCAGGCAGAGTGTTGTAACCGTATTTAGAAGTATTTATACCTTACAGTATGAATCTTCTGCATCATAAATTCTCACGTGACAACTTTACCTATGGCACTCATAGTAAGCGGGCATGGAAAACAGCTGACACTGGGTTAGAAACATCTCGGAAACAAAGCTTTTATAAAATTTGGATTTTTAACATAACGAAGTATTATTAACTGAATGTAGCGGTTTTTTGAGGACTATTTTGGCGTGTAGGAGTTAGGGAACCTCAACAAGACTGCAATGCTAATCCATATTCTGTGGGAACGTATTATGTTGACATCCTGGCGTTCAAGCAGTAGTCTGGTACGTCATTTATACATCGCTCAGGGTTTGATTAAAATTTTCAAGGTGATATTTCAACTGTCTAAGGAATTGTTTGTGCTGCACTATGTCTAGATATTTCCTTTCGACCGCATGTTCCGATTATTTCCAGTCGGTGTTCTTTGAAACAAATATAGAGAATGGCTCAAGGCCGTTCTATGAAGTGTTAGCCATTGATTTTATGGGACATCAGCATTCTCGTATCTGCAATGTACTACATAACCTGGAACCCATCCAATGTTTAGGGCGGTGTAGGTAAACGATTTATTAGGCTGTTGCAAACAATCTGCGAACAGCCTGGATGTGTTAATGACGGATTCCTGTGTTATAAGCGTACATATCTTTATCGCGTGAAATTTATAAGTAGCTGTTGTGTGCTCTATATCAGGCCGTAACCTGGTGATATATATATTCGCTGAGTCTCACAAGTTTCCAATGTGGAACTGTCAGAGTAGTAAATCCGTTATGCATGCAGATAGCATTTGCCTTCCAGGTGTCTCTGCTGTATAATTCAATAGAGGAGATCTTGTTGGGCATTCAAACGGATTGTTGAAAAAGGTTTTAAAACTTTAAGTTTTGTGTTAGTTTATCGACCCTATCAAGTTTTGCTCCTATCAGAATCATAAAAAGATTTTTAATTAGTAAATTGTTTTAAAAAAGTGGCTTCATTAGAGAACAACTGTGGCTGCTTCCATAGGTAATACAAACTTAAAGCGTCTGAAATAGATTACTTTGATATTTAGTCGAAAATTGAGGTGTTTACTGATAAACTTCTTTTACTCATTTCAAAGACAATCACTATAAACTTGAGGGTTAAAATAATTAGCTTAATTTTAGGCTTTTTTTAGTCAATAATGGTTTACTGCTTAAAAAAACCATTCTATTATGACTTTGGCTACTTATCAAGAAGCGAATAATGTTTTAAGTTGCTTTCATTTTAGGGTATTTTTACTTTGCATTTACGGTCTTCCTAATAAAATGAACTTGTTCTATAATGCTTATTATATATTCGTATCTCTATAAATAACTGTTAAAACTAGTCGTACCCAGACTGCCTACGAATTTCTAACTGAACTATGCTCTTAAATCCAATACATTCCACTATGACATTAGCATTTACATGTGTAGTTTTGTTTTTATCAAGAGTTTCGATCAAATGCCGCACGAGTCTGAGAATTTAAAACAGAAAACTCTTCAGTCAAGTTCAACAACCTGTTTCAATTTAACTCATCATTGATTCGAACATGTTAAACACATCCACAGCCATGTTGACTAATTTCCACAAACAAAATGAGACGAAAACCAGTCCCAATACGTCGCCCGGCTCATTGATTTTATCAGTCCAGCAACGAATGCTCTTGGGGACCCTCCATGTTTTATTCAGCCGACTACTGCAAAAGAGACAGTTCACGCAAAAATTATATTTCACATACTATACACATAAATTATATAGTAAGTAAAACGTAGATAAATCAGCTTTCATTGCTCATTAGAAACAGACACTGGGGTGCCATTTGATGCTGCCAGCGTAACATTCTAAATAATTTTTCCCATTTTTGTTTGAACAATTTTGGAATACATTTTGCTGGCTTGCATTGTGTTGATTTCTATTATTAGAGTTATTTTCGTTCTGAAATAGTCATCGAATATTTTGCTGACTGCAATTTTAAACGTGGTGGTCGCATAGTTCACACAGTAGCATGGGTATTGTGGCCCGCATAGTACCCTTCACCCACTGAACTCGGGAACAAACCACATCAATTTTACTTTCTTTGTCTCAAGCGAAATTGCTGGCCTTTTGCATTTGTCTCTGACTCGCAGATTTCATCTTGCTAGAGTTTCTGCTAATTATGTTCATGGTAACATTTTTTGATAAGCTTTTACCCACCACGTACTCTCTTGGAAAGTAATTATGATAATGGCAACGCTTAGCTTGCCTATAACTTTTCCGATTATTATGCTTATTTTCAGCTAGGCTTTGCATTTGTTGGATGCAGTGGAAAGAATTTTGGTTAATTAGTTTTAAGTCCATGTTAATTGAAAATTGGTCAGTTAATGCAACAAATTTATATGAGCGGCTATGTTGTTTCTATAGAGTAATCTTTGCTATGGTGTCTGAAGTTTACAAAATTTGTTTTCTTATGAAGTCATGCTAAAATCCTTAAATATTGAATAAAGAAAAAATTTAAAAACAATTTACATACAATTAAATTTCTAATTAAAGCTGCAAAATTGTACAGTTGAATCGATTAATTCAGTTAAAAAGAGATATATTGCATTTTAGGTAAAAGAGCTTTTGACTTTCTTTTTTGACCTGTTGACGGGTGCAGGTATCAACTCAATTCGACAACTTCATCTTTCCCGGGATTACGTTAATCTTTTGGTAAAAATTTGTGTCTATAGCAGATCCAGCGACTCAAACAGACGGACGAACAGGCCATGGTCATGGACATGGTCAAATCGCTACTTGAGTCTATGCTAAGAATATTTACTCATGGAGCTTACGGTCAACCACGCCTCATTCTGCCTGCTACATACATTGCACAAACCTATAATATCCTTTTACATTATGTGTACAGGGTATAAAAAGTCAAAAGAAATTTTCGAATTGCAGGGTATAAATCTATGGTACTAGAACTTAACATGTCTGAAATTTCAGCCCAAAACATTTCATGTCTGGATATCTGCTAGCTTGAGTTTTACACTAAAAGGGCAGAATCATTCAATATGGCAGAGTAGTGCGTGGTTCGGGCTCATTTCGCAGGCAACTGGGGCTCATGAACATGAGCTCTGTTTAAATAAATGAGGTTTTCTTTTCTTCGTTTAACCTGAAATTTGTATCTCAAGAATAGCCTAATTTAGTTTAGATGTTAAAGTAAACCTTTTGTTCAATTGCTTTAGGGTTCAAAAAAGTAGCTACAGTTCAAACATCTGTACATAATTTCTGGTTGTTAGTTTTGTCAACAATCTCAGGTCTTCTCTATATTTATTGCATTCTTTTTTACCGTGAATTTATTTAATTTGGATTTCATTGTTTATCATGTATTTTTATTTATATATGCTTCCTCTTTTATTACTTACAGCGGTTACGCACGCAAAGAGCACATTGGACGAGCGAGAAATAGCTTCTTTTTATCCTGGATGATAAGGTGCGTTTAATTAATTTGAATTTCAATTAAAACTTTTAAAATGCAAGCAATGGCTCGAAGTCATTGATCGCTTTGATAGCCCTGTTTTCAAGGTAATTCGTACGCGAATGTTAATTAAATAATTTATCGTAAATTCGACAAATACAATGGACATTGGACATGGATTCGCATGAGTCACTGTACTTATTTCCAATATGTGTGAATTTTTGAGAGAATTAAGCAAGTAAGAGGGTTAAGGGGATCTCCATTATTGACATTTTTTTGTGAATATTGCCAGATATGACATTAGTAGCAAAATCGTGCACTTATTTTGAGCAACGACTAGTTCAATTGGTTAAATCATTGCGACGCTGAATTGGTAATCTTATAGCAGCAAGATCAATTCAGACATATTTGGGCCAATAAATGGAATGATCGCGTTATCGATTAGTTTGTACCACTTTCGATGTTGTTTATGTCAACAAGGCTACATCAATGAACTTACTTCGATTTTCAAAGACGAAGCATGGGAAACCACTGACTATAACTGGTTTTCAGAATCCACGTTTGAATCATAATTTGACTAAGCTCGGGTCGTTCTACAACTTAAAGAAGTAAAACCAAATCTAACAATAATTGTTTTGGGATGAAGCACTTCTGTAAAAGCGTTTGTTTTACGAAGAATTGAGAAATTCGAATAACCTCGGGCGACCCATTCTTTACCACGACACATGTGTCTTTTTGGCACCCGAAACGTAGAATTGATGTGTAATGCATAGTTCTGATTTGGCTTCTTTTTCTTCCAGTACATCAAAAACAAGTTTCAGGATCGAGGGTTTCTGCGCTTATAGTAGTGGTTGAAGGTTTGCACTCGAATGTTAGGGAGTTTATTCCAACCGGCAAGCGAATGCAAAAGTGTATCTGTCTTCGTAAAGAATATTTTTAAAAATCAATAAAACGATTTCATTTGAAAAATGTTTGTTTCAGCGCCATTCAAATTATAATTTCTCAAAGTAACATTGCAGTGAACTCTGATATGATGTTTCTATTACACAACAATAAAGCATTTTGGAAAGTTTCTTATCTCTGAAATTTGGTTCAATTTTCTATAGATGTGCTCATTTCCAAACTTATTTCAGTACGTATGTATTGCATAGTGTTATCTAAGATGTTTGTAACGACTCAATTGATGACATACAAATTTTGTAGCACACTTCTAGGCTACAACATGCAGCAAATACGGGCCATCAATCTTGGCAGCACTTAAGCATTGGCGCCCTTTTGTAGAAGCAACAACAACAGCAACATTGTAAGAACAACTGCTGGAATTTGTTGTAATTAATATGCAAATGGCCAAGTCACAGGCACAGACAGAGTAACCAGGCAAGCCTTCAGACTTTCAAAAAGGCTTAAATAGATGGAGCGGGTAAGAAGAGACCAGTTGTCATTTGGCCCAGACAAAGCGCAGTGCCGACGTCAAAAACATTTGCAAAAATCGTTTACTTAAAACCAGCTAATTGTTATGCAAAAGACAGCTAGTCCCTTAGTTGTTGTTGTTGTAGTTGTGCTTACTTGCTGCGTGATTAAACTCAATTGAACCTTTGCACTCTACTAAGTAGATCTACTACTCTACAACGCTATGCAGTTGCAACAAAATTTAATTAAAAATTTACTACCAAGTTTGGCAGACGATGCATTTTGGCCAGCACGTGCTGGATTCTGATTGGCAATTGGCCAAGGGGCAAATGCCATCGATTCACAGCCTGGTTGTATAGGATTTTCTTTAAGTAGTTTAGAGATGGCTTAGAGAGAGGGAGAGAAAGAGTGCTTGTGGCGAATATGGTAAAGCAGACGTGCCAATCTCAGACTTGACAATTGCAATGGGACGAGTGCATTGCTGGCTAGGCCTATGTCAGCACAAGGACAAGCAGCCACTTAGTTTGAGGTTAAGGCTGACGCTCTTAAATGAATTAGAGCTATTCACATTATAATTTCTAGATTTTCCGTTTACTTGAAAGCTTTTACCATAAGCGTTAGCTTAGAGGGCTTGGTCAGAGAGTCATTTGAAATGCTCACTGCTTGTAAAGAAAGGAATGGACTCAAGGATTTCATACTTTTCAATGAGTAACGGTGATCGCTAATAATTTATCAGATTCTACCTGATAATTAATTTTTCGCGTTAATGATTCGTTGAATGAGCAAAAGCATTATCAACTAGTGCTATCAAACTGGTTTAGAAGTTGCGTCTTCTGGAATTTACAGACCAACGAAAAGTCCCTTAAATTTGTGGCATTTAAGGGTTGTGCCAGAGATCTCAAGACGAATTTGCCTCATTTCCATTTTAAAACTTGAAAAATCCGGCGTTAAAAGTTTATCGGATATATTTTCGCTTAACGAAGAAGGGTTGATGTTGGCTTAAAGTTCGATAAAAGAGATTTCTGAATGACTGAAGCATAGCTCGAGTCGTGAGGTTTAAAGTACAGTATCTATCTTCCGTTGTATTGTAATCCAAAGGAGAACTTCTACATCATAGTTCTTGGAGATAGATTTACTTGTTTATTTTTATTATTCGTATGACAAATGACAAAGACATTTTATTGGAATTTATTAGAAAGATACGCAGCGCTTTTCAACATGATTTATTTGGTATTGGCAATAAAAATAAGTATTTTGGTTATCTTCCTCTGACTATCTGTATAGTTTTTATGTAGAACCAATTGAATAGTATGAGTGCTGTGGAAATAAGTAGTCAGTCTTTGCAAGAATTTGCTCAATAATACATCAAAGCTAAGTTCTAACCAATTCTTCTGCTTGTTTTTGTATAGACTAGTGGTAGCCGGATCCCGACTATAAATTTAAGTCCATACATTTTCTCATCCAAAATCATTTAGCATTTCTGATTTCTCTCCCTCCCACTGTGATTTAAATGAGCCACTGTGCTGTGAGTCACAATCGCATAAAAAACAGTCATGTTCTTCCATAGTCCGCTCGTACCGAACACTTGTCGGCTCTTTTCACAGCCGAAGTTCAAGCTTAGGCCGTCACTAACTGCTTTTATTGCCAATAGCAACTGAGAAAACTTTCGTGAACAGTTACCAACACATGTAAAGACACCTCAACATTAATGTTTTTTCAAATTATATATGATTTAGCAAAATATACGAATAAAACTTATATATCGCATTTCTTATGAAAATTCCCTACACAATGATATAAGTTTCACCCATATTTGTTTCCCTGATTGCTCCACTCGCCAACCCCCGTGACACCCTCGAGGTGGAGCATATTCACTCTCACCTTCCCGTTCCCCTGTTCCTTTTTTTTTCTTCTCATCTTTCTTTTGCTCACAGCTTAATGTTCATCATCCTTATTTCAAGAGCTATAAGACAACCCGTTTTACGTTTACTTCACTCACATTCTCCTTGCCACTCTGTAGGTAAATGGTATTTCTCTTTCCTTTCCACTTCCACTTCCCGTTCCGCTTTCGATTTCCCTTTCCATTTAGTTGGTGTTGCCAGACTTTGGGCACAGTTTTGGGAAAAAATAATAGAAGGCTTTGAAATTTTGTTTCTTTTTTTCTAGTTTTTCGTTTTTTTTCCACCAAAATATTTTTTTTAATAATTTTTACATCGCATATGACTAGTTATAGTCTGCATAGCTAGGTCATGTTTCAATTCGATAGCTTTGTGGTGTGGGTGTAAACCCACTTTCTTCAATTTCTTCACGGGTCAACGGGGTGAGATATCGATATGAACCGACAAATCTGCACTTCTTCTCTAGACAATGATATAAGTTTCACTCATAATTCTTCTCATATAGCTGGCAAAAAAGGGTGCTCAAATTTTTCCTTAGTCTGTTTATATAATAGATATAGATGTTTAGACTTGCATACAAGGTCATATTACCCCCATTACAAATGCGTTAAGCAATATCTAAAGTCAATATGGTCAATTTCCATACAAGTAAGCTTAAGTTGCTTTAAGCTAAATGAGAAATGCAAATGAATGTCAGCCATACCCACTTTGTAAGTCCAAATTGGCTTTTCATAAGCAGCCTTACTTAAAGCCCACTTTTGTCTGTCCTTTCTGGAACTCATTAAAAACTTTAAAAGACTCTTAATATACAAAAAATAAAATAAAACTGAAATAGACAGGCAGCCGTCACATGTGCGGCCAGTCAGGCATTCATTTTGTCGAGAAGTCAGTCAGAAAATGCTCGGCTGCTTTTTGCGCCTTGGCATATGCTACAGTAATTTGCTTTTGCGTTACCCAGCGAACAATATGACAGTCGAGCGGAGTGGAAGAAAAACACGTTTTAAACCAACAACAAAACTGAAGAGTGTAAAAAGTGAAAACGAGAAACTGCATAACGGCTCGGCTGAGCGCAAAGAGGAAATGAAAATAAATGTGCATGTGTAATTTATGTTGCCTTTTGTTTCCTGCAACGAGGCTGTGCAGGGGGGGCAGAGGGGCAGGGTGGCTGCGGTGGTGGTTGAGGAAACTGGGCGACAGAAATCGTTAAGAAAACGCAGCCGGCCAAAATGAAAAAGTTTTTCTGCAGCTGCAGCAACTTTTTATACTCTACACGTAGCTAATAGTTTTATGATTTTGTCAAGCAGTTTGTCACGGCTCGAAGAAAGTTTCAGGCAACTTTTGTTGCAAATATGAAAGAAACATATATAATTTCATAACACTTTCTTTCTTGTACAAAAAGTGCCGAGCATCTGAAATTTAGTTATTGAGACGAAAGCGAGAATACTTAAATCAGCTTAGGAAAACAAGACAAACGTAAATTTCAGCTAGTTTAGCTGATGTCAAAGATTTCTTTCTTTAAGTGTTTTTTCTTGTATCGCAGTATCTAGATTTAAGATGCCTAAGTATCTACATATGTGGAAAGAATTCATCCTTTTGAAATTTGGCTTACAAATAGTTTTTATATCTGGACTAAAGGGTAACGTTACTTGCTCACTTCACCCTCAGAGTAATTCGAAACCTCGCTAGGAATAACTTACTTAATAACAACCCGTTACTGGGTTACGGCCTGATGTAAAGCTCTCATCCATGCGTCTCCAATTCTCCAATTGGTGATACCAAATGTAGATAGTAGCTCGCAGGAGCTTCTTCATCTATACGCACAACATGACTTAGTCAGCCGAGCCGCGGGATTTTACGGAGTACTTTCCGCTAAGAAGTACTTTCATTGCTAACAATACACACTTTCTTTTTGTCATATATCTTTTGTTCCTTTTTACTCACATGTCTATCTTAGTTAAAAGATACAATCATTTACTTTAAAATAAGGGGGCTAGTGAGTTGAAACGGAGAGCATGTAGAATTTTTACTTTTAATAACCGATTGTCGCATACTTAATAGGCTTAAAACTTATTTTCTTCTTTATTACGTAAGTTTATGAAAAAATGCAAAAAACGCTATATTTTGGTGCTCTAACTATCTAGTTCTTTAAAGCGTACCGACATAACTCAAGCATATAGTAAGTAGAGAGTAAAGAGTACTTAGGCTTCCATGAAAGCAAAGTTCGCACTTTTCGTTCTTGTTTTTTCCGTCTTTGCTACTGATGTTGTTTTAATTTATGCCCATGAGACGGCCGCAAACTTAGTTACATACAAATAGTACTTATATATTTGTGTGGAGTGTAAAAATGCTTAAAAGGATTAGCATGCAGTGGCAGTAAAGTCCTTGACCAAAATTTGCACTTGCGCGGATATTTGTGCAATGTTTGTTTTTCACTTTCAAAGGTGCCAGAAATTATGGTAAACTTAGTTTAAAAAATATAACCAAAAAATATATGAAACATGACTTAAGCTCTAATTAAAATGGCTTAAATTAGTGGTAAAAAAAATCTAACTTTGGCGATTACTTTTTCGCCAAAGATTTTGTTATCTGCTAATCTGCCATAACCCCTCCTTGGGTCGCTATTCATTGCTGAGTTCACTATTCACGTTCTCTTTATATTGGTTTCTGGCTAAGTCATCGTCAGTTTCGTCATCTGCCCAACAATCGTATTCATTCTTGGCTTGCAGCGTATTGTTGTTTGGCCTGTTCTTGGGTTTTCATTTCTTGCTTTGACTGCCCATTTTTGTTGTAACTTTGTTAGGATTTTTCGTTTTTCGATTTGTTTGCCTGAACTTTTTTCATTGGCCATTTTCATTTTCGTAATTGAACGTTTTTCGGATTTTTCCTTTAATGGTTTTCAATTGTAATAAATGGACTTTGAGTTTCGGCTACGGAAGCTGTTGGGCCTTTATATGACCTTTTCGTGATAAAAAAAGTTAAGGCTGGCCAAACCCCTGGGGTGTATTTATTTTCTTCTGAATTTTAATTAAAGAAAGAAATGACGAAAAGCAAAGAATTTTAATAAGTGAACACAGTTCTAAATGGATTGTAACAAAAGAAGGCCTTTTAGAATTAGATAGAGGATATCCTAATCAATATTTTCAAGGGCTTAGCTTGTGCTTTGAAGTGGTGGAATAATAAATCAACGGTGTTCCTATCCTTAAGAGATCTTAAATTAGTTGCCAAACCTGTATACTGAGGCATACCTTTTACATAAGCAAATTTATTTTTATTAACTAAAAGATCCCCTTTCGTACTTTTATTCTCCTCCCATAAAAGTTCCCCCTTTACATTTCACAAATCCACTTTAAATTACATTTTACCTTTTTCCCAGCATTCAATAATAATGGTTCACCTCACATGAGCAAGCAACACAAACAATTTCAAAGTTTGCTTAACCTATTGAAAACCCTCGGGATTTGACTTACCCACAACCATATCGTTCGTCGTAGCTACTAGAAAATACGACCTTCACCTCAACGGTAAATCAGGCTCATGAAAAAAAACTCCATTAAAGCCCTCTTTAGCACATGGCCATGCCAGAGTTAACAAGCGCGAAAGTAGTGCAAAGAGAGTGTCAGAGAGAAAGAGAGGGAGAGAGAGAAAGAGAGGGAGAGAGAGAGATAGAGAGTGAGAGACAGAGAGAGAGAGAGAGAGGAAAAGGTGTAAAATCGCTGGAGACAGCTGACGCCACAAAAGCCGAGCCACTCGCATATACATAAAATCATTAAAAACAAATTGAGCACATTAATAAATATGAATTACGATTCTTAATAAAAAATTATGGCCATGTGAACAGCCGTGTTAAAGAGAGCTCTGTGTGCGGCCATGGTAGCCGAAACCAGATGCGGCGGAAGTGGAGCACCATGCTGGTTTCAGGTCACCCAAAAATGGCAACCATTTTAACACTTCAATGCGGTACAGTCTAGTCGACCTAAGGGGCGTGTACAGGGTGTTGTGTACATGTATGCCTACAATGCATGCTTATACAAGCACAAACAAAATGGAGTCGAGAAGGGGCAAAAAAAAAATGTCAAAAGTGTCAACAATTTGTGGCAGAACATTTGCCGAGTTTTGTTGCATAACTTTAGGCGCTTAAAAATGCGACAGACATAATAAATCAATTTATTGCTTTTTGAGGCAAACAGACAGTTATACTATGTGTGTGTGTGTGTGTGTGTGTGTGTGTGTGTGTGTATACTTAATATCTAAGGTTTGTGATGCTATCTGTGGATTTCGACTCTGGCAGTCGGTGACAGTGGCAACAACACAAAGAAAATACAAGTAGAAAGATACTTTTTAGGAAGCATTGCAAATTTATGCAGGTGTAAGCAAGTCATACAGAATAGCATGATAAATGATCTGAGCTGCTAAGCTACAAGAGAGCAAAGCTCAATGCCAACGACAGTCCGACTCCTTAAAATGACACTCTGATTAAGGTTGTGAGTTTAAAGGTTGCAAAAATGTTGTTGGGAAATGTTAAACGAAATGGTAACATGAAATATGTCAGCTAAGGGAGAAAAGTACATGGATACGCTTCCTGTAGCTATCTTAGTAACAGAAGAGCTTCAGCTGTCGTATCGTGTAACGATTTAAGAATTGATAGCAAAGTGTAGCTAGTGAAAACGCTGATTAATATTTTATTATTGTACTAGTTGGCCTTCAAACGCCGTTTTGCCCAAAAAATATATCCAGCATTCGCGATTCCACAATAATTAAATTTTCAATTTCATTCATAAACCAATTTCCAGGTTTATGTCGCACACTTCCAACGACTTCCCTTGTGACTTGTTTAGAGTCGCAAATGCAAGTTTCACTGCCAACTAAAAACGTTTGAACAGGAACACAAATTCGGTTGATGTCAAGGGAATTCGTGGAATTAAGCATTCTTCTCCTTTGAATGGCCTTGTATGAACGAAATTCTCCTGGAATTTGATTTTGAATCGTCTAATTAAATTCATTGACATTATTTTTCTAAAATTATGCGTGCGCTAAACCAATTCCATTTCCGATCGTTAGCAGTTCTTTAGGGAAAACTTCTGCGGTTATATCGTCTTGCAGGAACACTCGCATATTCATATACAATGAAATTGTTTTCACGTATCGCCACAAATATGATGACTTGAGTCATTCGGCATCACGCGAAATATTCGTATAAATCGAAAGTCGTCCGCCAGCAGTATCATCAGAGCAACCGTATAATAATGTTGAAGTCAAATGAGGTCATTTGCAAACAGCTATTAAATCTTCTTATTTTGTTAAAAAATAAATAATTTGGACTCAGCGGTATTGCCATTAGCGTTTTTAGTGGCTCTAGTGGTGGGTTTAAAGGAGGCAATATAACTTTTCCTGGCAATGTGTATTTTTTATCCATATCACCAATAGCAATTTTCATATTTATATCGTGCTGAAATGAAGATAATGTTAATGTGCGAGTCATAAGTATTCTTTCTTGATTTGCTAATCTATTCGCATCCGCAATGTGTTGTCACTCATTTATTTATCTCCCATGCAAGTTTTGAGCTCGTTCTGCAAAAGTTTGTGCATTGCAGCTAAACGTTGTTCTGGTCGTTAAATTTTCTCGGGCCACTATCTCGTCGAGCTGCTCGCGTTCTTCTGTCAATGTTTCCCCTTCTGGGCCGTGTCCTCCAAATTTCAGAGTGAATTGTTCACCTCATCAAAGTTGTGTATATAAGCATAAATAATATATATTTATTACGTCACTTAAGAATATTGCTGATCCTGACCACCTACCGGACCCAAACTGAAGAGAAATCTTCCTGCAGACCAACCGTATATATGGTCCAACTATGAAGTCATTTGGTTTAGTTGTTCTCGAGTTTTACTAACGTGTACCCTGAACGAAAGATGTCATATATTAAGATTTTACAAATTTTATAATTGTAACTCGTATTTCGTTTTTATTTTGTTAATACTTTTACCCAATTTAATTAAATTTCATGCTCTTTGACTTTTAACAAGCTGTGTTTGATTTGTGCGTTTTATGGTAGCTTCGTTTTGCTTTTACTTTTACTTCTTTGCAACCACAAAAAATTACGCAAATTTTATGAATGGCAGCATTAATAAACATTTTGTCCGTAAAATTGAAACATTACGGCCCCAAAAATGCAATATGATACAATAAATGCGCCAAGCAAAAATTCAGTGTGGTACCGATTGCTTCTCAATAACGCAACATTTTAAAATGAAACCTATACCATTCGAGAGATAATATGACTCCGGTTTGCTGAATATACGTTTCACCTGCATACGCTGTGCTTAAGACAGGTAAAAATAGATTTGAAGTAATAAATGTACTGTATGCGTTAGAAAAAAAAACAACAACAAACTACATTGTACACACAAACGTTGTTATTAGGTTTTTTCTTCTCTCCTCTTCGTAATGAGCTATTATGAGAGCGTGTAATAAGTGGTCGAAAGTCGACGACAAGGCGAATACTGAATACAATAGCCTGATTTGGTGTAATATTTTTCTTACTAGTAAAGTTGTTTTTAGGATAAGTGCTACAATTCTTTTATTTTTAAGGCGGAAAGAGTGGATTAGTCTGAAATTCTGTGTAGTTCTTAAATACTATATGTAAACATAATTAAGTAATATATCTTCTAAGTTTAAAGTGAGTAGGTACAATTTTATGTGTTTTTGTTGAGAAAGCAAGACCGACTCTTAGGTCGTCACGTTTGGTTGGTTGATTTGACGCTAAGCCTATATACTAGAGTTAGACCAAACAGCTCAAATATATTTCGATCGAACTAAGCAAACTAATCCAACAATCATCGAACTTAAAGAAATAGAATTGTTGTAAAATACCTAATGGTACGTCTTGGGAGTTAAAACGACTTGTATGACGCTTAAATGCAATAATCGCAGCACATCAATAATATTGAGATGGCGCTAGCATACACACACGGTAGATGGTGCCATATGTCATGATCTAACTTTATTTCTTTGAAGTGTTAACTCATGAGTGTACATGGCGACAGTGATTCATATTTTATACAGGTTCATATTTCCGATCAATTTAAGGGCAGACATATGATAGGATGGACAGATTTTGATCAAACTTGGCACTATTCTGGCAGAGCTATATATATTTTTTTTTTCTATAGTCAAGCGGTGTCGAATAGGAACCAAAGCTGTTTATATTAAAATGTGCTCATGCTGCAGCGAATACATGATTTGGTTGATGACAAGCTCTATTAGATATACTTCAACGAGGTTGAAATTTCATTGCAACTGTAATGAAGAAAAATATCTTTTGTGTCTTTTATGCACCTTTAGAAAACCGTATTCTTTATGTCGGAGGGGCTACACTTAGGATGTACATACCGAAATTTGTATTTAACTAATAGCAGAGTTTAACGAAAACGCTTTAACCTATACAACTAAGCTTATTTCGTATAGAACTAATTCTAAAATTGCTTTTAGAGAGTGTGCGTAAAATTTTCGTAACTAAGATTACAAAGCCCGGCCTTTATGTCCTTAAGGCAACCACATATTTATGAATATCCGTATAGGCTCTCTTTTTTTATTTAAACTGTCTTAGTCCTAATATTCAAAATTGTTACCTTATAAAACACAGCTCATTAGCTTAAGCCCTCATGCTAAGACACTTTATCATTTTAATGTTATTCTTAAACGTTTCGTTTAGCTGAAACAATAATGCAATTTGCTGGGTTTGTGGCTGTCAATCACAAATCTCTGCCTTGGAACAACCAACCATCAGCCAAAGAACTTCACTTCACTTGGCTCATTTGCGATTGATTGCTTTACGCTGATAATGTCAGTATGTCATTTTATTTATATATATACTACGATTTTTGTTTTGGAGCGGTAAGCTTTTAAAAAATTGACAGCGTGCTATAAATTACTGAAAGAAGTTTGGCCCCAAAGCGTCAGCTGAATTTGATTTTTCCCTAAACAACGAAAGGAAAATGTGAAGCCCATCAAAGTCATCAATAAGCATTTGTAATGCTATCGGAGAGATTGCGAGCTCAATCATTGTTGACGTTTCCTGGTTGCAGACACAACCTTCTATATGTAGGATGTACTATATATACATATATATATACTTAATATATAAGCAGCAGTGTTAAAATAGCTGGCTCATTGACACTGTCTCTGACATCCTTTAAGCTATTTTTGCCAGTCACTTTTGACAGTTTGTAATTTCAGTTTCGGTATAAGAGTTTGTTTGTATATACATATAGTATATGTCTATTTGTGCTTTTCTTACGAATTTTTCATCGTCTCACATTTTTGTTGCGTGTGACATAACTCACAAGTGTCATCTTCATTGCTTTGGTGGCTCTTTTTGTTGCTAGACTTTCATCGCTTTCTTTGTTACTTTCTTCTATTCAATTGTGTAAGTGTATCTGTGTGCGCAACTTCAATCTTTTGATAAGATTTAATGTGTTTAACGTGACGTGAAACGTAGCTAATTAAGTGCTAAACAAGCCAAGGTAGCTGAAGTGCCTCTCCTGATGGTTACACTGACTCTGCAACCATGTCTTTGCGTGCCAAAGAAAGTGGCATCATCTATGCTGACGTCTTCGTAGGTGAGCTCTACTTAGACATAATGGAGCTCGAGTTATGGGCAGCTACAGGTTGTCCATAAATAAATCAGTTAGTCCAGTTCCAATCGCTGGAATGGAATGGAAGTGTGCAAAGAAAAGCGTTTAGGTCTCAAATTAATGCAATTAAGCAAATTCTTCTTCAAAACTTAGCTTCCTCTAGGCGCTACTTGAGGCCTAATAACTCTGTTGCTGCTAAAACAAATAATTAAAAATGCAAAACACTTTGGCAACAAATTTGAGCGGCATGCCCGCAGCATTGACAGCATATTTATGCATACATTTTTAAATGTTTCCGTCAGATATTTTTGTGTTGATTGTTGGTTTTGCTGTCAAGTTAAATGCTAATAAAATTTATGAAAATAATTCTTGGCTTCAACAAAGTATGCTAACGTTTTAAACTCCAAAAGTTCATCAATTTTGTCATATGCAAATTGCATTAACCTTCTTGGCCCTAACAATATGTACGGATTACTTAGTACTTAGTTAAGCCGGCGCTAGTTTAACTTTAATCTCTTGCCCTTGCTGTCGTATTTGTGCACCCAACTGCACTTGTAAGTGTGACCAAGTGGGCGGCAAATGTTTTGCCTGCAATGATGCACTTGGAATTTGAGTGATGTGAATGATTTGAATTGTGCCTGCTTGCAATTTGTTTTGTCATTTGCATATTAAATGGAAAGTGAATGGGCAAAAGCTGACCTGAATAGCAATACACAGTTTGTAACTGACATTTGACGTAACTTGCCTTAGCAATTATTCATGCAATTAAAGATTTTACGTGCTTCAGCCAATAATCATGACTCATTAAAATAGTAGTTCTAATAGTAGTTCTATATACCCAGAATATACCCGAATAACACGGTAATTTTGCACTTTAAAGGTCCGTATCACTTTCTTACATGTCACAGCAGTTGACCCGCTGAAAAATGGTGTTGCCGAAGACAATTCAGCGCCGATTCCTTAAGCTCGTGGCTAGCACAACCCTCACCAAACTCTGCTGTTTTGGTCGGATTACAGCCAAAGGATTCGAAATTTTGCGTTGTTCGCGAATGTATTTTGAAATGGTATATCTGAAAGGTAGTCCATAGCACTCTATACATAACATTCCGTGGGCCTGAAAAAAGTACTTAAATATATGTTTTGTATAATATTAACAATTGGAAATACAATACACGATACGAACCTTTAATTTGCTGGTAAAATTATTAATGGTTTCCTCATGTCTTTGAGTGGTGTCGTGCTGCTTTATTGATGCCACGCGAATCAATATGCTGCATTGGCAAGACTTGCAGTGGGCAGACTGATCATCCGTTGCTTTTGTGCCATTCCTCAAGTTCTGGCATTGTTTTCCATTCTGATATATATTTTCTTTGTATCGCAGTAATTTTTTCACTAATTTATAGTTTCTGTTGAGTTACTGAGCTTTTTCAGCAACTATATTTTATATTTCATGTTATTAATTAAAACACGATAATTATATAAAAGTAATAGAGTAATGTAATTTATTTAAATCCCGATATGCAGGTTTACGTTTATGCTGATATTGAGCAGAAAGCAGGCGGAACTAAGAGTAATCCGTGCTACTGATGTTGAATTATATAGCAGACAGATCAACTATGATCGTGTCATGCAACGATAAGATGTTGTTTTGTGCGTCGTACCGACTACGGTTACCGACGATTAAAATGCGCAGCTAGGCGAGAATCCCGTTTAGCTGGCGGCTAACATAAAGTATTGTAGGGTGGTGAGTGGGAGCTATGTAAGTTAACATTTGGCTGCTTGGCCGCATAACCAAACAGTTTCAATGTGAACAAACTCAACAATAATGATGGCATCCCAGCGGACTAATATGCAAGCATTTAGCAAAAGTATCGCGAAATGCGCCCAATACTTGAGCCACTGATTATACTGGGATTTAAATTTATGTCTTCTGCATCGTAGTTATATACCGTACCTTATAGAAGGCGGCCAAAATCTGCATATGAAAATGCGGTAGGCACCTTGCCAATTTGAACTTCTCAGATGCAAGGCTGCTTTATATGTATATTGATTGTAGTAAGGAAAATGAGGGGATTGCAAACTATAAAGGGTCCAAAAATTTCTTAATCGCCACCGTATACCAAGAAAATGGGCGAGACAACTCTGGAGAATGGAGAGAAATAAGACAAACAACTACCGTCTCGAAAAATAAATTTTCTTTTGTAAAAGTATCGCAAAAGGCTGATCGAATGAATCATATTCATCTCCTTTCCGGATCTAAATGCAAGCGCTGCCGGGCTAAGTCTCGCATTTTACTCTAATGCTTTATCATTTATAAGCAAAAAATAAGTACGAATTGGACTCGAAAAAGTACAGCTCTGGTATTAAAAACACCTATTTCGGTCACTCTGGATGCGAAATTCAATTTTGAAAAACACCTTATTTGACGAGAATGAGTGGTTTTTTTGACTGATTTGTGTGCAAATTATGCAAATCACGTTGCTTATATATTCTGGCTTCGCAACTTGATTCAAACAATGACATTTGGTTTCTGAAATATTACCCACTTTTGATCGCTTAGAGTTAGAGTTTCATGCTCATTACTTTTCATATAACAATTATAATATGGACAAGAACTTGTTTGTTTAAGTGTATTTGTGTTTTTTCGGCTCTAGCTGAAAAGCGCACTTATAACATATAATTAAATTCAAGGTTGTGGCGCACATGCGCCCAGCATTTACCTACAATATTACATGCAACGGCAATAGGCTGGTGCCAAAAACCATATATTGTATAAAAAAATATATGTACTTGTTACTATATAATATTGTGTGTTACTTTGTTGTTTTTACTAACTTTATAAATTAATTTATATTATAATCGTTAAAATTTATGTTCTATTGTTCATTATTTAACAAAACAATAGCGACAATACATTTTTTGTTGGAAATAACGATTCAACTTGTTTTAGATTGAACCAAACGAATGTTTATTATCGAATTATAAATAAAGATAATTTATTTCATATGTCTATAATATTATCACTTGGCGAGTGATTGTTTCTTCTGATGAGCGTGGTCCTACGCCTGCCTCTATACATATATCGTTATTCGTTGCCAAGGTAGGCCTACTCCTTGATGACAAAATCAGAAGTATATTTTTCGACACTGAACAAAACATGTATTCTATTCCGAACGCAGAAATTATTAATTTGGAAATGTTTTACAATAATGTTACTTTATATTTATTAGAGTTTATTGCATTTAAAAATATTGTTTATTTTTTCTTCACTCGAACGTGACATTGTGAACGTAACATCTGTATGGTAATAAAAAATGTATAAATATTAGTTATTAATCATAAGAGTAAAAAATATTCCATTTTTTTTTATAACGAATCTGGTTATTTCCTCAAATAAATGAGCTATTATCAAAGAATTAAAAATTGTTAAATATTATTACAATTTTAAATTTTATGCATGAAACTTTATTTACTCCAAATAAAAATCAATAATGTTTTTCGATCGCTAACATGACCTTGGAAAGTAAACCAAACCAAATGAAAAATTAAACCCTAATTGGGACTATTTGAACTATTTGACTTTTGACCTCTCTTATTAGTTAATTATTGTTGTGAGAGAGGTTTTGTTTTATTTACAGGTTTAAATGGTTTAAATAAATTAACTTTGAATGTTTTCTAATGATAATACCGTTTTTTTTAAATTTTAATTTTTAACTTTAACTTTTAATTTTTTGGTCACGGTAGAACTTTCTTTGTAAATCCATTAGAAGAAAATATGTTTAAAGTCATTATGACACTTGCAGCATCCAATTTATTTGTTATATGCCAATATCTTACAGAAGCGCTATTTTTTGTTCCTTTTTAAGTTGATTAAAATATGTAGGTATACAGTAGATATTCGCTTATATGGAACAGCGAAAATGCAGCGATGTTATTACAGTTAGGCGCTAATTTCTTATAAGCGCTAACCGAATATAAGCAAAATCTATATCTATAAAAAACCAAAAATTCGATTACATATTTTCAATAATTGGATATAAGCGTATTTCATGTAAACGACCCTTTACAATTACAACCAAAATGCGCTGAAACTAACTTTCTTTGCATAAAAGTAATAATTTCATATAAGTGATTTATATGACAAACTTTGTCATACAAAGTATTTGTTTTCCTTTAAACAGCAAAGGTTTGCTGTGATACTTCAAGTGAATCTTCTTAAGCGAGTTATTATTTATCAGAAAACGACAAATGAGAATCAAGTTGGATAGCCTTCCTGAAGGAAATCCACTGCTGAAACTTCTCTAAATGGCTTTTTGCACAAATACGCATCAAAGAGTCAATTTCGTTGAAAATGCCACATACGATATTTACGCGCATTAAGGTAGTGCATGTCAACCATGATGTATCACTTATTTTTTTGTGCCACCCTAATGCAATGGAAAAGCTAAGACAACTATAATCTAATATTATTTGTACTGTTGACACACAAAATTACTGGGGTTTCTACATGCCATTACCACACCGCATGTCTTGTCTGTTGCCACCGGTTCCACGAGTAGTTTCGTTGGCTCCATCGTCTGCTCATTGCTATTGTCTAACCCCAAGACTGTCCCAGACTGTCTGCCTGTCTGCCTGTCTGTCTGTCCGTCCGATAGTCACTTGCTTGCTTATTTCTTTTATTTCGATTGCGTTTTAGCCAGTTGCTCTTTAAATTTATTTCATTACATTCCGTTTTAGTTTTTATACCCTGTACACAAAGTGTATACCCTTTTGCACTTTGTACAATGTCTACCTTTTAGATTTGTGCAATATATGTAACAGGCAGAAGGAGGCTTGGCAGACTATATGTTCCATGGGCAAAAATCGTCAGGAGCAATAGTCGAGTCGATATAGACATGTCCGTCAGCTAGAGCAAAAATTTTTTACCAATAGATGCGCCTTTTACCTATTCGGTGCAAGTTTGTCGAATTATGTCGAAATCTCTCCCCCTTCGCCCGTGACAGTTTTTCGCGGTCTTTGAACCCACATCATAAAAGCTATCCAATTAAAACTTGGAACAGTTATTACTGTTACTATTAGTATTTATTACTATTAATATGCATGTGTAGTGTAAAAATGATGTATATCGAATAAGAACTTAAGAAGATATAGCTAATAATGTGTCAATTTTAGGCCCCCTCACCTATGAACTGTAACAGAATCTCACTTTTTTACAGAAATGTTAATGTTGATCATTTTTCTAATCGTCCCCCCTCCCACCATAGAACAGTTACTGTTATTACGCACATACCCCTAAACGTGTCGATACATAAATTTACACAGAAATTTGATTTTCATGGGTACAGGGTATTCCACTGTCGGGCACCGTCCCGATTGTCTGCATCAAATTTTTTATTTTTATTTTTTGTCGTGTATTATTTGTCTCTTATTGTTGTGCAAGGTGCCTGAAAATAATTTTAGTTTATTTGCTTTTATTTGTAAATTTTTTCTATGTATTTCGTTCAAGCATTAATTAAATATTTGTATGAAGAACACGTGTTGTTTGACGTTTTATTATTATTATTATTATTATTATTATTATTATTATTATTATCATTATCATTCTCTTTACTTGTTTATTTTCGTTTTATTTCCAGCTGCTTAACATATGTTGCAATTTGTCTGTTTACTTGCAGTGTCTTTGATTTACTAAACAAATATCAATGTCAAAGTACAGGCTTAAATGAAATTTACCTTTTCAAGGTAAACATTTTGCCAATGGCAAACACACAAAGCATTCCGTAGTTATTATTAGTATAAATAATATTTGGGCATAACCCAAGCATGCTATAACTATGACTCATTTAGTCAAATATTTTTGAAGCGTTATCTAAGTTTTTTATTTAATGCCCGCAGCAGCTGCGAAGGGGTCTTAACTTGGCCCAAAATGGCCAAGTCATGGCACTGCATAGCTATCTTGGTATCATCTTGTAACTCTGCAACTGAAACACTACAAAATTATAATTTCAACACCTTGGCTGGCTTTTTTTTTTGTCTACTCACAGCTATTGAGCAAGCTGTAGTTGATAATTGGAATTGGTATCTTTGGGGCAAGTTGGCTCTAAGACATTTTCAGTTTGCTTTTCACTCTTTGGCTTATGATGCATTGAATATGCAACATGAAAGTCATAAATCAAACGCCTGCACCTGAGCCACAATAATACATTACTTACTTTCACTGGCTTATGTATCGGTGAGATATGCGCGTTTGCCCCTAGCCCGTGGTGCTTCACCCCTCTCTTTAGCAATTCGTTGCGGTTGCATTTGGAAAATTGTTATACGCCATGATTAATGTGGGTTGCTGTGCATCTGAGCATGCCAATTGCGAGTGGACAGCCCACAATTTTCAGAAAGATAAACCTCAACTAGCAAGTAGAGCACTCAACATCGCTTTGATAGACTGACTCAGAGTACCAATTCCAAGTAATTCAATTGCTACAAGTGTGTGCATATATGATTCTTTTTACTGATAAATTTGATTACCAAAAACATGTGTTAAATGGTTGTAGTCTCGCCAGAAATTCATGTTAACTGTGTTCTTATCAAATTATATGTGTCAGATAAGGCTTATTAAATTTTGTAATTTTGTTAAGACACAACCACTTAGGAATACATCTTTCACGTTATGATAGTCTAGAGGATGATTTTTGCAATATTTTGGGTAGTATTGGGTAGTTGTTCGAATATATTTGCAAGCGGATACATTTTTTCGAGTCTCTTAAATAGTCACCACCAAACTTTTTTGCCACTCCAAATGAGGTGCCTCCAAAGCATGTGTTTTCAAGGAATCCAACGATTTTTCAGGTGTCGAATAATCTGAATTTTTGCGCAGTTTTGGGTGCTCAAAAAGCTTTTTAAGTGAGCTCATTTATGAGAGCACTTAGAGTTGTAATGAAGAATGACCCGTTATTGGCGGTTGGTTTTCTTTAATTCTCCGTGAATTTCTGACCAAATGATCGTCTTACGTTTCTTTAACTTTTGTTAAAGACACACAATCACAATTCTGGTAAAATAGTTGCTTTTGGACGAAATTCACTGATATGACGACGAAAGTAGTAAAACATAGTCGTACGAAATATTCATAGTTCAGTTCCACTTTTTGGCGAAGGTATACTTATCTAGTGACTTTTACAAAAAAAAAAGAAGCGCTCGTATTTTTACACTAAAACTACACGATGCTAATTTAAGATTTGATCTGGCGAGGCTGGAATTGCTCATTTCCCAAATATAAAGCCAGCCCTCGTTTAAGGTTAGGCGCAGAAAGCTTTGGCATATCAGTCTTTTTTGAATAGCTAAAGCACGACCTACAGTTTCGGCGCGATATTTCCCCAATAGCGTCATGACACATGTCTAGTAGTGTTTTCTTATAGCTGTGATGGAATCGGTGCTACTGATCATTATAAAGATGTCATTAGGGCCCCAGTGATGTCCTGTATCTTGATAGTAAAAACCACACCACTTAAGATTTAAGAAAATGAAACAAGTCTGGCATTTTGGTAATGAAAGAACTGGAGCGGCATAACTTTTCTTAATTATACATAAGAAAATCGTTCTTTTATCATATTGGTTTATTTTAATTTAATTTAGTAATTCCGACGCAGAGAGAACAAAAAGTTTTAGATCACTCCGATATGGTATCAAAATAAAGTAAATGCTCTGGAACTCCGACTTATCATAATTTCGAAAATAAAATTAAATCTTCTGGTTGCAGTCAAAAGCATTGAAGTCGTCGACGGGTTATGCAAAACACATCACAAAAGTTGGGGTGTGGGGTCAGAGACACGACAGAGAGAGAATAGACGGATTTGACCGAACTATGGGAAATGTGGCCCAAGATAAAAAGGATGATGAAGAAGAATAGTAAAGTAATGTCGCCAAAGACGGAAAGTAAAATGACCGAAGAGGAGCACGAAGAAGAAGAAAAAGAAGGAGGATAAGTAAAATAACTGATGATGAAGACGTACAGAAAATTGATAAAGACAGGGTATATGACCTATTATTATTATTTTATTATTCCCAAACCCTTAATCCACCTATTTTCACAAAATTCTGCTGTACAATCCGCGTTTTAAAATCAAAATATTTTGATATTCTCGGCCGTAACATACTGCGGTTGTCCAGCAGATTACTGTGCATATTGACCGCTTTCGAATGAATGAAACTTTTCTTATTGTGTTTTTTACTATTTACTTTCTTATATGCAAAGCAAATTCCTTGTCTTTTATAACACCTTACCACCATAGCTTTTTATACTATAATCCTTACTCAATTTATCTTATGGCAGCAAATTAAAAAAAATTTCCATTGCATATAACAAGCTTTTGAAGTCTTTTAAGAGCTACATTCATTGTGAGTTATATAGAAATTTTGCGAACGTGAATGTATATATATATATATATGTAGATGTTATTATTATAAGCAATTCGATAGCTTCGAGTCAGAAATATTTGTTATTTATATCGGTAGACTTGGTTATTGGGCTTGTTAACTGTTGTATGAGTAATTTTCATATCCCTCATTAAAGCTCTTATAACTGTAATTAAAAACTTACATAGATGACGCCCACAATAACGATTGTGTTAGTGAGGCATTCGAGCTGCACTTCAGCTTCCTTTAAAAGCTTTGCCTGCTGCACAATATCTGACCACAAACGGGCCCACACAGATATATACAAATGCTCTTGGAACCCTCAGAACTTGAAGTTAGCTGGCCAACAACAGGGGGGCGCCACTGTGCAGCGCTCGTATTGCTCATTTGCGCGAGTTGATTACAGAGAAAACGAAAAATGGGTTAAATGTTCAAACATTTTCATGCTGCTCTGCCTGCCCGGAGTTCGTCCGCAGCTCCTAGACCCTTACACACACTCAGACCAGCTTTTGTACGTCCATTAAACGCATATTAAGACCATGTTGATGACATTTTACAAAATCATTTGAACGCCCCCTCCTGGACGTTGTCATCGAGCTTGGCATTTGACATTTGGCAGTTGGCTGGTTGGCTGGTAGGCAGGATGTACGCAACATGCTGTGCTGCATTTCTTTACACAAGCTCAGATACACACACACAAACACGCATACTCAACCACTGCAAGGAAAGTATATACATATACGCATAGAGTAACAAAAATTTGATGCAGACAGTCCGGGCGGTGCCCGATAGTGGAATATCCTGTACCCTTTTTTTCCCATAAGGAAGTTCCAATTGACAAGTTTTCCTATTGGGAAGTTGGTTATTATTATGGCAAGAATTAGCATATTTTTGACTGTAACTTTAGATGTGTTTATGCGATTTTGACCGTTTTTATAACATAGATGCACATAAACACGAGCCACTCCTCGAGTTGGTAGATTGAATGGAACGGCTGTAAACCGTGAAAATCTGTCACAGGGGAAGGGGCAAGATATCGACATGATACGACAAACTTCATCTTTTCGGTGTAAATGCGCATCTTTTGGTAAATTTTTGTGCCTCTACCTCTTATTGTGTCTTATATCTCGACGTTGATACGGAAGGACAGACAGACGGACATGTCTAAATCGACTCGCCTATTGCTCCTGATCATTTTTGCCCATGGAACATACGGTCTGCCACGCCTCCTTCTACCTGTTACATACATTGCACAAACCTATAATACCCTTTTACACTTTGTGTACAGGGTATAAAGAGTTGCGGTTCCAATTATACTGCATTTGGAATGGTTATTTTTTTTCCTTTTTCTAAAATATAACAAGCTAGTTTTTTTTTTGTTGGTTGTGGGGATGTGTTTCAACTAGGGCTACGTATATTTTAGCGATTTTAGCCAACTACAACATACATATGTTTTCTCAAATGTTATGTTAGCAAAGAAATAGACATCTAGATATTAACCATAGCAAAGAAAGAGTTAGAAATTGTTCTCTGGGTCCATGTACTGCTCATAAAATTAATCTTAAGGTTCAGTTTGCAAGTCCCATTTCAGCATTGGTTCCGAAGTCTACTGGAACCTGAGAAACAATTAATTATGTTTTTAAAACAGGGAAACGAAGCGAAGGCTATATCGGTTATCGATACGCTTTCCACGTCATATTTCGGAAACGGCTACGATTCGTTTTTGGTTACAACTTTTAATCTGTGCGTTTCGCTAATAGTTCTATTCCCCGTCATTACTCAAACAGTAAACACCTGAAGATGTTTTTTACCATCACAAGAAGAAGTCAACTCTATGAAATGTCTTCTGATGTAAACTTTATCCTTTTGGCACAAAAAACGTAGTTTAGTATCCGCTTTTTTCTCAGTACAACCATAATACCTTTGTAACTGTACTATGTCGCTCAGACTGCAGCTGATTAATATTACAGTTAGCAGCCACTTGTCTCCTAACAACTCGCTGAAAATTCAATTAATTTCAAATGCAATTTTAAGTGCACTTCACTGCGCTTCTCTAAAATGCTGCACTTAGTGGCTACTTCCGCTTTGCTGGGCGTACTTGCTTTTCCGTTCCAATTTTCAAATCATTTTTTTTCCCTAACTATGCCGAAAGTTTATTAAATATGCAAATTTTAATTAGCTGTACCACAGTCAACTAGCTAAGTGGCTCGGTGGCTGAGTAGCTCAGAGTTTTGGCTGACTGACTCGGCTTGGCGTTTTGGTCTGGCCAAACTCATTGTACAATTCAATTTCGTTTTAGGTCGGACTTCGTTTGCGCACAAGTTGTTTGCTATGTCCCTGGCGGTGCATTATCTATGACTCTCTTGGTGTACATTCAATTAGTCAAGTATACCCACCGTGGCACCGAGGCGCCCATGGGGCTACTTGTGTCGCCAACGTCATTTGTTGTCGTTGCCTCATGTGTTATTTACACTTTTAATTAAAATTACTTATTTGCATTTGCATTAAACGATGGGGCAAGCTCTGGAACAATAGTAAGTTTGAGTGAAGAGTTTTGGCTTAAATGACAACTAACATAGCACTAAGGAGAACATAAGTCATGCGGATACCTACCATCTACATACATAAAGAATTCCATGATTGCAACTGCCACAGTAATGCAAGTTTTTATGGCTTGGTCTATGATAATAAATAAAGTTGTAATATAGAAGATATTAAATATGTATTAGTGAACATAAGTTGTCTCTTCAAAAATTCGATTCTTATAGTAACCGTATGGGCGAATATACATTAATATACAAACATTTTTCAAAAAAACAGACGGTGGATGCAAAAATTTATTGCCTATAAATTGCTGTTAAAGAACGCAAGTGGAACTCTTCTGTTTTAAAACTTCTGTGGTCTAGTGTTATGAATGCGTTATGCAAAATATTTAATTTAAATTAAGTACATCTAATAAAAAATGAATACACATTATTTGAATGGAATACGAAAATGAAATGAACTGATGTTTGTATATAGATTCATGTTGCAAATCTTCAAATTTATGATATATATATATATATATATATACAGTTTATTGCCTTATGCAGCGCGCTAATACTGAGTGTAGACGGTCCACTCCGACAGGGGCATTTTGAAGAATACATAAAGACAGAAAGAAAACATAACTTAATTAGAGATAATTGTTCCTGATCCTTGGTTTACTGGCAGAACATATACTTAGACGAAGAACTTTATGCGGCAGTTAAACTGGTAGCTAAGTTTTCGTTACCTTTGCCATTGACAGAAGAAATGTGTGCTTCGCGTTGTTATCCGTTCTCTCGCTATGTCGAGTACTACGTTTCCTTTCCTTATTCTGCACTTCTTCTTTCCGTTCCGTTTCGATTTAAAATATTTATATTTTATGTTTTTAATAATTAAATTACCCAATATGGAACAACTTTTAAAAACGCAATTCCTCAATATTTTCTAGAAATAAGTTATAAGTACGTTAAAAATTACAAAAAATGGGATGACCGAAAAATGTGTTTTATAAACTTTTTTGTTTTGAAAAAACTATACATGTGACAGTCATCATATATGCTGCTTATGATCATGAATTGATTCACCTATTTAAAGAAAAAATTTACATTAGAAGTTATAACTGAATAACAAAGTCAAAAGTTCTATTCAAGTGAGGAAAAAAGTGCGGTATTTTTACTGTTAGTTGACAAAAGTAATTGGTTTTTTTAAACTAAAGCAGATAGAAATCCAAATCCTTTTTTGTTGCGTTAAAATTTAAAATATTTATTACACGGAATTTATTTCAGTACAATATCTTTAATAGTTTAAAAAATATGCGCTTTAAGAAAACATTTGGTGTCTATTCAAGTGACGAGGAGTGTAAGTATAAAAAAATCGATTTTCAAACTATCCTACCAGCTTAACAGAAGCCATTGAAACTCAACTATGTCTTAAAAGATTTTTAATAAAGACCAACAGCTGGCATAAATTAGTCGAAATTTAAGCAAGTATCTTGGCATAGAAAGCAAGAGCTTAAAGATAGTAGCGGACTTCAAGCCAACAAAGTCTTTAGGCCACAAATCGGCTGCTTTTATGGCATTGCCAACTGTTTGAGCTGCCAAAACAAGCCGTAGGCACAAGGTAAACAGTTTGTTGGGCTGCCAGGCTGCCTGGCATTTAAAGATACATATTGTATCTAGGCCCAAAATATATGCATAGGAATATCTGGGTGCCGTTTTTATGGGCTCAAGCCGTGCCAGGCCGCAATCCAAAAAAGTGTGCAACACAATTGAGTGCGCCTTTGCTGCAGCTCTCTTTTGAAGCATGTTTATTTTTTTGTTTAGTTTTTTTTTTTTTTTTTTTGAGTCCTCGTCGTTCCTTGCCAAAACTAATAAGTTGTACATTGTGCACGGCTCTCGTTCAAGCTCGGTTTTACCTGTAGTATAGTGCCTTTTGGGCATACCACACGGTTGTTGCCGTACCACAGTTGCAACTGTGGCAGCGCCACATGGCTGCTTGTCTGGCTGACCCGGCGTATGCGCGTTATTTTATACCATGCACATTAAGAGGCAAACTTTAACTGTGTTACGTTTTACACTGTCTCTTCATTTATGTGTTGGTGTTTAAAGTTTTTAGCTTTAAAGCTTTACGAAATGTGTGTCTTCTTTGTATCTTTTTGTGTTTTTAGAAAAAGCAAATTATTTTACAAAATTTATAAAATTTCGTGATTTAATTTTAGACAATGGTAATTGTCAAACTCTGAAAAATAGCTGTGTTGTCGTAAATATGATTTCATATTCATGCACGTAGAGCTCACTAATACATACATAAATGATGAAGTATGCCAAACAGTCAACTGATTTTTACATAAAAACAGACATCAAATAAATGAAATAAACAGACTACAAAGTTTGTGGCACGTGCCAGATTCTGACAGATTTTTCAAAAATCACTCAACAATATGAAATGCAAAATTTGTATGCTTGTATGTCAAAAAGTAAAACAAAATCATGTCAGAAGTTAGTTGCATAGGCAAAATTTCATTTCAAATTTCATATATTACACATACGCAATGTGGTAAATAATTTAATACACTGTAAAGTCACTTTAAGCTTTGCTAAACCACGTTTGTGCCATATTTGTGGACTTTAACCAAGCGTTACGCACGTTTATGGCAGCTGTTGTTGTAGTTTTTGCTCTAGTTTTTGTTGTTGTCAAAACTTTTTGCCCATTGTAACGTGTTGTTTCACGTCACATGAACATATAACAACACAAACAGTTACAGTTCCATGCAACAAACTTTGTCTATATCCATAGTACTAAAAACTGTTCTGGTTAGTTGTGTTTGCCGCTGGACAACAAACTATTAGGCCACATCAATTGTCAAACATGGCCAATAGCAACGGCAACAAAAGTAGCAACAAGATACAAAAAAGTTGCCTATATAAAGTGTAAATAATTTTATGTTTAATCATGCGTATATCCTTTAAGTTCATTGTGTTTAATATCCTAAATTTTGTCTGTATTCTCGCATCGTTTGTAATATAACTAAGCGTATTGCAGGTGAAATATCTTTATGATTAAAGGTGCGAAACATTGGAAATTATTGACAAAAATTCATGTCTTTAAAAGCATTGGGTTATATGGTAATCGAAAGTTATTAATAGTTTAAAGTATGATGCTAATGCCGACAACAAGCCGATATCAGTCCCAAACTGCCACAGATCTAAGCAACAGTGGAGCATTTAAAATTATTTCATATTACTTGCGAGAGAAGGCGCAAGTATACCAATGGTTACATGTAAGCACCATCAACAATTTCAAAAATTGACAATCCGTCGAATAGCTAAACAAACTTGGCCTTAAAGAACCAAAAAACGCACACTGGATGAGCTCTTTTCTCTTAACCGGGATAGATGCTCTGCAGTTGTGCACTGGTAGAGTGGTATCTACGCTGATTTATTTCCATTTATTGACTTTTGCGGGAGTTGTGTGAACGAATTAGGAAACAGTTGAGTCTGCTTCTGCTCATGTCCATCTGTCTGTAGACGGAGGTTCAAGTATATAGATTCACGTATTCACATTCTGAATAGCATCTCAGAGTTTTCCGTAATTGGATCCGAACGGACCCTAGATTTGCTAGCTGTATATGGATGGGCAGACTTTGAGGAACGGGGAAGGAGTATATTTTAGTTTAAAGGGGACATATTACGGCTTAATGGCTAATCTTCTGACCAACTCTCTCTCTTTCTCTCCCTCTTTAACTACTTCTACAACTTAAAACAAATTTATATTTTCTGAAATTTTTGTTAAGACCACGTTGGCCTATAATTTAAATGTATGTATATGCGCCTTTCAAGGATCTTTTGCCCCACCTCTGGGACGTATCTCTTTGTTCTAAGCCACGTGAGCATTGCTCAGGACAGAATCTCAAATGATGTCTTTTCCCACCAAAAACTAACGTTGAAATAAACTAAACCTAACCCCTAGAAGCAGCGGTACTCTGTAAATCTACATATTCCCTAACACCCAAAAGACGGTGTCCACTCTCTCCCACCAAATGCACCACTATCACAAACCGAGCTGCATTCGCTAGAGTTGTCCTTTTCTCCTATCTATGTACTCTTATTAACCTAAGAACGGGTTTTCGCTGAGAGCAACAGCTTGCGTATATCTTGATACTACTGTCGATCAATGCGGCTAACTAATCTAGTTTTGGAAAGACTTTGTGAGTGTTCAAATTGATCCTTCAAAGTGAAAGTCTTGATTGTTCCCAAACTCATCTAAATAAGTTGAGTATGGCGTGTTTTTTAAAGTGTGACGCATTCCAAGCTGATGTACTCACCATCCAGGGAGTGTTACATAAGTCTAAGCAAGTCAATAACTGTTGAAAATCTCTGAACGAATTAATAGAATATTCAGACATAAACATTTCAATATTTGGTACTATGTCAAAACCCTTCCAGAGACCTTTTTCCTAGCTGAGACATATACAGCCACAATATCTCTGGATAGTATAAATTGTCATTCTAATGGAACCCAAAGCTGGAAATCTGTCTAATAGCAACAATAACTGTTCCTCGGCTGGTTGTAGCACATGGTGGCAACCTAAATGCTTCCTGTAATGAAGGCATATTTACCTTGTCAAAAGTGTCCCAATAACGAGTTGGTACTAAACGCAAAGTTCTGGAACATCGATGGTCGTGGTAACAGCAATTCATGCCTTAATTTTTTTGTAACCATTTTCAGAGGTTCACACGAACAACCCATAGAAGTGAGCCCAAGCAGCTAAAGAGGTTCATTGACGTAAACTGAACCTCACTAGTGGAAATTTCTAAGGTTTGCAGCGATTTTAAGAGAATAATTATGTAGATTTAAAATAGACACAAACAATTACTATGTGTTCATGTACTTTTAAACAGCCTTCATGCCTTATTTACATACTTTTTTTGACCTATGTCTTTGCCGTGACAGCTTGATGATTCATGCAACTTCCTATTTAAACATTTGCACAATGAGAACCCTTACCCAAAAGTGAACAAAACCTCAGCTTAACACAAAGAATGTGCCATTCATTGCATATGTCCCGTTTGCTGCTCCTAAATGTCCTTCAATTTGTTTCACTAGACATCAAGCTTTGTGTCTTGTCATTTTATGACCCAGTTGACTTTTGGTTTTCTTTGGTTTTCGACGCTTGATTTATGTCAGCCATTTTGTTTGTTAGGCTTTGTAATTATTAGTTTTAGTTTAATTACTGGGCATAAATTATGGCTTGCATGCCTGGCATTTATTTTGGCCCATTCGGGATTACTCTGTGGTCATGAATATTTGATGCTGACTGAAATGAATTGAGCTGACGCCGAATTGCATAATTAAATTGATTTGTTTTTGTACATAGATTATTTTATAATATGACATTTTAATGGATTCTGTTATACAATTTTAATTGAAACTACAAATAATTTTATTGAAATTTTTTTTTTTTTTTTAGCATGAGTTAACATATGCTTTAGCATACTTTTAAGCGCTTTACAACACAACTTCTGGCATTGTTATTGACAGCCATTAGCAAAAGGAACAACAACCCAAAATAACATTAAAAAAGCACAGCTTAACTTGTCTTGTATTCTTGGCCCACAATTCCATTATGTTAAATTTTAACCATGCCAAATACACAAACAAACCAGCCAACAAATTTGCAAATTACTCCGTCTGTGTATTTTAACATGGGCTCACATGACGTATGATTAACATTTAATATCATTAACTTCAAACGTTAACAGGCGAAGCAGCAGGCGGCGACATAAAATCTCGTTCATGAATGCTGCTAACCCACACACACACAGTTACGCCTATGGGGCGTGGCACAAAGTAGTAACAGCCCGCCGGGTCATTTAGAGTACACTTAATTACGCTCCATTGATGACATTTAAATTGCAATAATAATTATAAATAATTATGCAATTTTCGTGGATGCCCGACATGCACGTACGACTGCGAATAAAAGCAATATACACGTATACGTACGTATACGTATGTAAGCACTTTTGTCCTTATATGACGAATCCTTTAAAGCATCATAGCATACAGTGTGGTTTCAGGTTTCTACAGTATCCAGACTATAATGTACTGCTTAGTAGTGCGATTGTCCCCACTTTTTCTTTTCAGGATTGATTTCTCATTAGGTTGAAGGACTTGTTTTTTTTTTTTTTTTCGTAGAATAGGAAAAACTTTGTTTTTACCAGAAACGAGCCGCCTGGGTCTGAGCAACTGCTATATTTTAGGAAAAATCATTGGCATCACCTCTTTTCTTAGCTAAAAAAAACTGATTTGTAATCGTGCAAGGAAAGCGAGTACTTCACACGAATAATGTTTTCCGCCACCAGTAAAAATATCAATAGAACTTGGAGCTTGGACATGAAATCGCAAACATAAAACCCTTTGAAATGTAGTCATCAATAAGAAGGAAAATTCGATTTTGTAAACTGTTTAGTTGAAGTGTTCGAAACACCACTTATAATCAGGGTTGGCACAGATTTCTGAAGAGAAAACTTTGAATAAAATTTCCAATAATTTTGTTCAATTTAGAAAAATTCGACATCCTATTTCATTTAGTTAATTCCGTCATTTCAACATTTTTCACGCCTTCATAAGGTTAGCAGATAGAGTTCCTAGTAGCAGATGGAGAGTTGTAGAGTTCCTGATGCTTAATATTAATAAAGCTGGCGAATTTTTTACTTAAGTGCCAGAAATCTCTTTCAACCTAAATTCAATCCACCTGCAAATTGTCGGTATGCCATATATAAATTTAAGCCGATTTCAGACAAAACCAGAAAAACAGCTATTGTAATTTTTAATGTTATATAAAAATACAAAATTTTAATGTAGGCCCATGTCGTATAGGTTGGTCCGCCAATATATGCTTAAATGCCGCTTTCTACATACCTTGGTAATGCTTTGTTCCGCCAATTCGTAAAAGGCGCTTTCAAACGTTGCCCAATTCAGACGACATTCCTCAATATTACATTTGAACTACTATTACTTCTTAACTGGCCATAACAACCCGTTATGTGAAGCACTCCTCCAAAGGAAGCATGGACTGCCTCTTTATCGTCTTCCTTCAACAGCCGCATTGAAGACCATTCTCGCAGTAGATTCTTCGTCCATACGAACTACATGACCTAGCTAGCGGAGCCGCTGGATGTACATTCGCTTGACTATGTCAACGTTGTCGTAGAGCTCATAGAGTTCGTCGTTCCATCATATGCGGGCGTCATTTTCATAAGACTACGTCATCACGCATGCTTCAGCGCCATTAGTTTCGTCTGGCGGGAGTGCTCTTTACTACTAATTTGCCTACTGAGACCAAAGTATTGGCAAGAGTGATTCTCCGCTTGACATCGTATTTCATCGTGATGGTGGTGCCAAGGTAGCCGAAATCCTTTACAACACCGCTGCTTCTCTCAACTCGAAGAAAACATATCATTTGTTTTGCTCTCATTTATAACTTTCAATAGCCGCAAAGGCTCTGGTAACTGCTCGTTGGGTACTACCAATGATATCGATATCTTCTGCGTATGCGATATATATCTTATAGGTTGGTGCGCCAATATACATATGCTAGAATGCTGCTTTCTCTTAAATGACCCTGCCAAACGGTGTCCAACCCTGACGACTATTAAACAGCTTCAACTAAACCAACATATATGCATTACTAAACGTAGCTAAGTAACTTCGAGTATGAGACTTGTAAGCAAATTGCTTGCAAAACTAAAAAAAAAGTGCCACAGCAAGTTTTTACTTGGAGTCCTTGACCATTTTTTATATACATACATACTTGGTTTTTTTCAGCATGTTTTGCTTTAAGCTGCTTCAAAGTATGCTGCATTTTATTTTGTCCAGAAGAACAAAAAATTTGCACAATTTTCTAAGCAACAAAGAAGACCAAAAATACTTTTTATGCAAATACTTGCACACACGTGGCCCACTTCCTTAACACCCACACACACAGACTCAAACTTGCCGACGCAGACTGTAAGTATCATATTGTACCTCAGTTGGTTTCAACAACTGGTTGTTACCATGTCATCTCCAATAGGTGTTCCGAGAGCTTTGTAGAATTTGTTTTGACGTCAAACAGTCCCAAAACACAAAACTCTCCAGATATTTAATAAATAAGTATATGGAGTTTATATGCACACATGCATTGAAGTACACACACACACATACACACACACACATATGTTTGTGTTAGTGTAAGGGAACTCTTTATAGATATTTTGAGACAAATACCAAGCCCATTAATTTAGTTTAAGCCTAATTAAATTGCAAACGTTGCCATAAACATTCGCCCCACACACACACACACACACACACACACACACACACACACACACACAAGTTTATTTATAAACAGCTGACAGTCATGCCACGCCCATATTTATGAGCACTCTCCTATCTGTGTGCGCGTGTATGTGTGTGTGTGTGTGTGAGAGAGTTTACTGTTTACTGCTTGGTCCTTGATGTTCTTGTGCTTGAAATGCCATTCGATGCCAGTGGCAGTGGAGGTGCCCTTGCCTTTTACTGTATGACCCCTTCGAAAGTTCTTTTGGGTAATGCAAACTTTTTGCTTTGCGCTTTTTCAGGTTTTGCTATTATTTTTATACCCTGTACACAAAGTGTAAAAGAGTATTATAGACTTGTGCAATGTATGTAACAGGCAGAAGGAGGCGTGGCACACCATAAGTTCCAAGGGCAAAAAGTCTTATCATTGACTCGGGTAGCGATTGGACCATATCCGTCTGCCCGTATGAGGGGATAGATCTTGGAGACCATAAGAGCTAGAGGCACAACATTTTATCAAAAGCTGCGCGTAATCTAATCAAGTTGATATCTTACCCCCTTGCCACGTGACAGACTTGCGCGGTTTACAATCGCTCCATTGAGGCTATCAACTCGAAACTCCTCAGAGATGTGGGCGTGTTTATGTGCATCTATGTTGCAAAAATGATCGAAATCGGATAAATACATCAAAAGTTATAGTCAAAATATGCCAACTTCACCCCCCCCCCCTCGCCTATAAACTGCTCCAAAATTCCACTAGCTGTAGAAATGGATACATGTGAGCTAGAGTTACAAAATTTGGTGTGGAGACTCGTAAGACCTTAATCGTTAAAACTGCACCTTTTTTCAATAGAACCCCCCTTCCACCGCAATCGATTTACCTTAATTACTGCCACACCCAAAAATATATTGATTTTAAAACTGCCACAGACATTTATAAATGTATTTTTGATCTATGTTACAAAATTCAACGACATTGACCCAAGAATACCGGAGTTATGGGCATAAAAGTAAGTTTTGCCCCACTTCCCAATAGGAAAACTTGTTAACTGGAACTTCCCAATAGGAAAATGATTACCGGCATATTAAATTTGTAAAAAGAGACATAAAAGAAAATACTTTCGTTCCCATTTTACCGTATGCTGGATTTAGTGCTTATGGGGAAAAAAGGGCACAGGGTATTCCACTGTCGGGCACCGTCCCGACTGTCTGCATCAACATTTTTTATTTTTCTTGCTCTACGTTTTTTGGGTGCCATTTTTCTTTGGCGGCGTTTGTTTTATTGGCATTGCATGAGTTTTAAATATTTAATGAGTCTTCATGTTTATAAGTATATGCAGTAATGCACACTTATACACTTCTTTTTATGTTTGTGTGTGTGTGTGTGTGTGTGTGTGTGTGTGTGTGTGTGTGTGTGTGTGTGTGTGTGTGTGTGTGTGTGTGTGTGTGTGTGTGTGTGTGTGTGTGTGTGTGTGTGTGTGTGTGTGTGCTTATATGTGTCGTTTTTCAGCTGTTGCAATTTTTGTTGAGTTTTTTAGAGCTTATGGTATTTGTTTTGCGTTTTGAAGACTTTTTAAATGAATATTATAAAAGTACCAGCATAAGTATGTTAAATACATATGAATATGTTGAATGTCTTAAAGGATTTAGAAATTTAACTAAAAAAATTATAAGACACTCAACAAATTTGACTTTAAACACTCGCTTTATACAAACTATTGATACTATAACTTTGTTCTAAGTTAAGTAACTGAATATAAGGAGTAATGAGTGATAGAGGCAACGTGTTTGGTATTTTAGTGTGTAACCTATAAAGTACTGTTAGTTTTACCAGAAATATGGGTTTTTCTGCTAAGCTGTTATTTTTATAACACGGCGAGTTTAAGTTAAAATTATTGTACACCGAGTTGAAAACTATTTTCGGATAAATAAACGGCATGGTTAAGGCACATTTAAGTTATGGAACAATTCAATATGACCTTGCAGCCCACCATCTGCTCTTACCAATGTTCCAAAGCGGCGGTGTTGCTCCTCTAGCTTCCTCACCCGAATCGTATTGTACATCTGCTGGCTGAACTTATATATCAATTTCAATCTAAAACAATATTAATCGTTATAAATGTGCATCACGATAAAAGTGCAAATAATGTAATGTATACCAGTTTATAAACTTGTTCATATGCGGTTACCAAAAATGGTGCCAAAATGCATCACTAAAATGTTCTCATGTTTATTACCCACTACACCTACTATTTATGGAGTCCCCTTTGTTTCATTTTAAAAGTCTTGTGTTTGTTTACTAATTAATAATATAAATGACTAGTGCATTGTGCCATTTACGATCCACTGTGCACCCTCTCTAGCTTACAGCTTTGCCAATACTCCAACAATGGAGATAAGGAGCTGTTTAGTCTGTCGTGTCCGTCAAGCTGGCAGAGCCAAGTCAGCAGAACAAAAATTGATTATGCCTATAATTAAGTGCTAATTAAAAGCTAATTTAGTACCGTAATTAAAAATTTAATGCTCCTCTATTTTTAAAAAAAGAACCCATGACTTCAAGGCAGCAGAATAAACTACTAAAAAGCAGCTAATCCAAATCTTTTGCATGGCAATAATTAAGTGCTAATTACAAGCTAATTTAGTGCCGTAATTAGGAATTAAATGCTCCACTAGTTTTTGAGTAAATCCTAATATCGTGTTTCCTTGGCCCATATGGCAGCGAGTCCTGATGTACCTGTCCAGTCTGCGGTCTTTCCTCCTGCAGGGTATGTCCAAGAATGTTGGTGTAGCTAGGCATCCACCGCAGTGTCAGTTTGTTACTTCTTCCCAGAAGACCCAGTTTGGCTCGGGCTTCCCAGCTTCGAGTTTATCCTAGTTCCTGTGACCACTTTTATTGCGGCCTGACTGTCTGGGGTTTTATAAGCACAGCTATTATTCGATGTGAATCCTGTTTTGATTTTATTTATAAATAATAAGAGCAATTTTACAAATTTCATTGGCAATATATGAAAGCTGCAGCCAAGCCCCATTCCCATTCCAGATTAACCATTACATCCAATGGCAACCAATCCAATCACACACAAACACACACACTTTTAACACATTCGCTGTCATTTTGTGTGTTAGCTTTGCTGTCACTTCAACAAAATCTTATTATTCAACATTATTGCTCTTGACCGATCCCCCACTGCACACACCCCACACTTAGCCACGGTGTACAAATGTCTTTGTTTGCTTGCCAGACAGTTGAAAATTTTTCTTTTCTAACTCACACACACACACTTCGCCACTTGAAGAGTCAAGGAGCAAGTGGTGCTCCGCTGAATGGAACTGCTGAGCTTAGGATAAGTCGGCTAGAATCTGAAAAAATATAGTAGTAGGTATGTATTATATAAGAAAACGCTCATGAATGAATGAAATTGCTGCACAATTTAAAAACTTTCGCATCAAACAACAGCAACAAGCAAAAGCAAGGACAGCCTGTAATAATAATGCGCCCCCATCTGTTATCCGAGGCACGGAAACCCGAGCTACTACGGTTGACATTTTTTCCATGGTATTTACTGCATTCGGCGTATTTTTCCTTGGTACATTTTATGCTGTTGTTTTTTGCTTTGTTGGACTTTGGTTGAGGTCAAAAAATATTACTACATAGGAATATTAAGCTTATTACGGTTAAGCAGGATAAGAGGGACACACATTAATTGCTTGGTAGTTGCTGAGAAAGTCAAAACAGCACTTTTTGACTTTTTCGATTTCCGCTTGAATATTTGTAATTTCGCGTTCTTTGCAAATATCTGGTTTACCTGCAGCTGCTTCCTTAATATGCAGAACATTTTCTTGTTGTACCTTCAAAATCGCCCCACTGCTAACTACTCTTTTGCAAAGAAATTCAGAGCGCGCATCCTGCGGCCATAGTTTATGATGGCACTCATCTCCTTGCAGCCTCTCTTACTGTTTCTTTACACTGCTCTTTGCAGCTTGTTGTTGGTTTTGCTTTGTTGCTTTTAGAAAATTCATTTTGAAAGATACTGCAAAAAAAAAAGAAAAGAAAGAAATAGTTTGCAGTTTTTCTTAAGTGTACTTTCGCAAGTTCTTCACACAGATAGGCGTAATAGTTATGGGTTTTCGTAAGCAAGATGTCAGATGAAATGGGATTGACATTTGTCGAAGTGTTTCAGGGTATATATATATTCAATTTGCAATTCAACTTGTCAGTTGACTTTGTTCAGATTGCTGACACAGTAAATACAAATTGGAGGCGACAAGAGGGCGACGCTTGGTCATATCTAATTGTTTTTTCAACACCATCGAAACGTACATATATTTTTAGTAAAATGCCAAAAGAATGTACCATAGTACAAAAGTTATATGTATTCTCTTTTTACTTATGTCATCTTTCGTCTAACCCTTCGTTAGCCAATGCGTATCATCTTTTCTTATCCCACATGTTCGGACTTTCTACTTCTATAAAGCTCTATAATATCCCTCAAACCAAAATTACTCATTTTACTAGTTTAACTAAAAAACTAAATCTGTATCTTCTTCTTCTTGACTGCTTATTGCAAGCCGTTACGGCCTGATTAAGGGTAGGGTAGGGCCACAAAAAAAAAGATACCAACTATCAAAACTAGTTCTTTCTCCCAGAACTTCTGTATACATACTCACGACACGACTTTTTAACTTTTAATACAATACCATTCTAAAACTTGTCGTCAGCGCGTAGTAGGCCAAAGATCTTACGGAGTATACCTTCCACTCAAGAAATTAAAGACGCTTTAAAACTCTAACACACAGACTGCGTAATTAGCCATGCCTCTGCACTATAAAATAAAACTGAGAAGGATGACCTTTCTGTAACTTAACCTTTTAATAACGCTGCTGCCAAGGTATAGAAGTCATTGAAATCTCATACCATAGTATGAGAGTCTGACTGCCGTGAAGTCTCCATTTGAAGCAAATATGTTTTTCGTTTTGCATTCATTTACACGTTATCTTTCAATAGCTGCAATATCTGCAGTAACATCTCGTTTTGTATTTCAAGTCTTCCACAGCACGTGCAAGCAACTGGACACTCTATGTTACAGGGTTGATGAGGTTGCATGGCAGTGCGCCGTCTTGCACGCTATTAGAAGGATCGGAGAGATTCTTACGAATCTTCAACGTTGATGGAGTTGCGTCGCTTCAGCTCAGACAATATGGCATTAACGCGATCCCACAAGGGGCTATCAAGCTTTGCTGTCTTATAACAGTATCTTTTATCTAACAGAACATGCTTCATACGAACTTGTAAGAACTTGTACTTTAATATTCTTTTCATATCAAAACTCTTCGCTAATTAATTTTCAATCTTCTCTTTCTTATTGCAGATACTAGGAAAGTAGTTTAGGTAAGTTTTGCCTATAAACAGCAAATATTTAAAGAACACATTTCAACAGTTCGTTGTAGTGGAACACATTTACAGTGAGTCTTAATTAGGCATCCCTTTATTTAATTTTTGCATAACTTCAAAGACAAGTTTCTTCTTTTGCTTTCCCCCCTTTCTGGTCTTCCCCTCTTGCTCAGCCAAAGTAAATGACTCATTTAGTGCTGACAATGAAAGCCACTTTGATTTATATCTCAGGGAATGGCAGAAGGCGCTGTGCCTCTGTATGTTTGCAAAACTTCAGGCGCTGACAGCTTGACAGGCAGCATGTGGTAAAGTGGCAGTAGTTGCACCTTCCCTCTCCGTAGCACATCATCTAGCAGCTCCCCATGCAAATAAAACGCAGTCAACTAACATAGGGAGAGACTCTCGAAACGCAAAAGGAAAATCAAGATTTGCTTTTTTCCGCTGACTATAACTATTGTACACATTGTATACGATTGCCCGTATCTGTATCTGTATCTGTATCTGTAGGTTGTCTGCTGTTTGCTGCCGTTTTTGGATAATGTCCTCGTTAATCATCGCACAGCGTCGCATCCATATTGTTTGCGCTCTATGAGCAGCCGTTCATTCTGTTTTGCTTTGTACTGTGATTATTTGTTGTCATTTCCATTAACCTTAATTAACATGCTGTTGACATTCGTCCGCAAATGAGCCAACAACCAACAATAAATGCAGTTGATGGCTAACCTTACCTATAACGATTGCATCTTTCTCCGCCCAACACCTTTCTTTCCTCTGATCAATACTGCAGTAGTAGTTGCAAGTTGCAACGGCGGGGTCGCTTGTAAAATGAGAGTGACATTTTGTGGCACACGTTTTCTACACTCGGTTTCGTTGCGCTTGTTTTGCTTTCAACATGCATTGAGGCAGGTCTCTGTTTGGGACATTCAGTTGATGTGGTTGCCCCCCATGGTCTCCCATTGATGTCAGTTGCTGTGCACATGCAAGTGGCAGTATTGTTGCAGCTGCTTGTCGTTGGTGTCAATTGCAAATGAGTTAAACTATGCACAAGCGAGTGAAGGGGAAGAAGAGTAAGAACGGGAGAGTAAAAAAGCTGCCGTAAAGTAGACTTTACGATGCACTACTGGGTGCAATAAAAAATGTATATAGCTAAAGAATTTGTAGCTTGCATTTGATGCAAAGTTTGAGTTAGATTAAAAAAAAAAGATTGTATGTTTTTTAAACTATACGAGTGCTTTATCTGGCAGTACCAAATGTTCTGAAACGGGACTTTTTATGTTTGATTTTTTTGAATCATGGTATCCACAAATAACAAAATAGAAAGCAATAAATACAAAATTGAAATTCAAACTACAATTGTTTATTGTGAAACGACGGAGAAGTGTATATAATTTTACAGAGCAAACAAAAGGTTTTGTTACTTCAGTTTGAGTTTGTTAGGATAATCCTTCATAATATACATATATGAGTAAAATTTTGTAATCATATTGGATTGTATCATCTTTTTTCTTTTAGTGGCTCGCTTTCCTCTATCTCTTTTTCTGTCTTGGGTTTTCTTGATTCTGCTCATCGGGTGTCTGTGTGTGTCTGTGGCTCTGTGGCTGTGTACATCCTTAAATCCTGAGTCTGTCACTCAGATTAGAACATATCTATACCGAAATTTATAAACTTATCGAACCTTGTGCATCGAAAAATGAATAAGTGTAAAAACACGTCCGTACACGAAATCAGTTTATTTGCGACTTAATTTTCTAATCAGTAAATTAATAGTAGTAGTGAGTGTTTTCTCCATGCTTGCATTGATGCATTTTATTTCAAACACCCTTCCTCAATGCATGCTCGTTTTCATTAGTACTTTATATTAAAATGAATTTAACATCTTTACAAATTCAATGTGCTTTCTCTTTAGCAAATTCTTTATTAATATATCAGCGATCACAACACTTGTTCCAGCATACTTTAACACAATTTGGCCCAAATTAGCTTATTGTCGAGAAAACGGATATCGAATATCTACATGCTTTGTCAAGTTACAGCCATAAATCATGCCTTGCTATTGCCTCTTTGCACCCTGTTGATATTGCCATATATTCTGTGTGCTGCTTTTCCGATTTCCATGATATCGGACTTCGGACTCATAGCCAGAATATGATTTCTTCTTCGTCAGCATTGCCAACAAATGCTCTTTGTAGTGCAGCTTGTAGTTCACGTTGGGCGCGAGATATCTCTGAATGCGATCCTTGTTGCATTGAACCAATTTAGCAACCGAATGCAAAATGTCCGATCTTGTTGTTAGCACCAACCACATAAGCTCACCAATGGCCGATTGGTATGCCGTTTTCTCAACTTTTCCACTTTGCTCATCGCATGCCACCTGATAATCAGCATCTAAAGGCGTAGCTGCTAATCGACTTTCGATCATGCCTTGACGTCACAACAATTCTTTGAGCTCAACCTCCACGACAAGAAATAGTCATAACGGACACTTGTCAACGACTTGGAACTCATTTCCTATCAATGGCTTAATGTTGTCCATGTCCTGTTCCTCTTGACATGCTATAACGAGATCATCAACCTAAACCAATATAAGTGCTATTTTACCCAATGGAATAAACCCAATCTTGCGCAAAACACCATCTGGTTAGCAACTCTATTCTCTCACAGATTGCTTTAATTTATATAGGGGCTTTTTCAGCAGTAATAGCCTTACTGATGGACCACCATCTGTTTACCCTTGTGGCTGCCGCATATGCACCGTATTCGTCATGCTGTTGTTGATGTATGCCGTGCATACATCCATCTGATGCAGATGCAATTTCATCTCTGCTGCAATTGCTAGGATCAATCGTACGCATACTGGGGAAAATATGTCCATACTTTTATGAACATCCTTTCGCAACTAAACGTTCTTGATCCTCCGGAAGTTCTGTGGTCTGCCAAGTTTTATTCGCCATTAAAGCCCCATACGCCTTTTCCATAGCATGGCGCCACTCAGATGCATATTCGCTGTTTATTGCTTCGTCGTACGTAGCCGGAATTGCTATGTATGTTATGCTGCTTCTTTGGTGTTCCTGGCTTTCCCTTGCGAATTCGTTTTTGGCCTCCCCGCTCCCACATGTACGGGTGATGCGCCTCCTCTGCGTTGACGAATTCATCCGGATAAAATGTCACCAGTCCCGTTGGTTTTTGACAATTGTCCGTTGATAAATAAAATGTTATTTGGTTGGAAACACAACGCTCTATATGCTCGTACTCATCGAAAATAATGTCTACGTTCGATCACACACCTCTTCTCAGCGTCAAACAATCGCTGTCAGTTGAATAAACAACCATTGGGTAAGCAATCCTTTTGGCTGCAATGTGCTTATTTTTTTTTTTTAATAAATAAAATAAACAACTGATTATTTAATAGAGAGCTGAAAGAGATTTCTGGCTGATTAAATGCATAATAACGGCAAATAATTACCCAATTATTTTATCGAAATGTGTTGGGCTTCAATTCATGTTGAACCAATTCAGTAACCCAAACTGAGAACCGAAACTCAGAAAAACTTGAGAAAGTGTGCAACTCTAATAGAAACATTTAATAATGAAAATTTTGAAGTTTGATAAACTAAAAAAACTTTTTAATATATTTTTTTTACGATTTTATTCACTATTTTCGCACAATTTTTAAATTTAACAAAAAGAAATTTGCGGTATTCAATTATGGACATTTTTCACCTAGTTTCAGATAAAACGGTTTCAATTATCAAAAAAAAAAAAAAAATACTCCTACCTTTAATTAATATACTAACGATAATCTGATATTCCATATTGTAAAATAACAAAAAAGTAGAAGAATAATGCAATTCGTTTCAATTTGATAAAATAAAGAAATAGAAAGTTCTGCTCTTTCTTTGCACCTTTCGCTATTAATTGGCCTAAATTGACATAATTTAGTTACTAAAAACTTGTTAATTGCTCTGAATATAAGCCCGCTACCACGATTATTGCTTCAGCATGGAATTGTGAATGCATATTATTATTTATAAGCAACTGTAAACTATTCCAAGCTCTAGCAAAATGTAGCTATTATTATAAAAGAGCATAAAAATAAATTCTTATTTATTCTTAATTCAAGTTTATTTAAAGAAAAATTTCATAATATTACAGCCCTTTTGTTTCTGAAGGTAGAAACCAATATAATGAGCTTGAACAGATTTGGACGTCCCACAAACTTTTTACAGTTTGCCGAAAAAAATTATTTACAAGAACCTATAAAAATGTGCTTTAAAGTTTTATTATCAATGAGAAACGGTGTAATTGTCTCATCACACAAATTATATCATATATAATTTGCATACAAGTACCTACATAAGAAGAAAGAAATGATTCTAATGGAATCTATTATATAATAGGCTAAAGAAAAATTTGTTCACCATTTTTCACCGTCTGTATTGCAAAAAATATCAATGAACATTATATCATTGTGTAGGGAATTTTTATAACTTGTGCGATATATAAATTGTATTCATATATTTTGCCAAACCATAGAGATGTCTTTACATGTATTGATTGCTGTTCACGAACGTTTTTTCTGTTAACTATTGGCATTGTAAATAGCCGAAAAATGTTCGGTCCGTGCGGAGTATATTTCTGACACACAGCTCAGTGGCTCATAGAATCATAGAGAGAGAAATCAGAAATGCTAAATGATTTTGAATTAAAAAATTTGTTGATTTTTATTTGCAGTCGGGATCCGACTACGGGGTTACCACTAGTATAAAGATAATACGAAAAAGAGCAAGGCTGCAAAAAGCATATACTAAAATGACTTTCCCACAATTATAATTTTTCAGCCTACTTCAAATTTTTGAAGTTACAATCTTAAAACTCGGCAGAGACATTAATTTGGTATTACGCTTCTATTAAATGGAGTTATAGCTTTCACCTAGAAGTACCACCACACTTTTTGTAAGTCTTTTTGTGAAGAGGCTACAGTCATCAAAAACAATTTTTAAGCATTCTTACCTACGGGGGCAACTCTATAGTGAGGTTTTGCATCCTTTAACAGTCTCTTCTGGTGTGAAGGGGTATACTATTATAGGCGAAACCGCCTATAACGGCCCCATTTTTATTCCCTGCACAAAAAGTGTAAACAGGCAGAAGCCGGCGTGGCAGACCATTTGTCCCATCGGCAAAAATGATTAAGAGCCATGCCCGTCTGTCCGTGTTGGTCTGTTTTTCTCAAAAATATAGCCGATTTTCCCGCTGCAGATCAAGTTTGTCGAATCATGTCGATATTTGGCCCCGTTTCCCACGTGACAGAGTTTCGCGGTTTACACCCACACCATAAAATCCATCTAATTGAAACTTGGGCTGATTTTTGCGAAATTCTGTGACTATCAGCTGCTGCATGCATCTAAACTCGTTCAGAGGCGACTTTGCCAGCTAGTGGGTTAAATTCACAATAAATTATGATGTGAATGAGTTGCAAATTGAATAAGAGTGATTTGAGTAACATATTTGACCCTCAACTTGGTAGGCTTGAACTAGATACTCTATATGAGGCCTAGTTGCAATATCTATGCACATATGTACATACGTAAGCGTATGTACATACACTATGATGTGTCTATGTGGTGTATTATGGAAGCTCAAAAACGAGCTTCTCTTTGCCTTTCTGCTGCTCTCTTTGTGTATTTGTGTCACATAAATTATGCCTACACTTTAACACTACCTCAACGTTGTTGGTATAGTCGTTGTCGCTGCTGCTGTTGCGCCTTTTGTTTTGCTCTATTAACTTGCCAATGACAGTGACTGCTAAATGTATGCCGCCACAGCAGTCTGCTCGCCCGCTCACTCACCCCCAGGTAGCCAGTCAGTGAGTCAGTCACCCAGTCAGCCGACTAACTGCCTACAAAGTATGAACGCACTGAACTAGTTCACATTCCAAGCGTTTCACTTGACTTTGATCCCAATACATGAGTGTTAATTAGTTTCGATTTTGCAGCTGGTGGCCTCTGCTCCTCAGATCTAACAGCTGGCACAGCTGGCTCGCTGGCTGGTCATTGGCCGTTGGCTTTGGAGGCTTCAGTTGGCATCCAACTCGTGCAAAACTTTCACGTACCTCATTTGTCAATGAGAAAAGAAATATTTGTCATCATGGCGCAGGTCGACTTGGTCGGTCTGGTCTGTCTGGTCGGATTGTTGGACTAGATGGGTGACTGTTTGGTTGTCTCGTTTGCTTGTCTGCATGTCACGTTTTGAGTTTGCTTTGTTTTATTTGCTTTCTTTGCTTCCTACACGGATTGTTTTCCCGGTTTGTTGTTTAACTTTTTGAATCAAATTTGTATTTTTTTTTTTTTAAGCCAACTTTACATTTTGTTTACCAGCAGCAGCAGGCACTCGAGCGTCCGTTCTTGTTTTCGGTATTGTCAATAAAGTTCTTGACACCTTTACTTCATTTGCGCAGATTTCTCTCTGTGCGTGGCTTTAACTTTGCCTCTTTTGTCGTTTTTAGCACATGCAAAGCGTAAATTGTTATGCCCTTTTAAAGAGAGTCCATTGACTTTGTCAATTCACCCTAGTTAATGTCAATTCCTTTAAATGGGTAGAATTGGTTGTAGCATTGAAAGGGGAAGCAATAAAAACGCAAATTTGAGATACTTTTTCGTCTTGACTGGCCATAAAAACCCGTTACTGCAAAACGGAAAGGATGAACGTCTTATAGTGTGATAGTTTGGTCTGCAAAAGTGTTCTCTACTATTCATTATACTTTGTAAATTGGAGATACATCCTTTGTATACAAAATTGAAATGATACTTTCTTATTTGATAAATTTGTGGCAATGTCACATTGGCACTTTAGCAAGGGGCGTATTTTGCTTGCGAGATTTTTCCGATGCCAGTGAAAACGCGTCACAAACCCCAAAATCTGTAATATGGTTTATAATAAAAAATAAAAATATTTGGGAAAATTTAGAACTAAGTTGGTCAACATTTATCTTTAAGGTCGTCAAACTGTTACTTGTGTACATAATCTTTCAGAGTATAAAATCTTTATTACGCTCAAGTTAGAATTCTGTTCGTTTTGCTTCGCGGTCTTGAATGTACGTCATAAAGTCTGTGCCCAAAATGTGGCATCAAGTGGGCGTTCAAGTGACACCCACATTTTTGCATAATTTCGGAGTATTTTGCTCGTATGTAATTTGAATCTATGTATCTGGCGCTTTTATCGCTTCATTTAGGCGTTGCTTACGTGCTTGGTAATTAAATTCTTTATTTTTTTAATGCTTTGACGCATTTTTTACTGTGAAAGATATTATTTTAAAGATAATAACGCAAAGGGAAAATAGCAAACAAGCAGCGAGATACACTCAAGGCAGTGACGAATAGCCGTATAGTAAGTTGCTTTTTTGTAGAAATTAAATACACTTCAACGCCCAGTTGCCGTGGCCATTGCCATTACCTTGAAAGTTCAAAAGTTCAACGGATACGAAGGCAACAACAAGCCAAAAACAAAATCAACTATATACAATGCAAAAAGTCAAAAGCAATTAAGCGTTCATAATGAAAGATCTAACAAAAAAGAGGTAGCAGGTAGCAGATGAAAAGATTTAGAAATGGGCAACTTTTGTTTGCACAATTTCATTTCAGTGTTGGACATAGCCATTTGCAATTAGTTTTAACAAATGAGGGGCAACGCTCTTTTTTGCGGACAATGACAACAGCGATGAATTATGTGTAGGAGTTTTGTTCGCTAGATTCTGGGATATTTTAAAAACAATGCAAGAATAGCTTTAGTGTAGTCTAAGACGCCCGATTTAAGCAGTTTGCTGAAAATAACGTTTACTTATAGCATTTTAATTAACCCTAGATGGTTCTTCACTAAGGTTCTTCTTCGACGAATCGACTACGGTAAATTCTAAATAGTTATAACTTACTTTTATCATGACAAAAATGTATACTTTTGTGTTCTATTTTATTAGTTGTTCTATTTTTTATCAACTTGCTCTATTTTTATTCAAACATTTGCTTCAACATTAACCAAAAATATAAATTGTAAGAACTTCACCTTTTTTGACTACTTTTCAAAATAGTACTTTTCGAAAACACCTAAATAGGACAGTTAGGTGAACCTTTATGATTAAATCTGAGTTATAATACTTAAAACTAATAAAAGAACTCAGTTCCATTAATATTATTTGTTAATTTATACAAGGGGTACAAAGGTCAACTTTGTGCTCTTCGCAAGCGATTTTTTGCATATAACGCATTATATTTTTGTCATTCTACACTTTAAGGATGAACAGAATGCACAAATCTTTGAAGAAGATTATTATTACACCGAAATGAACTTAAGCCTGTTCGAGCCAAGTCTGAAAATCGGTTTCGGACCTCTTTTGGGAAATTTAATTTGACATCGAATTTAATGCTAGTCACAATATAGTATATCTGTAGCTTGCAGTTCTGATTAGAATCATCCTAGTGCAAGGAAGTTCGGAGGGCGGGGTATGAATCTCAGCCAGGAAAAATTTTTAATCTGCTAAGTGTTGGGTTTTGCCATATGCAGGACATTTGCCTCGGAACAAAAAGTATATCCGCAAACTGCCTTTATAGCTAACAGGCACCACTTACTGGGACGAGGACCACACTTAAGGAGTGCGTCCACAGTGCCAATGTCAGGGCAAGATCCATGTATCCGGCGTGATGATTAAGCAATATGCACAAATACTTTGACGCCAGTGGACATTGACAAAAACTTCGATAGTATGGTATAATCATCTACGTATATTCTGGGTTAATTGCTTATTTGTGAAAATCCGAAACCTTGCTTTTATACTGCGCCATTAAACTTAAGACGTAATCACGCCACGCTAATTAACCTCTCACGCCACTTTTAGCCACTCGTTGCATCGCTCGCTGCAATCTGTTGTCGTCCTCGGTCCGATACTGACTACCTGCCATGCGCCTCGCTTCGTCTCAAGGTTCGGTCCTACCAACTCTTTTACCCGATCTGACGGTACTGGCTGTCAGAAGCTGGATAATATGGCAGCGTGGTTTATTGGCTTAAACACTAGGTCGATACGCTTAACGTCCATAATCTTATAGTGTATTAACAAAGTTCATGAAACTAATTATAGTTATATTGGCTGATAATGGTAACAAAGTAAGTGATTAATAAAGGAAACCTATATGTATAGTTGTAGTGTTTGGGCTTTGGCAACGATCGCATTGACATACTCATGCTGGCTAGGTTATGATATGGATGAAGAAGCTACTGCGAGAAAGGTCTTCTAGCGGCTGTTAAAGGGGGGAGACGAAAGGGCAGGCCATCTTTGTTATACACAGTTATTTAGTACATTTACCGCATGCCTGCTTTTCAAGTCATGTTTGATTGCCTGTCTGGGTGCCATTTCACTTGGCCCCTCTTTAGAGCACTTTCAAGGTTCAAATGACGTGCAGTTATTTGTTGGCTAAATCTCATCTGCCACAGCATGATGCTACATCTATCTGCAGAGCGTACCAAAATGTGGCTAAAAATAGTTTGCAATATCAAAAATGAAATAATTTTATACAATAGCACAAAATTAAAGCACAAAAAATAAAAATAAAATAGACAAGAAAGTCTCTTATAGGTGCTAGAAAGTAAATTTAAATGTTTTTCATGCTCACAAAATTTACTTGGCAAACAAAAGAAATACATTTTCAACATATTTCGCACACATTTTATTTATGACTTGGATAGATTTAAAGCCAAACACATTTAATACTTTGGGACCGGGCTAATAAACTACTGCACATTTCTGCCATGTCTGACAGTTAAGTTAGTATTTGTTGCTGTACAACAAGTCTATTTGGGCACATGTTTTCCAAGGATTTATTGCTTATGCGAGGCTTTTCTATAGAATTTCAATGTAAACGTTTTTTAGTCATCTACTGCCACAATTTGCTGCATGTTGGCCCATGGCTATGCCAAATCTAGAATGCAATGCCACAATCTTGCTGCCGCGCGTGAGACTGCGTGAAAAGATAAGCGTCCAAGTGCAATCTGGAAGCGCTGGGAACTAAGCAATGCGCCCCGATCCCGGTGCCGTCTGCGGCACCAACCCCCACCGTACCACACCCATTGCCAGTAATTTAATGGCAAGTCAACGAGGCATGCAGCTGCCGCTAGGCGTCGCTTTTCGCTAATTGCAATGAGGAGTCGATCCCCCGGCTAAAATTGCCTTGTGCCAGCCGCTGCGCCGCTCCAAACAGTAGAGCCATTCAATTTTCGGAGCCTGACTGCTGATCGACAGACACTGACTTCTGACTACCAGGCCGCAGTTAGGGGCGTTGCATAGCAAAAAAAAATATAAAAAAGAAGCAAAATTCAAGTATACCAAAAAGAAAAATTTAACTGAGCATCCAAACTCGTTTGCTTAGCTGTACTTCTTGTTGCCTTTTATTTTGTGGGCCAACACGGCGCCATTAATGACAGTCAACCAGCCAGTCGGCCAGCTAGTAGCCCGTCCAACCACCAAAACAATCACTGCAGTCAATGTCCGGCCACGAAGCTTTATTGTATGTAGTTGGCTATTTTTACTATTTGCCATATAGCCGCACATTTATGGCATGCTAGTGCGAAAGGACAGCTTAATGACGCTCCATTTAGGGCTCATGTTTTAAAAATAGTCCCAACTATGCACAGAATGTCAGATTGTCTTAGTGCCAGGGCAATCGATAGCCCCAACTGCCAGTCATAGTTGCACGCGCGCACTTTTATCGGATAAAGCTGGCTAAGATCTGAGCAGACGGCAGTCAGCGGGCGGCACTTGGCGGTGGCTAATCTATCAAGGCATCTATGCATCTTAGTATCGCCGCTGCCTTGGAGCAGGCGTCATGTTGGCTTTGATGCTACATTTTTAACTTAAGTGGCCTTTTGCGTGTTCCGACGCGTATCTATCTTCACATGATTTGCGCGCTGCGCATGCGTTCGTACAGTGTTGCCTGCAGATACCCTGCAGAGGCTCTATAGAAAAGTTATTTTGTGATTGTATGACGCCGTAAGGTAATAAAGTTAAGACCAGAGACTGATCATCTTAACCATTTAAGCAACATCAATGTTGATATCAAATTTAGAAGACTTTTTATAGAAGCTTATGTATATTAAACATATCAGCTAGGAACAATAAATGCGCTATGTACTTATGTGAGCCGCGCCTTAAAAAAAACAGTATTTACCCTTTGCCTAAACAACCCCTCACAATCTGAAATCCAATAGGCTCGTTTACGTTCATACTTCCCAAAGTATCGATACACAGCTTGCCACAGATTTTTACAATTTTTGGGTACAGCGCAGTCTCAGTTAAGTATTTAAACTGACAAAGTTCATAAATCTTGTTTTACGTGTTATGGGTATAGGGTATCGGATTCTCTGAAACCGCCCAAAAAGTCTGTATCTTTAAGTTTGCTTTTTTTTGCAGAACATCGATACTCCCGCAGAGTAGTTGAAATGCACCATATAGCGTTAGAAAATTAATGACTACGGGAGTACTTGATCGTTCGACCGATTTTCAATTTTTGCTTTTTTTTTTCTTTGAGGCTGTACATATATTACGTCATCACTGATAGGTGGTTCCAGATATCGTGCCCAGAATACTCTATCATTGCATCAGATTAGTATTTAAATATTTACTATGTTGAAATACGACATCAGTAGCAAAATGTCGTAATCTCTTTATAAGATAACAGTTATAGTTTAATGTTGGGTAGGTGACGATCTTTGCAGATACTGGCGTGTTTAAGCGGGCTCAATCACTCTACATCAGTGGCGTATTTAGCTTTTTGCCATGGAAGATACGGCTAAAATTGCATGCATTCAAGCTTTTTTTAATTTTTTCAAAACTTGATGGATCATGATTGATCCTCTGAAACGGTGGAACGCCTCCTCTGTTCAACTCCTCCTTTCTGTACCTCTACGTAATAAGTCCCAAGCGGACTGCAGATTTCATTTCTGTATGTGGATAGACCTCGTCCTGACCATTTTTTCTTTAAACGAAAAAGGTTTTTAGATCCAAGTGTATCACAAATACTGTGGTGAGGGGGTCAAAAATGGGAAAAAACGTGATGACGTACTATATGGACGGCCCATTCCACTCAGGATCCGTATCCTTCCTTTTTTTGCTACTTGAACATATATAAAATCGACACTCAACGCGAAATGAGTTTAAATGAATGGCTATGCAAAGCGGAAGAGCGCAGTAGGAAACATTCAGTGGACTCATTTAGAAGATGCCTCTGTTCTTCAACATTTCTCGCCTTGCATTCATTCCTTTATCCCTTTCGTGGGTGGATGTACCCTTCACCGTTTTAAATAAATTCATTACACCTACACATTATAATATTATCTGCAAGAGTATCTAAACTTTTGTATGCCCATGATATCAGTTCTTTCTGGTTTTTCCATCGTTTCTCTGCTTCTTCCTTGTGCTCTGCAACGTGTTTTTGCTGTCGTGTGTTAGTCGACAGTCTCGGGTCGATTTTATTTTAATGTTTGCAGGAAAAAGGCGATGCATTAAGTAGTTCTGCGCTCATCGTAGCTTGTTGACAATTTCTTGTTGTTGGTTCGTCGTTTTTTTTTTTCATCGCATTAACTTTTTATGACTTGTCACTTTAGCCCATTTTGGTGCGCTTATCTATCAGATACTTTGCGATAGTGCGCCATACTTTGTGTATTTCACACAATTTTAATGCATGCCCTTTAAAGGCTTTGCAAGGCTTTAATGAATTAAATTACTCACATGAAAATTAAGTTGAATTATACTTATACTTTGGCTGCTTCTGAGAATTGTCTACTTTTTTTTATGCATAATGGTTGTTTTTATGTGCTGGTGTGTATACTAGTAGATACAATCTTAAAGATGACTTAATGTAGATTAGGTTGTCATGAGCAGTTTGAAAAGCTGCCAGCGGAAGCTTAGAAATGATCTTTCAGAGATATAATTTTATGATCAGTGGACCATTATAATTTAAAACTAACTTGTTGTTTTCCTGTTTTTTCGATATGGCATATGTGAAGTTTTTAAATGTTGGTAAGCATAAACTATAGCATAATCTTATGCACCTAGAAAAGGTTTTACAAGCAATAATTATTGCACTTTTTTACCATTTTTATATCAGCCTAAAGATTGATTATTGAATAACGTTATGGGATTCTCTAGACCAAAAGCATAACTTGTTAACATACAAAAAAAAAAATGGTAGCCCCGCAGTCGGATCCCGACTGCAAATTAAAGTCCATAAATTTTTTCAATTATAATCGTTTAGTATTTCTTTAACCCGTATTACGTTTGTTTGTGTTTTTTTTTTTTCAGTTACATGGTTGTTCACGTTACCCATGTCACGCAAAACTCGTTCGTTAGCGCATCCGAATTTGCAAAAAATTGGGACCTTATATCAAGATAACAAATACTTTGTCACTTTGTTTGGTAGATGATGTTCGGACAGTTTAAGTATTTTGTTGACATATTGAAAATGTTGTTCAGATTCGCTTGTTACACTTAGCGAGATTTTCAAGAGAGAAAGTGAAAAAATCTTGCTTGATACTCGAATGCATTCAGGCGAGACAGCTTACCGGTGATATTACCGAGCCTACAAACAGTGCGTCATCGTGTAACAGACGCGTTAGGAATGAGTTTATAGAGTGCCTGAGCTGCGTAGCATTCTATGGTCCCCTCTTTTTTTTCTATTGGATTCTGAAATTAATACTTTTCGTCAGTGTTACTCAGAGTATTACGACTTTGAACTATAAAAGTGTCCAGTTGCTCGCATACACAGATAATATCGAAATAATTGGGCGTTGGTAACCTAGCGGTTACCGAAGCCTTTGCGGCTATTGAAAGGGAAGCTACCAGGATGAGTCTAGTTGTAAATTAAAGCAAGAAAAGCATGTTTTCTTCGAGTAGAGAATCGCCGTGGCTGGACTCTCAGAATGACACTTCTGTTGTTAAGGATTTCCTCAACCACGGCCCCACCGCCACAATGAAGAACGACGTCATTGTTGACATTACGCTTTCCATGGAACGATGAACAAAATGAGCTCTCCGACGACATTGTGCGTATGGATGAAGAAGCTATGAATGGTGATTAGTTTGTTTTCTCCGTATTAGTTTTTAGATACGATATATTGCAATACTGACGAACATCATCGATCATGCATTGTAACATGTAACACTCAGCTAGGATGACCATATCATGTATGTACAGAGAAAACAGGAAAGGGTTGTGCAAAATGTATTCTTCACAAATCCACTGTGCAAATGTTACTAGCAAGTTATATACTACAGCCTGAGATCGCAATTATGCCAATAATGAGTTGCATTTTGTTGTCTTGCTTCAAAAGTGCAGTACAATTTTTGGAGATTTTGTCTGTTTGTAAGAACCTTAAGGCGTGCGTCGAAAATGAAGAAAAAACGTTGAATACCTTAAGTATAAATCAACATAAGAAAATGTGAAATTATTGCGTTCTACAAATTTATATATAGAAGTCATCATTACTTTTTTAAAATTTGTACATTTCTCCTCTCTTAAACGTAAAATATGGTGACTTGTTATGACTGCTATAAAGCTCCAGAACGCAATAACTCAACATTCTTCTTCTTCTTAACTGGCCATAACAACCCGTTACCGGGTTACGGCCTGATCTATTTCTTTCACTGGAATTGGTGTTTTACATGGTGGTTCCCAAACCCAACGCACAACCCTTTTAAAACCTACTGGTCTTGAAAGAACCTTGTGGCCTTATACGACAAGCGTTGACCTGTTGATGTGATTTGGGTTACATCAGCATTACTGAATATAATAACTTAAGCTACTCTTCCATATGACATATTTGACATGTGATATTTTTCTCATATGGTGCTGAGTTACGAATGAGTTCTCATACGTTTCCGCTGCGCTTCTATAAGTCTATGAAAAAGTTTTGAGTAGTTAATAAGCGTCTTTTTTGCTCTTTGAGCAAATTTACCGTCTTAATTCTGATTACAACTTACAGACATTTCATGTTTGTATAAAAAAACGCTTTTCTAGAAATTCCTCTGTAGCTTGTAGTAAATTTCGCCTTCATTTGACTTCCCTGTACGGTTTTGATTAGCTCCGCCCAGAATCTTTTACAACTTGCAATTAAACATGAGCCGACTTGACCTTCCCCCTGCTCCAACTCGCACTCAGCCACACTCCACTAACTATTTATGGCTCAAACGTAACTCAAATGCTTCACTAGTTGTTGTTGTACTTGAAGCAGCAAAAAAAAACACTGGCCAACAACAAGAAACACAGCAACCTTGGCTTTGCTTTTGGCTTAGACTTCAATTGGAGGCTTTGCTTTTGGCATTGCGTGTGCGCATGCGCATTGCGTTTGGCTTGTGTCTGCCGGCTGTTAATGTTTTCCACTTGAATTTGCCTTTTGCGTGTGTGCGCTTCTTTTTTATACCCTTTACACAAAGTGTAAAAGAGTATCTTAGGTTTGTGCAATGTATGTAACAGGCAGAAGGAGGCGTGGCAGACTATATGTTCCATGGGCAATAATGGTCAGGAGCAATAGTCGAGTCGATATAGACATGTCCGTCTGTCCGTACTGCCGTATGAACGTCGAGATATCAGACACTATAAAAGGTAGACGGACAAAAATTTACCAAAAGATTTACACCGAAAATATGAAGTTTGTCGAATCACGTCGATATCTTGCCCCTGACAAGATATTTTCTCGAAACTCGACATAGGTGTGTGCCGTGTTTATGTGCATCTATGTTTCTAAAAATATCGAAATCGGATAAATACATCAAAAGTTATAGTCAAAATTATGCTAATTTCATCCCCCCCCCCTCGCCAATAAACTGCTCCAAAGTTCCAACACCTGTAGATATGGATACATGTGAGCTAGCGTTACAAAATTTGGTGTGGAGACTCGTGTGATCCTAATCGTTAAAACTGTATTCACATTTTTCAACAAAACCCCTCCTTCCGGCGCAATCGATTTACCTTAATTACTGCCACACCCCAAAATATATTGATTTTAAAATTGCCACAGACATTTATAAATGTATTTTTGATGTATGCTACAAAATTCAACGATATTGACCCAAGAATACCGGAGTTAAAAGTACATAAAAGTAAGTTTTGCCCCACTTCCCAATAGGAAAACTTATCAATTGGAACTTCCCAATAGGAAAATGCTTACCGTCATATTAAATTTGTAAAAAGAGACATAAAAGTAAATACTTTCGTTCCCATTTTACCGTATGCTAGATTTAGTGCTTATGGGGAAAAAATAGGGTACAGGGTATTCCACTATCGGGCACCGTCTCAACTGTCTGTATCAAATTTTTTTTAATTTTTATTTTTAGTGTGTTTATTGAAAATAATGACTGCCCCGCTGACTGCTCAGCCACTTGTTGGCCCGTTTTGTCTAGGCAGGAGCAGCGGCAGCAGAGGCAGCAGCAGCAGAGGCAGCGGCAGCAACCCGTATACGTTGCTCTTTGATGGCTGGCCATTAGCCGTTGGTGTATATCTATTTTTTTTATAATTTATGACTTATAAATCTTTGAAATAAATGGCTAATTTAGTTAGTGAGCTATGAAGGTCATTTGGGTTTCGGTTAATAGCAAGGAAATTACTTAAAGGCATAAAGCCCCAAACCTTGTAAAGCCGTCGACCTTGTACTGATAAGCCTCCAGCCGTAGCCAGCTGTAGGTTTTTATCAACACTTTAAATGCTCATCAAGAACTTCAAATAGCCTTTTGTTTTTATTGTTGTTTTTTTTTTCATAAGTATTATGCAAATCAGCCAACAGGCAAAAGCTCAAGTCAACTTTAATTTTTTATTATGACGCAATTGAATAGTCATTTAACTTAAACGAGTAAAATGTATAAACTATCAGCTGCAATGCTTAATTGCTAACAGTTGAACTTGACTGAGGGCTCCATACATAGTACATGGTATTTTTTATGCTGAAAACCTTGAGTAAATTGTAAAAATTAATAATTATTTGTAGAATGAATGCATCTTTTTTTAAATTGATAAATCGTTTAAAGAATGCGTCATAAATTAGCATTTTATCTTGTGTTTCAAAAATTGAATATAGTAACAATGATTAATGAACTCTTGAGGCCTATTAAATACCACGACGACATTAGTCACAGTTTCGTCACAGGTCCATAAATAATCGAATAATAATAGCTAATTTGTTTGAGTGGCAAGCAAGTTTGGCTATAAAATAGCAATTAGGTGGATCCTAATAACCAATAGTAAATTTTATTATCCGCCATTTTTGTTGTTGCTTTTAATATATATAACCACTAAATTATTAATTTTAAGCATTCATATTAAAATATGTTATTTGGTAATTCTAATTGATCACAACGAACGATTGTTCGTGCTGTCACGAAAGCAAGAGACTCTGCCGTAGTGCTCTAGCTCACTAGCTATAAATTACAGGAAGTTTTGAGCTTTTGCCTAGAGCCATGTACCGTTGTCTAGGTATTAAAGCGTAGATTAACCCCTCTATAGACTGTTTCTTGATTTGGCTATTGGTTTGGAAGATATAGTGGCCCCTTTATGAATGATTCGTGCAAACGTTTGCCAAACGTTTGCACATTAGAGATTTTAAAGTGAGTCCGTGGGATTTTTTCCCCGGATTTTTTGCAGGGTATCAGTAAGCTGTCAAATATAAAATATAAAGTTTTGTGGTTTTGGACGAATCATTCGTGAAACGATTCGTTTGTTTTGTGTTATATATTGCGTGTATTTTAAACTTTAAACTATCACAAAAAAAATGTATTACGAAATTCAGTGGAAAATTTTTGTATCGACGCGTTGAGGGGTATGTGCCTAATAACGGTAATTGTTCTACGGGGGAGGGCTTAGGGGGGTTGATTAGGAAAAGGATCAACATTGTTGCCTAACGTATCCCATTTGGTTAACATAAATGTTAACTTTAACATTTCTGTAAAAAGTGAAATTCTGTTGCAGTTCATAGGAGAGGTGCCTAAAATTGGCACATTATTAGCTATATCTTCTAAAGTTCTTACTTTTTTACACTACATATGCGCAATAATAGTGTGCATAACTGTGCCAAGTTTCAATTGAATAGCTTTTATGGTGTGGGTTAAAACAGCGAAAATCTGTCACGGGGGAAGGGGGTGAGATATAGATATAATTCGACAAACTTGTATATTTTCGGGTATATGCGCATCTTTTGGTAAAAATATTTTTGCTCTGCCTCTTATAGTCTCCGAGAACGGTGCGACAACACGGACAGACGGACATGTCTATATCGACTCGACTATTGCTCCTGACCATTTTTGCCCATGGAACATATAGTCTACCACGCCTCCTTCTGCCTGTTAGATACATAGCACAAATCTATAATACCCTTTTACTCATGGTGTACAGGGTATAAATAGTCAATATTTTTTTGTAATCAACCCTTGAGATACGAGTGGCAAAATCTTAGCAATACGAATGGAATGACAGGTTATATTTGGCAAAAAAATGTCATCTCTGCTCCAAATACTATTGGCTTGTATAGTTTAAAAAAGTTATATTAAAATTCATTTTTATTTCCTAGAAATTTTCGTCTTTATGCTAAAAATTTGGCTGTTGGGTCTAGTGTGCACTCAAAGTCCCCCGAAATACAGTTTAATAGATATCGTTCATAAGTTTAGACGCTTGTAAAAAAACATTCTAAGATAGCAAGAACACATTGTTAATTTTTTTTTTTATTGTTTACAAACGGAATATACAAAATTTTAAATTATATATTTCACGTGCTACAATGTCCCGGTGCGAAGAGATTAGTTACAATATATATTCCTGTAATTGTTTACTTTTAATTATAAAACAACGGTTATTAGTTTAGGCGCTTGTAACAACAACATTGTAAGATAGTAACAACAGATAACAACGTTATTGGATAGTAATATTAATTCAATTCTTAGATAAGACTAGCTGAACCCGCAACACATTTTCGGTGTCTCTGCGAAATTTCATTGCATGACGCGCTGTAATCGAAGCCTGTGTCGTAATTGAAAGCTTCCATTTTCAAATTTTTTCTCTTGTTCGAGTCTGTGGCGAACGATCGTTCTGCAGCCGTGCGTCACGTATTTCACATGATTCCGGCGCTCGCGAAGTGAAAGCTCTGACACGAAGCTGCCGCAAACGTGACTCGAGCTGTTTGGATGATTTTGCAGCTCTTAAAATGAAAGTTTTGACACGATTTTGTTGCACACGCAATTCGCGCTGATCGGTCTATCTCAAGACGAATTTATAGTTCTTCTGATGTCTGATTCGCTCTGTTTGTTCGCGACTGTTGTCCTTTTCGAGTATCCTCTTCAGCTACCTCTACTTCTACCTAGTCAAAGTTGTGAATGTTAAACAAATTTTGTAAAATGCCTGCCTACTATATAAGTAGAAACATATTTAGTATGTTTTATATGGAATATCGTTTTTGTCGATATCTTTGGCGCCATCTTTTGAAATTCGACCGAACTTCACATAAACCATCTACAGACCATCCCCAACATACCCTAAAATTTTTGGTTGAAATCGGACAACACTTATTCGCAGTTAGTAGTGATATCAAAATGTACACTTATTTTTATATATGTATATAGATTTTAATAGGCTTTAGACCCAGCGTGATTGACATTATCTGGGCAACTGCAACCTCGTTGATTATTTAGCTATTAAAGAAGCTAAATTTTAACTACGCAACGCGCTGTAATCCACATTCGATTCAAGTTAAACCAAAACTGTCTAAGCGACCTTGTACCGAAAATTAAAACCCTTTAATTTGAGTTTCAGTGTATCGCGATAAAAAAGTAAAGATTCGCGAATAATATACTATTTTCTTCTTCGAATATCTCAAAATTTCGAAAAAGAAAAGCGATAATTCGAAAACCGTGCTAGAATATCCAAAAAAAAAGCTATGTTTCAGCCAAGACCTTTCACAGAGGTCTAATTTGTTCCCTAGTGTTATCATTTAATCAACAGCTAGTTAACATTTAACTGCACATTGACAGAGAACTCCAAACTAACGTAACTTAAGATGACTATATTAATGGTGGTTCTCTTCAAAGAGATATTGTCTGCTGCTTAGACAGTCTCTATTGGAGACTGCCAACAACAGATGCGCAGATGCTTCACCGAAGCCTCGACATGCAATGGACAGTTAATCACCTGCTGAAGCTGACAATTACTGGCACCTATTAATAGAAGTAATTTTCGCGTGTTTTTAACAGCTCTTTACCGTCAGGCTCTTGACGCCATAGAATTTTTACGCCTGATTATTAAATGAAGACATTATGGCAACGCCTGGCAGGCAACCAACCCAGAGTCTTCACTGCCTAGAACTTCTGCCCGTACGCTTCAACATATATGGCCATAAAGCCAAATAGGAAGCAGTTGCCTCAGTCTTACGGTCGGTCTCTTCATTTCATGCGCATTTAACTAATCTGTCATCTAATCCATGTGTGCATCTGGCTGTGTCCAAGGCGGCTACAAAGCTAGACAGTCAGCTAGTTAACCAGCTAACCAACAGCCCAGCCAATTCGAGCCACGTTAAGATGAGCGGAATCGCCGCTTCTTTTCTTTTGTATAGTTCCATTGCTGCCTGGCTTTGCCTTTGCCCACCTTTGCCTTGAAATTTTCATGCCGCTTTGCTTTCATGCCAGCACCCATTAGCGAGCTTGTAATTGGAGTTGCGTGGCTGTCCATTTGCAATTACAATAAAAGTTTAGTTGTTGCAATAAATTCAACACAAGCTGCACACAAACACAAATAACAACACACAAAACTAAATAACAAAACACTTCGTTTTGTCATTAGATAAAAGCAGGAAATGTGATAGTAAAACACTTAGTTGGAAAATGCTTGCAACCATTTGATGCAGTTGTCTCATCGTCGTACACTGGACATTCTATGATAAACCTTGACTTGACTTTCATGGCACCAAACCAACTTACTAACATGGAGTGCAGTGTTTCTCTGCCTGTCTGTCCGACGGTCTGATGGCCTGACGGTCTGTCTTCCCACTTTCATTTCACGGCCCAACGCACAACAACACAAAATGCACTTTTGCTATTGTTGCTGTTGATATTGCTACTGCTGCTGGTTTCTAGTTTTATCAGTTGCCTTTCTAGACTTATACACACTACTACATAGTACACATATTGTACCATTGTATTTAGCTATTTCCCTAGGGAGCTCTGCCATGGCTGCAGTCTGCAGTTGATAAGAACAAAGTGAATAGAGTAGCATTGTTTCCAGTCACTCTGTTGGTTGACTTGGTGATGGAAATACACACCCTGCCTGGCGTCCATGTGATAAGCTTGTGATCACTTTTGAAAATTGACCCTGAAACAACAAACGATGGATTTGGAGACTATAGAGTTTATTTCTATTGCAACGTTTTATTTGTTTAACCACATTTTGAACTTTATAACCAAGAGTCGAGAGGGTCTAGCGCCTCCTACGCGTTACAATTATTAATAAACGATAATATAATTATACCCTGTACAAAAAGTGTAAAAGGGTATTATAGATTTGTGCAATGTATGTAACAGGCAGAAGGAGGCGTGGCAGACTATATGTTATATAGTCGAGTATAGACATGTCCGTCTGTCCGTGTTGTCGCACCCTTCTCTGAGACTATAAGAGCTAGAGCAAAATTTTTTCACCAAAAGTTGCGCATAAACCGGGAAAAATACGAGTTTGTCGAATTATGTCGATATCTCACCCCCTTCCCCCGTGACAGATTTTTTTTAACGCATACCATAAAAGTTATCTAATTGAAACTTGGCATAGTTATGCATGCTATTACTGTGCATGTGAAGCGTAAAAATGATTCATATCGGATAAGAACTTTAGAAGATATAGCTAATATTGCGCCAATTTTAGGCCCCCTCTCCAATGAACTGCAACAGAAATTCGCTTTTTACAGAAATGTTAAAGTTAACATTTATGTTAACCAAATGTGATACATTAGGGTTATAAACCAAACAATGTTGATTTTTTTTTCTGATCATCACCCCTCCCTCCATAGAACAGTTACCGTTATTACATACATACCCCTCAACGCGTCGATACAAAAATTTACACAGTTTGATTTTCATGGAAAAAATGGGTACAGGGTATTCCAATGTCGGACACCGTCCCGACTGTCCGCATTAAATTTTTATAACTAAAAAGCACCAGCATGAAATCCGTACCAAAACTATTTAACTGCTTAATTAAGTTGATTAGCTTTTATAAGTTATTATTAAAACAGATAAAGATTTATAGATAGTTTTGCTGGCATTTGTTCGCGAGCAAAGCAGAGGCGCCAGGAGGAGTGCTGTTTATCGGACTGTAGCCCGATAATGGGTTTTTATGGCCAGTCAAGAAGAAGAATAAAATATCGGTAACTTTAAGTTAAACCTGATCACCCTACATAACGTTAGAGGTTTGTTTCGGTTTTAATACTTTTAATAAAGGTTTCAGTTGAGCCAGTTGTCAACTTTAAGTTGTTGTGTAAACTTTCAAGTTTACAAGATTAATTGATTTTAGTTTGAGTTTAATCGGAGTATATCGATCAAAGGTTTTGGATAAGGTTCTATTCTCTGTACATTCTTAAAGTGGTAAAACCAACGTCTAATTTTATAAGAGATTTGTTCAAGAGAAATTCGGTTACGATCTCGTTTACTATTAGAGGCTGTTCATAAATGACGTGTTCATCGAATGGTCATAAATGACATGAATATGATAGCAAAATAAACAGTTGGTAAACAACTTAGACTTTGCCGCACGTTTATCAAAGCAACCGAAATTAGCGTTGACGAAATAAGTTTAAAAAAAATGGAAACAAATAAAAAATTGTGGAAAAATATTTTTTATTTAAAGTTTGTACTTTAATTCCTCTGGCGACCCAACTATAGCGACTAAAGTGCTCAAATTCCACAGGAAACCCTTTGAATACATGCCCAACACGATAGAAAAACATTTAGCTTGGTAAAGTGGAAATTAATAAAGTTATTGGAAAAACACACTACATCGACGACAACGACTACGACAACGCACGAATCGTCGAAAAACATAAAAATAGAGATTTTGGTTTTTTGGGCAATCGCAATACTCATTTATCGTTTTACTAATATACAGCAGGGTGAGCCGGTCCCCATAAGAAAAGTTTGAATAAACCGACCTCAATAAAACGTGTTTTGTACACTCTGAAAATCGCGACTTTTTTCCCTTAACTCTGGTATTTGATCGAAAAAATGATTTCGAATTTCATGGACATTCTTAAACGATGCCAATTTGTTGTTTGAGTTTCGCCCAAAAATTGAGCTCAAATCCATAAATAATCCTGGTTTCTACTCAAAACGATGCCACTTTTATACTGAAGCCAAGCTCAAGCATACAACATTTGTACTTGATTTAAGGAAATCCATGAAACCGCTTGAGTTATGTTATGTTGCCCGATCAAAAAAATATTATTTGTGCATTTCTGTTTTTTTCTTTAAGTGAGATCAATAATGTTGAGACAATGTTTTATAGTATAAAAATGTTTAATTTTGGTATAATTTTTCACTTATGATAGTAATTTTTATAACGCTTTTATTGTTTTTAAGATTCATAAAATAATCGAAACTTTCAGGATAAAATAGTTTAGCAGATCTTGGGTTTTCACCAAGTTTTAAAAAAAAAAATTCATTTTTATAAAGTTTAATGTATCAAATATGAAGAAATGCCGCAACGGTATCGTCGAATTTGTGAGCGTCTACTGTACTATTAAGGCTAATCAGTTCCTCCTATATTTAGACATTGAAATGCACACACATTAGTGTGCATTAATTAGTGTAGTATATTGGATCGTTGGCCTCAGTCGCTTGTAATAACAATACTATTTGATTTATTATTGTGATGGTAAGAAATAATGGCCAATAATGATAAAAACCTGTCCCTGTATTTTGTCATTACTTCCAGACAATAAAGTTGCTTTCTAATGTCATACGTTTTCATTTCATTGAGTACAATAACCACAAATATCTATAAACAGAAACACATACAAAGATGCATATATGAAAGTTTTAGCAAAATACACTCCACTGGCATTTTATTATCCATATTTCAAGAAAGAGAAGCAAATCTCCCTATTGCTGACTATGTGCAGTATTTAACCCCGCCCTGCGCTGCAATGGAATCCTTCCGGATAGGATTAACACAAACAAACACAAACACACAATGTGGCAGTTCAAGCCAAAACAAAATTCGCCAAATAATAAAAAGACAACCAAGAAAAATAAATGCCAAAACACATAAAGCTCACTCCGGATTTGCTTTACTTTTGCTTTGTACGATGTCTTTGCGGTTCAGTAAACCGAACCCTAGTACAAAATGTTATTCAAATAATATACAATACTTTTGTACGAATGTTTTGTTTAGTATTTAGTAGGGGTTTATTGAAACATGTTCGATGTGCTTGGTATATGTTTAGACACTGCTTTCAGGAAGGTGGAATTGGGAGGAGGAACATAAGTGTGTAATGTAGTAAAAGGATTTGAAACGGATTACTAGCACATATATAGCTGAGATCTTGAAGTGGGGGAGGTTTTAGAAATTACCTTTGATAGAAAAGCTAATTAGACAGGAAAAAGCTTGTTTAGCAGCCAAACGAAACTATGGAAATTGTTAAAAGATGAAAGGAAATTTGTAACCAGAGTATGCAGAGGTCGAATTATGTGCGCGTAGTGAATGTTAGTGTGTCTCTAGAGATACTTCGGTGATTGTAATTTACAGCTCACTATGATCGCTGCCATAGGCAAGGAAGAAGGTAAAAAGATTTAATTCAAAATAAATGAGCCTAAATAGGTTTATTAGTGTCTGACGATTAGTGTATAACTTTGTGTTGTTCCTAACGGAACTCTCAAAACGATACTTCGGAAGAATAAGCAGTTTGTCAACTGATAAGTGCAATACCATTTATTATTGCGTAAAACGGAATAAAGGAAGTGCGCCGTCTCCATGCGGGAAATTCCCACCAACTTTACACCTAATTGAACTTAATTTCCAGTTTTAATCATCTTTAATGTTAGTAAATCCTATGTCATACTCCGATATTCTACATTCAAAGGTTTTTTTGCGAAACGATAGGTGTTGGTATCACCAATAAGTGAAAATACATTGTACATATTTAAAAATGTATTGTTTTTGGTAGAACTTGTGAACCTGCTAACCGAATTTAGTGCAATGTTTAAACTCTAACTGGGAAGGCGGTCAATATCAAAAAACTAACTCTCTGCAAAATTTGCATGCTTCCTAGTCTTCGGGACAAATCTTGGTTTTGTTCTAAGCGTCACAAACAATCATTGTTTGCACTTACTTAGTATACCCTTATCCTTACGGTGCAGATTATAAAAAGCCGGCGATATGGTATGAAAAAAACGTACAAAATTTTTCCATTTTGTCCATGACAAACAAATTTCTGAGCAAATTTTTGTATTGATGATTTGAAGGGTATGGGCGTAATAAAGGTAACTGTACAACGGTGGTATCGGGATTGAATCGAAGAAAGGTCAACATGGTTTGGTTTATAAGCCTAACATGAGTCTTCGTACCAAATTTGGTGGTTCTAACATCAATGTTAACTTTAACCTTTTTATAAAAAGTAACATTCTGTTGCAGTTTATAGAAGGAGGCGTCTAAAATTGGCCTATTATTACCTATATATTTTACAGTTTCTATCTTATCTTAATAAACACACATATCTGTGCCAAGTTTCAATTGGATAGCTGGTATGGTGTGGCTGTAAACAGCGAAAAAAAAGGTAACTGTACAAGGGGTAAGATGTCGACATGATTCGATTAACTCCCTCTACCTATGGAAAATCCGCATCTTTTGGTAAAATTTGTATAGTCGTCGTTAAGAGTCGTCTGCCGACTCTCACTCGCTTTTGTTGTGTACTTTTCTGTTTTTCAGTCTGTTGCAAACGTCAATTTCAACTACCTCTTTTCACAATATATGTGGTCATATGGAAGAGTAGCTCAAGTCGACATAAGAACATAAGGAAATGTTATTGCGCTCTGCAGCATTATAGAAGTCAACGTTCCTTTTTGCTTTTCCACTGTCGATGTAGTTTGTTATTCCAATAACTATAGTAATTTCCACTATAGCAAGCTAAATGTTTTTCTATCGTGATTGGCATATCTTCAAAGGGTTTCCTATTGAATTTGGGGACTCTAGTAGCTATAGTTGGGTCGCCAGAGGAATAAAAGTACAATTTTTTGCAAAGGGTGTGGAAGATAGAGGGTGTTTACCATGCCAATTTCGTATATCGATTATTTTTAAATCATTATATAGTAACAAACAAATTTTCAAACAGATATCTTCACTGCAAGTATTTTTTGCCACCATCTCCATTCAACATCGCCCACTATGCAATGTTGGCATCATTTAAATTTAACGGTGGCTTAAGATGCTGAAAGTTCAAAATTGTTGCTTTTGTAATTTCCTCTTTGATAAACTATATCATATTTTTTGCTAGAGTATTACGTTATCCGACTTCACGACTGTGACCGTGATGTCGATGATTAAAAAAGTGCCCTTTAGTGCGATAAGCTATTTTGTTTAAAGCCAAATACGGAGTTGCGCGACATTTTTCGCGACGAAATCTGCAATATAGTATAGTCGTGTTGATTATATTTTAACTCATCTCCTTTATTTAGTTTCTCCTCAATACTCCCCAAGCACTTTTTATAGCTACAGCATCCATATACTCTTTATTTGTTATGTTCCATATACATTATTTAGCCAAAACGACTTTTTTCGAAAGTATTTCCTTTTCTATTATATTTTCGTCACATCATCAATGATTTTAAATTGACTGTTGTATTATTCGAGCCAATTTTCAGCTGTTCAATTTAATCCACAAATGCTGTCCGTATGGCAACTCTTAGCATAACAGGTGGCAGCTCTCAACATAAAAACATAAATGATGGCAAGTTTCTCCCGCGACAATTGCTTACAATCGATTATTGTTGTTTTTTTTTCAAGGGTAGCAAAAGTCGTAAAACATTCTGTGTACCGCAGAAATAAACGTTATGAATTAAAAATTCGACGCAGTTTATTTTTTATTTGGAGTTTGACAGTGAAACAAAAATTTCCTGTATCTGCGTACTAGACTTTGTAAGAAACCTTAGTCACTTTTCCCATTAATCAGTTTCTATAGAGTTTATGCAACATTGAAATAATTAGCCCAGATCAAAATTGGTCGAAAAGTCAATTTAAGTGAGAAAAACTTTAATCGATTAATTCAATTTAAAATTGATCGCCTACATCATTCAAAAATCTTCCATTCAAAAAGCTTCCATAAAAACGGACATTTTTTCAAATCATCATTTCAAATCAAATCATTTTCACATTTTCTGAATAAACCTTTTGTAACTAAGTTTTGAGCTATTATCTCCTTTAGAAATAGTTTTGATTGATGTAACTACACATATAAGTAGCATAAGAACCACAGTGCATATGCGTCTAAATGTAAAGCATAAGTGCATAAGTGCTAACTCCAATGTCATTAAGCTGTCAGGAAACCCAGAACCCAAAATGCTCGTCCCTATTAATAGAACTATAACATTCCACTTTCCTTAACTCATTGGGAACTTGCTCTACTTTAGTTTAAGCTTGAAAGAGATTTTTATAGAAATTTTGAATTTTTCATATCAATCATCACGCACAAAAGAAATGCGTAGGGTATATCGTAGGGTATCAGCCCACAGGCTGACACTCAATTGGCCCACACACCACTTGGCCAACAAGTTATATTAAATTTAGCCATTAAGCGATACAACCATCTCCAGCTTCCTTGCCAGTTGGTGGTCCCAATACAACTGCAACTACAGGAAATGTACGGAAAATAAAGGCAGTTGCGTTCCGGCTATGCGAACATAAACGTTGAAATTTTTGCGCATTTTGCACGTGTTGCTGCCATTTGCCGTACCTTTAGCATAAATAAACAAATGTACATATATATTTATGTATGAGTGTGTGTGTGTGTGTGTGTGTGTGTGTGTGTGCGAGAGTGTATTTGTGTTTGTGTATTAGTGACAACAGTAACAAAGTGCGTCAAGCACTTTAAGTGCTCTGTTCTTGTTGTTTTTGCCGCTACTGTTGACTTTTAGCAGCAGCGACAGCATCTTGAAGTTCACATTTTGTTGCCTACTTTAAGGCGTCTCCCTCTGCTGCCGTCAACAATGTTATATAAACTCACTAACTTTATCTCTTTCATATGGAATATACCAAGTTACGCGTTCGTTTCAAATTGTAAGCAACACTTTTGAACAATTTCTGAATGCATGAGACTTTTATTGTAATTGGTTTTGTACAAGTTATGGCCACAAATTAAGAGTGAAACATAGCAAAAGTATCACAGTGTATGCTAAGGCGCTTCTTACACGAAGTTATAGACTATTTTATAAGACCGCTTTTGATAGATGGCATACTATTCAAAAGGTATTTTGTTGCTGAATGCAAGAAAATCAATGAAAATGGGAATTAACCACACACAAGGCGCCAAAATTGGAATAAAATTGTTTCCGAGACATTGACAAAAAAAAGCACACATCACACCATCACGTCGATATTGTGATAGAATCTGTAAAAGAAAGAAATTTGACTAAGGAAGATGACTTGAATTGCAATCAAGCCTGCGCTTTTATCCGTAACTTGCAACCCGATTTTAACAGGGACTAATACGGGAATTCAACACTAATGATAGTGACTATTGAATTGAAAAGTAAATCACGTATGAACAAAATTGTATCGATAAAAATTATCTATTGCGTTCTTTATTTAATGCATTTTTGTTAAAACCACTATAATTTTTTCATTTTTCACCAATTATGCTCAAAAGTCTGTTAGTACAGGATTTTGGACGAAAAAATATGCATTTCCTATTCACTTGAAAAATTTATGTCGATTTCTATTTGGTAAGCCACGAATCAAATTTCTTGTTTGAAATCATTACTGACGATTTAGATAACAAAATCTGTATATATAAAAATGACTGTCAATTCTTTGTGACTCTTTTCCTCAAAAAGGAAAAATATCACAAAAACGATATAAAACATACTAAATATGTTTCTACTTATATAGTAGGTAAAGAATTCTTTTGAATTGAGGTAGAAGTAGTGGTAGAGGTAGAGGATATGAAGATATTGGTACCAATATCCGCAGCTTGACTTAGTATGAAGAAGAGAGAGAGAGAAAGAGAAGGAAGAGGAACGGGAAGTGGAATGGGAAGGGGAAGAATTAATTTATATAATGAATTTATTGACGGCTTTATCAATGGGCAGCGGAGCGCACGGGTTCAGCTAGTGTAAAGTTCTAGTTTTGAAAAATCAACCTTCTCTGATTGGCCTCCAATTTACACCAGTTGTTCGTGTTCGACCAATTGATCCGAAAATACGCTTATTTTTGCTCTAGGAATATTCTCTGATTGGCTTTCAATTTATACCAATTGTTTATGTTCGACCATGTGATCCGAAAATACGTTTATTTTTACTCTAGGACGCATAGTTTAGAAGTTGTGGCCACCTAAAGTTTTAAACAATAAATTTAATCTGATGTTCATGCAACTTACTCCAGTTATTCGCATTCGACCAAGTGATCAAATATGAAACAACATCATTTTGACCCAACTAACTAAGTTTCTCTATCTTTTTCTTTACACGTAGGTTTTTGAAGTTGTAGCCAGCCGATATTCGCAGCAGCTGAAACTAAAAACTTTGGTAATGAGTTTTGGCCAACACTGTAACATACCGTAGGTGATAGAGTAAGTCAACACTTGGCTGATAAATTTCATTAGTTATTGCCAGTGCTTGTGTTAGTTAGCAGACTCACAAGCAATACTTACAATTTCACTTTACCGTTTCTTTCTTTGCTTAGATGCCGTCACATTTTCTGTTGACTTGTGGATGGCCAATCAATTAAAGCCAAATCACATAATGCATGTAAATGATAATGAAAATGTCATTTGCAAACAGCCAACAGCATGCAAAACAACAAGAGCAACAACAACAACACCCACAACACCCACAACAAACACACACACAGTAGCTAAATATATACAGCTGGTCATGTATGCCCCAGAGAGCAAACGAGCCAAGCTTAATTAACGAAATTAAGCGTGCAAATACGAGCACACTCTATGGGTGTGTGTGGGTGTGTGCCTGTGTGTGTGTGTGTGTGTGTTTGAGTGTTTATGTGTCTGTTGCCCGTTATTTCGTATCTCATAGTTTGCATATAGATACTTTTTTGACGAGCAGTCGTGTGCGTGTTTTTGGCACAAGGTAATCGATTAAAATTGCACCGAGCTGCCACCTGGCGCTACGTGCAGCGCATTACGCGTGACGATTTTGTGAGTATCTGTGTGTGTGTGTGTTTTTTTTTTATAGGTGGGGGAAGCTTGAATAGCCGAAAAGTGTGGGACTTGCGTTTCCGCTCACCCACTAAACCTACCACCTACTCTCCGTTTCCCTCTCACGGTACCACCGTTAAGTATTACCTCATGAGGGGGAGAAGGCATGAAAGCCGCTGCTAGATTTTTCATCTATGTCTCGAAATTATATCGGCGCTGGCGTTCAGCGAGACGCAAGGATTTCATTATCTCTGCCGCCATGTTGCTTACAGCAAACCAATTGTTTTACGAACTAAGTAGGATATCCATAAAGTCAGAGACTTTAAATGGCCTCCTAATTCCTAAGCTTAGCTCTTCCCGTTCGGCAGAGAATCTAGGACAGGCAAATAGGACATGTTCTGCTTCTTCTATATTCCGCGCACAGTGAGTGCAAAACGGATCCGTCTCGTGGTTAAACCTATGCAAACAAGATTTAAAACAACCATGCCCCATCAGGATTTGGGTTAGGTAATAATCAGACTGACCGTGCTTTCTGCTTACCTCAATGGTAGCAGTCCAGCTGCCGTTGCGTGTTGCCTCCCATCTCTCCTGCCAGGAGCTCAGCGTCGTTCGCCTTCTTTCGTGATGCGCGTCATCCCTTCTAGCTTCCTGCGCCAGGAGGTCCAGTGGGGCCATCCCTGCATGCACCAAGGCTGCTTCCTCGGAGACCGTGCGGAAGGCTCACAGTACTCTGAGCGCCCATCTGCGGTAAGCCGATTTGCATCCACTGCTGTAGGTCCGTATTGCCATTGCAGGGGTGCAGTATGTGTGTGTGTGTGTGTGCGTGTGTGCGTGTGTGTGTCACCCAACTGTCGCTCATTATGCGCATTAATGTCGCGCTTTGTGCTATGCGCACAGCTTATGTGGTATACGCGTCTCATTCTTTTACCGTGTTGAGCGCCGTGAAGAACTTGCAACTGATTGACGCATAGAGGCGCCTTTTATTGAGTGTTAAATTGATGGCTTTTGTTCGGCTGTGCAGCATGTGCCACTTTCCACGGCTCAACATAACGTTTGGTTTAGTTTGAGCCCATTTCTAGGTCGCCCCTACTTCTGGCGAGTTTTTATCTTGTGCTGAACTACCTTTTGCTTTTATTTGTTTTTTTGGTCGAGCTCAAATTTATTGGTTTTTTTTTACTACCCTAACTTCAGTTTTTCTTTTCGGACTTTGCGTGCTGCATGCGCCTGTTGGTAGGCAGCAAAAACTAAGCAAAAATGGGAGAAAAAAAAGCAAACTGTCTGCTGACAGCGTGATGGCGTGTTTTTTTGCTTTTCGCTTTTGTCGCTCATTCGTAGCGTTTTTTTGTTCTTCTTTAGCTTCTTTCTTCTTCATTAGTGCCAATGTACTAGCGGCCAATTGCCAAATGCCGCAGCCAAGTCAGTCGTCATTCCAAAAGGCGCAGCCAGCTTGCAAATATGTGTTACGCGTCTATGAGGTCAAAAACAATCGATTTTCATTTCATTTTCTTTGAGTTTCTTTGGTAGCTTTGCGCTTTTGCTTGGGCTCACGTGCTGCCACTAAAAATATCAATAAAACCGCTTTGTATGCTTTTGAAATAGGTAGCCAATTTTTTTGGAATGTTCATAGAACTACTGGAACTGCGTCTTAATACACGTATGTTAAGAAGAATGATTTTTGGATAGCATAAGCCTCAGCCCAAACAAATTTGACTTTGGCCTTTGGCAGATTTGGACCGCCGCCTAGGACACATAGTGTAAGAGGCTATTATAGATTTGTGCAATGTATGTAAAAGGCCAAAGAAGGCGTGCAGACCATAAGTTCAATGAGCAAATATTCTTAGCATTAGCTTGGGTAGCGCTTGCACCATGACCAAGCCGTTATACAATTATCAAAATCGGATAAAGTCGTTATGGTCACAAAAGTGCTGATTCCAAATCTCTACGTCTCATTAATGCAGCTGCGACACAAGGAAGTGTCTTTATACCCATTTTGTTTAAACCATAAACAAAAGGTTTAAAGCTGCACTGTCCGTCTCAAAGGACAAAACTGTGGCAACCTATTCACCTATGACGCAGTTATTTTATCATTTATCCCATCAAGTTTTAAAGCTTCGCAACTTCTAGTTTGAGCTCAGCTTGATTGAGGCATGATCTAAAAATAAACAATTTGAAAATAAAAGTGAGCGCTTTAAAAAGAATAGACTGTCCTGAGGTTTCGTTCAACGGTTCCGAAATACCTCAAAACTACTTGATGAATCTACATGGAAAAAAGACACAAAAGCAAAATAATATAAAAGTTTAAATTAGGAGAGAATGCACTAGTTGTTAGGTAAAACTCTGACCAGCACAGGAGACAAGGTTCGACATTACACTTATTCTCGGCTACCAACCAAAAATGCTGCAAACTATAGTCAATGCTGCGTTTTTTTGTTTCGAATGCAAATGTTGGTACAAAGTGATCTCAACATTTGGGGAATATGAAGGAAGGATGAAATTAGCACCTTTAATATTAGATACATTGAAAGAATGCACAACCACAATTTTTCCCTTTTTTTCATTAGCAACTCTTTGGGTAAGTTTAGATTGAAACTCAGGTCACTCAGTGTAATTAAACCAACATTTTAAACTCTTGTTAATTAACTGCAAAAAGGCCAACATTTTAAACTACAGCAAAGACGTGTTCTCTATCGCCACACATCGCAAACCGGGTGTACCTTGTACATGTTTTTTTTTCTTATCTAACAATACTCATTAGCTATTAGCGGTTCCACATCCTCAAGAACATTGTAAATTTGTTCACATGTCGTTATGCTCATGGGCGTAAATTAAAAAAATGGTGTAAAGGCACGGTTTTTTGGCGTTATAATGAAAAATTCATTATGGCAGATTTCTTCGAACACGGTTTAACCCTTTACAAGCCTTTGTCATGTTAACATGTCAACAGAAAGTATTTTTCTACGAATTTGTTAACTACTTTAAAATCAAATTTGCCGTTTGTTTGCGGCACTTTGTCCCATAGCTAATTTAAATTTAGGCCAAGAAATTACAAAATCTTTTTATAAGTAAATAATGTCTTTAAGTTGAACTTAAAGTTCACAAATTTTTTGAGCAGCAAATAATTTCATCTAGATGAAAAAAATCTATAGCTATGTATAGTTAAAAGCTTGATTTGAAATTTCCGTGACCAATGTAATTATAGTTGCGGTCATAATAATAATAATAATTGCCATAATGTATTAGTAGTGAGTATCTATGGTCATATATATTATTGTGTGTAGGTGTGTGTGTGTGTGTGTTCGTGTGCTCCTAGGATTACAAGCTCATGACAAACAATTATCATAAAAATAACAGTTGATGTGGTTAGCCCTTGGGATAATAAATGCTTTGGTCATACAAATGAAATATCTATTGCTTGTCTTTCAGACTTTATTACGACCTAGGCTTTGGACACATAGATAAAGATACAACTGCAAGTTTATAAGGCGTGTCTATAAATTTTGTTGTTGTGGCAAAATCATGCTTTACAAATTAGAAAAGGTAATTGGAGAAGTATAATTTATGATGAATTGTTTAGTTTTAAAATTTCGTAGATATCGCATTTTTATATTCGTGATGCATCTGTGTGGTGAGCGGGCTAAAAATACCACCTCAGCGGGTCAAAGCTTGTCGTATGAGGCGACTAACAATGACACTGGGTTCTTTCGAGACCGTGCTAGGTGCGTAGGTTCTGGGACCTACCACATAAAACCAAAATTCCAATGAAAGAATGTATTTATATCAGGCCGTAACCCGATAACACGGTTTGTTATGGCCAGTTAAGAAGGATGGTATCTGCTCACTAGATTAGATTAGATTAGAAACCATCCCTAGTACTCAGGCAGCCTAGCCCATTGTGCCATACCTGACAGAGGAAGTTAGGAGCGAGAAAAACAGTTGAAATAAGAAAAGTATAGTAGGCTTGCTATAAAGGCTCCCTATTGTCACAATCTTTCCGTAGGAAGTCGTGAAGACTATGTAAGGGGAGAGTAAACACCTCGGTCATGTTGAGTGTATCACTTCCCAGAAAGTGCTCCGTGGAGTCGGCTTCCTCAAGAAAGGCTGCGCAGGTTGGGTCGCCAACGAGGCCCATATTGGCCAGGTGTTGGCCAAATATTTTGTGACCCGTGATTAATCCAAGTAAGGCTCCCAGATCTTTCCTCTTCTGACGAAGAAGATATCTGGAGGCTTTTGGATTGGGTTCTTTCACGAAGTATTTCGTTACGCGGCATCCAGTGGTGGATATCCAGCGTTCCTTACAGACGTTGTCTGTATAGGCCGCTATCCATCCAACCAACTCAGCTGCGCTGACAGGAATGATTGGTTCTTCGACTATTTGCTGTGACGCCGAGCCTTTTTTGCCAACACATCCGCTATTATATTGTCCTGCATACCTCGGTGTCCAGGAACCCAGTACAGACTGACTTTGTTATGACGTGAAATCATGTTAAGTCTGGTCTTACATGCGCTGACCATGATCGACGTTCTCCGAGGATTCTTCAGGAACTTGTGTGCAGCCTAATTGTCACTACAGATCGCTACAGTTACCCCACTCAATTTTCTTTCGTGGATCCAGCTCGCAGCATTTAGAACTGCGTAGATTTCTGTTTGGAAAAAAAACTGCTCACTTAGTACGACCGATATCAGTAGCGTCTGCGTAGGCAATCAACTGTATACTCTTATAGTTCAATATTGTGCTGTTCCAATTTACTTCGGCATTTCCCAACACCGTCTGACTTTCTGCGTGTGTTTTGCTTAAGGTCATTCTGCATAGTCGATCGAACTTTGCAGGTATACCGAACTCACACAATGCGGCCTTTGCACACATCAAACAATCTTCATCTATCTTGGGATATCGATCATCTTTTGCAAAAATTTGTGTCCCTAGCTCTTATGGTCTCGCAGATTTATCAACTCATAAACTTCTCAAACTGATAGTACTACCGAGTGTATCGAACCTTTTTGCTCAAACTATCGAAAATATCGAATGGCGCGACTATCGATCGTTTCTGTGCAAATTGTTGTATCGAAGCGCTGAAGGGTATAGGCGCTATTAAGGTAACTGTACTGCGGGGTAGGGAGATGATTCGAAAAACGGTCAACATTTTTTGGTTTATAAGCCTAACATTAGCCTGCATACCAAATTTGGTGGTTCTAGACTAATTATTAACATTTAATAGGGATCCAAAATTACATTATTACCTATATCGTTTAAAGGGCCCATCCGATCTTGATCATTTTTACACTTCACATGCCCATTAACAGGGTGCAAAACTGAGAAATTCTCTGGCGGGGGAAATGGGTGGGATATCGACATAATTAAGCAAACTTGATGGTGTCTTTAACTCTCATAGTCTCCGAGAACGGTCCGATAACACGGACGGACGGACAGACTGTAAAAATTATTTCTTTCGAATATGTTATTCCTGTTTATGAAACTTAACTTTATTACCGATTTTAAAAGACCCTGTATGAGAATTCATTGTAAAGCTTATGAAATTTTCTGTAACATGTAATTTTGACAATATCGTTACTCCTTCGAAAGTTGTGAATTTTGCCGGTAACGACGTCAGATGGCTCCACTGTGCTGCGTTAAGAATTTCCTATATTTTCTATACGAATTGCTTACATGTAATGTGAGCACGCGCTCTTCTCACGTCGTCACCTTTGAAACTATTAGAGATAAAGCACTAACTCGGTGATGATGTTTCTTTAGCGTAGCAAATCCTTGAACTATTTGATAGCGAATACATCCGTGTAAGGCTCTAACAATGAGAGACATAGTACTTCAAAAGTTCAATAAAATTCTATAGATATATATAGTACCTTGAAGAAAATCTTTCTATTTCTATGAATACAATTCACCGCTTAAGTAGAAACACACCAATACACAATCTACAACCTGTTGAGTTTTGGACATAAATAGACTTGCTTTAGAGTTATTTTTAAAAATTTGTCCATTTTTGTTTTAGTTGTTAATTCGAAGCTATACCATCTCTTCAGACAACGTTCCTGGCTAACTATATCAATCAAGGCCAGCTACATATATGATATCTACCAACAGCGACTTTCCTGTAAGTAAAGAATTTTTTGTTTAACTGATTAATGGAGTTGCTACTTGGGTTCCCTCTTAATGTCGCGTGTTGACCACTGACCCACATAGAATGACAATTGCTTGGCTGCATAATTTATGCCATGGAGCATTGGAATCGTATTCAGTCTAATAGATAGACTTGTAGGTATACTTGGCTATAACTTTTTCCTTTTAGCCAAATGCATGTCTTATTTACGTTCAAGTTGGCCAAGCCCATTATGTGTCTATTTAACTTTATGTTTACTGGGTTTTGGACATTAATTAAAGACATTTTTCATATACATTGCTACATATCATTTATTTGTCCAAAAGTTGATTTGTGGCAACGTTTTATTGACACACACTTTTGGTGTGACCAACTAGCAATTAGTTGATTGTTTGCGGATATATTAAACAAATAGGTCACTATACTGCTTGTATACCTATGTTGAATTTTATAGCACACCTAATGGCGCCGAACGATTGAAATACTATTCGAAATTAAATGGAAAATTTACAATACTACATAGGCACTGCACGGCAGCAATTTATGTTGATGCTCTTCTACTGCTGGACAGCATAGCTAATAAGTTGACTCAGTTTAATACCAATAGCTATAGCTATAAGCTATTGGCTGGCAAGTACAACAACAGCAATAAGAAACTTCACTTCTAAGATATTATCAAATAAATTGAAGTTTTACGATGAACCATAAATCTTGAAAGTGGCCACAACTATGCAGTGTATCTGTGAGAGCAAGTGTGAGTGTGTCAGTGCCGCACCCATAAAAATGGCGCGCCATTATACAGTTATAATTCATTTTAAAGCCATTTCCGGTGTCTAAGTAAATGAACTAATATAAATTCAATATTTTATGAGACACTGTGTTTGTGAGTGTTTTGTTTTTATGTTACGACTCTGCCACATAAGCAAACAGTTCGAAAGATAAGTCTTTCTTCTAGTCATTGCTGCGCTGCCTCTCAAAGCAGCTTTGCAACTATTTCAGACGCCAAGAGCAATTTATCAATGGCCGTGCAACTTTTTGCTGCTTTTGTGTTTGGTTTTGTCCTTCATTCAGTTTTTACTAACTTGTTTGCTCATCGTTTAATCTTGGCGCACACTTCCTCATCAAATTATTTTCATTGTTTAGCCATTGACGAACAAACACGGCAAATGTGTCGCTAATGTGCTTCATAGTCTCCAATACCGTGGCTTAAGTAAGTGTGGCTTGTCTGTCTGGCTGGCCCATTTAGAGGCAAGGTAGCGCCCATTAGACTTGGACTTGTCCACTTGTCTTGTAGGCCAACATGCCGAAGTATCACCATTAGTTGCATATAATGCGCAGCATATCTTGCGCTTTCTTGTTGAACGATTCGCTGCCATGTTGATATTTATTAATGCGCAATTATCGATAATTATCTGTTTATCTATGAGTCGATGCGGTTTCCTATTTGAACTTGGCTGGGATAGCCGCTGGCCAACATGTTTGGCCTGTAAGTTGTGTAAATTGTTGTGTTAATTAAAATACATTGGTCATTAGTGGAATTGTTGGCTGTTTAGGCGTTGAAAAAGTGATTAAATCGAAAGTACCTTACAGATGCTTGTTAAGCATCATTTCCTGTGATTTAAGACCTACAAATTGGGTTTCCCAACTACCTTGAAAAGTCAGCAAGTAAGCTTAATTTCCTTACTGCTTCTCTAGATGTGTGAAAAAGTATAATTAGAAAAAAACTTAAAATAAAGTATAATTAGAGTACAATTAAGTTAGCTGTTTCAAAAAAGTGCAAGACAACAAAAGCTGAAGATATTTTAAATAAAATTCGATCATATGTCAGTAAAGTATGTTTTGGTGAATGTTCTTTTCGCCGCGTTTTCACTGGTGTCGCAAGTATAAAATATCTGAGAAGAGACGCCATAGCTGAATCCTTTACAGTCAAATGGGGGTTTAATTGAAAACGGTGACTTCTTCGGGCAAAGCGGCTAACAAAAGCGCATGGTAACACTAGACAATGACTGCAAACGAATGAATAGCTCTGTGGCTTTCAAAGTTTTTTGTTTGTCCATCTGGCAATATTGGTCTTACGTACAGCAGCTGATTTAAACGGAAATCTTATGTAAACAAATTATTTAATCGCAATTTTAAACTCATTATTGAATTATAGTTTGCTTCCATTTTTTGCCTTTAAATTATAGCAAACTAGTTAAAATGCATGTTATTTTTCATTTTTGCACTTTACTTTTCGCTGCTCAGATTTTAACAGTCAAAACAAACGCAAAACAATTGTTCAGTTGCGGTCAGGGTACAATAATAATGGTATAAGTACTCTGATCACGTCGTATCCCTAAATGTCGACCGCGGCAGAGAAAAGGAATCCATCCCCCGTAAAAAAACGTTTAATTATTTTGCGGTATAATTACACACAAAGATTCACAGACTCAAATGTATATTTTTTACAATTGTATTTGTAGTAAAAAAAACCCACCCTTAAATTAGAGCTAAGGCCAAAAAACACAATCTTCCTCATCGACATTCGCATTAAAATTAAAATTAGGGATCCCTTTATTCAACGTCAGCAGAGTTATCATAACTTTATTATTAGAGCAGCGATTGCTACAACGCTAAATGGCACCATCTTGTACAATTGTACAATGTTAAGAATTCTACTGGGGAAAGTAGAGCTGCAAATGGCAATGAAGTATAGTGCTGAGAATCAAGAAATTAGGGATAAGAAAGTTGCAGTATGCTGCATCGGTACAGCATCATCTGACGCACCTCCATCAGGATATTTAGATGGCCAACGTGCCTGGAACAATTGTAATCGACATTTAAAATTGTCAACGATGAGAAGAGAGAGTTAGTTCACATTTTAGGCCCAAAATATAAGATGCCAAGCAAAACACATCTTCGTTATGTGGTACTAGAAAAAAAAAACTATGTTTTTCTCTCACCATTAACTTGATTGCCCAAAATTCCTTAAGTTACCGAGTTTTTCACCAATTCTGAGCAAATGCAAGCGAATGGTTGCGTTTATTAAAAGCAGTACCCCTATAGTGTGATAAAGGAAGTAGCGACACTTTGGAATAGTGACTAACTGATGATAAAGCGCAGTTTAAGGACCAAAGAACTTAGCATTTTTCGACTGAAGAAATTTGTATTTTAAAAGACAGTCGAGATTCTATCACTATTTAGTGACGTCACACTCGGCATTTTTTGAGTTATGACGTTCTTCAAGTAAATGAACGTTATGTACATAGGTGTAAATATTTTTATATATTTCCGGAATTATGGCAACATTTTGCTTAGAACCAAGCAGCTAAACCGTCAATTGACTTGAACAGCAAATGTCTGGCCTAAATGTACTATGCATTGTAGCTGCCACCCAACAGTTTTCCACTAGGTACAACTGTGCTCTCCCACAGCTTTCATTGTGTGCGACTTCTGCTTAGTACAAAGTCATTTTGCCATTTGTGCAAACAATTTGCTGCGTTTCATGTTACGACTTTTTCCTCAATCCCAGCCATAACAACCAGCGCCCGACACGCTGTTGTTCAAAATGAGCAGCAAAACAGATGACCACGTTGATGACGACGATGACTACGTCGGCGGTGGCGATGGCCAGGGCCGGATTAAACGCAAGTGTCGGGGCACTAGTTTGAAAATATCGCTTAATCAAGCTCAATGCACTCGAGTAGTAGAAACAAACAACCGTAGCTTCTAAATCTTCACGTACCTTCATGAAAATTAGAAAAAAGCGAATCTGTAGAACTGTATTTATATCACGTTATGAAGTACAACAATTGGCATTCTGGGTTTCTTTGCACGTATCGAACGAATTGTAAATAGATTGAAAGTCAAGACAGACTTGATGTCTGATTCTTCTTAGTTTGTTAGAGATTTAGTTTGGAAATTCAACTTCAACTTATTATACATCGTATTATATAATACGTAATGTACCCCGTGTGGTGAGCGGGTTAGAGAATACCACCTCAGCAGGTCAAAGCTTGTCGTATGAGGCGACTAACAATGACACTGGGTTCTTTCGAGACCAGTAGGCCTTAAAAGGGTTGTGCGTAGGGTTTGGGACCCACCACGTAAAACCACAATTCCAATGAAAGAATGTATTTACGTCAGGCCGCAACCCGATAACGGGTTGTTATGGCCAGTTAAGAAGAAGAAGAATGTACTATAATACACATTGCATCTGCCACTTATGTCCACACACATTTAATCCTGCACTGGCGATGGCACTACAACAACGTCGAAGAAGGCAAAGTTAGAAAGAAAACAAAGTGGAGAGAAAAATTCATCGAAGAAATGCCAAACTGCAATTGACTTGCATGACCATAAAAATTAAGTTATATACACCAAGGCGAGACGAGGCCGCGCTCAAGTTGCTCACAAATTCACCAGCCAGCAGCCTCTCACCCAGCTCCCCGGTTCCCGGACTCAATGACTGTACAAGCTAGATGACTTGGTCGCCTCTGCATGGTTAAAGCGCAAAAATAATGTCGAGTGAAATTGCTGCTGTAATATATTTTAATAGCGCAGAGCGACCAGGCCGGAAAAACCGTTCTGCGATCGAGTTGGAGATGGAGTTGAAGTTAAAGTTGCTCGCTGGATTGCTGGATCGCTGGATCTTGTGTTTGGTCAGTTACAGCGGTAGGTTAGAGTAGACATTTTTTCCAAAAAATTTTGATGTTCTTCGTGGGCTTTATTGTGCTTGTTGTTGTTTTATGCTTATTATGTCTAATTAGATTGCGATGTTGTGGCCAAAGAAGTAGGAGGTACTGTGGAATGTCTTATTATTACTTGTTCGTTTTTGTTTTTGTGTTTTACTGTTCAAGGATGGTTTTTCGCCCTGAGATAGCCAACTTTTAAGAAAAAGCTTAAATGTAGCTGGCTAGTGCCGCAACTGATGAAGTGATCGATTTTTGTTGATGGTGGGGTTAATGTAAGTAACACAAAAGCCATAGATAGTTAAAGATAGACCGCTAATTGTTAGGAGCGGGTTGGGTAGATCAGCAAATGCTACGGATGGGCTATAATCAGTGGCTAAAAAAAATGCACTAAACACAGTTTTCCCCTCATAAGCTTCAAAATTTTTTTAGAAAGCTTGAAATGAGCTATTTAATTTCTTAAAATTTTAAGCATTATACACAAATGGATTTCTTTTTTTTTAAGGCCAAGCCGTAAAAATAAAGACCGTTGCTTTTGGTCGTGAAATTGTATTTTGAAAAATTGTAAAAGATTTAAATTGCACTCCCAATTTTTACAAAAACTTTACGTTCGGCAATTTGCAGTCATATGCATATGTACATATGTATCTGCCTGTAGTTGTGCAATGTTGTCCAATTTCTGCCTATTTTCCAGCAACGCCTTGAAATTATCCTATTTTCAAAATCCGTAGCACCGTTGCAAGCCAAAGTATCACAGACTGCGGCTTAGAGATTTAAACTTATAATTTAGAAAAAATTAACTAAATCAAGTTATTAGAAATGGACTTGGGCTCCTTCAATTCGGAACGTTATATTTGACCGCCTAACTTAAGCAGGGCTGTTGATAATCGAGAAAATCGGTGCCCTGGGGCTGTTAACTACGGGAAACCCCCGCCTTATTCTATAAGGGTGATGCATGTTTTACTTTCCCGGAATTCACGATTCCGATGGAAATCCGGGCCCTCAGAAACTTCAAACCCGTGGAATCACGGCCCTGACCTTAAGTCATTTCGATAGTTTTTCAATTTGGAAATGCTCTAAATCAGTGATGTTCTTCCATAGCCCGTATGGGCAAAGCTTTATTCACATAGACACGGCCGAAGAGCTTGCTTAGGCCGTCGCTCACTGCTTGTGAAGTGCTTTTTCAATATTCTTTTTCTGAACACCACTGCACTAAGTCAAGAGTCGGCAACAAGTTGCCACTTGCACATGATATGCAGAGCGCTGCCAAAACAAAGCTTTTAAAAGCCATTATAAATGAGTGCAATGTATGTAACAGGCAGAAAAAGGCGTGGCAGACTATATGTTCCATGCAAAAATGGTCAGGAGCAACAGTCGAGTCGATATAGACATGTCCGTTTGTCCGTGTTGGGCCAGCTTTCTCCGACACTAGCTAACTAACTAAGAGTTAGAGCAAAAAAAGTATTACCAAAAGATGTGCATTTTCTCAATGCTAAGGGAGTTTGTCGAATCAAGTCGATATCTTACCCCTTCCCCCGTGACAAATTTGCGCAGCTTACAACTGCTCCGTTGAATCTATAAACTCCTCAGAGATGTGCGTCGTGTTTATGTGCATCTATGTTTCAAATATTTTCGAAATCGGAGAAATACATCAAAATATGCTAATTTCACCCCCTCTCGCCTATAAACTGCTCCAAAATTTCACTGCATGTAGATATGGATACATGAGAGCTAGAGTTACAAAATTTGGAGTGGAGACTCTTGTAATCGTTAAAACTGCATCCATCTTTTTTTAATGGAAACCCCCCTTCCCCCGCAATCGAAACTGCCACACCCCCCAATATATTGATTTGAAAATTGTCGCAGACATTTATCAATGTATTTTTGATCTATGTTACAAAATTCAACTACATTGGCCCAATAACACTGGAGTTATGAGTATAAAAGTAGTTTTTGCCTCCATAACTTCCCAATAGGAAAACTAGTCAATTGGAATTTCCCAATAGGAAAATGTTTACAGGTTTACAGGCATATCGATCTTTTGAAAAGAGATATAAAAGTGGACACTTCCGTTCCAAATTTACCGTATTTGGTGTTTATAAAGAAAAAAGGTTACAGGGTATTCCACTGTCGGGCACCGTCCCGACTGTCTGCATCAAATTTTTTTTAAGTATGTATATAAAATAAACATTTTATTTTTGGGAAGTATATGTTTTTTCTTTTGGTTTTTTAAGTTTTTCTGTTATTTCATTGTTTGTTTAATTTTTTTTACATAATTTTTAAAATTTGTTTAACGTTTAACGTTCGAAATAACACTCAAAAAATCCTAATAGTTTTCAGGATTACTAACTCCTCCGCTGTAGAAACAGAAAAACAAATATTTCCCTAATCTATAAAAGAGGCTTTTTAACCCGCATCAGTATGTCTTAAATTTGTTTTTTCTTTTTCTCCTATAAATTGCACAGTTGAAGCAGATTCCAATCTCAGTTACATACCCTGTGTTCCGTTTCTCTCATTCACATTAACGAAGTCGAAATCACAGAAAAGTTCAGCTTACTATATACACTGGTTGACAGTTTATGAAGTCGCATTCAAATACGCTGATAAGCGTCGCAGCCGTTAAATTCCAAATGAACAAACAGCTGCAGCAGCTTCAGCTGCTTCGAATAACATGGATTTTGTCAAATTTGAAACAATAGAAAATTATTCACAGTTTAACCTTGCGCTGCAATAATTAGGTTATTCCAATTCGCCAATTATGGTATATGTTGAAATCAATATACAACAGAGTTCAATCATTCGCATCTAATTTCTAGTGTGACCATATTTTGTTTTCTCCCGTCTCAGTGCCGCAGGATCACTGTTTTCAAGCAAACTCTCTTTTTTTATATACGTTGAGCTATTTAGGTCACTTTTTCTGTCAATACGAATTCAGTAATAAGAATGCGAAACCGGAACAGGGACAGTGAGTTTTTTACAAAACAAATGAGACGATTTTTGGTTTCGGTTTGATCTGAAAGTGTATCAGAACTTTGGTTTGTTCAAACTAGCTGGCCTTTGTGCTTATCTCTTTTTATCATCTTAAAACTTGATCTATTATTTCTCTAGACTCTTTCATTGCCGGTCTTTAGCCAGAAAAAACTAAGTCGAAACACGTGTCGCACTTGAACTGGCAATGGTTCATTGAAAACTCATAAAACTTCTCACGTTTTGCTCCAATTTTGTACACAATTTTTTTGGGTTTTGCATAATCACTAGCACAAATAGAAGAGCCACTCTCTAAGAATATTCAGTATATTCAACGACACAAAACCAAAGCCAAGCAGCCATTGAACTCAACTTGAACGACGCACTGGCGATTATGATTACGAATAACCATAGCAGAGAACTAAAAACTCTAAACTCAATCTCGAATACAGCATCAACATTCAAAGACGAAGTGAAGACCTGTTGCTAAGCGCTGCGACTTTTATCAAATTGCCGACGGCAGTGGCTTGAGCATCAGCTCCAGCTCCAGCCACAACTTGGCGTAGATATTCGTTGGTTTCCTGTTATGCGGCATATGGATATGTATACGTACTTGGCTCAATGTACCCGCCGGGCATGCAAATTTATCATACAACTGCCCTAGAAACACAAAACCGGTGGCACTTTCGTATACAAGGGGTTTTATATACTAATAGCGAAAAAACCAAGAGCCCCGCACAGCAGCAGCGCCAACTTCTAAAAGGTACAATGAACTTGGATCTGCGGATAGTCGGTAAGCAAGTGCTCAGGGGTGGCTGTGGCTGCTGTTCAGGGCAACCGATTTTTGCCGGTGGCAATTTGCGTTAATTGTGTTTAATCAGTCAAAAATAAAAGGGAGCTTCAATGCGGGACTCGAGTGAAGCGTGTAAATTTTTTGGGGCTCGTGTGTGCTCTACGGGATCTTAATGAATGCCGGTCTTGAGTGCCTGTCAAAGACAGCAATACAACAATTTTCTAATTCGAAGAAAGATGTTTTTTTTTTGTAATTTTAATCTTGCTAAAAATCATTTATACACATTGCTTAATGGGATATGTAATATTGCTTTTAAGTCAGTAGCCGACATCACAGCTAGAACTTTCGAAAAACAAATTTAAAATTTATTAGCAGTTTTGTTTATTTTAACGGTTGCTGCGTTCTTTGGCGTATAATTACTGTTTATTTTTGTGTTAAGCTCACATTTCTGCCTGGCTTCTAATTTCGCAAGTTACAATTCCACAATGACACAGTTTCGACCCGGAAATTTTGATTTCAAGCGCATGCGTGACTCTATAAGTTTAGAAAGTTTAATGAATGCAACAAATTGCCAAGGAAGTGCTACTCAAGATTAAGTGCTTTAAAATTTGAACGTTAAATGAAATTTGAAGTAATTTGCAATATTGAAAGTTCGTTTACGAAGATATCGCAGTATATTCCATAAAAAGTGAACTAAAATTGTGAGAAGCTCGAATTTATGAAATACACATCTCTCGAAACGCGTATAATTCCCTCCCACTCAAAATCGTGGCTATAAATTATAAATAAGCATTAAACGAAAGCAAGAAAGTTAAGGTTGAAATTTCAAAATTCTATTTTGTGCGGGGAGGTTGTGTTTCGTCCCACTTGCAGCACCAAACTATGAGGTACCACACAACACTGAATCGCACTTCTCAACACTTTACCCACAAATCTCGCTCGCTATTAGAATCCAGTCTAACATTGAGACACCTCTAGGCATTAGCTCCAAGATTGTACATTCAAGAAGATTGATTATCGGAATTCAAATTGTCAAGGTCAAGGATTTTCAAAGCGTTTGATACGTTCAAAATGCATATTTTAAAGGTAGCTCATTAGGAGTGGTCAAAATGTTTCAAAAGTTGACTTTCAGGTAGAGCATTTTGAGAATCACACAGTTTGAAACCAAAAAACTTGATGCAGACAGTAGGGACGGTGCCCGACATTGGAATACCCTGTACCCCTTTTTTTCCATGAAAATCAAATTTCTGTGCAAATTTTTGTATCGATGCGTTGATGGGTATGGGCGTAATAACGGTAACTAAGGTACGTCGGTATGAGGATGGTGCGGAAAAAGATCAACATTGTTTGGTTTATAAGCCTAAAGTACCATATTTTGTTAACATAAATGTTGACTTAAACATTTCTGTGAAAAATGAAATTCTGTTGCAGTTCATAGGAGTGGCCTAAAATTGGCACATTATTAGCTATATCTTCTAAAGTTCCTATCCGATATGATAAATTTTTACACTACACATGCACAGTAATAATATGCATAACTGTGGCAAGTTTTAATTGGATAGCTTTTATAGTGTGGGTTAAAACCACGAGCTGTCACGGGGGAAGGAGGTGAGATATCGACATAATACGGATATAAAAACATTGGTTATAGTCTTAGAATAAAAGAATTTAAAGAGTATTAACCCTCTGGTAAAATATATCTTTACGTTTTTCGTATATTTTATTAACTATCCAACTTTTTTTTAAGTTTTTGCGTCCGGTCGTAAAGTTTTGCAAGCAGCTTTTCGTGACTTTGTAGAAAGTTAAATGAATGTGCCAGATCCTAAAAACGGACCAATTAAATTGGGCTAATTTTGCTTGGCAATAGTTAACCTTTATTTAAAGGTAAAAAATTGTTTGCTGTCGCAATATAATTTCAGTACATTTTAGCGCTATGTTACAGAAATAATACCACTTTGGGGTTGAAGAGCTGACGTTTTGAGAGTATGGGAATATCAACATTTTGTTGTTGTTCTGCTTTTAATTAAATAATTATTACATGGGTACTAACGAGCGCTGTGCAGTTTAGCAGACATTAATTTAGTTCCCTTTTTTTAACTAACGTGCAAGTCGTTGCACTTATGGGCTCATTAAGTCTTAAAAAATAAACACCGTGGTTTTTTTATGTGCAACTTGTTCTGTACACAGCTGTAGCTAAATGAGCTGACCAGATAAACTACCATGTTTTGAAGTTAACACCAAGTTTATTACCAAAAGCAATTTATATAAAGAAAAACCTTTTGCACAAATTGCTGGGTTGCAGCTTACATAGCATTTAATACAACAAATAAATTTAAAAAATACTACTTTCATTCATTTTTTAGTAAAGAAACTCATAATATTGCCCTGTTTAGTTTTAGCTGCAGGCGCTGAAGCTTTTGAGGCTGCTTTAGCCGATGGTGGAGTTTTCTTTTTCGCTGCTGGAGCAGTCGCTGCAGGCGGCGAGGTTTTCTTTTTGATCAGCGGTGCAGGTTTTTTGGATTTTATCGTAACAACAAAGCCATCGTCATCTAGATAGGCTTCAGATGCTGGCGTGTCTGGTTCCGGCTCTTCTTTTGGCTGCTGCTCAGCATCTGTTGATTTTTTTTGTGGCTGCTCCTCGTCATCTGAGTCTAAAATGCGGCGACGTTTGCTGCTTGCAGGCTCATCAGTTTCATCATCCGAAGAGAGCACTTTGCGACGCAGCTTATCCAACTTTTCCTCTTCATCTGAAGATGAGCTGCTTTCTTCTATTACATCCGGACTTTTTGGAGGGGCGGGTTTAACAACGGGCGCAGGCGATTTCGCTACCTTGACTGGCTGACTACCGGCCGGTTGCTTTTTAAAGTAATTGTCCATGCTACTCGTTGCGGTTTTGGCAGCAGTTTTTGTTTCTTTCGCTGGCGTTGGTTGCGTTTTTGCTGTTGCACCAGCCGTAAAAAAGCTATTTATGCTGCCCTTTTTGCTTGTACCTGCAGCTTTCGCTTTCTTTTGTTCTGTAGGTGAATCTTTCTTCTTAGCAGCAGGCGCTACATTCACTTTACCATTTGATGAATGGCCATTAGCTGTGACAGTTGAGTGTCCATTAGTTGTTGCTGCCAGCGGCTTTGACTCCGTCTTGACTGTTGACGTTGTGGCCATGCTGTTGCCATTGCTTGTAGTTGCTGCAATTTTTACTACTGCACCAGCACGCTTCTCCTGCTTTGCTAATTTCACCTCCAAATGCTGCATGGGCTTAAATATTTGCGCTGGTGCCTTGGAGCCGCCAGCTATCTCCACAGAGTACAGCGAGGATTGTGCATTCTGTAATTTACGCAGCCATTCCTTCAATTTGCTTTCACCTTCCACAATGGTGTACATTTGAGTAGGTGCGGCAGCTGCTTCTGCTTTGTGGCCATACACGAGGAAGCGTTTTTCGTACTTGGTACCCGCGTTGAGCTCCTGCTGTTTGATGTGCGCCTCCAGCGTTTCGTGCACCTCTTTGTATGATAATTTATATTGTTCCAGCAAGTCGGTAACCAGCACGCGATTATCGAAATCAATAAGGCAATCTTCGAGTGCACGTTTTAATAACATTTTCAAGCAATTGCTTTTTACATGCACAAATTTAAAAAAATATAATTTTAGTTGCGCATTAAAAAGGCGCACAAATGCTACGACGAGCAGCTGTTATCTCTTGTCTTTTGACAGCGGCTGTCAGCTACTACGTTGCCACGTGAATGGCAATTGCTTTAAGCGGTAGATGGCGCTGTTAGTCGATGGGCAGCACTTCGCATGCTTTGGTAATAAAAGAACTGCTAACTTAAGCAAAGGCGCTAAATAAAATGTTAATTTAAATAAACTTATGAGCTTATTGTTAACTTATGTATTATAAATTTAAACTTATTAATTTAATTCTTTGCTAACTACTGCTCTATTATTTTGCATTTTACAGTTTTAATTTATACCACGCCACCTATTCTAAAGTAGAACAACATGCGTTTTGAACCCTTGGGGCAGAAAATGTTTTCACGCCGAAATTGGCTGCTGCGTTGCAGCATTCTTATCAATGTGGCTGTCATACTCTATATTGGCAGCCATGTAATGATTGGCGGTGGCAATAATTTCGGCAGTGGCAGCGGCTTTTTGCTGCAGGATCAACAGTCAGCTGCACTGCAGGCTTCATCACAACTGCCGCAGCAGCAGCCCACAGCCAAAAATGTTAATGTAAGTTTGAAATAAATTACCATAGTATATCGATTGTTACTAAACCCGACTACTCCTTGCAGCTCGATCTATCGCATTTTGAGGAGAAACAGCCAGCGTCGGGCAGTTCGCAATCAGCAGCACCCGCTCCTGCGTCCAACGACAGCGGCGGGGCGCCAGCTGCTGCTCCTATAGTAGAGGACGGCTTCAAGCTACCTGCGCACAACAATGAAGACACTGCGGCAGAGCTAGATCCTAATATAGGGGATCCTGCTCAGGTCATAGGCAACATAGGCGCTGGCGCCGCCGTCGCAGCCAGTGGCAACGCCAATGCGGAGCTTAACAATACACAAGCGGAGAACTATATAGTCACTGGCGATGAGAAGGAGCTGGAAGAGCGTGTACGCACGCTTCTTAACTGCTTCGATCATGAATATGAGCAGCAAACGCTGCAACGCGGTGACTTTTGGGTTCTGAAAAACTATGTTCGCGCCGAGCATGGGGATCTTAAGTGCCACGAGTCTATTACCTACACGACCCATGCGGATTATACGTTTCTGGATAATCTGGTGCCACTACTACAACGGTTCGTAGCAAGGAGTAATGAGTAAATAAGTCACAATAAATGTTTTTGGTTTCCCCACAGCTGGAATGCGCCCGTTAGCATAGCCATGCATGCGCCTGGCACAGATTTTCAGCCTACGCTGGATGCCATCAAGTACCTTAGAAGCTGTGTTCCCGGAAGTCATCTTGTGCGTGCATTTACCACCTTCCATATTTACTTCAGCACCAAGCATATACCAAAGAGCGTGCCCAAGGCATCAGAAGCGCTCAAAACGGGTTACAACTGCAGCCTGCCAGCGCCCTACTTTAATGTGAGCTCAGGACATTTGTATAAGGCACAAAAAAAGCTTCTTTATCCCGTCAATGTGGGTAGAAATATAGCGCGGGATGCTGCGCTGACTCATTTTTTGCTGGCCTCGGATATAGAGCTTTATCCAAATCCTGGTCTGGTGAAAAAGTTTCTAGAAATGATAGCACGCAACGAGGCGTATTTGCATCGTTCGGCGCCTAGGTAAGTTGATTTGGCCGTATACAAGTTAGTAGTTAAGAATTAGAATATGTAAACTTCAGTCAGATAAGAATCCTAGATATGGTGGAAGCATACAAACTTGTCACTTGTCAACTGCATTCTATGTCCACTCAGAAGAATATAAGATGAAGTTTACAATAGCTCCTTGAATAAGCTGAGATTTGAAGGAGTATGGTCCGAATAAAAAATTTGAAAGGCGTAAAGACCAACTGACGCTTTTTAGTTATAAGAGCTACAAGCAAGTAAAAAAGCAGCTCAGAGCAGCGTAAGTTTCATTTAAGACTTTACCATTTACTCTGCTAGCTATATATTATACGTTTGTCTTTATGTTCTCTGTCCTCTACAGAGTCTTCCCTTTGAGCATTTTCGAGGTGGACGGCAACTCACCAGTGCCACGCGATAAAACTGAATTGCAAGAGTTCCTACGCACCGGTAAGGCCATACCCTTCCATAAGCGTGTCTGCGCCAGTTGCCATGGAGTGCCCAAGTCCAAAGAGTGGATGTCAGCCAACGAAACAGACGAGCTTAATGTGTTTCACATAGGCAAACGAACGGGCTATTATGTGCACTGGGAGCCCATCTATATTGGCACTCAGGCCGATCCTCATTATGATGAACGGCTCAGCTGGGAAGGCAAAAGCGACAAAATGACGCAGGTAAGTTGAATCTGGCAGCTGTGCTTTTAATACCTACGATCCATTAAATTATATTTTGCAGGGCTACGCTTTGTGTGTTTTGGACTACGAGTTCCATATTTTGGACAATGCCTTTTTAGTGCACAAACCTGGCATTAAAGTGCTTAAAAAGGATAATCGTCGTGCCATGTTGGCAGGCAAAACGAATCAACTAATACGCAAGATCATCTATCCCGAATTGAAGATCATGTACGGCACACGAAAAGGCTGTGCGGTATAGTAACTAATCATGCAGCGGAGTTGAGTTCAGACTTTAAGGGAGATAAGTGCGAAAAGACTACAACAACAACCACACTACTACTATTTGCAATGCTATAAATCGGTATTTAGATACGGATTTCGTATATTATCGATGATTACAAAAATTTAGGCATTGCGAATGAATGTATTACAATTAACTAGACTTAGGCTTAGAGTTAGCCCCTTAGTTAGCTAGATTAAGTCAACTGGCAAGCTTAGCTTTTAAGTGTGGCTGTCAGCTTTTTGGTCGGGTTTTTCTATACTACGCATAAGTAAGCCTTTGATTTTGGACTCGTGCACGGCTTAAGTACGTTAAACGTAGTTAGTTGTGGGTATTGCCTCAAAAAAATTGTAGTTAGTTACCGAAAGTCTGTAGCTATAGGAGTTTGTCTAACGGTTTTACTCATAGGCAGTCACTTGATTTATTTTTAGTTATTCAATTTAGTTTTAGGCTTTTGAATCCCTTACACTGAGCCCGTACAGTGGGTAAAGAAGTTAGTTCACACAAAGTATATAACATTGCTGAAAGGCTCTTCTGTCTGTATGTAAAAACTAGTGAATCTCAGAAACTATAAGCTACAAGTATAAAGATATAGCTATATGAAACTGAGAAAAATCCTAAAGCAGCTAACTTTAAGATTGTGTGTATAATGTTATCCGCTTAAAATGCCACTTAGAAAACTATATATTTATTAAGCTTAGAGCCGAACCAGTGCTTAGGGTGCGCTGGTTTTTCTATTTCCGCAGGAATATTGTTGTGATGAACTTTCTTCAATACCTATTTTCCCCATACATATTTGTGTGTGCTTATAGCTTAAATACCTCGGTATCTATATACCCCTTGACTCATATTGCAAAGCGCATCAAAATCGTATTACAAATCAAGGACAAACACATCCCATATCCTCTTCCTGGATTCCATAACTCAAACACAAAGCATTCCACTCCTTCATTTGAAAATATTTGGCAACGGGTACAGTGTATCCGCTAGTCGAGCCTTTCGACTATACTTCTCTTCTTTTTTTGTTTACTATTATTATTAATTAGCGAAATTTCATTGACGTCTAATTATTTTAAGTTCTTCCTTAAATATTCATTTTTTATGGAATACTCAAAGTTAGCCAACGAAATTAAACATACAAAAGCTATTTTGTATGCTCGAAAGCCATTAAATGGCTCGAGACTAGCAGTACGAAATGTTTAGCCAGTGCTTCGAATTCCAAGCCATTCACAATAGTCTAACCATTTTTTGTGTATACGTCACAATAGACACAACTTGGCCCATAGACTTACTACTAAGCACTAGAGAATTTGTTTAAAGAAGTCTACCAAGAAAACTTTTTAGACTTTACGCTGAAGAAATATTAGAATTATAAAACTATGGGAATTACAAATTTTCAAATTCCATTAAATATGTAATATCGAAGATTTAAATACGAAATTAAAGCAAAAACACTTCATATAAACCCAGTTGGAAAAACTTCAAACACAACAAAGAATATGCTAAAAACATTCAAATTGAAATATTGAACAAGATTAGGCGTAAAAGGAAAACTAATTAATTAAAATACGTTTCGATGCGTAAAGCGTTAATGCAAACCGTGATATTTGTACTAGTAAAGAAAAAGAAAAAGTAGTTTGAGCGTTAATTATATATATATAACTTATAAGAAGAATAAAACTAAGACAAAAGAAAAAAAAAACACATTTGCATTAAACTAGTTTTGTATATGTTTTTTAGTGTTGAACTTTAAGTCAAACTTGTGCACATATAAATGTTTAAAACATCAAGAACAACTAAAAAAAAATATTATGATAATAATAATTAAAGTTAAAATTAAATGCTACCGAAAATAGTTGCAGCATAAACTTAAGGCTAAGGCCACGGCCAGATTAATTTGACTATGTAGGCCTTAAAGACATGAATAGGAAGTAGAGGGTTTTTACTTATAGAAACAACTCTTAAGCGTAGCGGAAAAATTTAAACTAAAAAACTATTTGGGATCTTGAAATCATTTAGATTGTAGCTGACTTTAGTGTGTTGTTAGCTGCGTGTTTTATAATGAAGAGTACAGAAAAAGAGAGAAATTGAGAAGTGACTTGGGAACAAAATAATATTATGGATGTATCTATTGAGTGTCTAAAATTAAGCAGCATACGAAATATTTCCCATAACTGCTATCAAAACTTTTGCTAAATATCTTGTTTGTTTTTGTCTGCATTATCAATTAATTAATTTCAAATTGAATCAAACAAATATCACTAAAGTTTAACTGTTAAAGCAAAAGTGTCAGTAGTTAAAATGGACTGCAAGTAAAAGATTAAAGTAATGAAATGAAAATTAAAAACGATTATATGATAAAGTATTAAAGTGCCTTAGAAAAATTGTATGAATATATACTTAAAAATCATATGTTAGTTCTTTCACACTACAATATTATTTTGCAAACTTCAGACTTATTATGACTTATAGAGTATTTGTTGTGTGTACGTATTTGTTTAGCAACTTTGTGTTTGAAACTTTCTATAGGCAGCGTAAGCTAGATTTAGCGCCTAATTTTTGTTTTTGTACATATAGAAGTATATAAATTAAAAACACGAAATTTTAGGTGTACATACAACATCCCAACGCGGTTGAATTCTTGCAACTGCCTTCTTTAATGCAGCCTGCCAATTAAATAAATACATTTTATCACATGAATTCATTATCACTTTGTATTATTGAACAAAAGCGAAGCTTACCAAGCCTTTAAATGAGTTGAAGTTTGCTTTGTTTAGCTTAGGCCATAAAAATCATACGATTTATGAATATTTAAAAATAACAAAAGAACTATTATAGCATAGGGCCTAATTATGTTAATTTGACGCTAAATGTTTGCGCCTTTCAGTTACTGCAATACTATATATAATGTATAATTTCTTTGTGCGGGTTAAGTGAAAATTGCTGAGCATGTTCTACGGACTACTAGCTGAAAAACAGTAACAACAAAATGATGAAAACTATACCATAAAAAGTGTATAAATAAAGAAACAAAAAAAAAAATGATAAAATAAAATCTTGTTTATTTTTTGTCCCAATTTTTTCAGTGGTGCTAAATGTGAGCAAATTAAACATTTTGCAGACGGTTTGCTTCGACACAAATTAAGTTTACACTAGGCAACAAAAATATGCATACCCGGATGCTAAGCTAAAAAATCCGAATCCGGCAAACGTTTTGAGTTGTCTTACACGTATATCGAGACTATAACTATAACTTTAAATAAAGGTGATTCAAAATTCTTTAAACGAATTTGGCAATTTCAGCTTCGAATGAAATGAATGGGATTTGCGACAATGCCATTTTTTCAAACATAAATAATATAAGAAATATTTTTCAAAACACCAAAAATTTAACAAAAATTATGTTTAAATGAATCCTTAGAGATTCAATCTATCGCGTTCAGATAAGAATATATAAATTTTGAATTTTCGAAAAAGTTCTTGTTTCACTACACAATCACTCAGAATAGGGTTGCATTAGTCTTAAATGTATGTGAAAGAGTTTTTACCTTAAATTTTAGTTATGATAAATTCTTTAAAATTCGCGTATTTGACAAAGCGTTTCTATTTTTGGTTAAAGTCGAAAACAGTGAATTTCGATGCAGGGACCCGAAATTTAACAGATAAGATATATTTTTGGCAGTGCTGCCAACTTTTCACAAGCAAAAAAAGCTAGCTAAACAAAAAAAATAGAAGACAAAAACCGGTAAAAATGTAAGAAAAAAAGCCAAAAAAAATAAACTATCTTAATAGGGTTCCGTTTCCATAAATGGTCAGCAGCCAAGTCGATTAAGGCATGTCCATATGATTACACCATACTAAAACAAAAAACTTGATGCAGACAGTCGAGACGGTTCCCGACAGTGGGATACCCTGTACCCATTTTCCCCATGAAAATATTATTTCTGTACGTACAAATTTTTATATCAAAGACTTGAAAGTTGTTGGCGTTATTAAGGTAACCGGACTGCGGAGGGTGGCGGGTTAATTCGGCAAAATGTCAATAATGTTTGGTTTATAAGCTTAACATGAGTCTTCGTACCACATTTGGTTATGTTAATGTTAACCTTAAAATGTCTCTAAAAAGTAAAATTTTCTTAAAATTTATAGGAGGAGGGTCCTAAAATTGCCACATTGTTACCTATTTCTTTTAGTTTCTTTCCGATTTTAATAATTTTTACACAGCATAACTGTGCCAAGTTTCAATTGGATAACTTTTATGGTGTGGGTGTAAACCGAGGGAGAAGGGGCCAGATATCGACATGATTCCACAAACTTCATCTGCTTTGATGAAATGCGCATCTCTTGTTAAATTTGTTGTGCCTCTACCTTTTATGATGTCTGAGATCTCGACGTCCATACGGAATGACGGACAGACGGACGCACGGACTCGACCATTGATCCTGATCATTTTTGCCCATGGAACATATGGTCATCCACGCCTCCTTCTGTCTGTTACATACAATGCATAAATCTATAATACTCTTTAACACTTTGTGTACAGGGCATGAAAATATTAAAGTGTCTGTGGCCGAGGTTACGACAAACGGTTTAGTTAAACGGGTTGCTCCGCTTTATAGCTCTTGGACGCCGTCCGCGACGTACTGCTAATGAAGCAAATAGCTAGATTCCAATGAATTACGTGTTCAACAGGCCGCTCCAATATCCGTGGCTGGTCTTAGTGTGATGATGAGCAAGAGGAAGGGCAACGGGATCAGGAAGCGAAAGTTGATCTACCAAAAGAGTGGCACGGCACCTTTGAAAATAATACAAATCAAAACGGTCCTTTATAGGGGCTGTTCACCAAGATCTTAAAGATTTTGGATAAGTTACAATATTTAACCCCTTTTGCTATATGTAAAGTTATTTTTGTTAAAGTGATGAGTGCTTAAAATATAAAAACTCTTTACTTTTTGGGTATACCAACCCCACCTTTGTTTCCAAAGCGGCTGAAATCCATCGGAATTTTTCATTCTGCACGGTAATAAAAAAAAACGTTTAAACTAAAACTTTTCGTAACAATCTAACAACTTCCACCGGGAGAAGCAGGTATAAGCAGGATGGTAGTTTATGGTACAACTAACCGATCGATGCCTATTTTATTTCTTGATTTCAAACATATTTGCATTTTTATTTGCTTAAAAAAAACCTGAAAAAAGCTAAAGATAAAAAAAATGTTATGCAGACCCCTCATCCTACAGGGTACAACAAAATGTCATGTTAATACATAAGCTAGAGCTTTTTTCCTTTGTATCTCACTATAGGAAGGTAAAAAATATAGTACAATCGATAGTATCGAACCTTTCGAACCGATTTTACTATCATTACTAGCGAATCCTTTTCTTGGAACTATCGAAAATATCGAAGCACAACAGCATATGATTATAAAATAGGTAATGGAGAGAAAAAAATATTCAAAGAATTTCGACGCTTTTCACTCTTGAATTGCAAGTAAAAATGTAAAAAATTCTTTAATACCAAGTCACCGCGAAAATCTTTCTACGCCTAAATGAGGATGAATGAAGGTGACTGTGACTGTGAGTCAGGGCGGTCGACAGGGAAGGTCATTCTCCTGAGACCTCGAATTTCATACGAAACCCGGGAAAAATTTAAACATTTAGCACCTTTATAAACATGGCGGGCCACGTTTTTCTCTCGACATCACTGCTGTGAGTGTAAACTGCGTCGTGTTTCTATGTTTGAAAAAGGGACACATATCCCAAAATGGAGTAAAATTTTGTTTATTCGGGACTTGAACAAGGTTTCTGGCTGTTGTTTGTATCACCGTGCTTAGAAAGAAGTTAGGAAGAGATAGACAAGCAATAGTACATGGTCAGTTTGACTCGAATCGAGTTTTGTGGGATTTCTGCTTGTATGTATATACTTTTAGAGTATAATTATGAAAAGTAGGACTCTTTACAAGCTAATGTTTTATATATAAAACAATTTGTACTCAAAAATGCTTGTTCGCATATTGAGTACACGAAGTTTCATTTTGAGAATGTAGTTTTTCTCTCTGTGTACATAGTTAAAAGTTTTTTAGTCTCAAACGTCTATACTGAAACGCAAGAGATAATGCGGAGGATTTGGGACTTGCTAGATAATGCATCTAGCTCATACTTTCAAAAGTTTATGTGAATTATAGTTAATTTTGCAAGTGTTCCGATGTATTTTACCAATATTGCGTACATTAACATTAATTAATTACTATTACCCATTTTATAATCCCAGTGTATGGAAAGTCCCTAGACGCAATGGAAGTTGAGTCTGAAACTGAAAATGGCCAAGACAATGGCGTGGTGCCAAATACGTAAAAAAGGCGAAGTCGCCTAGGCACGTTGCCGCATCCGACCTTGACTTTAAGACGTCTTCGATGTGAAACGAAAATAAAAGTGCTAAAACGCTAAGTTGAAACATGATTTTCTAGCATTTACTTAACATAAATTATAGACAAAGGTGTTAGATGATGATAGAGTTGCTAGCCTAACAAAAAGAACTTGTCGCATGGCTTCACTTTACATACAGATACACATGTACATTTGTTTTTGTTTTTTATACCCTGTACACAAAGTGTAAAAGGGTATTATAGGTTTGTGCAATGTATGTAACAGGCTGAAGGAGGCGTGGCAGACCATAAGTTCCATGGGCAAAAATGATCAGGAGCAATAGTCGAGTCGATATAGACATGTCCGTTTGTCCGTATTGGGCCAGCTTTCTCCGACACTATAATAGGTAGAGCAAAGAAATTTTACCAAAAGATGCGCATTTTCTCAAGGCTGAGGGAGTTTATCGAATGAAGTCGATATCTTACCGCCTTCCCCCGTGACAGATTAGCGAGGTTTACAACCGCTCCGTTGAATCTATCAACTCGAAACTTCTCATTCGTATGAGAATTTCGTCGTATTTATGTGCATCTAAGTTTCAAAAATAATCGAAATCGGATAAATATATAAAAAGTTATAGTCAAAAATATGCTAATTTCACCACCCCCTCGCCTATAAACTGCTTCAAAATTCCACTACGTGCAGATATGGATACATATCAGCTAGAGTTACAGAGTTGGTGTGGACACTCGTGTGACCCTAATCATTAAAACTGCATCCACCTTTTTTCAATAGAACCCCCCCTTTCCCCGAAATCGATTTACCTTGATTACTGCCCCCTCCCCCCCAATATATTCATTTGAAAATTGCCACAGACATTTATAAATGTATTTTTGATCTATGCTATGGAGTTATGGGCATAAAAGTAATTTTTGCAGCCACTTCCCAATAAGAAAACTTGTCAATTGGAACTTCCCAATAGGAAAATGCTTACAGTCATATTAAACTTGTAAAAAGAGACATAAAAGAGAATACTTTCGTTCCCATTTTACCGTAGGCTGGATTTAGTGCGAATAGCGAAAAAAAAGTGTACAGGGTGTTCCACTGTCGGGCACCGTCCCGACTGTCTGCATCAAATTTTTGTTTTTTGGGTGCGTATTGCACTGACTCATCTTATAGCTCATAGGCCAAACGAGCTTTTAAATTTATGCCTCTTGGCCCAACTCAACTTGATTGGCATCTTTCGGTGCCGCTTTGGGCCTGTTGCTAGAAGCTGCTATACGCTGTCTTTTGTTGTTGTTGGTTGTTGGTTGTTTATTAACATGTTTGTTTTTTATTGCAGCCGCTCCAAGCAACCAGAAGAAGATCAGCGAGCAACGTCAACGTCAGCGACATCGCCGCTTGCCATTTTCGTTTTGGATTTCGGTTTCGGTTTCGGTTTCGGTTTGAAGTGTCGCCGCGTTAAGGTTAAGATCTGCAACACGTTTCTAGCGCACACAGTCGAAATTGTCAGCTCGCGAGTTAAGCATCGCGTTAACTCCGCAACTAAACGAATTAAGTATTGTGACTAAGGACTATCGCATAAGGATTAACAGTTAACATGGCTAAAATAATAATTAGTGCTCTGTTGTGTTTGGCCATGTTTGGCTCACTGGGTTAGTATGGATTACATCAATAATTTTGTGCTATATCATGTTGAAACGAAAGACTTAGACTACGAACTTGAATTTTTTATTAACACCTCATTTGGGCGTTGTATTAATATTATATAAGTGAGAGAGAGAGAGAGAGTAAAAATAAAAAGTGCTTCATCGAGTGTTGTTAAAGTAGCACAAACGGGATTTTTTAATGTGCCAGTTATCTAGAATACCATAAGCTTCGGATGATGTCACTTGGTGATAAATTTAACACACGACAAATTACAAATCAGTATGAACCAATTACTCTGTTGATAAATATTATATACTGTACACATAATGTACAAGGGTATCATAGATTTGTGCAAAAAGTCTTATCATTGACTCAGGCAGCGATTGGACGTCCGTCTGTATGAGTGGCTAGATCCCACGAATACAGCCACACCTTGCATCATTTTGAATTGAAAATTTCTACATATATTTATAAAAGTATTTTTGTTTCAAAATTCAACGACATTGGCCAAAGAACACTGGAGTATAAAAGTAATTTTTGCCCCGTAATAACCAACATGCCAATAGAAAAAATAGAATAATGTTTACAGTTATATCGTTCTCATGAAAGAGAAAGAGAGTGGATACTTCCGTTCCCATTTTACCATATTAAGTGCTTATAAAGAAAAAGAGTTCAGGGTATTCCACTGTTGGGCACCGTCCCGACTGTCTGCATCAAATTGTTTCAAATATTGAAAAATGTCAAAAGTGGATTTACTACAATTATTTTGACCACGATGTATGTGGGTCAGGACTGTAATCTGTTTTCAGTTCAATTTTAGTTGATATCTTAACAAATGTTATGATCACTAAGTAAAATTCGGTTTATCAATAAAATTTTTAAAATAGACCCCATTTTTCATCGTGAAAACTGGAAAATAATATGCCTTTAACCTCGGCAACACATCACATTTAATTGATTGGTACGCCCACGTTTTGGAGGAAGAAAATTTGTACTATATGTGATTAGCAAAATTAACACCATCTTGCGCTCTTTTGAGAGGAAATAATACCGTTTTACACGTTGTGTACAGGGTATAAATTTGTGGTCATATGGAAGAGTCGACATAAGAAAATGTAGAGTTATTACGTTAGAAGTTATAACAAGACAGATATTGCATTTTAAGTATGTGAGTCTTTGGCACTTTTCCACTTTTTTTTTTCGAGTTTCGAAATTATATAACCTACAAAAAAAAAATGTTTTCTTGAAAAACCAGAATATTTACGTCATAACTGATAGGGGGAGGGGGACATCTAATTGATTATGTTTGATTACATGGGGGGAGGGGGTTAAAGGTAGTGATGACGTCATCATTTTAGAATTGATTTGTTTTATATTTTCATGAAAATTATAAATGTAGAGGCGAACACGATAGTCCAGTCGTTTCTAATATTAGGATTTAACATTTGGCCATCAATATGCGAAGGAAGCTGACTCCTCCCTTTCCTTGTTCGAGGTGGTGCCTTTCGAAACACACTGTAGCATGTTCTACATTGCATAATGGCGAACACGATAACCCATTGATTTCTAATATTAAGGTTTGGCTGGAAGCACCATTAGAAGAACCAAACAATTATATTAAAGTCATTCAAGAGAAATGAAATTAACCATTTTGAATAAAATCGCTCATATGAGAATGAAATATGGTTCTGATCTGTAGAACCATTCTATGTTATCGTGTTCACAAAATGATATTGATATCGTAACGAATTTTTGACAAAATTTCGGGCAAATCGTAATTCTGTTGTCAACAAAGGTGTTCGATTTGAAAAAAGTATTACCCGTAGTAAGTTCTTAAATGAATACAAGGGTTTTTTTTTAATATTAATAATTTTGTGCGTATTTCTTATTAAAAAAATTAGATTAGATGTGACTCACTCACGGTTCATTGGAGTAAGTTGGACCATTCCTAGCATCCGATAGAGGATGTTAGGAGCTTAAAAGTATAGTTGAAAGAAGATAAAAAATAAGAAGTTGTGATAGCAGGAAATGGTGGTCTGCCTTCTACACAATCTTTCGGACACCAGTAAGAAATTGTGAAGACAGTGCAAAGGACGTATTTTATTCAAAATGTGCTTTAAATATGCTTTCACAGAAAAAGTTCTGTGCAGAAGTTCTCTTTAAGACTGACCGCATATATTGTGTCGTCAATGACATCCATGTTAGCCAGATTCCAGATTTATTATGAGCCGTGATTAACAAACTAGGACTTGGAGTTAGAAGAAGATATCTGGATGCCTTTGGATTGGATTCTTTAACAAAGTTTTTGGTTATTGGATATCCCGTGGATATCCCTTTCTTACAGATTTTGTCTGTATGGAGCGGCTTTTTTTTTGCCAGTTCCCCTGTCATTCCATTTCCTTAGGTAGCTTGGTGTCCAGGAACACAATTTTGAAATCACTGGGGCCAGCAAAACCTGATTGTCACTACAGATCCCTACAGTTATGCCACATAGCTTGCTTTTATAGATACAGCACCGTCTGTATAGAAGACATGGATGTTCCCCCTCAGTATGAGTGCTGGATCGCTCCAGCTCTCTCGTGTGGGAAACTCCACGTTGTATTTGTTGCCGATCTACACAACTAAAGACATTATAAACAGCAGGCACTCTTCCCTCAGCTCGTTATTACTATGCCTTAAGTTCTCAATCAAATTCCATGATAACTACTGAAATATTTCATTGCATGTCATACCTTTTGTTCAACAGCGTGAAATTGTCATTCAGTTTCAAAACAATAAACACCTCAACTCATATGCATAGTTTAAACCTGTCAATCTATCTACGTCTCTGCTGCCTCTAACTGCAGTCACATCATTGAAACCTTACAAAAGAGTTTTATTTTTCTCAATGCATTTTGCATAATCTACAATTACAAACAACTCTTTAAATCAGTTGATCGAGCAACGTCATCTCATCTCATGCCGTTAAGCAAGAAGCGTGAAAAACAAACAAACAGAAAATATGAAAAATAATAACTTTAAACTCAAGTAGCTAAGAGTGTGAAATACACTTGCTCAACAATAACAGGAAAACAAGCATAATAAATATTAAATTAAAACTTAAAACTTAAAAATATAAAATAATTGCAACTAATTAGCGGGCGCAACTTTTACCAAAGTCATCAACACTTTGACTTGGCCAACGAACTTCAAAACTTGCAGCGAATTTGCGCTGAATTTAATTATGACTGAAATTAACACAAAAACTTAAATAAATATTATAGAAATTTTGCATCTGAATTGGCTTAAAGACCGCTTCGCAGCATTTCAAGGTCACCTGGCAACAGTTTCTTTTATTTTTATTTTTCTTTTTTCAAATTGAATTCACACGCCGCCAGACAAAAGTTTAAAAAAAGTGTGGACAAATAAAATCAATACTATTACATAACCTTTGGCAGTTTGTGAGACTTACGATCCAAAGCTTGTTAAAGTTGTTGTTGTTATGCCACGGAGGAAACTCGTTTTTGCGCATGGACAGCGACATGGACCGCAACAACAACAACGAAGACGTCAGCATCTTTGTGCGTGTTTCAGCCGGTTACTGTGACCTTTAAGTAGAAGAAGTACCTTTTGCATTCAGTTGGACATTGCGTTTGTGGGGCTTAAGACAACGACGAGGGGTAAACATTTTAATCACGTCGAAGTGTCCTCAAATTGGTTTTTTTTAGTAAGTAATTCCATGAAATCGCTTATTTCTCAAACCAAATAGGTTAGTGTTTTCTCCTTATGAGTCCAATAGGCAAAGAAATTATTGATTAGATACATAATATTCAATAAAAAATATTTGATGCAGGCAGTCGAGACGATGCCCGACAGTGGAATACCCTGTACCCTTTTTCTTTATAAACACTAAACACGGTAAAATGGGAACGGAAGTATCCACTTTTATGTCTCTTTTCATAAGATCGATATTCCTGTAAACATTTTCCTATTGGGAAGTTCCCATTGAGAAGTTTTCCTATTGGGAAATGGGTTATTATGGGAGCAAAAATTACTTTTATGGTCATAACTTCATTATTCAAATACCAATACGAAATATGTGCCAATTTTAACATCAATATGTTTTGGGGTGCGGCAGTAATTAAAGTAAATCAATTGCGGGGGAAGGCGGGCTTCTATCGAAAAAAGGTGGATACACTTTTAATGATTTGGCTCACACGAGTGTCCACACCAAAATTTGTAACTCTTGCTTTTAGCTTTTTTAAGCTATCAATATTACACTGGTTAGCACTCCAACTGAGTTGGAGAACAAACATATATCACATTAACATTAGGGGCCGTCCATATATTACATAATCACTGATAGGACGGGAGGGGGTTTCCTAATTAATTACGTTTGATTACATGGGGGAGGGGGGCGGGGGGGGTTAAAGGTAATGATGAAGTTATCATTTTAAAATTGATTTTTTTCTTACTTTCAAGAAAAAGATGAATGTGAAGGCGAATACGATATTCCAGTCATACCTAATACTCCTTTTCTTAGCTGGCCATAACTACCCGTTACCGGGTTACGGCCTGACGTAAAGCTCTACTCGAAGTGTCTCTACTTTGCGCGAGCTTGGTTCAATTGATGATACCAAAGGTAGCTAGTGTACTCTCTACCTGGTCTTTGCAACGGAAACATGGTCTGCCCTTTCGTCGCTTCTCTTCGATAACCGCATTGAAGACTCTTCTCGCAGGAGCTTCTTCATGCATACGTACAACATGACCTAGCAAGCGGAGCCGCTGTACCTTAATTCGCAAACAATCCTAGGGCATTTTCATCAGACCGCGTCATCACCCATGTTTCAGCGCCATAAAGCAAAACGGGGAGGATGACTTGCTCACATTAACAAACAAACCCACCCTGACAGATTCTCTTTCAATAGCCGCAAAGGCCCCAGTAACTGCTCGCTTTGTACGATCAATGATATCGATATCATCTGCGTATGCAAGCAATTGGACATTTTTATAGAACTTAGTCCCGTTTCTATTTACTTCCGCATTTCGCAACACAGTCGTCATCTCAAAGTTGAAGAGGAGAGGGCATCGCCTTGTCTGGAGTCTCGCTTGGTATCAAAGGCTCGGAGAAACTCTTTCCTACCTTGACGGAGCTGTATGTGTTGCTCAACATCATTCTGCACAGCCGCACCCAGTTCTTCCCCAAAGGGTTTTATTCTTACAAAATACGCTCCATAATAACCGCCATTCTTGAGGGCGCATCACATTACATTAGAACTTGTAAATTTTAGCGTTAGGTTTATATTTAGGCAATTAAGTGTGAATTCTTTGTTTAAGAAGTTTGTCCCATCTTTTTATTATGGATTTATGATTATTTAGGAGTTAGTGTAGTAAGTAATAATTAAAAAATAATTGTCACAGTTTATTTGCCGTTTGGCTTTCATGGGCCATGAAAGCATAAAACAAGAAAATGGTTACAAAAATGTACAACCACCCGCTGTAGCATCTCATCCAATCCCAACCATGCCCAGACCCTTCCATTAACATTAGAGGTAAGCAAGCGCCTAGTAGCCAATCGCCCATGCTAATAACCCCAACCTACCCTCTACCCACTCTCTTACAGCTCACGCTGCCGGCGCCTCTTGCCGCGAGGCCAATGGCACCGCTCCTGTGTCTGGCTCATGCGATGCCTACATTGAATGCAAGAACGGTGTTGCCGAGGAAAAGGTTTGCCCAGATGGTCTACTATACAATGAGAAATCCACTGGCTATCCCTGCAGCTATCCAATCGATGTGGAGTGCGCACAAGGACAATCGCGCCTACAATCTGCCCAGCCTACCGAAGACTGTCCGCATCAGTTTGGTTATTATCGCATGGGCGACTCCAAGAACTGCGGTCAATTCAAGAACTGTGCTAGTGGTACAGGCTTTGTTTTCGATTGCCCCGAGGGCTTGGCCTGGAATCCAGCAACATACAAATGTGACTGGCCTGATCAGGTAGAAGATTGTGATGCCGAAGCCTTCCTGGGTTTCCGTTGCCCAGCTCTGGCTCCCAAGTCCGACTTGTTGGGCGAACAAGAAGCAGATTACACGTTCCATCCATCGCAAGATAATTGCCAAGTTTATTTCATTTGCATTGAGGGTCGCCCACGTCGCATTGGCTGCGGAGAAGATCAGGCCTTCAATCAGGAACTGAACCAGTGCGATGATATTGACAATGTGCCCAACTGCAGCCCGGACATTCGTGCCAAGGGCGCTGAGATTAAGGCTGCACGTGCTTCCGCTGCCAAGGCTAAGCAGCAGCAGCGTTCCGGTTAAGCTTCTTAAGGATTAAAGCTTCCAATTTACTTTTTTAAATTGCAAACTACGCAAGGAATAGTTGCTCGAGTTTTCTAGTCTGTAGTTAATGGCATTTACAATTTTGTTGTATAATTAATTTGCTGGTCACAATAAAACAAAAAACTCAACGTTCGTTTGGTCTGGTCTGATCTTTCGTTTTAACTACTCAAACCAGACATAAATTACCCAATACTAAACTGTACTCTTCCACAGCTCTCTGCGAGTCTGACTGTCCCATACCCAATGGACGCTTTGCCGCTTCCGACCAGTGCGATGCCTATACCGAGTGCCAGGATAGTGTTCCTGTAGCCAAGCTCTGTCCCGACGGACTGCTCTTCCATCAGCGTACCAAAGCCACTGGAGAGTGCACATATGCACCCTACTCTAGCTGCAAGGAGCGTACGCGTCTGCAGCCTGCCAATGGCACCGACGATTGTCCTCGCCAATTTGGCTTTTATCCCAATGGTGATAACACCAAGTGCGGCGTCTATCGCAATTGTGCTCATGGCGTAGCTAGTGTCACCAAATGCCCTGAAGGTTTGGCCTTCAATGAGGAGACTTATCAGTGTGACTGGCCCGATCTAGTGGCCAACTGCAATGCTGAGGCTTATCTTGGTTTCAACTGTCCCGCCGCCGAGTCAGTCGATGGTGAGGCACCAGAAGTCGATGTCAGTCCCGAGGGCGAGCTGCGTTACTACCGTCATCCTCAGACCTGCAAGAAATACTTTGTCTGCGTGAATGGACACCCTCGTCTGTACAACTGCGGCAAATATCTGGCCTTCAATGCCCAGACGAAACTCTGCGACTTTTATAACCGTGTACCCGAGTGCTATGCTCTGCTGAAGGAGAAGCAGAAGCTCAAGGGCGAGAAGCAGGTGCCCGAGCTGTCCAAGCCCTTAGCTTAGTTCACGGAATCGCAACTTATGTAAAGAGGCTGCCAGTGTAGTGTTTTGTAAATATGTAACTAAGTACATGCTGAGTACACAGTAGCTATGTAGTATATTTGCGTATTTTCTTAATAAAGAACAAATATTTTAATAAATTAAATTAAAAAAATTTACATCAAGTTGAGTTTTTAGTGAGAGTTTTCTTCTTAACAGCTAAACAAAGTATATAACTTATGAATAAAAAGTCTTCAAAAAACCTAAGGACTTCTCCTTCAGTTCTCTTTGTCTATAAATTCTAAATAATGGACCTTATACACTGGCACGCATCTTTCTGCCTTTTAAATAGGACAAATCTATTATACTTTTTCTGGGTCTCGAACACTTGCTTAACTAGAGCTTATCACCCGAAGAAAGATTAAATCTAAAAACTCTCAATTCTCTCAATTTTCTCAATTCTGTCGCCGCCAAGGCACTACTCGAATCCTGCAGGAATAAAATACATGCCAGACTTATGAGGTGAAGTCTATCAAAAAGAAAAGAAACTGCTTTTGTATAGACTTAATACCATCTTGATGATAATGGTATTTAGAAATCCAAAAGCACTACTCGAGGATAGGAGGGAGCAAGAACAAATTAGAAGAGTTTAGTATTTTCATCAGGTATAAAAGGTATGATAACCCTGCCGACGTTGGTTCCTTTATTTTCCCGGTTCCCTTATTTTCATTTAAATGACAATTTTGAGGAGTAAGGTTGTGTGTCTAAGCATGTTTTTGGGCCTTAACGCGAATTTGGTGGATGGGTTTTTGTATCTACAAATAGATGCACTTCTCACTTGAGTGTGTAAATCCTTGTGTGTTATTGTGCCGCACAATAAAGAAACGTCAATGAGTGGATTGCTTTGCACTGCCGCGGCCGACATTTAGAGATACGACGTCGCCAGAGTAATCTAATATCTACTAAATCCATTACCAGATTTCCCATCTCTACAGGAAGAGGCTGCGGTACTAAATCCTTCAACCCGACCCTTGACTTTTTGAAACAACGCCCTAACGTCATTCCTACTCCTGTATACTCGATCTTCTCTCGATCACGATTTTCCTGGTCGCGTTTTCATGTCTGAAAAAACGTCTCTCCATTTTGATCATGTCCGTTTATTGGCACCTTTGTGACACTCCTGATCGTACCATTGGTTACTCGGCAATGGGCAACAATCGACGTTCTCTGCGGTAGTAGGTTTCCAAACTCCCTCGGCGCTATCAGGTTCTGAGGGAGATTTAGTGAGCTGCTCAGAGAATTGAGCGGAAAAGGTTTCGGCAGTCGGCTATGATTGCAGTTTTGTGATGTCCAGCTTTCACTGCACACTGGATCGCCCGCTGTTTGCTTTGCTAAGCCGCATGCGAACCTTGGATCTTGGTAATGGTCAGAGTTGATGTTGACCCCTCTGATTGTACCGCAAAGAAGCCCTGCTTTCCATTGCATCTCCTGCAACGAAGCAAGGGATGCTATATTCTCCCGCAGTTGAAGGAAAAATTAGCATATTGCATCTGCTGTTAGACTTTTTTGTTACTCTTATAGTGCCAGAGATAAGTGCTCATAAGAACAGACGCTCTTAAGCTAAAAATCGCTTTCGGCGTTAAAAACAGTCATAAGGCCAGAAACGACATTGGGCGTTATATTCGTATAAAATACAGACTTACAAACGATATCTGGCGTTATGCCATGCCGCCGGGTATATCGACTCGATTAATCTGGTCTTCAACAACGTACAAGATGACCGTCCGCTTGGAACCGAAGGGCAATGCGAACTGGCCACAAGGTAGTCGGCTAGATGAAATATAATTATATACTTACTTGGGTATTATAATAGTGACTGCCTGAATAAATGCACTTTTTAATTTAGTTTAAAGTTTTTATTTTTGTTTTTATCATTTTTCGTTTTAGTTTCGATTTCTGTTTTTGCATATATTAGTTAATTTATAATTGAGACTTCTTAATAGTTATGGATTAGATTAGAATAATTAAACTTATGTATTTCAATTTTACATTCGAGTGCCAACCATTTTCACACAGTTTAATTTACTCGTCTAAATTTAGTGTTTTTTGCTTTTTTTTTTTGTTTCTATACAACATTTTGTTTTTAAACAATTTCAGTTTTGAAAAATTGATGCCAAATGAATGTTTTCAATTTTATGATTTTATCGTTTTTGTTTTTCTTTTTGGAAAATAATTTAAGCTCGAATTTGTTTGTTTTGCGTAAATCGTTAAAAACATTTCTAATCGTTATCACTAAGTGGCCAATTTCAGTGTTGGAAAATTTTGTTGAGTTGCTTAAACTAAACGATCCAACGATTAACCAACTTTTTTTTACTCACTGCTTCGTCTCATTTTTGGCTATAAAAATTAAGTTACTTCTTTTGCATTTGCATTTTTTGAACTTTTTGCACTATTTTTTTTTTTGTGTGTAGCATTTCTTTAAATTACAACATATAATTGGTGATTTCTTAGTATTTGTTTAGTATTTTTGTTGTTGCTTAAAGGTTTTACAAATTTTATTTTGCTCGTTTCGTTTGTTGTGTATTTGTGTGTGTGTTGGGGGGCTTTTTTAGTTTAAGTTTTCGTTTTTGCTTTATTTTTTTTTAAATTTACTTTGTGTTTTGCTAAGGCGACTTTTGTTTGGTTGTTTTTCACTTTGTTTGTTGTTGTTGTTGTTTGTGTTTTACATTTTTGCAATATAGTATTTAACTCTTCATGTTTTTGTCAGTATATTTTCCATTCCGTTTCCATTTACACAAAAAGGAACAATTGCATTTGAATAGAAATAAAGAATCTAAAGGCAAAATGAAATCCTTTAATATAAGAAGGAAACAAAATCAATGCTAAATCATAACGTTTTCTTTTAGTCATTAAAATTTGTGCTAGAAATTCGGCTATTAAAATTAAGTATTTACGTTCATGCCACGCCTTACTTTTTGCTTGAGAAAAGTTTTACATTTTTCGTTTCGTATTTTTGTTTTCATTTAACATATTCAGTCTTTCAGCTTTCAACATAAATAAATTAATTAAATTAATTTATTTAATTGCATTTAAGATTTGCATTTTTATTTGCTGCTGCCTGTAAATAATTTCGTGTTCTATTGCATTTATGTGGTAATTTCCATTGTCTGCCTTACATTGCGCTTTAAAATTTATAGCCAAAAAGTTATAGTTCAATTCGAAAATTGTCTTTCGATATTGACGATAATTTTGAAAAGTTCGCTTCTTTGTTTTTTATCTCCTTAGTCAAAGTTGTTGTTGTATAAGCCAAAAGTTTGTATGCTTGTTAAAAGTATGTAACTTAATGCTAGTATTTTATATGTTTTCATTTACATTTAATAGTTATAATTATGTATTTTAAATATTTTGTTTAATGCGCTGTTGTTGTTTTCGCCTACCTCATAAACTGCCTTTTAATCCGTTTAAAACTGTTCAAGTGGACGTAATTTTAAATTTTACTTTTCAAACTTCATTAAAGTTGCATTTGGATTTAGTGGATCGAAAATTTTTGCTTAAGATACTTACTTTTTCGTTTTTCTATATATGTATAGTAAATATATAAAATTTTGTGTCTAAATTCAGTTGTTTTTAGGAGCTTTATATTTTTGCTTCAAAGAAATTAGTAAGTTAAATAGAAACTAATTATGGAAGATTTAGTTTGCCATAATTAATCAATATACACAATATATGGCGGATATAGTTTTGTCTTTCTTTTTTTTTTCTAAGTATTTTCAAAAGTTTTGGCTCTTAACTTCTGGGTGGGGCTCAAGTTCTTAATACTTTTCTTTTTCTTGATATATAAATAGAATTTGTATTTTTACTCTGTCGAAATAAAAATTTCTTATTTTTTTTAAACTTTTGTTTTTGGTGTATAACCGGTCTCTTGTATTTTTGTTTGTTTCAAGTTTGTATATAAGGCAACTGTTTTTTGTAGTGTCTTGAATTTTGTAGTGTTTAAGTTTTCCTGCTATTTTTCACATTATGATTTCAACTGCACAACATGGCTTTAAATGGAACTTTGTTTGTCTGTGAACATTTATTTATTTATATGTTTTATTAAAAAACTTAATAAACTTAATCGAAATTCGCCCAAAGTTTGCTTTTGCCAAAACGTTTTTAATCTTTTTGTTGACTCCTAAAAACAACGAAATATTAAATTTTTTTTTGCATAATTTTGCTGTCTTAACTTTTAAATTTTAAATGGAAATTTTGTTCATCTAAATGCTAGTTTATTATTCAATTTTGAATTTAGTTTTAAAATTTAAAACTGCTTAAAGTTATTGTATACATTTATTTTGTGTTAATTTTGTTTTTAAATCAAAAGCAAACGAAATGCGGTTTTTAATTTTTGTTTTCTAAAGTTTATGCAGTTTACAATGCGCATTTGATTTATTTTTATTGTATTTAATATTTATGCTCATATTTGAAGCGGATTCTTTGTGAGTATAATGACTTCCATATTGAAATCATTTAAAAATTATAATTAAAAACCAATAAACAGCCCAAATTGGCAAATAATCTAAAAAACAACGAAATTTGAGTTCAACTGATATAAAATGTAAAAACTTTAATTGAGTAAACAATGAATTGAAATAAAACTAATATAAATTTCTTGCTTAAATAGATATGTAAAAAAAGAATGCAAAAACTTAACATTTAAACTATAAGTAAACAATTGAAGTTAAAGCAATTAAACAAACTCTTTGAAATCGAATTAAAAACTAAGTTAGCAAAGTAAAATGTTTTAAAAAAAAAACCGTAATAACACTAGCCCAAAGATCTTGGCCATTGTTATAGTTGGGGCGGGGCCCACTGGGAAGCTGCCTCTTAATTAAACTTTCGCTTTTTACCGCCACGCTTCTTGCCCTTGCCCTTCTTGGCAAGCTTGCGCTTTTTGCTGCCGGCACTAAGACCGTCTCCACGCATCGCAGACTCACGGCTAATCTCTCCAAGAATCTCGTCGCCCAATGTGCCTGCAAAATTGAAAAGGATTTAGTGTGCTGCCAATATGGTATGCAACAATAAAACTCACCCAATGTGGTTAGCTTGCGTTGGCGATGCTTCTCTGCTTTGGTTATTGGCAGACGGGTCAAATAGGTCTCCTCGTATTCCTGTTTTTCCTTTTGAGCATGCGATAGCAGCTGTTGTGCTCGTGAGCCAGACGACAGCTCAGTGGGTGCATCCAAGTACTCCTCCTTTAGATCTTGCAGCATGGATGTCCTAAGCAAGTAGACAATGGCTAATTAGATATATTCCTTATTGTATTACATCAGCGAAGAGAGTCAAAAACCATTTTTAAGCCAAAGATGAATAAAAAAAACACGATCAAAGCCAAGTCATTCACATATATTAGTAATGTATTACAAATGACTTTGCTTGGCGATTTGTCTTAGCTGAAACTGCTCAAAGATAGCGTAGACACAAACCATTTTATTCTGCCCGATAGATAGCGCCACTTCACTTCACTAGTATTATGCTAACTCTAAAGACTTACTCTTTGCATATGCAATCTATAAGCATCTTATAAACTATAAAATATGAAGTATCGTGAAGGTTCGGTTTAATAACCTGTTTTCATTCTCTTAACTTACGTGATAGCGCGCTTCTTGGCACGCTCCATGGCTTTCTTCTCCTTGTCAGCATCACGCTCATCACCATCATAGAAGACGGGCTTTATGCGTGGTGGCACATAGACACCTGATTTGCCCGCTGTGGCGCCCTTTCTTGGTTTCTTCACAGCACCAGCTTCATCTTCATCCTCATCATCTTCATCACTGTCTGAATCTGAGTGCTCAGCATTACCATCTTCATCATCGCCGCCAGTTGCACCACTCAACATTTCATCAGGATTGGGCTTATATAGTATGGGATCTGTACTGCTAGACACACCCGTGGTGGCTGTCTTTACCAGCTTGTCTATCTGATAGCGCAGCTTATGGTCAATCGGTCGTATCTTCTCTAGCACTGTGCGTATTTCTATCAAGCGTTCGATGGAAGGATCACCCTCGATAGTCTCACCAGAGCATTTACGCAGCACCACATACGTCAGATTGATCAAATAGTCCAGCAGCATATGATATTTGACCTCGAGAAAACTCAGACCGTACTCTGTGGTCAGTTCGCCGCGCTTGACGCGCTGCAACATGCCCTCAACCAGATCGGTCACCTGTTTAACATTGCTGTTCATTTCACCCAGTAGCTGTATGGCCTGAGGTATATCCTGCTGACCTTGAACCTCGCAGTCGTAGTCGAGTGCCTGTGAGAAAGAAAAGTAAAAGCGTGTAACTTTAGTTTATTTGGTAATATTAAGAGATCATTTTTATGAGTTATGATTCTACATAACTATATAAGTTGGAGTTTTCTGGGATTTCTCGCAACGTACCAGGTATTTATAGTTGATCCCCATAATTTTTATAAAATTAAATAAAACGTTGCTCATTGATCACATCGAAGTGTGCTAGTGTTCGCAGCACATGTTTAATGCATTCTGGTCACTGCTCATTGTGTTCACTTATTACGCATATAAGTTTTATATAAATAGTTAAGGGGTTAGCCATATTTCCTCCCAAACACACACATAGACGTGACGCATAACTAATTGCTGTGCCTTCAGCCAATCGTTGTGTGCACAGTAATATAGCTCTCCCGCTCTGGCACGATTTGGAACACTGTCATATTTTCACATTTTGTGCACAGGAAATTAAATTTGCTACGCAAATACACAAATAAGTTGTTTAGTATATGAAATGCCAAAAACCGCCAAACCCATAAACCTAGGCACAGAACCCAGCTCCAAACCATCAACTCTCCCACTCATGTACACTGATATACTCACTCACTCACACACACACACACACACATCCACTTGACTTGGCACACTGTATATATGTGTGTGTGTGAGTGTCGCCGCTCATTTACATATTTTATTGGTTGGCATTCAATTATTTGCATTTTACAAAATTGCCGACCACGGCGTAGTTTTGGTTCGCCCGGATGAGCCCTCTTGGATGAGCACCCCCTGCAGATGTTTTGAGCATTTGGGCTTTGCCATTTTTATTGGGAAATGCTTTTTTGACCGCCGTGGCTTATGTTGCATTTATTTTCAATTAATATTAATAATGCGGTTGTATGTCCTTTCGTCCGGCTGGATAATTTCGCTTATAATTTAGAGATTAATTGCAAACTGTAAAATGCATAGTATGCCTGTTTTGTTGTTGTTGTTTGTTTTGTTATTTTGTCATTTTGGGGCGACGACTGCAATTTCGCAATTTACAAAGCAATTTAACAAATAATTATTTTGATAACGATTTTAAGTGGATTTTCGGTTTGTTTTTTTTTTTATTTAAAAATTTCTCCTTTTTAATTATGTTTGTGTTTTTAAAATTTTGTGTAAATTTGCATATTTTTATTGGAAAATTACTCTAATTGAATTTGTAAGTGAATGAGGCTTGCATAAAATTTAAATAAAAACGTGAATCCATTAGAGATTGCATATTTGAAAGGATAATGAGATTACATCACATGGAGACTATAGCAATATCTGATTCTGTCTATAGTAAACGATACTTATAGTATTTTGGGATTTTCAAAGTAAGGATTAAAAAGCCGACTCCCTTCATTGGAGTGAGATTGAAAAAAAGATTATTTTGCTAGCAATTTGTGGACTTTGAGCAAGCTTTACATACAATCTCTTTTAGGAGACGATCTGCGTTATGATCTTCCATGAAAAGTTTGTTCTACTGATATAGAAACTCGACACGGATTTTTATATTTTTCTTAACAATAAGAACGTTAATCATTAGTTATGAGTGAATCAAGCTTCTATTCTTTCTTTTAAATACTTTTTGTATAATGAACTCTTAGTGAGCGTACTAAGCAAATGCAGGGTTCGGCAGTAGCAGCAGATGTGAATATGCTTTCCCTGCTGAAATACAAATACTATTGCAGCGTCTTAGCATTTGACAACGTATTGGCTGCCGATACATATGGTATACCCAAAGATATAAAAGCAAAAGGCAGCTGCTGAGGCCAAAGCTCAACTTACAGAAAACCAAGTACGGTTCCTTAGGCGCTTTCACTGAGCCGACTACGAAAGGTTGCAGATGTGCCTCAGTTCCTTTACAGACCATTGTTCTCGAATGTTTGCTTAAAAATCCGTCTCCTTTAAACGCAAACATGAATTGGCACAAGCTGCGACTCCGTCGTCGACCTGAGGCAGGCTCAAAAGGCAGGAATACGAAGCAATAGCAAATGCCTGAATCCAAATGATATACCTGAAACTAGCTGAAGGGTGTTTGTAGCCCTAAGCCAATCTTAAGCGCTGCGGCATAATTTATTTTGTAGTTTTATTTTGTTTTTAAATACAAAAAATATGAATGAATATTGAATAAAATAACAATAACTCTATGAACGATAAATGGGCTTATCATGGGGATATTACCCGTTAGCAAATAGAACTAAACTATACAGTACGTTGACTCTCAAAGTATCTATTGTGGGCCCGGGTGGAAAATTAACCGAATCAATTTCCACAAATATCGTTTTTACATAATTGGAGTCTACCTTCATACCATTTAGCTTTTCGAATGACTTTAATTGACAACAATTACGAAATTTCAATGTTATCTTAAATGCTATCCCAACGATATGTAAGTGTTATGCCCACCATAATCCAGTCAGCCAGCCAGCCGGTCGGTTCGTGTGACAGCAATTACGCATATGACACGGACTGGAGCCAACTGAAGCTAAGCCGGTATAATCGACGACACCAGCAACGATAACAACGACAACCATGGCTTTGGGCTGGGACAGTGTTGAAAAATACGCGTTAACTAAAATGCTTGCATATTTTAGCAGCTAACAAACAGATTTTTGTCGTATCTCTCACTCTTGCAACTCTCCTCATTCTCTGCCACTGTATATATGTAGATACACAACAAAAAGCCGAGCAACCGCAGTTACAAAAACAATGCAGACAGCAGTGACGTCGGTGCAGCATCCGCTGTCCCTTTTCCACCTCATATAGTTAATGCGGCGAATGTTCAGGCGCCTATTATAAATGACATCAAATTGCAGAAACAGCAGTAAAGTTATGTCAGCGAGTGCCATAGAAAAAGCAATTACAACAAACTGGCAAACTAGCTAAAAGAACCGATACCATTTCAGTGCCCCTACCCTATATAACAGCATTTGCGCCATCTCCAAATTACTGCCCCGCAGTCAAAATGATTTAAAATTCGACTGGCTTTTTGTGTAATTTTCAAATGCAGCTACAGTGACAGCAACAACAACACCAATACCAATACCACCCGGAAATGGCAACGCAACTGTCAGTTGTTGTTTGTTTATCTCTGCTGTTGTTGCTGTATTTGCATTAACTGTATTTAGCAATGCATTTTACATGCGAATGGTTCGCGATCCACACCTACACAATCAGCTACAGTGGTTAGAAAATTAAGTTTAAGTGCCAGAAACTGCATACTCGTTGATGAGCATGTTCGGGTTACTATCTCGAAAAGGGTCTACGCGCCACATGTAGACACAGTGTGCTACTACTACGGGCTGAAACCTTTAAAACAAAATTTTAGTTAAAATAGTCGTTTTTGACGACAGTTTTTGAAAATAACAACAAAATAACAAAAATAGCTCAAAAACAATACTTAAGCAACTCGAGTTGGGCGTTATTTAGAATAAAGCATCTATGTGACAGCGAGCGTTTTTACAATTCGTTGTGGCGGCATGTCGCCACAATTTGATACAATCGACATGTCTGATATGACGCCAGTCCAAACCTAACATAAGAAAAACGTAAGGTCTGTATAAATTAATAGCCTGTGTCAAGTCAACTAGAATGTATAGATTTAAAACGCACTTGTTTACGCTTTCCAACGTCTGAGAAACCTTGAACCTTGCCAAAATGAAATATTTGATGTTCTTTTTAAAGGATTTATATGAGTTTTCTGAAAGTGATGGAAAACTTTACAACAGAAAACAGCATGTTTGAAACCACAGTGCAAGGCCCCAAAAAGTAGGCAACACCAAATGCAATTGAAAACTTTTTGCAGCATTATTACTGCAAACGCATTTGCTTCTTCACGCATAACCTTTGCATGCACACACACACACACACAACACACACACACACACACACACACACACACACACACACACACACACACACACACACACACACACACACACACACACACACACACACACACACACACTTATACCCCCGCACACTGGTGTTGCTGTCTTTGTCACACTTTAAAGCCGTCCGCCATTGCTGTTGCGCGGTTGCAATGTTTTTATTTCCGTTTTTGCGCGCATGAATAAAATATAAATGCAATTTATGTTTGTCTGCCTGCCAGCTTATGAAAATGCACAGGACATGCGAAAATATCCACTCCACACGCCACCGCCCCCGCCACGCCCATCCAACTCCCCCACACATCGCCTGCCAAATTGCATTGGGTTGCATATAATGACAACTTTTGATGTCGTTGATTCTGTCGCTGCTCTTCTGTCTGACCCTAGTTTGTGGTTTTTGTATATTTCAAAATTTGTCCAGCAGCAATTATCATGCCAACAGTATTTTCATTTTCATTTTAATTTTCATTTTTTTTTTATTTTTTATTTTTAGCTTTTGGGTGTTTTTTATGTGTAACAGCATAAATAAATGAATGCCAACTGCAATAATTGCATAAATGCATTGCATATTAATGACAGTTTTTGATAGGTATTTTACTCATATGCAGAGGTATGCATATATTATGTACATATATGATTTAGTTGGACCCGTATGCATTGGTCATGGTCCAATGGACCAATGAGATTTTAGTGGAAAATCAAATGGGTTTGGGCAATGGCGTCAATTTAAGTGAAATTAACAATTTATGCGATTTCATTGTATAATTTATTGCATCCCTGGTTCATATGCTGTGTAAATGTGATAAGGATGTGGTATGGACACAAGATCTATATTTGATTGCGACTGACTCCTCCCATAATTTTGAATGAATCATGTTCAGTTAAAGATAATCTGACATAATACAAGCAACACCTTTGCACACTTAATGCATAAGTTACGTGCACTGAAAGCTATGCGACTTCCAAAGCACACAAAGCATTTTGTTCGAGAGCTATGAATATACGAAAGAAAGATTGCACCTTATAAATATACTGATTTAAATGCCTAACTTCTGTATCAATGGAACATTTCGCATTATAATGTACTACAGATGTATATGTTTTAAGGAGTAAACTTAACTATTTCTTGGTATGTCTGCTCAGCAGGCGGCTGCTACCCGATTGGTGCGGGAGCACCACAATCGAGCGGTTCAAAAACAACATCAATCAACAATCAGTTGGTAGGGTGCTTGAAAAAGACCTACGAATATCAAATCGACACCACCATTTCTTTGTCGATTATGAAGCAGACCACAAATAACCCGCAGAGTCTGTGTTCGGTATCCCTGCAAGCTAGTGCGACTTTGTTGATTGACTTTGAGCAACACACGTAGCTCCGTCATCTTCTCCTTAGACGTTACTCTCGGTAGGTAGAGACCATCATCTTTCCCGTTTTGCTTTATGACGCTGATGGCACAGTCTGATCAAAATGCCCTTGGAGTGCTTAAGCGGACAGTATTCCGTAAGATCTTTGGCCCTTTACGCCTTAGCAACGACTACCACATTCGATGGAATTACGAACTTTATGATTTCTAGGCCGACATCGGTTCGTTAGCTGGTTTAAGGAAGGCGACGAAGGGGCAGGCCGCGTTTCTGTTGGAAATACCTTGTAGAGCACGCACTTACTCTTGGGGGGGGGGGGGGGGGGGGATTGCCCTACATCAAGACGTTAGCCGATAAGCGATTGTAATGGATAAACCAGAAGAAGTATATGAATATGAATTAAGAATTAAACCATTGCGTGCTTTATACTATTTGCCGGCATGAATTTAAGTCAGGCAACAAACCAAAAACCATTTCTGGTTTTGAACACACAAGTTAGTGGTCAATGCTTAGGTGAAGTTAGATGTTTTACAAGCTCTCTTCTATCACTTACAAAAAAAAAAAAGGTATTCAGTTAATCCTGGCGCCACCTGTTAATCGATCTGGTGCCTTTTTGAGCAAACGAACTTTTAGAGCTTACAATTAGCTATAAATAAATACTCTTTCTATTATCTCATTGGCTTTCAATACACTCATATTAGGCTGGTAGCTAACTCAATATCGTATGGAGATTTGTGACAGTTTGTTAAAGATCTCGAATTTTGTAACATCTTACGTGTATAAACTTTTAAGATAAACTATCTAAGGGTATTTTGATAGAAAGGACTCCTGCTCAAACATTTTAGTGTATGCCAGAATACTGAATTCTTATCTTATGTAGAGCGGTTTCGGAAGGACACTGTTGAATAACTTTCAGACGTGAAGTAGGAAATGGGCTTAGATTCTAATGGCCGATTCGTAACTGCAAGGAATGGCCTTATAATAAAGGGAGCTTAGGTGCACCCTGGCGGCAATCAATAGTATGTTTTTAAACTACTTCCAATTACTTATATTTGGGCGAGAGATGCGATTAATAGTAGAAGACTGCCTACCCAACGAGTTGCAGACGAAGCAAATAATTCCCAAGAGAGTAACTCTCTAAACCCTCTCTAGCCACAAACCATTCAGTGGCTTCAGGATACCCTATTCAGAAAAGAAATGACTCCTAGTTGCTTAGTTCAACTGTACATATTGCACAGTCAATGCAAATTGGGCCTTGGTATGGGCTGCCAGCCTATCTAAATACCAATAATTGCATATTGCTCTCATGGGTACAGCTTGTGAGTTCTTTCAATTATAAAACTACAAATTGAACGCTATTTGACTTATTCGCGCTCATGCACAGCCGTTGCATAAGTTTGGTCTTTGTGTGGGCGTGGCGGCAAACACGCGACGCCCATTAAAAATCGATTGACATAACTCAAAAATTGTGCAAATTAACGTAAAGCCAGCGAGCCAACTATATGCAATGGTAAGGGATTGGAGCAGTTGGTAGGTAGTAGTTAGTGGGTAGGACCAGAGCGTAAATAACATGGCACGGGCAGAGCAGAGCCGGAGACAGAGGCAAAAATATGAACGAGCTGGGCAAAACGCACCGCAACACGCAACGGGCAACGATGACAAAGAATACAAGGTGGGTCACAAAAGGGGCAGAAGGGTTCGGGCGTATGGCAACATAACTATGCACATGGAGCTAAGTGTGTATGTGTGTGGAGCACATCGGCCTGATGAAATACGCGCGACCGCACCAAACCGCAACGCCCTACCAGACCCGGGCCCAAAACCGAGGCCGAACCATTCGATCCCATGCCGAAATGGCTCTAAAAATTTATGCAGCGCATCGTTCGACGTGTCGTTGTCCATGTTCATGTCGTTGTTGTCGTATTTGTAGTTGTAGCCGTAGTTGCATCGCCAATAACCGAAATATTGATTAGAGTTTATATGCCAGAGTACGCACGCAAGGAAAAGCTAGAATGTTAGGATCGCTGGGAGGCCACCATGTGGACGATGGCGCGACATTTTCTACTTAGACGAGCCGCTAATAATATCAGGCCACATCAAAAGCGGGGCATAAAGAGGATGCAACATGTGCAGCATGCGGTTAACAAATTTTCGAACACGCTGAAAAAAGTGCCACAGTCGTGGCAAAAAATTATGGACAGCGCGAATTTATGAGCATTTGCTATGCGTTTGGGTATGGCATTTAATTAGTTGCGGTTTTCGCAAATTTGTTTGCAATGTATGTATATAAAATTGCATAGCACATAAGTGTCATAAATGCACATCGTGCACATAAATTTTTAGCATATAGTTAGTATGCATATAATATATAAAGTGCTATATATTCCAGCATATTGCCACCATCAAATGCCATTTGCCAATTTTCAATTTTATTTAGCATGCGCCGCCAATACACCAAAACCAAAAAGCAAACGAACAACCAACCACACACACATACACACATACACACACACCATCATTATTTATTTAAATATTTGGCTAACCATAAAAAATAATTATAAAATACCAAACATTGCCAATAGACGCGAGAGGCCATGCATAATACCCCAGCGAAATGTGCTACAAAATGGCCGCAGTCTTATGTAGAGGTTGGAAATAGACAGAACTGCAAATCCTTTTAATAAATGAATCTAGACAAAGGTGGATGGAGTACATAACGACCTCCCAACCGCAGTCGAATACGGAGAGTGCTACTAAAGCCGGGTAATTGTAGCTTCGGCGCTGCAACAGTAGGGACGTGAAAGAGAAAGAACCCGACATATGGAATTAGTTTTTTAATGTAGGAGTGAGTAGTGTAGGCACAAGGGTATGCATAATAGTCGAAGAGATATATATTGGAAATTTAATTACAAAAGTATACAAGTATAGATATAGATTTGTGCATTGTATCTAACAGGCAGATTTTTACAATAATGTTCAAAATCAAAATTTGCATTGTTTATATAGTTGATGAAAACCTATGGAAAAACTTGTCACGTAACGTATGTCACATGACGCAAGAAATTCTAAATATAAATTAACTCTATTCCAGATCATAATAGGATGAGTTGCCTTGAAAAACTCAGACGCCTTCGCTGACTTTTGGGTTTCTATCTTTGCTTAAACACAACGCTACGAAGTTGCTATCCAAAATTTAAAACAAGAGACTCTGTTTGTTTTGTTTTTCTGTATTATTCTTTAAATTGAAGACGTTCGACTGCCACGTGCAAAGCCATGTATAACTTTTAATCTTTCTCTACATCTATTGTAACGTAATTCACCTAAAATGCTTATTTGTATAGCACTTCGAAATTGAAAAAAAAAAACTTACTATTGAAACTCTATTTGACAAATCGGAAGTGCACCAGGTCCGTTAGGAAAAAAACTATTGTTATCGGCATGCCGAAAGCGTACACTTGAGTTAGAAGTCTCTTTTTTTGGACTTAAAACAATTTTAAACTGAATGATAAACTATCGACTTAATTATAATTTTCGGAAACGAAAATGACCACAACGGTTTAGAGCTTGAAGTAAAGAAGATGAGACTTTAATACTTTGTAAAAACTTAATGTAAATGTTTAGTTTTAAAAAAGTTAAGTAATAAATAGCCATTAATTATATCTTTAAGAATTGCAATTTTGAAAATACCGCATATATTTTCATACGTTCTACATTACGTATTTTATAGCTACTATTCACCGTTGCATTGTTTAAAAAAAATGCACAACTAACAGAAATAAAAGAAGAAAAGATAAAGAAAATAAAAATAAGCACAGAATTTTATATTTTCCGTGGTGTCCTTGGTTTGCATATTTGTGTTCCGTTGCGTATGTGTGATTTTTTATGTACATGTGAGCTAAAAAATTCAAAGCAATACAAATAAAAAATTAAGTGAGTCTGGTTATATGTATCAAGAAAAAACAATATTAAATTTTCTAGACGCATTAAAAAATCTATATATAAATACGCTAAGCGAAAATTCAGTGTGATTACTTCGCAATAAAGCAACATATTCAGGTGAAACCTGTACCATTCGAAAGATAAACTGCTTGCGGTTTGCAGAATATAAGTTTCAATTGGATACGTTGCGTTTTAGTCATATAAAAATTGATTTGACGTAAAAAAACAACAACTACATTGTACACACACAAACGTTGGTATTTCGCGTGTTCTTTTTTCCTCTTCGAAGTCATCTGTTATGAGAGAGTGTATTAAGTCGTCGAATGTCGACGACAAGGCGAGCACCAGTTTGAAATAAAAGCATTAATTTGATATATTGAGAAAGAAAAAATTACCCTAAGTGAACTTGGAAAATAATTTATATGATTAAGACGTTTTATGTCTTAATATTTATCTTATATTGTATAAAATCGTTCGTGGTGTTTCTACCACTCGAGAACCACAGACCCAAATAACTTCATATTTGGACCACATATTCGTTTTGTTCAGGAAGGTTTCGCTTCAGTTTGAGTTCGGTTGGTGAACAGGATATTCTTGAGTGACGTAATAAATACACTTAATTATGTATACTTATATAGCATTTTAGTGTGTTTACAATTCACAACTTTGATTAGGTAAACAATTCATTCTGGAATTTGATTAAGAGACGGCTCACAAGAAGCAACATTGAAAGAAATACTCGAGCCACACGAAGATAGTGGCACAATCTCCTGCAGAGCGAGCTCAAAACTTGCAGGCGAGAAGAATAAATGAGAGAGAACGCATTACAGATGCGACTAGATGCCCGCTGTTGGTGGCGACTTCCGACAAACACTACCGGTGATTCCGAAATCAAAAGTGGCGTATGAATTCAACGGTTCTCTCAAGAAGAGGAGGGGAACAGGAAGAGGAATATGCTCTACTTCGAGACGGGCACGGGGCTAGTGAGCGGAGCGGGCAGTGTTAGCTAGTATGATATATACAAATGTAAACAATATTATGTTTGTTGTTAGGAAAACGTAAATAGGTAGCACTATGAATGAGAATAGTTTTAACAAATAAAATAAAAATTGTTAAATATTTCATTTTGACGGAAAATAAAATCGTTTTTATTAGAGAGTTGGTTGAATGAGTCTGGCAACGCTGTGCCGTTTGTCCATTTTGCAATCTAGTGGCAAGATAGATGCCAATAGATGAATCGCCTCTCAACTAAGGCTTAAGCGTAATAGGCTCACCGATGTAAACGAATTCAACGGAAAGTAAAAACTACGACGCGAGAGCAAAAGAAGACGTACACGCGCAAATAAATAATTGTCCACACATTTATTATCCTATTGTGCAGTTAAGCAAAATAACAATCCGTTACCGAGTAACGTCTGATGTTTGGTTGAGGGAGCTGCTCAGAGAGTTGAGCGGAGAAGACTTCGGCAGTCTGTTGTAATGACAGCTTAGCGATGTCTTTACTGTCCGTTGGATCGCTCGTTCTTTGCTTTATTAGCCGCATACGCTGAAACAAGGTTTAACGTTAACATCGAGGAGCGGAAAGAGGAGGAGCAGTCCTCTATTGAATTACGTATTATTATCAATTTAACGCAGAGCACTAAAAGATAACAATACTGTTATTTATTTGCCTCAAAAAAAATTTAAAAATTAAAAAAAAAAAAATTGTTGCAGACAGTCGGGACAGTGGGAAACCATCATACCGCGAAGGGGGTGAGATAAGGACATGAATCGATAAACTTGCTCTTTTTCGGAAAAATGTGCATCTAGTACAATTTTTTTGCTCTAACTCTCATAGTCTCTGAGAAACACGTTGCAACACGGACGGACGGAAGAACAGACGGTTATGGCTATATCGATTCGGCTATTGTTCCTGATCATTTTTCGCCATGGAACATATGGTCTGCCACGCCTCCTTCTGCTCGTTACATACATTGCATAATCTATAATACCCTTGTACTTTGTGAACAGTCTTGAACAGCTCAGCACGAAACAAGAAAACTAAGCTGAGTCATTAAGCTTGGGGAATCAATGACCACGATGATAAGGATAACTCAAAGGGTTACGTTTTGACAATGATTGCAAATTAATCAAAAGCAACCTACTAGAGCCCGTGTGGTTATATATTAATTTATATAATTAAAATTATAGATATATGAAGATTAAAGCACAACTTAGAATCAAAAATAATATGTATGTTAGAACAAAGTGGCTATTCCTTCGAACGTAAAGAGCTTTAGATGATGATCCGTATGACACTTTTGGACTAATATTGGTTAAATATAACTCAATCTAATTAAGGGAATGTGGAGATTATCCAGAAGAATGAAATCCATGAATTTTCAAGAAGTTTGGTCATCGTTGAACGTCGTAGCGCACTAACAGGTTTGCAGTAATAATTTTCTCAAACAATTTGTGAATTGAATTTCGCAATTGTTGTTTGAGATGTCGTATTTATTGCCTCTTTCCACAAAGCCGAAATATATGCAGTCCTCAAAGACAGTGTAAATATCTTAAGTAAAGGCCTATACATATATGAACTATATTACATATAAAGCTTTATTGAATTATTTTGAGCAAATTACAAAATGCTCAGCTCAGTCAATCATGTTAAAAAAATGTATCTCAAAGCAACTTAAAATATAATAAAATTGTTTTTCTTTTTGGGTAATAAACACATTAACCCATTAACAAAACGAACTACGAAATCTTTATTGGATTTATGTATGAAATTGTTTTCAAAGACATGCCAAATCCATTTAATAACACGTTTTTCCTTCGCTATTACGACATTTGCTCTGTTTGCCCTGACAACATTTCCCAGCGTGTAAACCCCCCCTAACCACGCCTCTTTTGTTAATGAAAATTGCTTTTACATAAAAAAAAACACTGACCAGTTGACGCCTACAAATATTCATGCTGCTTGCTTTGACACTTTGTAGCTGTTTTGCAGCAGGTCATAAAAAAGAAGCGCCACTCAAAGTAGCAGCCCCAACGGTTGGCGCTAGAAAAAGCGATTTCAATGCGTGCCGGGCCACGCGGCGTATGCGCAACGTGGCCATGACTGACCACTCTCCTGCCATATAAACAATTTCAGAATGTTTGAATGTGAGTTTTTGTGTGCGTTGACAGTCTGTTTGGCAGTCACTCTGTTCGCTAACGATGCGTTGTCCTTTTTTCTAGTATGGTTTTCCCCCTTGACGAGTTTCTTCTTCTTTTTTTTCTGTTGATTTTTTGTTTGTTTGCCTTGTCGCTTTTCCCGGTCTGCTGTTTTTCTTCGTTTCTATATGTTTGGTCAACTTGTCTGTTTGTTTGTTTGTTTGTTTGCTACCCATCATATGAGCAACATCTACAACAAGAACAAGAAAGGGATTTACATGCGTTATGATGCAATGTTTTTTTGTTATTATTTTGTACATATTTTTGCTTGTTAAAATTTTTTTTTGTTCTAGTTTCTAAATGAAAGTTTTGTTTTAGTACTTTTTTATTTTATTGAGTACAGTTGGCAGGAGAAGTTGATTCTAATGCCTCTGAAAGAGTCTGAGAAAATGTTATTAGTTGCAGGTGCTAACGTATTCATAGAAATATTACATTTACATTCTTTTAACTTTATTAACTCAAAAGGTACTCAAAATTTCAAACCCAGGACCCAACGAATTTATTTGATATTTGACTTAAATTAAGAATATCTTTAAATTGTTTATTACAAAACATAGAAAAATTAATTATTTTCAATAATAAGGTAAATAAAATGCTCATAATGAATGAATGAATGAATATCGACTCCGACCATTTGTGCAAAAGTAACTTTAATTTTTCTGCCAAGACATACTTGACTTTTAGGTCTCCTAGCTTAAACTTTTTGTAAGAGGACGTAGCTCTAGCTCTTGTTTCTGTGCCAGCATAAACTTCATAACTATTGATTGAAAAGGAAAATATTCCGTTCATGAATGCTATAAAATGAATAACACAATACGAAAGAGTTCTATTAAATTACTTTTCATCATCAACTATAACACTCTCTTGATTCTTATGATCAAGTTCAAAAAATAACTATGCAATTGCATGTGAAACAGTAAATTCAATAAAAACTAAATTATAATTTTCGCCAATTAGGCATTTATTGACATATTTGAAATAATTTACTTGTGCAAATTTTGAATTCAGCTTCATTCAAATTATGCTTATGTAAACTGTGGTATTGTGCAACTTTTTTAGTTGCAGCTGCGAACTGCCCACAGCAACAGCGCCTGAATTTATGGCTTTCAAACAAAAATATCTTTTAAATAATAATGATAATTATTCTTTGCACAACTTTTTTTGCCTCTCATACTCACAGTTGTAAATTATGAAATAATGTTGCATACTTTTCGGCTGACTGCATAATAAGTTGCATTAAAATATTACACATACGCAGCGTTGCGTATGTTGTATTTTAAAAGCTGCTCTGCATAAATATTTTCAAATGCAAACATGCAACAATACAAATGCATGTACAGACATGCACAAACTCGCACACTCACGTACATATATCCGTTAAAAAAGGATGGCGAAAAAAAAGAAACCCAACTACAGTGACTATGAAATATTGCCAATCAGAAATGAAACCGAAAATAAATCGATTGTTTCAACAAACGCACGGAACTCGAAATACGAGGCAGCGACAGAGAGATCCCCACAGTCAAAAAAAGGCTCCAACAACTACAACAACAACAACAACAACAAGAACACCAACAAATGTGGAGTGAAAGAGCAAGCAGCTGTTTGAATGAGGTGCGGCTGGGCAGCATTGGCTCTGCTCTGGTCTGGTCTGGTCTGGTCTCTGGGTCTGGCTAGTCCAGCCTGGCGCGCCAATTTTTGCGTTACGCGAAAAAAATAGTCGAGCAAGGCATGCGCCTGTATGGGGTAAATGGGTGATTGTTGGGTGAATGGAGGCCACGGGTTTGGATTCAAAGGGGGCGTAGTATAGAGAGCTGGCTGTGCGGTCTGCGCTGAGTGATTGCTGTTGTATATGCATGTGTGGGTGCAAATTGAAACAGAGTAGAGAGCAGGCACATAGCAACGAGGCGGCGGCATATAAAGCCCCAGCCGGCCGGCCTGGTTGTTGTGTCGCTCTGTTCCTGCTGCTGCTGGCGCTGCTCGCGGACACAACAAGCGCGTTGAGTGTGTATGCCAAAGGGGGTAGAGAAGTGGTCTATGTGCAATGGAGGTAGGGAGCGAGCTGACGCCGCGTACTCACACACACACACACACACACACACACACACACACACACACACGCACACTCCCTTGCAAACACATATTGCATTTGCATGTGTGAGGTATAATTGGACAGCATGTAGTATGTGAACATGTAGCAAAGTGTGCTCCGAATGCCTGGGCAGAGCACTCTGTTCTGAGTTCAGGTCGATGCATTTATCTGTATGAGTGTGTGTGAGTGTGTGTGTCTGTGTGTGTGTGGCAGATACAATTCTTATTTTTTGTGTGTGTGCCATTTGCATATCGATGCTGTGACTACCTGATAGCTTCTACCCTCTTCATCCCTGTAACTAAAACTCTACTGTTGCCATGGCCATTCCTTGTCCTGTGGTCTGGCTGGCTTAGTACGCTCTGCAAAGGTGTTAAAAAAAATATTATGGCTGGACTACTTTAAGAGCGCCCACAGAACTGGGACACGCAGGGATTAGACTGTCGAAACACAGAACTTTGCTGCAATTCGCTGCAAATGAAGGGCAATAATCATGGCAGACAAATATTATTCAAGGTTCAACGAATAATTTTAAGTTACAAGGTGTAGCGACGCGCTTAGCAGTAAGATAAAGTTTACTTAAGATTTGTGCAATATATAACAGGGTGAATAGTCGGTTCGATATAGCTATGTCTTCCTGTGACTATAAGAGCTAAGGATATCTTGAAAGTTGAAAGCTAAATCATGGTGATACTCTACCGGTTTGACCCCTGTGAATGTGTGGCAAAAAATATTGGCAATAGTGTACGAATTTTAGAACACTTCTAGAGTTTTGCTTAAGTTTTCGGATCTTATTACACTGTAAAATAGAGCTGCGAAACTATACCATATATACATAAAACTTTTTCCTTTGAATCTCACTATCGATTTTTTGGTCTGTAATGACAGTTTAAAAACACGCTAAGCGGTGCATCAAATCTTTTCGAACCAATGGTACTATCTAATTCTAATAATTTTGCAGCTCTACTGTCCTATTGCCAATTTTGGGACGGAAAGATTCCAATTCAGGTTGAAAGGTGAGCGCAAGATGAGTATAGTAAAATTTCTCAAGGTATAAACACCCAGTTGTCGAAAACTCTAAAAGTTAGGTACACAAAAAGATGCGCATCATTTTACTACACTATCACTAGTATTACTTCAAAAATGCTGCACACTGTTATTTAACAAAATATTCAATGGCTTTTTTTAAAAGCACGTACTACTGGAATGCCAGCTTTACGGAAAATATAAAACTTCAACGTGCTCGTTCAAAGTTTGCCTCTTTTTAGCGATCGAAATTAATCAAGACATTATTAGTAATGATGAAAAATCGATATGAATAAAACGTTCACATCCTTAATTAGAAGAAAAGTAAATAAATTTATCATCATCATATCATAAGTATCTTTAATTGATTGTTTTTGAGCGTTCATTTCATGCTTTCATACACCATATATAGTAAGCTCAAACCTAGCCGTTCTTCAACAACTCTTCTTAATTGTCATGATTAACTGTTTCCAGTTAGCCCCAATGTTTCCCATATAGATGCATATATATTGTATTTCTCTCGGAAACACAGTTCGCGTTTTCTGTTTCGCGACAGTTACCCCCAAAATGCCATCATCAGTTATCGCTAACAATTTCCCCTTACCACCTGGTTTATTTGTATGTATTGTCGGGGGCTCTCAAAGCAAATTGTATTTAAAATTTATATAAAATGTGTACGCCGCATTTTGTTGTGACAATGTCAATGGAGTTAGTGACTGGCCTGCTTAGCTACATATGTACGTATATATGTATGTACGTATATATGTATGTATGCATGTATGTATGTATGTATGTATGTATGTATGTATGTATGTATGTACGTATATATGTATGTATGTATTTATGTATGTATGCATGTATGTATGTATGTATGTATGTATGCATGTATGTATGTATGCATGTATGTATGTATGCATGTATGTATGTATGTACGTATGGGTAGTGTCTGTCAGCCCAGCCCCTTGACCAAGCCAAATTGGGGGGAAGTGCAATGCATCTACCACTAACAGTTATTTTTGTTGTACAATCAACGCGGCAACGTAAAAATTCGCGCGATTTATGCATGAACGAGTTATGCTAGTGTGTGTGTGTGAGTGTGTGTGAGTGTGTGTGTGTGTGTGTGTGTGTGTGTGTGTGAGTGTGTGTGTGTGTGCTATGATGGCCATGTGTGCAAATAGCAAAGAGATTTGTGAGTGTGTTTGTGTCTGGTGGTACAGTCCCATCCCCAACAGCTCCGCCATGTTTGTTTTTGTATATATTTCCAGCAAACTCCGCGCTTGTTTATTTTATTGGCACGTAAATTTATATGGAGTTCTCTGTTCCCGTTGTTGTTTTTATTGCTGTTTGCTATTTTTTTTTTTTTTCTTTTGGCACTTTTTACTAGTATTTATTTCGTGTCGTTGTGTTCGGGGCGCAGGTTTTCCATTTTTCCATTTCCATATATACAATTGTATTTTGTATATTTTATAAATAATTTTTGATGGTACAAAGAGAGACACACCCAAAAATATTGACATTCAGGTAGTACACAGAGAAATTGTTAGTTTGAATAAGGGAGTTAATTAGTGGTTGATACGAAAGAATGTCTGACAAAAGTTGACAATAGGGGAAAATTAATATGGTAGATTGTCAATAAAGCAAATTAAATGGTGAGTTCTTCCTTATCAATGAGAGAAACTTGGCGGACAATGGATAATAACTATCAAATAATTCTGCATAAGACCGCCTTATGCCTTTCGCACAGCAACTAAACTCTTTCGCAAAGATTTTTCTTTATTTTCGCTCATTCATTTCCTGTTTCCTGTTTTCTACACTATCGAATTGGTAATGCCAATTCAATGATTCAATCGGAATTAAGTCGAGCTAGTCAGTCCATAAAATTAACTAGATATGACTTTTTTATTTAAGACTTCTGTGTATTTGCGGAATATCATGGTTGGAATATGGCCCTTTTTCGATTTTGATCCTGGAATCGAAGCAGACAAACCAGTTCATTACGGTACTTACGAAGCGCTGTATAAGTGTTTCTTGTCTTAACAAAAATGTCTATCCAGATTCTAGATTAAAGTTTTTTAAAACCGAAAAGGTCAGTCGTTTTATATTATGTGAATTCATGATGGACTGTTAGAACATGCTAGCCAAGTCACATTAAGAGTTGGTATTTTCAAAAATTGATGAGCCGTTGACTTGATATAATAGTAAAGTACGGTGCTTCTACCCCATATAACTATGTTTTTAGAGCCGACGTAAATGTGTTACTCCATTGTAAAGAAACAAATGAATAACTTGCAAATGGTAGGGTAAACTGGAGCTAAACCAGACAGTCGTCAAAGTTGACCCGGGAAAATATGTAAAAGGTGATTTTAACCGTAGTAATTTCTATAACTACGAATGGCACTACGTGGTTTTTGGTAGATTAAAAATCAATATCAACGTTGTTGGTCTACCAAGTGACGTCATATTGCGAAGTTCTTTATTTTGTATATTTTCAAATGCAGTTCCCCAAACTTGGAGAAGTGAAGTAATTTAGCAATCTAGTAAAGTAAAAAAAAAATGCATCGTGAAGGACCTCTACTTAGTACGACGTGAAACAACACACCTAAGTTGACAATGATCCTGGATTCCTGGCAAAAATAACTCCAAGCGCAAGATACGAAGTTAATCAAAGCCAACGGCCAACGGCTAGAATGTGGATGTAAGTGACTAAAAAGAAAGAACTAATGTGGAATTATTCAAAATTGAGCAAAAGTAAAGATTAAATGCTAGTTTCGAGTCGCAAATAACCACAAAGTCAGAAGTGTTTGATAAATTAAGAAAAACAGACACGCCCCGTAAAATCATCATCATCACATTTTATCATAAAAACCATATTAATAAGGCGCGAGATTTTAAAATGGGAAAGTGAAGAGTCTTTTACAAAATCTAGATAGATAATAGAATGCATTCTAATATGAAGCACATCGCATAGAGTTGCAGGCATAGGGTTGTAATTTACCGGCAATATAACCGTGCATACAAACGCTTGAAAATCTCGCTTCGTGTAGCACGCGCCTAAGGGATCATAGCATAAAATGAATGGGTCATCCAACACGCAGTCTTCATTGGGCCTCTGACTTCTTTTTCCTTTCGAGTGCAAAAACACATTGATTGAATAATATACAGAGAATATGTAGTAGATAAGCGATTAATTTCTCTTAAATGGTGAATATTGTAGTTTTTTTGTTAATGCTTAAATACTTCTCGTACTGTGCATACTATTTTTACTAAACATAAAATCCTTCAGTTGTTACACTATTGAAGTAATAATTTATTTGAATATTAGATATTTCTCTATTTTCGATATATAAATTTTGATATGCACTAAAAGCAACTGCAGTCTTACAAATAATAGAAGCATTTCCACATGGCAACAGTATTTTTTTTTTCACCTTCCTATTTGAACTAAAAAAAACAGAGCAAGAATTGGACTTTAGTTGTAGCCCTCAGCATCCTAACAAATATTTGCCATACTCATATGTATATAAATCTTGTATGCCATTTGCTTATGCCTCATCCATTGTTTGCTCTACACTTCAACGCACTTTCGCCATTGATCCGGCGCCATGCAACGAGCATTCTAACCCAGACTATTCAGTCAGACCCAACCAGGCGGCCATCGCATCAGTATTTTTTTGAACGAGAGTGTGTGTACCTTTTCATACTTTTCATTGAATTTTCACAACCACCCCCCCAGCGCCCCCCCTTTTTCTATAATAAAAAAAACACCAGCTGACCAGACCCACAAGTCCGTTGCATTATGCCGGGACATACGTTTTGAAATTTCATTCGTACGTAGATTCTTTTTACTTTACCATTACTCATATTTGAGTGTGTGTGTGTGTGTGTGTATGTGTGTATGTGTGTGTGTGTGTGTGTGTGTGTGGGGGGGGGACACGTATGTTGCCAGGTTGCCACGTGCAGAGCGGCGCTAAGCTTTGACTTGGGATTTGCATTTTTTACGCGTCAGGACAGGGCCCTTCGAACGTTTCAGGGTGTTCTACTTTTGCTGATTTCGTGTTTTATTTTTATTTTTTTGCCTTATTCTTTAGCCATTTTGCTGTTGACGTTTTTGCTATGGCTTTTCCTGCTTTTCTTCTGTATTTTTTATGTTTCTGTGTTCATAATTCGCAGCTCGGTTTTTCTCACTCTTGCCGTGTCCTGTTTTGGGATACAAATCCATTTCATCAGCGGGGTTTCCGCTGTCGTCGCTGCCGTCACACCATTGCCCGCTTGTCTGCTTCTTCCTGCCGCTTTGTCTGATCGCGTTGAAACTGTAATGAGATTTCTATGCAAAGGGTTGTTGGTTGGCTGCAATTTTACGGTAATATGCTGGGACCGTGCTTTCTATTTAATTTATGAAATTTATCTGCCATTCATATCAAATCGAGATGGGCAACATACGCAGGGCCAACATTTTTTCCAACATCTTATGCCCGCTATTTGCGGTAGCCAAAGTGGAAATGCATTATACTCTTGTTTACTGCCCGATTTTTGGTTAATTTTTTTTCATTTGCCAGGTTCATAAACGGGACTTAGTTTGCATGCGTGACTGACTGGCGCTGAAATTCTTGGTGTATTTGGCTAAAAAGGGCTTGCTTGGATGGAGGTTAAGTGACAAGGGGATGCACAACACACATATATGTTGGCGGCAGCGCTGTGTGAATCCACTTAGTCCTGTCAGTTTGCATTGCCATCCAGTCATGCAGTTAAAAGATGCTACAAGCACCTATAAAGCTCTATCCATCCGGCTGGCCAGCTACCATTACTCCGAGCACCACTAAACTGCCGTCAAAATGATTGGCCAGCAGGAGCAACAGCCGCAGTTTTAGCCGCAGCATCAACGATGACAATGAAAAGACGCAGAGCCGACTCTGCTCCGCATTCTGCGGTGGCCAAGTGCCCGCCTTAACCCGTCACTGGCCACCACATGCCAAATGCACTTTACGAAAAAAACAGCAAGCCAACTGCTGCGACGTCGTAAAAAAGCCCCAAACTGAGTGGAGTTGGCTTTTAGGGGTCAGCTCAAGTAGCTTGTATGCCATTTTTTACTCCCGTATGCTACTGGTCTTTTGGGAACTTTGCTCTATTTCCGCTGCTATTGCCCAACAAAGCGCGCCCGCTGTCTGGCTGACATTTTGGCGGCCAATCCGCGTGGGTTGGCGACGGCAGCGACTAGCGGCGATTGTTTGGCTGTCAGCTGCTTTATGGCAGGCAAATCGTCCTGGCCGGCTGGCTGGCTGGTTGCCTCCTGTATGCCATGGTGCCTGCATTTCGCATGCAAAGGGAAAATGTTGTCGCTGTTTAATGTCAAACGTTGACTTTTTTTCTTGCCATACATGTTGGCAACTCTGGCTATTGTTGCTTTGAGCTAAGTGCCCTTTGACCGGGCGCATAGAATCTTGCATAACAGCTTTTGGGGTTTGCCGGATACTTACAGACGTTTTCATGCCCATTGCGTTTGTCGCGTGCTTTGTCTTTTTGAGTTATTTTGCTCACCGATTGCATGTGAAGTTGTTGACTTAGCAAAGGGTTTTAGGCTTGGGTTAATTGCATTGGATTCGCAATGTGGAAAAGCATAAGACTGATACGTACTATAAGAAAGTCTGAACGTAATTACAGGTAAGGTAGTATTTAGTATATTTTTGGTATATTAATTCAAATTTCATTGTAATAAACAAAAAAATTCATAATTTTTAAATCATGATTGCAAACCTTAAGACGCATTACCAACTATAAAGCTATTTTATTAACATTGCGAGTCGAAAGACAAAAACTAAGGGAGTGTTGACTTAACACGCCATAGTTGGTTTTAAGTTGCAGTCGGATGTTTGGCTTTCGTCCTAGCATCGGTATATTTTTTGTACTAAAACAAAATTTCCCCTTCTGGTGACCAAAAAATAAATGTCGTTTGGCTCATGCCATGCAATTTTTCACCGGATGTTTTGGGCATATCATTTGAGGCGGCAAAATTTGTTCCGAAATCACTAAATTTTGACGAAAAACCGTCGGAGGAGGTAGCTCAAGACGAAATATAAAGGTTTTGGTCACATAGGCGTGGTGCCTAGGGAGTTCCTGGCTTGTAGCAAACCCATTCTTGACCTTTGCATCATGATAGTTCACCTATTTTTTCTGGTCAAAAACAACACCGTAATAATGACTCAACCACCGTTTTCAACAGACTTGGCCTTCTGCGACTTTTTGCTGTTTTTAATAAGGAAAAGACTCATGGACGACCGACGTTAGGGAGATAAAGACCGCATTGTTGATAGCGACCATACGAAAAAGGCCATATCAGAAGGTCTTCGATGGATGGAAAAAGTTTTGGTCAGAATATATATAAGGACTTTGGGGAAGTGCTGCAATAAATGGAAAAAGCATTGTATCTGAGAGGGATTACTCAGCAGGGGACAAAATATAAATTGAAATTTTGATTGAATTATATACATTCTTAGAGGCATCAACATTTTAAGTTTACTTTAATCGGAAATGACTCAAAAATCAAACTTATTAAAGTGCTGCACAAAAGAGCTGGTAAAGTTTCAGAAAAAGGTTCATTAGTAACAATAGTAGCATCGCAACTATCGATAGTACTATGTGTTTTTATTTCTTTCTACTTCCCCAAAAAGTAAACTATCGATAGTGCACAAAAAAATGTTTAGTGAGACATAAAAAAAAATCGATATAATGCACAAAACAGCATGTTTCACAATACTCGACAGACTTTGCCTATCTATAAAAGTTTTCCCAAAATAGAGAGAAAGAAGTCTTTTACACTGTTTGTCTTTTTTTTTCTTTTTGGTATTTCTAGCAACAGAAAATAAGAAAAATACAAGGTGAAGTGTAGGGAATCTCTAGACCGTTAGCAAAATGTTTTTTTATGATGAATTTCCAATTTTGGAATAAAATTCTGTTAAAAAACACTGTGTAGTGCCTTAAAATGGTTAATTTAGTATTTTTTCTTGTTATATTGACAGTATTTTTAGTACATTTGACTGAATCAAGAAGCACATTTAGCACCTCAAAAGGGCAGTTTGCTTATATAGCCACATTGTTATGTTAGAAATCTATCTCTTGGGCCATATAAAAACGCTTGGTTTGGGTTGGATTGCAGGGAGTGCCGCGAGCCAGATTTCAAAACAAATGAAAAAAACGAAAAACAAAAGTGAAATCTGTACAAATGACAAGCTCAAATGGCTAAAATGTTGTTGTTTGCAATCATATTATATTTATGCAGATTTCTCTCTTTCTCTCTGCGCTCACACCCTCTTTGGGTTAAGCTTTTGTTACCCCTGAATGTATGCTACACATTTTTTTCTCGCAACTGCACAAAGAGTGTGGTAGTGTGCGTGAGAGGTTTTCGGAGTGGTTGACACGTATGCATGTGTGTATGTGTGTGTGTGTGTGTGTGTGTGTGTGTGTGTGTGTGTGTGTGTGCGTTTATATAACTGTTGATAGATACTCTGCAGAAGCTTAAGGCTTAGCTCATTGCCAACGCATTTTGATGCGTAGTTTGGGTTAATCAAGACTCGAGGTTTTTAATTTGATTTATCATGCTGCGTTTTTATTTTCGGTCTTATTTCAATTCACTTTGCATTATTTTGACGAAAATGTCCTTGTCTGTTTGTGATTTCATTTGTGTTATTTACTTTGCGCCCGCACCTATTTTTTATCCTTTTTTTGACTGATTTTTGATGTCGTTTTTCGTTAGCTGTTTGCATATATTGCTACGGGACAGTTTTTTGTTTCGTAAATGTTTAAATATGTATATAGGTGTATATATCAACGCCATGTTGACCCAGCAGCCTCCAACCCTTGCCTTTGGTTCAGCTCCGCTTTCAGCCCACACCTCTTAGCAACGTTGGCCAGCACACAAAAAAAGCTTCAACTTTATTATTACATTTTTTTTGCCTGTGAGTGAGGTTTTAAGCGCACATGTGTGGGTGTGTGTGTGTGTTACGCCCTTTTTTCGGACAGTGCATTTTTAATATAATTTTTACAGCCCCTCCCAACGACACAGCACAACCCACCGCAATTTTTTCCAGATTTTAATGTTTTTTATTTTTTGGCTGCTTTTTATTTCCCCCTTCCCATCCATATGCAACTTTGTTTGCTGTGGGCGTGTATTTTTTTATATACGGAATATATGGCAGCCGGGCCGTTGCCAAGGGTTGGCCTGCGCCGCCGCCCATTGGCAACTGTCCGGTTTGCAGGTGGCCCACCGCATCACCAGCTGCATATGTGAAATGGCCGCGTCGCGTCGCGTCGCTTTTTGTTTTTTTATATTTAACATTTATTTTTTGGGGCAGGAGTTTTTGTCGGAGTGAGTGCCGGCAGTAAATTGTGGAGCGTAATAAGCAGGCGGCGTTGTCAGGCGGTAACAGCGACACATGCGTACATTTGGTGGGGTGGTCGGATTGGTTGCTTTTGGTTGGGCATTCCCAACCAACAACAAATTATGAAAAATATTTCTGCTATATAAGCGAAAAGTATTTTTAATGAATTTTTATTTATTTTTCGTTTTCAGGGCGGGGCATTTGTTTTTTTTTTTAGTGTTTTTAATTAATTAAAAATATATAATAAATTGCATAATTTTTTAATTGAAATGGGTTTGGGAATGCGGCCAGCAGGAATAAAAGCTAACTGTTTGGGCAGTTGGATTAATTGGATTTGATAGAAGCACTTGAAGCTATAAAATAGCCCTTCTCAAAAATAGCCCAGTCGCTCACGGATCAATCGGATACCTGGCGCCTGATCTCCGCCACACAAAAAAAGAAAACGAATACCGACACTCCAAAAAAAAAGTCCGTCTGTGGTGCTGTGCCCAACTCAAGGTTCCAACCCGGAATCGGTATTGTCGGCACAAATCAGGATGCACCTGCCAAAAAAGGATTGTTCTGAAGGAGCATAAAAACTCACGGCCAAAAGGTCAAGCTGATCTCTTCTGACATAGATTCACTCAATATATTTCTTTTCAAAATTGCTAAACGCCAAACAAAGAATTTGTTTACCATTAGTATTCAATATATGCACAACTAGGCGAGAGTGCGGTGTTCATCAAATTTTGACGATATAAGAGATAATTAATTAAAAAATCATTGTAACGTCATTTATAAGCAGCCCCTAATTATAATGACCAGACACATTATCTTATAATTTTTTCACTCCTGCCTGACGAAAGCTGCTTTAGATCAGATGATCTAAGATAAGATTGAGTTGACATCACTGACCACTTTGGCTGTAGCTAGGGTCGTAGCATGTGCTCAAATAAAAATCCCCCCACCGGATCAGAGATCAAAATGATCATAAATGGTATAATGCTTATGGTAATAATTTAATATAATTGCCACTAAACCCATTTGGCTATGGATGAGGGCATTAGCGGCTCATTAGGAAAATAAGAGTAAATTAACATAAAATACTTATACTAATACTACTATTATTATTTCAGATTCCTGATGGTTCTGATCGGCGACTCATGTGCTAATAGCGGTTCACTTACACTAGGAAAAAAAATGTTACCTCAATTTAAGTAAATTTGCGTTCGCTGATTTCGAACCCGACAGCCGTTTTGGACTTTTTAACACAGTTGTCGAATTATCAAGAGTTTTTAGTTCAGCGAGTCAAATATTGCAAGGCAATTCTTCAAAATGGTTTCCGGATTCGAACCCAGCGAGCCCAAATCTACCGAAAAAGTTATGCATTAGCCAAGAGTTTTTAAATAGGCACTTTACTACTACTACTTTCCCAAATGTCGAATTCTTTTAGTAGATTATATTGATACGATGCACATTAAAATGCATAAATTTTTAAATTCAAAATCATATAGCATTTTCTGATTCCTCTCTCTATGATTTATATTTAAGAGACACAGTGCTGTGAGTCACAAATACATATAAAACAATCATGTTGTTTCACAGTCCGCTCGGACCGAACACTTGTCGGCTCTTTACACAGCCGAAGTACAAGCTCAGTCCGTCGCTCACTCATTTTGCGAGAGTAATGTATAAAATACAGGATTTTGGTTTTTTTTTTTTTTTTATTATTAATTTTACCTAAAATTATGAAAATTCTCTACATAATGATATACGATTCACCCATATTTGTTGCCATGTAGTTGGTGAAAAAGGGTGAACAAATTTATCATTAGTTTATTTATACAATGGATTAATGTTATTATTTTTTATTTCACAATAAGTCAAAAAATATTTAAAAGTAATTTTACAGCCAAATTTGTATGTAAAATCAGGACATTTAATTAATTGGCGAAACACCATTTTATAAAAGTCATTTCTTAAAAACGGTTTGTTGAATTGTCCTCTCAATAAAAGTTGCACGCAAGAAACAATAAAGCTACAACATAAAAATCACATATTACGATGACCTCGTGATTTGAAACTTAGCGTTTTAAAACAGAATATCCCAAAGAATCTCCGAACATCGTCTCCGAAAATAATACGAATGTGCGTTTATAAAAAAACTTTTTAATTCCATTCCAATTCCATCAATTAGTGAATTTCAACATGAAAAAGAGAAGGTATTCAAAAGTAGAATTTCGCGGGTTTTTTTTCTCTATGGAATGGATAGAAAAAGCGCAATGTTTTCACGAATGGGAGACCTAGGGAATGGGAGAACCTAGCCGAAATGATTAATTTCAATGCCCCAACGAATTGGAGTTCGTCGATTAGAACGCTTCTTTACAGTGATTGAATTGCGGCTGCCAAATTAGCAACAGTTGTACAATTTTTGCTTCCGATTCTGAAATTTCAAAAGCAACAGTCGTAGCAGGGCTTCGGCTTTGACAATTTCGGCAGTTTTTCCACGGGCTTGGTTGCGGCTTTTGAAAAATCGACAGCCGCAGCAGCTACATGATTTTTCTTTGGCAGCCGGCTGTTCTGTAGTTATGGAGCAACTGCTGCCAGGAGTCATAGCACAAATATCATGTTGATTTCGCTGCGGTAAAGACGACTGCTCACCTCGTATGGTGAGCGAGTTAGAGAATTCCACCTTAGCAGGTCAAAGTTTGTCGTATGAGGCGACTAACAATGACACTGGGTTCTTTCGAGACCAGTAGTACCACCCCAGTCCTTAAAACATTATGGACAGTTAAGAAGAAAGACGACAGCCGCAGCTGTCTAACTAACATAGATGAAGCACTACCGAAGCGGTACGCAATTGTTTAGCTACCAGTTTTCTGCATTGACTGTGATGTTGATTTTGAAATATCAAAAGCGGCACCACAGCAGCAGCAAAGAAAAATATTTTAGCATTTTAAACGTTGGTATAGACCATTGTATTTAGGAAAATGTGCGCTACACTGAAATGACACGAGACTATGAGTATTTTCGATGGAAAGGAATGGTTGGCTTTGCACAATTATAAATCTTTGCTTATACATTATAATATAAGTTGACATATTTTTATTTAAGTTATAGTTGTAAAATATCTTTAAATGAAAAAACTGAATTACATAAAGATACTACCATTATAACATACCATTAGGTACATAAAGATTACATTGTGTTACATCAATAGCTATAAAAAAGATTCGATAAACTCAAAAGATATATAATAAATTTGTTTTCTTGACAGCCTTATTTATTAGTACTATTGTAATAAAATGTACACTATATACACACTTAAGTTAAGAGATACAATGTTATAACTTTTATTCTTCCTACTTTGCGAGTAAGCCCCATTAGTCCAAATTGTGTAAGCAATGTCGAATCGGGTGTTACTAACGCCTCATTTTCACGATTTCAAGCACTTAAAAAATTATTACCTAAACTGTAAATCACAATGAAGCTTATTCATATATTATAAGTAACTAATTATCTTATGACGCCCATATAAGTACATAAGTAACTAGCCAGTTCCAGTATATGTTAGCCCCTTAACTTTTGTTACTTGGACGCGTTACAAAATATGGACGCTCTGTGTTGGGGCACAAAAAGCTCTCGAACGGATAGTGTATCTTAACTGGCTTTCGCTCATCAGGTAACAACATGCTATTCCATAGAACGTTGGCCAACATGGCATGACCCAGCTGACTAAAATGAAAGCAATCGTGTGCGAAAGGGCGAAAATCCGTGCGCCCATTGGGCAATGTGGGTGCCGAAATATTCATAATCATAGGATGCGCTATGATGGCAAAGTCCTCGCGTTGAAACTCCGGCAGTCGGGCAATATCAAAATCCAATAGCTGATGGCGGCGCAGTAGCTTAAGGCGTTGTTTTCGCAGAGCTGGGCTTAAACTGTCGCTGAGTAGGCAGTGGCAGGCCAAATGATGCACCATGAAGCACTGCAGCGGTAGTTGTTTCATGCTTCTCAGTGTATTCATTAGATTTGGCACGACAATCATGTTAATTAGCAGGCGGGGCACGTTATCGCGCAGCAATGCAAACGCCTGCCGCAGATCGCGTTCATAGCGATCTAGAAATGCATTGGGATCATCCCAGTGGCACATATCAGTGCAAATATCATTGTTGCTCACATAGATGGTAAGCAGTTTCCAGTGACGTTGCATATCTATGTGCGGATCACGTCGCAGTAAATCGATAAGCACGCGTGCCTGAAATGGCAGATCGCGTGCCATGAGCATGGGCTCGGCTATGTTTAAGCGAGCTGTGGCATGATTTACAACCAAGCTGTTGCCCACGGAGAAGCCATATAGCTGCGGATTAAAGACCTTTAGTATATTGGGTAGCGTAAGATACTGTCGCCAGTTGGAAAGTCCACCTCCAGAGAAGCTCATGCCGCGAAATTCGTTGACCATATCGAAGGCATTATTAGAGAGAATGCCGCTTCCGGCAGACAGTGAGTCGCCAAATGCAGCAATCACATCTATGTCGCCCGGCCGTAGGCGTTCCACGGATGTAGGAGGCTCTGTCGATCGTGTGTTGTTAAGATTACAGGGAAAAGGTACACGCAGCGGAATTTGCGCCTGCATTTTGCCCTCACGTGTGTTACGTGATTTGAGTGCCTCTACATTGTTCAAGGCCCAGCTTAGTGTAGAGCGACGTGTGAGTAGAAATAAATTTCTTAGTTCCTTGTCAATGTGCGTGTATATGGGGCTATCGTTTTCCAAACGACGTGGATCAAATTGTTGGGCATTCACACCTAAACTGGCCAACAGCTGATGGGAACGATTCTGACGACGCACTCGTTGGTGAACTTTGGTGGCAAGCAGCTGCTGACTAAGAAGCAGCACAATAAGCAGCAACAAGCTGGCGGCACTTGAACTTGACATTTTGGCATGCATATAGCTTGCATTTGTACTGAATAAATTTAGACACTATCACTTCCCGAGTTCCTTTCCGGACGTCTCTTAGCTTAACTCTTCGAATTTCGGCAGCCGCTGCAATGACTTCTTAACGCGTTCTCGTTCGAAACACAAATGTGAATGAATGAAACTTCACCTCAAGCCAAGCACTTTTAGTACTCATTTCTTCCATTAAATTTTTGAAACTAGCTAACCAGATTTAAAGCAGCTCACTCACTCACACACGCATGCATACAACTGTCGAAATACACTTTCAATGCTCTCAGAACTTGACTTAAAAGTGTTGACCAAGACATTACCCATTATTATTATTATATGACAAAACAATGAGCTGCCAAGCAGCAGACGGAACAGTTGAAGCTGCCAGATTGGACGGACAAGATAAACTCGGATAAATGAGATACATAGTAGCTGGTTTGCCGGGCCCAATTCAAAGTGCGTTGGGTTCAAAGATATTGGGTGTTGTTGTTGTTGTTGCTGCTACTTCTCATCCAAAACTACGAAACAAAACAAAAATTTAAAAAACAATTTAATTACCTTGTGTGCACAATATGTAAGTGGCACTAGCAAGCAAGTTTTCGTGCTACAACATGTCATACAATGTTTAATTTTTTGTTATATAATACAAAAGATTATTAAGTAAACAAAATATAAATTGGAGCTAGTGCAAATTAACGACAGTTAACTGAGCGGAAACAGAGACGTAGTTTCAAATGCCAGTTTTAAAGGGGTTCCAAAACTAAAAAATGATAATCTGCATCGTTCGTTGGTCTCAGATTTAAAGGATTTCTTGTATGATGGCAAACATTATATACAGTTGCCTGTTTTGGGAAGTGGGTCCAATAGGGGGTGTTCACGCTAGATGTATTTTAGAGTCCTGCGCAATTGCATTTCAAATTGCAGCCAAATAATAATGACTTCAAATACGACACTGTCTAGTATTTGCAACATTGACATTTGAAACGAAAAACTTACAAATGTCTTCCAAGTAATGTGAGCAAGTATGGCGACAGTGTTGACACAGTTAGTGTATCGACAAAACACATGCCTTGTGTTTTTATAAAAGAGAGAGAATGAACTTTGAGATTACCTAAATTCATCCTCGTTTGTAAAGATTCTATTAGAGCTCGCATTTGTTCAAGCTGTACCTAATATAAATTATTTGTTCGCTGCAAATCTACTATGTAGTATTAGGGAGTTATTCACTCTAGCATAAGTGACATCCGTTAACAACCCCAACCCTGTCTTTGTGAATAACTTCAATATCATTACTAATTCATTGGAAGCGCACACACAATACACAAAAATAATAAGTCAACAAGCTCAACTGAGGAAATCATTTTTGAATATGTAGCTTTACTTTTCTAAACTATTCTAATAGTCTTTCCATTTTGGTGACTTAGATTTGTACTTACTATTAGGCGGTAGCTCTTAAGTATTGAGTTATAGAAACAATGCAAACCATTGCTCTGATTATATGTATATGCCATTGCCTTAATGAAATCTTTCCAACTTAACAACCAAATAACAATACTTTTAGATATTTACCCATTAAGCCAGATTTGCAAGCTTATGGTAACCTTTTTTTATTATTGCCACTTTAAAACGATAAAAGCTAATTGTTTGGTCAGATTTTGTTAGAGGAATTTCAATCTTGAGACGATTAAATTTGTTTACCTTTTTGTTTACGAACTTGATGTAGGTTATTGCCCTACGATAAATTATGTTTATTATTAAAAAATATTTAAATAAAATGAAGCCCCACTTGAAAACTTCTATAAATATAACGTAGTTGCCATAGCAAGTTGCGGCTGCAATTCAAGTTGATTCATGGAACGACGTGACGAGTTTTAAAAGGCGTGCCCAGTGCGTAGTCTGCGGTTTTTGGACTGTCGAGACGAAGGCTGAGACTGACGCTGATGATGTCTTCGCGGTCTGTATCTGGGCGTGCTGAGTTTCTAGACAATTTAATTGGCTGTTACTTCCGTTTTACATTTCATTGTCCCAGGGTTTTCAGTTGTGGCAGTATCGGGTGTTTTTAAAGCTGAACTGAAGGTTTTATTTAGCATGCTGATAAGCCACGAATGAAGCAATTGGCGCTCCTGACTGCGCGGAAAACAATTAATTTACTAATGTTGAAATGGGACTCATATGACCTTAATAGCATAATAGTATGGTAAATGCAAAGAAAGCGTCAAATCCTTTTGTCAGAGCTCTGTGAAAGACTTCTACAGAAACAAAGATTAATTCACATTTTCAAAGCTTCATTTTCTTAGGTAAAAGTAACAAATAAAGTTCGAAGATAAATAAATGCGGCAAAAATAAGCGTGGTATCCCGACATTAAACCATCAATTAGATTCAAGTATACGTTCATAAGACTTGCACAAGAACGAAAAGCAATTTTTATTTCCATGCTTATTTTTAATAAAATTAAAGATCAAATTCCCCAGCTTTAATCCGATTTTGACGGTCGAAAACATACATAGGCTTTAATCATCATTAAGTCCTTTCATCTAAACATCCAACTTTTTATGTTGAAAGGTTTGGGTGTAAACAAAGAAATTCTGTTGCGTGTTTTCCCAAAAAATTAAAAGAGTTGTTATTTTCAAGTCACCAATATTAGTAGACGTTTTTATTAAAGCTTCTAAGCGAATGGTGTTGAAAATGTAAAGGATGGATATAAAAAAAGTAAAGGGTATAAAGAGTGATCTATTTATTAAAGAGTAATGTTATAGATATTCCGTCAATGCGCTTTAATTGGGTGCAGTATTGAAACACCATTTTATTAATATTAAAACGTAACTTAGCTAATAACCATCACTCGGTAGTAAAATAATATATTGGTTTATCTAGCTCGATAATTAAATATGTGCGGCATATAAATGGCTATTTTTCAAAGTACTATTTAAAAATACTTGAATTAATAATCTGATATAGGTTCGTATAGAAGTCAAGTCAGTATACTGCATTTATAATGCACCTTGTAAGCTTAGTATCTTATAATTTAGCTAATTTTAAGAGAAACAACATTCCTCTTTTACTATCACACCAATTTACAACTAAATTAAGTTCAATTACACTTACTGTATTCCAACAACTCTTTTCAATTACTAATTCAGCTTCATTAAAATGGCTAATCATTGCAACATTCACTTAGCAACATTTCTCGTGCAACATTGTTGCTATACGATCTGTTTATACACTTTCGTCTGTATTCTACAAATGTATCCAGCATCATTGTTTTCCGCGTGAGTTGTATGCTAATTTATTTGATTAGCAGGTAAGCCTTTTTTATCACTTCATATTATAAGTAGATCCGCGTCTAAAGTTTACATTTGTTAGTCGTTAGATACAGAAATTTAGCCAAGCAAATAACTTAGTGAAGACCATTGTAAAATAATAGATATTATTGTGTATCGTAAAGACGCTTCGTTTAGGTTTGTTCAAGAGAGATCAGCTTTTAAGAGCATGCCTGCGCTTAAAGTTTTGATATTTTGAGACCACAGAGCTTTGCTTAAAGATTAAGCTTTTCAAGAGAGTTGCCAGATTTCATAAAATGGCATATCTACAATTTCATATGCGTTGGGTGGCAAGTGTGGCAAGGTGGCAAACCGACGTCAAGGGACTAGTTTTAGAAAGTATTCCATTGTTATGCAAGCATTAGTTATGGTTTATTTATATTTTTAACAGGTAGAGGAATTTTTTAAACTTTGCTGAATATTTAATTTTTTTTTAAATGACAGATAATCGGAAAACGAAAGCTCGGTTTCATAGAGAATAAAGCAGAGTTGCTTGGATAGATAGCGGTCTATACAGACGAAATATGGATATAACGCTGAAAGTTTTCTATTGAATGACAGACAATAAAAATTATTGGGGCCCATAAGGATCGAGTAAAATAAATTAGTTAAATTTCGGGATGAACATGATTCCTTCTGTTTTCTGTTAGTTATATAACGTATATCGTTCTTTCTATTTTGTTAACTTTGTTTACCTTTACATGAATTTTTCACTTATTCTAAGGTGACTTGGTGTACATTTTTGTAAATTTCAAACCTCTGAGCGTATTCTAAACAAAAAGTTCCCATCGGGTTGAAGACTTGCATTAGATGTTTTTTTATCTAATCACTGCTTCGTGCAGCCTCACACATACACTGACTTGGGAATGGACGCATTTGAGTAGGATTCTACAGTGTTGTTTGTACAGATGGTTGGCAGAGTGTCTATCATGCAGATGGTTTCCAAATGCATTCCCAATAGTTTCTCATTTACTTTTACATTTTTTTATTAAAAATTTTTGTTGGTTCAATTCGAGGTATTAAAAATTTGTGCAATTTAAGTAACAGGCAGAAGGATTCCCATTCCAAGGCCAAAAATGATCAGGACCAATCGAACTGTCGAATCGTGTCGATATCTCACGATGTCTCGGTTGCTGTTTTTTTTATATTGGCATTGAGTTTGTGGAATTTTCAGAAAATTTCAACAGCTGAAGTGAAGGGCAAACATGTTAAAAAGTAACTTTGGTCCTTTTTTTAGGCTTCTAACCCAGAAGGTGATTACAACATAGATTGTTAAGTAAATTAAAAATTTTGAACGTGGTTTATCACGAACACGAAAATATGGTGTACTTGGAATAACTTTTAAGCAGTTAAAATCGAAACTATTAGGCATTCGTTTTGGTATAAAAATACTAGTTTGAAGCAGTATCTAGAGCTCAGAAAGAAAAAAAAAACGTACTGCAATTGTTTTCTTAGACTTTTACCACATACATAAATATAGTCTATGGTCGCAAAAAGTCCAACCTTTGGTATGGGAAACTTTTACAATTCAAGAAATCAACTAATTGATTACTAAACTAAGCCATAACCTTGAACTATTAAAGCCACAAAGAAACGTCAAAATATGCAAAAACACATAAAGAGAAACAAAAGTTTCCGACACACGAAAATAGACGTGAAAGATAAGCAGCACGCAAATGGTTGCTGTTATTATAAAAAGAAAAAAATTTAATTTACTAACATTATAATTATATGTAGTTTAATTACTGCAATGCGCAATTTATCAAATCCGCCATGAAATAACAAATAGTAAACGAAATGAGAGACGGTTTGGAACAGAGTTTGGCAAATGAAACACGACAGAAAACGTGTAAGATAAGCTTGAAAATTGCTACATTATTTTTTAATTTTTTTTTTAAATACAACTGTTTTTACATGTGTAATGTTAATGAATGACAAACTCAAACAGCACAAAATAATCCATGTTACAACAATGGAAACGTTTTATATATTATATACATTTTTTTTAAAAATATTTGTGCATAAACAAAGCAAAATGCACAAAGACAATAAAAAAAAAAACGACGTCTATAGAAAGATCGCGAAGGCGAAAAACTCATAAATTATTACAGAGTCTATTAGCAATACTTTTAAAGTGCACAGAGTACTCCTACACAAGCACATTATAGGCCAAGCAAATAAATAAAATAGGTCGAGTTTTGCACCGAAAACCGTGTAGCGTTTTTTCAATTGGAAACTTGAATCCTGCACAATGGGAACTTAAATATCTATGCCTACGAATTTGTATCCGATTTCAATCTAATTCTCGAAACGAAAAACGTTTGTGGGCGGTGCGAGAACTCTGTCGACAAAAGGTCAAGTTTTCATTACTAGGCTCACACGAGTTTTCACACCAAAATGCGAATCTAGCTCATCTTCTTCTTCTTAACTGGCCATAACAACCCGTTATCGGGTTACGTCCTGATGTAAATACATTCTTTCATTGGAATCGTGGTTTTACGTGGTGGGTCCCAAACCCTACACACAACCCTTTTAAGTCCTGGGGTGCCTCTACTGGTCTCGAAAGAACCCAGTGTCATTGATAGTCGCCTCATACGACAAGCTTTGACCTGCTGAGGTGGTATTCTCTAACTCGCTCACCACACACGCTTATACAAACAAATATTTAAAAACAGCTGAATTTCGGAACAGCTTATAAACGAAATCGGTAAATTTCTCATTATAATTAAATTTATAATATTAATATTTAATTCAATTTATCAATTGGTGTATTAGCATTAATCACGACGCATAGCTCTGTCTGGTTTTAGGTAGATATACATATCTTGTAGTGCGATACTATATAGGGTATAAACATATGTGCTATTGTTGCTTTCAAAGGTAGCAATAAAAAACTAATTTTATTATATACATTTTCCTTAAAAATATAGTACTAATTAGTAATTACCGATTTTTCTAACTTTTGCAGTAACTTATTAGTATTGCTCATTAGAAATGTTAGATTAAATTGACTATAACTTCAAATCAGAATTGCAGTCATATTTTTTAGAGGTAAAAGGTTTTTTGTAAGACTATATACCGGTTCTCTAGAATGAGCAGATATACCGTATACCGATATAGCAACATATAAATCACAATTTTAAATATTAAATTTCAAACTTATTGTCTTACCGTTTCTATTCAACTGAACTGTGTTGTATAGCTATAAGCCCCAATCTGAACATTACAAGGCAGCAGCTTCGACCATTGATAGTTGCATTTTCATTTGTTTACGCATAAATTAAACAACAACAATTAAAAGCGGCCCTAAATTGAGAAGCTCAAGAGTGTCCAACGTACTCTGTGGGAGCCAAAGCAGCAGCAGCAGCAGCAGCAGTTGTGACGGCGACGTCAACGTCAGCGTCGACTGCGACGGTAAAGAGTGCAGCGGAGCGGGGCTATACACAGTCATTGCACAACAAAACTTTGCGACATTTTGGTCAGCGTTTAAGTTGAAATTACGCGCTGATGGCAGCTTCGACTTGGGTTAAACGTTGCTATTTGGCAGACCAAACGCCTCATCAATAAACTGACCGACTGGCAGACTGACAAACTGGCAGACAGACAAGTCGGCAGCTAAACAAGCGGTGACGCTGCTTTTGCGTTCAACACACCCTAAGTGGGTTAATTTGTCGTTCCCCATTGTCTCCCTCTCACACTCTCGCTGTCTTGCTCTCTCTAGCTGATAACAAGCTACGTCACAAACGGCGTGCAAACTTCAAAAGAGACCACGACACGGCGAGCTTAAGTCAACGAGCGCTTGCGCAGTCGCAGCGTCAAGGTCGCCGATGCTGCTGGCGTCGCGTCGCAGCGGCTTTTGTAAAAGAAAGCGCAGCGGTGGCCTTGAAAGAGACGCTGAAGCAGCTAAAGCTAAGCAAAAGCGCTGACTCGGCGGGAAGCTGCACAGACGGTTCCAAAAATTTAATGCAGAAATCTTGAAATTTTTTTTTGGAATTGCTCCCTTTGGGTGTTTGTTTGTTTTGCATAGAAATTAATTAAAAAAAAAAACAAATACATGTCTTTTAATTTGTCAATAGGCACAAACAGCAGGCATTACGCTACAGAAACCCGAATCAAACAAGGCAACTAACGCGAAGATTTCAAATCAGTCCAAATTTGGTAAACTAGAGAAACAAAGGGGAGATACGATAATCACAGGGACAGGAGCGATTCGGATTCAATGGGTACAAAAATCGGGTTTTAATAAGGTCAGAAAAAAAAAAAAAAAATTGGGGTAACTCTTAACAAAACAAAAATAAATCATACCTACAATGAAGATTCATGAATAAGTTGTAAGTTTAACTTGGAAGTGTGAAACATGGTTTTTTAAGGTAATTTTTAAACTTTTTTTTTTTCAAAGAAACGTTATTTTATATTCAAAATCCAAATAGGTTACGATATTATACATGGTTTGAGCCACAAAAGCAAATTTTTACAAAAGAGCTACGAGTACATGACTAATTCTCAGAGAAGCCTCCACCGCTGCAGTTGTCTAACGTCGCCATTAGTCTAAAACAAAACAAAATAGTTTTCCGCTTAATCTATGGACCAAAAGCAAGTGAACAACGTAGGTGTTTTCAAAAATGTCAAACTAAAAAAAAAGCATGTGTGAAAAAAAATGTTTTTCGTAAAAAAATATAAGGTAAAATTAGTTGTAAAATAAAGTTTTTATTATTTTGACAAAATCCTACATGGTTTACTTGAAAACGATGTTATAAAGATTGTGTAGACATTCAAATCGTTCGCCATTCGAAATAAGTGGTTTCGTGAAAAACGCGTTTTAAGTTTTAAAACTGAAAAAATCGTACAGATTGCGGCGTACCGATTCAAAGGACGTTTTCTTCCTATTGTTTTCTACGAACTTTGTACTTTTCCGAGATGCACAACCTATTTTACTCAATTCCATGTTGAGTTTTATTTTTTTTATTTTTATTTATTAATCATATTTTTATTTATTAATAATATTTTGATTAACTTAAGATTCTCCTACTATATATCATAGTTGGCTAAAAAGATCATAATCCAAATAGCTTCAAGTTGAATTTGTGTGGAACTCAAATTAAAATTGTTTTAAGGAGTTTCTCGGTACTTTATTAATAGTCAGATTCTGCAAAATGGGAACATCTGTAATAGTTGTTGTTCCTCTTTCAGGCAGCATAAGCTACAATTGCAAAGTACAATTTCCTAGTAAGTCAAAATGTTTCATGAGAATTTCCTTAAAAACTCTGTAGCTCTTGTGCTTTCTTGTTAGATTTCCAACACTCAGAAAATAGGCTTAAATGATATATGGCATTCTGACAAATTGCAAATTGGGTTGAAATTGATTTCTGGCACACTTATAATTGTGTCAAAAGCAGTCAATTTTAGGCAAATTTATATACAAAATCGTATGTTAGTACTTTTGGCTTTTCATTGAGTAGTCGGAGTACGTTCCGTTTTACGTATATTGAGCTTACCTTACAACAATGACGGTCTTTCGAGGGTAAAATTATTTTTAGTCAAGATTCTTTGAGCTCAAGACCAGTTTAATCGAAACCTGGAATCTAGCGATACCTCCTATGTCTGGTGAAAGTTGAACGACCGTAATAGTTTTTTTTTTTATGAAAGTTTGATATATGCCTAGAATTTTTTCTTTAGTTTTTTACCAATTCGATCCCTGAAGCAGCTAGCTTACAAAAACATAAAGAGCGTAGCGTGCTCTTGATCATGACAATTTCAACAGCCATTTCAAAGTTACAACCTTTGGAACTTAGAAGAGTAGATGGTGCGAAAGCCATTTTGTTCTCTGATAGCTAAAACAAGAGTCTTTACAACATAAAATGCATAAGTTAAACTTCCAAAATTAAAGTAATAAGTGTGTTTAACATAAATATACAAATTAAATTGCACAATTAAAACCTAAACACGCGAACACTTAAACAATGTAATTATAAGTAAAGTGTTAAAAACTTTAGTTTTAGAAGTTATAAGTTCATAATTTAAGCATAGACACACGCCACATTAAGTACCATATATGAAAAAGTTATGCTAAAAGTCTAGACGACTCTTTAAGAATCCAAATGGTTGACTATTTACTCCCAAAGGCATTACATGGCAACTACAACAAGTCTACTTTGTGAGTATATTAAACTGTTTTATCACGCAACTTTTAACTTTGTACTCCATTAAAATTTCAATTCTAACACACGAAGCTGGTAATATCTGTAGGTTTTTGGTCAAACACTTAAAGGGTTGCTATACATTAAGCCAAAAGTTAAGAACTAACCAAAAAATAAGTTCTAAAGTCAATTTTTCTTAGCTAAATTAAAGCGAATTTGAGTTAACCAAATTTTTAACTACGTACTATGAAATTGGAAATAAATATTTATTAGTCATGGCTATAAAACTTTGTAGCGTTAGTATGCAAATATTAATAGGAAAATTACATTATGTGGATGCTGTTCTGTTATGTAAACCCAACTGAGTGAGTAAAGATTTGCATGACCATAAAAATTAGACTAATAGACCAGAGTTACGATTGTGCCTTAACTAAAAATTGATTCGTTCTAACCAAAGCGTTCAGTAAGAGTAGTTTAATCTGCTCAAGACTTTTTGTGCAAGTTTTTATCCTTTTAAATTTAACATTAAATTTATTCCCATTCCTAACTATTAATGATTATTAAAGACAATATAATGAAAATAAGCTCAGACTTATAATACGTCTCTGATAGTAGAGTAACGAGCTTTAATAACAATCTCATTAGCATTTAACTAATGTATGCGCATTATAAGTACACGTTTAGCTCTTCAGATAGCACTCACCATATGAATAGCATTACATACCTGCAATTAGAAAGAGAAAACGTGATTTAGTAATAGAATGTAAAGAGCTAAAAACAAAATGCATACTTTGAAGCAATATGTACCTTAGTTTAAGCTAGCGAAACAAAAACCAAGTTTGAAATTCTTGCGATTTACTGACTACAACTATAATTGACGATCTTTTCAAGTACAGAACGTACCATACTATACAATATAGGAAGACCTATTTGGGAGCTTAATATTGTTATTTCGTGATATCGTGCATAAGCTTCTTATAAAGTATCCTCTGATACCCTCTTTTTCTTAACACTATTTTTCTATATTGTATTCCCTCTCCTCCCAGAGAGGAGAAAACACATTAGTTCGTTCAAGCACAATGTCCTCTTCAACCTAATCTAGGGTAAATCTTTCGTAAGTCCGTTCTTTACAAAAAAACGGATTTTCACTAAGTGCTAGAAAAGACTGAGTTCCACAAGCTAATACATTTTGGGTAATTCTATTGTGACCTCAGCATTATGAGTCGCCTGAAATTCAAACATGCAAAATTAATTCAATTTTTGAGGTGTTTTCTTAAAATATTTCAAATTTGAAATATAACAAACTTTTTGTTTTTTTATATCCGTCCTCGATATAAAAAAGTTTAGAGAATCTAAATTTCTGAAATTTCTTAGCTAAAACGTATTATTACAAATTGTGCGCGTTAATGTAAGTTAGTTAAAGTCTTTCCCTACCACGTGTGGTGAGCGGGTTAGAGAATACCACCTCAGCAGGTCAAAGCTTGTGGTATGAGGCGACTAACAATGACACTGGGTTCTTTCGAGACCAGTAGGGTTTGGGACCCACCACGTAAAACCATAATTCCAATGAAAGAATGTATTTACATCAGGCAGTAACCCGATAACGGGTTGTTATGGCCAGTTAAGAAGAAGAAGAAGGAAGTCTTTCTAACCATACTACTTACTTTACATACATTCTTACTATCCATTTGAGTTGCAAAATCTTTCGGAGATTTATAACTTATTAGCGTTGTCGTACAAAAACCAAATAACAAGAAAGCAAGAAAAAAGTGTATATATATAATGTACACACGCAAAAATAAGAAAAATTATAAACAGTTAAAAAAATTGCTGTGTTGTGCAGCATTCATAATTATATTTCAAGCAATTTACTCTTTTTTTCTATTATTATTAACTTTTTTCGTTTTTTTCATTAATTTAAAGGAAGCAACAAAAAGTAATTTCGCATTTAATATTTCATATTTTTGTTGTTTTAATTTAGTGCCGCATCAAAATGTCTTACAACCAAAAGTCTCTCGAAAACATGAGCTCAAGCACAAGCTCTGCCAGCTGAGCGGCAGCGGCAGTGTTTGACGCCGACTGAGCGCTGAGCTGAGCTGAGCTGAGCTTGTGAGCGGGCCAGTTGCGGTTTGGTACGCTCAGTCGATAAACGGAGCTTGGTCGCGACACTTGGGACAAACGGAAGCGTCAACGGCAAACGGTAAACGGTTCGCGAGGCCGCCAAACTTGGCAGAGTTGTTGGAAAAATCAAAGAAAAAACGAAAAGTTGATAGACAAAAGCGCGTGCAGAGGAGCTAGAAAACAAAGTAAAATTAAAGGCGGCTGTTTGTTGTATGGTAAATTAAATGGCATTTTTTTGAAGAAAAATCTTGTAAAAGCACAATTAAAAAAAAAATATATATATTTTTACATTTCTACTTTACTTGCCACATGCAACAAGTTTCCGCATTCAACAGCAACAACAACAAACGCCAAGCTATTTTTCTTTGCTTTTATTAAAAAAAAAAAAAAAAAAATATAAAAAAAAAAAATAATAATTTGTGCACAAAAATTTTCTTTGCTTTAGTTTCTGTAAGGAAAAAGACTTAAGACACGAACTTGCGCTTGCTTTCTGCATCGTCTGGCAGCAGCAAGTAAATTATTATTGTGTGTGTGTGTGTGTTTGTGTTTCTGTTTGTTTGTCTTATTGACCAAATAAACAAAGAAAACTAACAAAAGTTAAATGAAGAAAGAAGCCACCCAACAGCATAAAAAGAAGTTATTAAAGTTTCTTTGTGTTTCTGTGCTTCGGTTTTTCTGTTTCTGTTTTGTTGCTCATCGAGGCCGTTGTACACAACAACAACAACAACAACAACAGAAACAACAGAAACAACCATTGCATGAAAATGTGTTAATTTTCTACTTTACCCTAAAAAAAAAATAAGTGCAATAAAAAATAATGTAAAGTAAACATACACTAAAACATAAATGGCAACAAGGCAAAGACCCAAACAAAAAAAGAGCAGCTCAAGCAGCAACCGCGACATGTAAGGCATTGAGCAGAGGGTCTCAGAGGGACCCAGAGGGCAAGCGCAATGCTACTCTGCTCGCTGCTGCTACTGTTTTCTGCTTTTCTGTTTGTTTTCCACCAAATGTTGAGAAAAAAGTACCAACACATATAGTAAATGACATATGAGGGAGAGGAGACTGGAGCTGAGAGACAGTTGAGTAATGCAAAATATTGCAACAGCCGATGACTGCTATAAATTTGGACATTGGTTGGGTTTTCACTGGTGGGAAATTCAGTACGGGAATCGATAGTAAAAATAATGACTGAGATTAGACAAGTAAAAGCTCGCTTTTCATGTACATAATGAAAGGCAAGCTAAGACGACATCTCTATCTATATATGTATATAATAATTAAGCCTCAAAAAGTGATGTGCTTGCTAAACTCGAAAACGCGCGGACCGATTTCAACCAAATTTTCACACATTGTAAACAGTATTAGGGCGAAGGTTTTTGTGAAGATTGGACTTATTCCAATAGATGACGCCAAAAACGATTTTTCATATAAAACATACTAAATGTGTCTACTTATATAGTAGGCAAGCATTAAATTTGATTAGGTAAAGAATTCTATTGAATTGAGGTAGAGGTTGAGGAATAGGTTGAGGTGGGGTTAGAGGTAGAGATAAAGGTATAGGTAGAGGATATAAAGATATACCCGCAGCTTGACTTAGTATGAAGAAGAGAGAGAGAAAGAAAAGGAAGAGGAACAGGGAAGGGGAATGGGAAGAATTAATTTATATAATGAATTTATTGACGGCTTTATCAATGCGCGTGGGTTCAGCTAGTACAGCATAACATTTTATAGCGAAGAAAGCTTAAAACTTTTAAAAGTCAAATGTCTATGTCTATTAATGTTTTTTTGTTGTTGTATCCAAATGTTTGATTTGCACTTTTGATTGATCAGCTATTTGCAATTGTTCAAGAATGTTGCTAGACTTGCTATACCCAAATCTAACAAAAACAAACTATTAATTAATTATATGGCCAACAAAGACCAAAAACTTCAGTGCATGCGAATTGACACAGAAAAAACAGAAATCACTGTAACAGTAAATTTAACACATAGACTTTGGAAAGCAAATACCATACAAAAATATCAAAGAAAAAGCATATAAACACGTAAAATTATGCTCAGCGAAAGAAAATTATACATATGCAGTAAAGATAACAAAATTTCATTCAATAAAGTTTCGACTTTATAGTAGAAACAATAAAATAAAAACTTTTTCAATTAAGATATGCCACCAATTTCAAGCTCTTTGAAAATGTATAGAAAATTTACGCATTTGATTTAAAAATGGACTGAGTATGGCTAAGTAATCACATACCTTTGCATGTAAATAACTCTTTTTATGGGTCGCCCGACCCATTTTTTTAGGTTCAGGACTGTGAAGGCAATCAGGGATAATGGTAAATGCCTACGGAAAGACATGGCTATATTGAACCGAATTGATGCTGAAAAATTTAAGAACAAAAAAATTTTGCTCTGCCATGCCTATTTCCTCCAGTCTACAAAGCTCTTGATCCTATGGGTACAGTCTATAGCAAAAAGAAATCAGCGCATTTACAAAAGAATTTACCTATTCGCTTTATGTTTAATTGCACTGATCACGTAATCATTTCTTCGTAATTGTCGTAATCACTTGCTCTGATCAGTAATTCTCAAAGCTTCAGCTATTTTCAAATACCATTAGGATGCAGGCACACAAAGCGTTAATGTAACTAAATTGAGTTAGATTTTTGCTCGTTGAAATATTCATCTCAACTTATTTTTCTTAACTAGCCATAACAACCCTATACCGGGTTACAGCCGTAGAGCACTTTTCCAGGCGCCTCTGCTTTGCGCGCGTGTGTCCAATCGGTGATACCAAAGGTAGTTAAGTGTGCCTATACCTGGTCCCACCAACGGAGACATGACCTTCCACGCCTGCATTAACAACCGCATTGAAGACCTTTCTCGCAGTAGCTTCTTCATTATCAGTCGTATATCTACAAAGCGCCAAAGACCTTACAGAGTACCTTCCGCTCATGCACTCCAAGTGTATTTTCATCAGACTGACGGGAAGGATAAGTGTCTCATAGAGTGTTAGTTTCATCTGGCAAGAATGGTCTCTATCTCTCTATATATTGGCAAGAATGATTCTCCACTTGATCTACATGCTGAAATCGCTCTTCATTGGTGACGGTGGTGCCAAAATAGACGAAATCCTTGACAACATCAAAAACATAGTTTTCAACATCAATCTGAGTTTTACCGCGGCGGCTCTCAACTCGAAGAAAACAAAAGACCCAGGCCATCAATTTATCTCAACTTGACTCACTGAAATCTCACCAAGCCAAATTTCAGTAATCACATCATTCACAACAAACAGATCAGTGATCAGGGATCAAAGTTCCTTACCTAATCAGTTATGTAAGTTATGTCTAACGAAAGGTTAAACTAAAAATATGCAAATTAGTGATGTGCTTAAAGTTCGTTTTCTCCATAGCGATTTGCTGTACGAATTTGTAACAACAAAATCAAGGCTATAATGAACTGAATGTCATTAATGACAGACAGTTAAGATATGATAAAGATTTAGTTTTTACAAAACAAGTAATAATAGGAAATGAAAGAGTTGAGGAGCCCATCAGGTTTAAGTCCCTTTTTAAAAACTTATTGCAGCAATGTCAAGTGGCACATTAAATATTAAACTCTAATCGCAACTCAAGTATGAATGATTTGAATAGTAGCATACCATTGCAGACCAAAACAGTGCCAGGCAGACAGACATCTGTTGGTTAGCTGCTACTGTTGTTGTTGTTGCAGTTGCAGAGGCCGAAATGATTGTTGTTGGATTATATAAGAAGTGGCCATGCCACAAAAAAAAAATCAAAAACAAAAAAAATACACTATAGTAAGTGTGTGCGCCCAGTCGGCAACAACAACAGAGCAGAGGCCGAGGCCGAGGCAGAGGCAGAGCCGAGCGCGAGAAGGAAGCAACTTGTGGCAAAACGTACGAATGTGCCAAGAGATCAAAGCCGAGTGATCGGCTGCGCTGCCGCTGCATGTTGCACGAACTAAATACCCACTAACACTAACTAACCAAAGCGATTCGATCGATTGCAAGACTTGGCTTTGTTGTTGTTGTTGATGTTGATGTTGCTGTTGTTGTTGCTTTTGGCCTGTTAAATAAGCCGTTAAACAACATCAAGGTAATACAAGTGGCCGGCGCTGGCGCTTGGGGCGTGCTAAGGCGTTGCAGCAACATTTAAAAGCGTTTTATAACTGTATAACTCATAAACTACGCCAAGTTCTGATGTCTGGCTGTCCAAGAAAGAAAGCTCAGCAAGCCTCAGGGTCTTTTTGAGGGCTTAGTCAATGCAAAGATTGCAAAATGTTTGCAAATAAAATTTACTGCATAAAACACACACACAACATACTTACATATTTGTATGTATGTAAGTAGCTATAATGCATATAACATTTTTGGAACAACGTCGGCGGCAATTGAGCTACGACGCCGCTGTTGACGTCGGCGTCAACGTCAACGTCAGCGTCGCCGTCAGCGTCAGCGTCGCTGCGCCCGCGAACCAGTTGGCAACCTTGGCGCCGCGTAGCATTGTTGTTGTTGCTCTGATATATTTTTTGGCGCTGCGCTTTGGTTTGCGTTTTTTTTTTGTTTGGGTTTTTTATTTTTTAAACTTTTTGTTGTTTTTTATACTCTGTACACAAAGTGTAAAAGGGTATTATAGGTTTGTGCAATGTATGTAACAGGCAGAAGGAGGCGTGGCAGACCATATGTTTCATGGGCAAAAATGCTCAGCAATAGTCGAGTCGACACAGACATGTCCGTATGTCCGTCCTTCCGTATGAACGTCGAGATATCAGACAATATAAAAAGTAGAGGCACAAAAATTTACCAAAAGATGCGTATTTACACCGAAAAGATGAAGTTTGTCGAATCACGTCGCACGTTGCCCCCTTCCTCTGAGACATTTTTTTTTTTTGCGGTTTACAGCCGTTCAAACTATCATCTCGAAACTCGACAGAGGTGTGCGTCGTGTTTATGTGCATCTATGTTTCAAAAATTATCGAAATCGGATAAATACATCAAAAGTTAAAGTCAAAAATATGCTAATTTCACCCCCCCTCGCCTATAAACTGTGCCAAAATGCCACTACGCGTAGATATGGATACATGTGAGCTAGAGTTGCAAAATTTGTTGTGGAGACTCGTGTGAAACTGTAACCACCTTCCCCGCAATCGATTCACCTTAATTACTGCCACCCCCCCCCCCCCCCCCCCCCATATATTGATTTGAAAATTGCCACAGACATTAATATATGTATTTTTGATCTGTGTTACAAAATTCAACAACATTAGCCCAAGAATACTGGAGTTTTGGGTATAAAAGTAATTTTTGCCCCCATAATAGTCAACTTCCCAATAAGAAAACTTGTCAATTGAAACTTCCCAATAGGAAAATGTTTACAGGCATATCGATCTTATGAAAATAGATATAAAAGTGGATACATCCGTTCTCATTTTACCGTAATTAGTGTTTATAAAGAAGAAGGGTACAGGGTATTCCACTGTCGGGCACCGTCCCGACTGTCTGCATAAAATTTTTTTTTATATAAATATTGTTTGCACATTACTTAAAATGTTATTTTATTTTTAACGCACTTGCATGCTGTTTATGTTGTATTTTTTAATGACGTTCAGGTCTCAACTTAGTTCGCCTTTTTCCACTTTTTTTAAAATTTATAAAGCAAGTAACAAAAGTGATTCAAAATCAAGTCGAATTTGTTGTCCTTTGCGTCATCTGCTACAATGTTAAGCAAACAGCAAGCGAGATAAAAGCAACGAACAGCAACAACTTTGTCGATTTATGGGCACGATTTTGTGTTACTAACCTTACTCAACTTATTTTTTTCGGTTTTTTTTTAATTTTACATTCAAACACTTTTATAAGATTTTGTTTGCTTAAAGAGATACAAAGATATGAATCGTTTGTGGCAAAAACTAAAAATAGGTTGGGATTTGCGAGTGGCACTAATTTAATATGGATTTGATTCACGTGTTGACTGTCATTAAAAGTAGACAAGCACTTAAATTAAAAAGCCGCAAACTTTTTGCAAGTTGTCTATTTAATTTAATGTTAAAAACATTTCGTAACAGTGGATAGCTCTTGTAGTTGCTATATTGGGGTATATCCTAAAACCGTGGTTTCTTGTACTGAATTTCAGTAACTTTCATAAGACGAGTGGCAGCGAAGACGTGGGCAGAATTTAAGTAACTTCAATAGTATTTGTTTGTTAACAAAACAAAAGCCCATGTCTAAAACAACATTTTCGTAAAATTTGGGGTCGCGGATTTCGAATGCAGAAACTGTTTTGGATTTTCTAGCACCGTTTTATTTTAGCCTTACTACCGATCGATATACATATAATGCATGTTAAATTAAAGACTATTAAATATCGATTGATTCAATGTTTCCTAGACAGTTTTCGGCTACCTTGATTACAGGAAATTCCAAAAAAATAGTCGATTGTGAATTTTTTCGATATTCTATAATAACTTCGTCATTTCGCCACCGATTGTACTCAAATTTGTGTTGTAATGTTTGCATTCATCTAATTGCAAAGGAACTCATTAAAAACTTTTTGTAATTTGTGATTGAGAAAAAAAAAGGAAGCATTTTAATCAAGGTAGACCAAAACTGTCATTTCGATCGGTATCTCGGTTAACGAGATTTCCTAAACTCGCAATTTCTAAATCTCGAACCATTCAAATAGCCACAATTCGAAAACGGTGCTGGAAAATCCTAAACGGTTTCCGAATTCGAAAACAGCGACTTCAAGTTTACCGGAAAAGGTATGTCTTAGCCAAGGTCTATGGCTAAATTTATTGAATTTAAATTTGTTGCATAGTGTTATTAGAGAAAATTGTCAATATGTTGAGCACAGTCAACCCAAGGGCTTGATGCGTCGCACAATGACTCCGACATCTCTTCCTTCTAACTGAAGTAGACATAAAATTTCAAGTGCAAGTAACAGATAATTCCTTTAGCTTTAAAATGACGCCTGACGACAAACGTCTTGTCCTAGCACGCTAGAGAGAAATTCTATATTCTAAATTGTGCTCATTACTCAATAAATCGCTCTCGTCGGAGGTTTCTTCATCTCTATGGAAACTCAATCATTTACCTTTACCAACTTTATCTGCTGCCAACACATCCTTTAAAGACCTTAAGATCCATTTATGTATATGTTTTGTTAGCGCTTGAGCCAATGACTAACAAGCATACAAAGATGAAATTACTTTCAGTTTTTCCTGTACCAAATCTCATGACTGAATATTAGGCCCATTAACTAATCATTTAAACCAAGTCATGAAGAGCTGTTACGCGTTGTTTTTCTAAAAAATTTTCAAATTATGCTCTCAATGAACTTAACTGATAATTATCAGATAAAATCGTTATCTATAAACCCTGTGCAACTTACTTCATTCACGTTCTATATCCTATTATTCGCTATTACCACTATTCGCTTAAGAATTTCAGTTAACTCATTCATTACCCTACTAAGTGCCAAGAGCCATAGAAACAAATAGCCATTGAGATTTTTCATTTCATTCGAAATACCCTTATTTCGCTTTTATGACGGAAGCGTATACTCTGTACATCCTATTGGAAATGATTCAGTTGATATTCTATAACAAGTTTCTAATAGTGAATAATGAATGAATTGTGACGTTACAACACGGGAAGGTTGGTTGTCTGTGACTATTTGTGATAGGGGTGGGGGGAATATAACACAGGTATAATAGTTATAACACAGTTATATTTTCTGCAAAATTGGTTTAAAATTTAAATATTAACTGTCTTACAAAATTAGGAATTGCTTGAATTGATGAAAAGAACTTTGATCACGTTTCGCTGATCTTATACAGATACTGTATTTCTTTTTAACCTCACATTCATCATTGTCACAAATTGTTTGACTCAGAGTTACAGTACAACTTTTCCTTTTGAAATGCCCTAACTGCGCATTTACTTGTACTCCATTTAACATTATTTTACTGTTTGTTAATTCCAAGTGCATTTTCTTGACTTCAAATGTTTATTTGTCGTGTGGCAACATTCTTCCACATGTTCTGCAACTCGCCTTGTTTTCCTGACTGTCAAGTTCTGAGAGGTTTTTGTAATTTACAAACCTACTTATGTGCATATGTTAAGTGAAATTCACTTGAATAGAACTCAATTTGTATATGCATTTATATGTATAGCACACGTTAAGTTAATATTCGTGAATATTGTCAAGTTTTACAATAATTAAATGCAGTCTTTGTTTGTGTTCAAGACGAGCTGTAATGAGTCAATGTAGTTGAAGCTGTAAAGTTTTATTGCCTATTATTCGTTGCTATTTATTTTCGATTTAAGTGCAAATTCGTATTGACAAATATTATATATCTTTACAAGGTTGACCTTTAGTTGTTTGGAATATAAGTCATTGTAAGCTATAATGGGATGCATAAGAAGGTGCGGAAGTGAACCTTGAAACACTTTCAAGAGCTGCTTATTGACTTTGATCTTGGTGTTTTTTTATTTTAAGAAATTCATTCCTATAAAGAAATTTGTCGAGATAAATAAATATTTGGTAGAAATACAGTCAAATACTGTAATACTATAGATGTTAGGGTATTTCTCAATATACCATTTCATCCAAATTGAATGAGTTTATGACGTGTTGGAACATTCGCGGGAATGATCTAGTAGAATCATTAGTTTATGGCGTTTAGTCCACCTGTTTAGACTTTTAAAACTTTCAAATGTGGGTCTTCCCCAAATTGACGTATAAGAGGCTACACGCCAATTATTTGAACAATCCTGAAAAAGTTTCAAAAGCTTGAACCATTGTAGTGTTTAAGTGAACGATATTTCAAAAGACGAAAATTTATTAAAGCCCTGGCTTTAAAATTCAGAACAAATGCTTTATTTTCGATTTGCTTATTTAGGCTTGATACTATGGCATTAAAGTAATGCATCAGGTTTTAGAATCTTTTCTGATTCTCACAAAGTACTGTAATGAGTTGTTGACTTTGTTCAAGCAATAGTTTGCATTCAGCTTTGGCTCACTTATAGTCCAGTCATTAGGTATAACAAATTGTCTATAAAAAAGTTAATAATGTGCTTAAGTGCTTAAGTTGGGCCTTATAAAGCCAGCACCCGCAACAACAAAAAATCGACGACATTAACGATATCAAAAAACATCATTATGATCTTCAAGCAAACGACAATCACTAACCAAAATGCCTATAGTCATGTCAGAGTTGTCAAGTGCTTGGTGTTATAAAGAGAAAAATGCCAATTGAAGTTGTATTTACAGACCCCCACTCTTTTATATGCAAGATAACGTGCCATTTGTAGGCACATCATATGCTTCAAAGGGGCCATTGACCCCGTTGTGCTTGAATACAGAATTTACAAGTTGCTAATTTCGCTTTGAAGGCGCATTTCACTTTCAACAGATGCATAACTATGAGTACTCGAGGTTTGTTTAATTAGCGACTTAGAATGTTTCTCAATTTGGGCAGAGAATGATTAGGTAAAGACGCTGCTTTGTTTGCCTTGGCACGTGCGTGTCATAAGTTATGAAAATATTGCGAATTCATATAAAATAAAACCGATTAAGTCAGAATTGACGTAAATGAATAATTGCAAACCAAAATATTCATTCGTTTTTTTTTTTATGCCCACAGAACATAGCCGAGAGAGAGAGAGCAAGAGTGAGCACGTGAGAAACAGTGACAGTGCTAGAGATCGAAACGATCAATTGATACGTCAACATGGCCGCCGTAGAAGTGCGCAATGGTTACAAATATTATGGCTCCAAATCGAATCCCAAGATTGTGCTCAACCAGCTGAATATGAACGTGATGCGCGGCTCCATGTGAGTGGCATACGAATTGAACTTAATGACTGTTTCCAGACGTCTTGACTTGCCGATTCATAAATTTCTTTTGTTCATTCATGGTACAGCTATGGACTGCTGGGGGCCTCGGGCTGTGGCAAGACTACACTACTCGCTTGCATAGTGGGACAGCGTTGTTTGAATGGCGGAGAAGTGAACGTGCTTGGAGTAAAGCCAGGTGCACCCGGCAGCGGTGTGCCTGGTTCCAGAGTGGGCTTTATGCCGCAGGAGATAGCATTGGTCGAGGAGATGACTGTGAAAGAAACCATTTTCTACTTTGGACGCATTTATGGCTTGACGGATGAGCGCATTAGGGAAAAATTTAAGCTGCTCAAAGATCTCCTACAGTTGCCACCAGCCCGTCAAATGATCAAAGATTGCAGCGGTGGGCAGCAGCGAAGATTGTCTTTTGCCTGCGCCATGATACACGATCCGGAATTGTTGATTCTAGACGAACCAACAGTGGGTTTAGATCCCATGCTGCGTGAGAAGTAAGTCAAAGTCTTAAAGCCATTTATGACTCCTTAAGCAGCTCACGTGTTTTTATTTATTAAGAATCTGGGAATTCTTGGTCGAAACCACTAGAAATAGCAAACTGGCTGTGATCATTACCACACATTACATAGAAGAGGCCAAGCAGGCCAATTGCGTGAGTTTGTTTTCAACACCTTTGGGAATTCGTAATTCTATAATCCTTAATAGATTGGTCTTATGCGCAACGGCGTGCTGCTGGCCGAGGATACGCCCACCAACATCATGATCAAGTTTGGCACACAGTCAATTGAGGACGCCTTTCTCATACTGAGCCAGCGGCAGGGCAATGAGGATGAGCTGACACAGGTGCTGGATCGCAGCAAGAACCAAGCGTTACCTGCGTCCATGCTGCCACCAGAGGTTATTGATACCCACGAACCAAATGGCAATACAGAGAAGTTACCCATACCGCAGGAGGAGCCACACAATGAGAATCGCAAGCGCATGTTCTTTACCACCAAGGGACGCATTAAGGCGCTTATGACCAAGAATTTTGTGCAGTTATTTAGGCAGCCCTCGTAAGTTTTTGATGTACAATTAAGTTGGCTCAATTAACTCTTAATTTCCTATAGTGGCATTATCTTCATGTTGCTCTTTCCAATCATTCAACTCTCTTGCTTCTACCTGGCCATTGGAAAAACTCCCACAAATTTGGAGCTTGGCATATTCAGCGGTGAAGTAGAAAGCTATCGCGAATGTTTCGATGACAAACTGATGACAGTTCGCTACGTAAATGAGAGCTGTAGCTTTCACAAGCTTTCCTGTCGTTACATAAGGGAACTTGGCGACGATATTGCTACTAGAAAGTACTATGCCAGTGAAGCAGATGCTCTGCATGAGGCCAAACGTGCCTTAACTGTAGGCTATATTAATTTTGCGCACAACTTCAGTGAGTCCATTCAGTCGGTCTTAGATGATGGCATATATGCAAGCGACGGCGCAGTAGATAATGCCGAGGTCTCCGTGCACATCGATATGACGGGTAAGAAAAATTACATTCAATTGATCTTTTTATAAATTAACCCCATTCTTGCGACAGATCAACAAGTTGCATACTTTATGCAGCGTAAGCTGCGGGACAGATTCAGTAACTTTTTGCAAGGTGTTGTCAAGGAGTGCAATGTGTCCACGGCTGTTGTGGAGTTACCCGTACAATTTCAAACACCCATCTATGGCAGTACAGACATTGAATTCCAGCAGTACTGTGCGCCTGGTGTCGTTATGACGTGAGTATTACGAGCAATCCCAGCTGTCTTTTTTTTAGTAGCTCTCAAATTTTGTAATCTTCCGCAGCATGGTCTTCTTTTTGGCCACGCTTATGACGGCCGCTGTTTTCATTTCGGAGCGGACGGATGGCATTTGGGATCGCACTTTGTTGGCTGGTGTCTCGGCAACGGAAATGCTCTGGGCTCATCTGCTAACCCAATTGATTATTATGGCGCTGCAATCCTTCGAAGTTATTATGTATATTGGCATAGTTTTCGATACTTATAACAAAGGCGATACGACAACACTGATTGGATTGTTGACGCTAACCGCCTTCTGTGGCATGTTGTTTGGTAGAACTTCTAATATTCTTTACAACTTTAAAATGTTATTTAAATTCGTTTTTACTTCTAGGTCTCTTCATTTCTGTATTTTGTAAATCCCATACTGAGGCCAACTTTGTAGCCACTGGCGCTTTCTACCCCATGATTATACTCTGCGGTAGGCCTTGAACTTAGATCAAGCTCCAAAAGCATCTGATTTATTTGTATATTATTTCAGGACTGTTGTGGCCTCTGGAAAGCATGCCGCGTTTTTTGCAGGATCTGGTCATGGTGCTACCCTTTACTATACCCTCTATATCAGCGCGTAATGTCATTGAAAAAGGTTGGGGTATTACCAATGACAAGGTCTACAATGGTTTTCTAGTAATGGCCGCGTGGACGATAATCTTTTTCGTTTTGTGTTTAATAGGCATTAGGCGCAAGGCGTAGTGGGTTGATTTAGTTTATTAGAATATTAGCATTAATCTGTAGGCGATTTTATATATTGTTATAGTATCTATATAATTTAAAATTATATATATTTGATCAAGCATATCACTCGCAAGCCTAAGACTCTCATTATGCACATTCATTTACGTAAGTAGGCCGCTTTAACAGTTTTGCGGTCTTTGTACTAAAAGCAAAATGTACTCAAAGAAAACAAAACTGTGTTAGTTGGTTCTATATTTACATAAGGTTTAAAGGGTGTCTCAACAAAATATTTATAATGCACGTAAAACGAAATTGTCGCTCATTAAATAAATTTAAAATGTAAGAACGTGTACTAAATTTAGTACACGACATATTTCTTTCTGAAAACATGTAAATAGCTAAAGAGAGGACAAAACTATGTATTATCAATAATTTTGTTCATAAAGTTATTTAGCACACATGATGTACTAAAATTGTATGGTACTAAAAAGTATATTTGTGAAATTCAAAACAACCAAAAATACACATTTAAATAAATATAAATCTCTGTAAAATGCAACGTCTCTTCTTTAATGTTCTAAAAAGTTTAAGAGCTAAATATAGAATTCAAATAAACTCAAAACTAAAGCGAAAGTACTCAACTAATGTTTATGTGTGTGTGTGTGGGTAACTGTGTGGGCCAAGGCCACAAGCCTTGCAAAGTTGCTGACACACTTCGGGCTTAAGAGAGCTAGACAAAATGGCTGGCTGCCTAGTTGAATGTCTGCCAGACGACTGCCGGTATACATGTCCGTGTCGGTGTTTCTGCAGCTGGTATTTGTGTTGGTGTTAGTCTCTGACAGCAGACATTTTTATTACAAAACTTTATCTTTGCCAAATACAACGACGACGACGATGACGACGTTGATGACGACAAGGACGCTGAGCAAAAGAGTAAAATATAAAACGAACCAAGCCAAGCGTCAGACAGAAACTGTGGGTGGCAACACTGGCTTCTAAGTAAGTGTCGTTAGCTTTTATATAAGTTGCATAAAATGTGCAAAAAGTTTTGCATAGCAAAAACATTGTGTTCGTGTTGGAAAACAGGCACCAATGGGACTGTATGTTGAACCAGAGATGAAAGGCAGAATTAAGTTAACTCGAGCTGAACGGCTGAAGAATCAGGAGTGATATTAGGTTTTTAAGTACTCAAAAATAGAACAAAAATTAGTCTTTTAATCGAAAAATAAAACTAAAATGAACCCGAAAGTAAAAGTGATATTTGCACTTAAATAGGGCGTAGCAAAACAGAAAAGAAGAAAAAAAAGAGACAAAACCCTTCTCAAAATTGATCCGATTTTTTAGATTCTTTGACATATTTCTTTCGGTATATCAGTTCGAGGACGTCGCTAGAAGGCACATATGTATGTTTTGAAATAAAACAATAAATAAGTCATAAGAAAAAAACGTTAAAACAGAGAAAATAGTTAAGTAAGCCTACAAAAATGTACTAACTTGAAAATATTCCACTTGGATCGAACTATTCTGTGCTTTTATGTTCTATTCTATACTAGTCTAGTAAATATCAAATCGAAGTCATTTAAGTGTTTACCCTTCCGCAAAAGTTGACACATACGATTCAAATTCTCGTACAACTCATTCTGTTCATTGAAGTCGTTATTCAATTAACATGAAACTAAATTAAATTATGCAAAACTTTCGCATTTGGATAACTGCAGACACAATGGTAATACATATCTACACTTTCCGTTGCAACAACACACACACAAAGTTAGCAGCTGCATTTGGACATGTCAAGGCACTGAGATTGCGCATACGCCCAGTAAACATTGACAAGCAGACAGCAGCAGAAAGTTTGTAGCCAAAATATATACATATATGTATATGCACACGGAAAAAGTTTTTAACGAAATTGCACAAATTGCTATTAGGGTCAAGTCGCCTGGGTGACGCCTGTACGTATGCAACAAAAGTTTGAATGTGCCACTAAAAAACATTTAAACAATTCTGTGGCCAAGTAAATTGCTGGCCAGTCTGCAAATTGACCTTCAAAACAACAAACGAGACTCCATCCTGTTCACATATACACGCACAACCGCACACACAGATACACACACAGATACACACACACATACACAGGCACACATTTAAACCTTTTGGTATACAATTTTTGTTACAACTTTTGCTATGCTTCATTTCATGCATTTAAAATTACGCTCTGGTAAGAAAGTTTGCTGAGTTTGTGGGCTGTCAGTTTTGTGGGTGCTTTTGTCTGCCTTAATATGACCTTCAAACAAATACACACATACGCCCACACAAACGGACAAATACCCAGACTAATATTTAAACGTAATTTTAATGAAGGTAAAAGTGTTTTGTTTACATTTTTGTCTTTACTTTGCGGCTGCTGTGTATGTGTATCTATGAGAGTATCTGTGTGTATATGTATGTATCTCTTCGTGCTGTGCCTGACTGGGGGTTTGACTTTAGTCCTTCGACTGTGCTGTTGCTTTTGTTTGCGTGCAATGTCTGGCAACTTTAACAAAATTTTGCCGAGTTCATTGACTAAGGCTTGAGGCAAATCAAGGGGTTCGAGCCATGAAGATTTTGCGCATTTTTGGTTAGGCCATCTCTGAGTAAATGTGTATCGCCCTGTGTGTTTGCAAGTGTGTATGTACACATTTGAAGGCCAAGCAATAGCTTTAATATTGTTGAGCATGAATAAATGGTTTGGTGTTGACCTTGACTTTAGTAATGCTTTCAATTTAATTATAACATTCAAATTTAAGTTAAAGTTGTCAATATTTCACATATTTTAGCAATTTATTTAAATATGGACTTGTGTATTTTGAAATGAAAGCGACCGCCGTTCAAAGGCGTTACTTGTTAAAAACACAATTAAGGAAACAGAGTCCATCTTCCAAAGAAACACTCTGAATGAGTTGTGTTCGATAAGAAAGATGAAAAAATTGCATTTCCTAATCTTCTTTGCGAACCATGGAAGACTTAACAAAAAAGATAGCGCAGAGCATGTACTGACAAAATAAAAGGCTGGAAAGTATACCCATAGAAAATAACCCATCTGGGCACCTGTCTAAGCTTGGTTGAAAAACACGACAGGCAAAATTTGTTCATAAGTGCTCAAATCAACAAGTCGAATTCGGGATTGGAATCCCTATCAATAAACTTATTTTATTACTTCTACAAAAAAACACTTTTTTAAGTATAAATAAATAAAGAAAAACTAAATCATACATGAATATAAAATAGCAATTGGCGCTTCTAGCAAGTACTTTTAAACTTTATTAATATGCATAAACAAAAATTTTAGAACCTATCCATAGATATTCTTAAGCCATTTATCTTTTTTGGCAATAACAGCTAACAATATTAATAGTTCACCTCTCAACCAAGGTCAAAATAAAAGTGTTATATATAAATATATATACACCACCAATTACTTTAAATAGACCCATTCTATTAAACAAAACAATGATGCAGAAAAAGGGAACCAAGCCAATAACTTCGAAAAGAAATGAGCTATGGAGGATGGGTTTCAGAAGGACGAACCTAAATCTTTATAGCGCAGCTTTCTGCATTTCATTGACCCTTTAAATGGCATAACCAACAATAACATGAAACACACAAACACTCAAATCTTTGGGTACATAAATACACATATGTATTCAGTTGCACATACACACACGCACGCAAACACTTAAGCTCACACTCTCTTACCGAGTGCCAGAGTAAGTTCTGTGTACTCGTTTGTCGAGAAGTTCAGCAGAGCTAAGGCCCCAGGCTGACAGCAGCAAAAGCAAAATGGAGAAAAATTTGATTTGAGAGTTTATTCAATTTGGTGCATCTGTATTTGTATGCACGCTTGTGTGTGACTGACTTGAACTAAGGGGCCAAGCCATTTAGCTGCATGACGTTCAACTGATGTCTGTTGTCCATCATGCCAAGAACAACCAACCGAGCATTGAGCAACGAGCCTAGAAGCATTGGTTCCCAACTTCTGTGCTCGGCTTCCAATATAATACAATCAGCGTTGGACTCGGACTCGGACTCGATGTGCGTTCAAAGTATTAAGGTACCAGCCCAGCGACAGCTACCGGTGCGTCATGTGCAAGGGTTATGTTTGGGGGTATGAGTGCGTAGGTGCACGCACGAGCACAAATACACACGCAGACGCATACACATAACAACCGGATGCATATGCATCGCCATTTTGTGTATAGGCTCGTAGAAGTGCTCTTGTTCGCTCGCTCTTTTGCAATCCGCCTCTCGCTCTCTCTCTTTTTTGCTGCTTATATACAGTGCTTAAATACATGCGAGCAGATGCAGGCTGGTTGTGACACACACACACACACACACACACACACACACACATGCGTTACGTTGCGTTATTGCTGTTTGGCCTTTTGCCTGGCACATATAACGGCGCATTGGGTTTTGGACGCTTTGCGTTCCGCGTTGATTGAGTTGGCACAGTGGGGCAAAGCTGAGGAATGCATCAAATACGCAGCTTACCTGGAAAAAAAAGAAAGAAAATATTTATTATTGTTAGAATATTTATACATATGTACAACAATTTTGAGAAATCTATTTAAATAAGATAAATATTAAATAAATTCAGCAAATTTGTTCAATAAAAATAGTAATCTATATATATATAAAAATAAGTGTACATTTTGATGTCACCACTAACTGCGAAAACGTGTCGACCGATTTCAACCAAAAATTTAAGGGTAGGTTGGAGATGGTCTGTAGATGGTTTATGTAAAGTTTGGACGAATTCGGCTTGAACATATTCTCTATATACATATATATCTGTGGTCATAGGGAAGAGTAGCTTAAGTCGGCATAGGAAAATGTTGAGTTATTGCGTTCTGGAGCTGTATAGAAGTCAGTTCAAATTACCTTTTTTAAAACATGTAAATTTCGTCATTGTGTCTTGTCATGACTTCTATACAGTTTCAGAGCGCAATAGCTGAACATTTCCTTATGTCGACTTAAACTACTCTTCCATATGCTCACAGATATAAAAGAAACGTGTTAGTTTGTAGCACAGAAACTCAAAAACTAGTGCGCCAATTTTGACCGAAATTTCCAAAAAATAATGATTGGGTGATGAGAATGGTTTATATGTAGTTTCGCTTTCTTCCGAAAGATGGCGCCATAGATATTGAAAAAAGCGATTTTCCATAAAAAATATACTAAATGTGTAGTCATGAAAATTTATTTCCTTTAAACGATGAAACGAATGATTAGAACACGATATTTGTCCATTTGTGATTGCAGAGTACCTGATACAATATAACAATGAATTTATTGACGCCTTTAACAGTGCACAGCGGTGCGCGCAGGTTCAGCTAGTTATTTAAAAAATTAACAAATTTCCAAATCTACTGCCATTTATCTTTTAAACAAACTTATTTACGCACTTCTGGTGCAAATAATAAATAGAAAAAATTACAAAAAAAAAATATTTTACATGCAGAATCCTCGAGGTGGCGTAAAGTTTTTAAATATGGGCGGATAACTCGCACAGTTCTCATTTAATTCGGACGCTCTCTTAAGCATATCTTGAAAATTTTCATTTAAGTACCCTATAGAATCCTTAAATATAGTATAAAGAATCTTAATTTGTAACGTGTGTCCGTAATCCTAACAGATTTACAAATAGTTCAGTTGAAAAAGGGCAGACAAAAATAGACGTTTTGTTTATAAAAATGGAGTCCATGCAAACAAACAGCCTTAGATTTTTGTTAATTTTCATTACAAAATAATTTTATCTTAACATCTTTTTCCAAATTGAAATGCTTGTAAAAGAATTTTGCATCGACTTGAAATGTAGCTTTTTGGTTTGTTTTCTTGCTTTTACCAAAACGTTAGCTGAATTATGAATTCCTGTCAGATCACCAGCTCATCCCATGCTCGTTTTTAAGTTAATTAACAATTAAACCACAAAATGTAAAGTATTTTTCGTCTAGTACCCAACCACTGTGCACAAAAGCAATGCAAAAATTGCGCTTCAATGCAGCAGCAGCGACGACCAAAAAAAAAATCGTTTCAACAACATACTTTGGTCAGTGCACAGTGAGTAGGTAGAGCGGAGGGCACAAAATCCTCGCGTATGTCCTCGTGAACGTTGGAAGAGTCGCGACAACATCAGCGCAGTCTATTTCGCTGGCCGTGCACAATGAGGAAAAAAGCCGATGCAGAGCAGCTCATATGCCATACACGCACTCTCACACACACACATGCACACTTACGAATACAAACAAACAGACGCACAATACATGCTCGGAGTTCAGCTCCCCTCTTGCCGTGACAGCAACACAAAACCAAACGATATGACGGCAAACACATGATGATTGGAAGGAGGCTGAACAATGGCGCATAAAATGCAGCCAGGATGAAATGCACACGCACACACACACACACACACACACACACACACACACATGAAATACCGTTCTATGTACGAGTGGCCATAGCAACAACAAGAATAACAACAACATACTGGGCCATGTATTGCAAAATGACCAAAACCAGTGGGCGACCCTCTCTCTCTTTCTCGTACTTGGATGTGCTGCTCTGCTCCGCTTGTTTACCAATTTATTTTGCGCACAAAACGAAACACGGAAAATGCAAGAGCCAAAGAGTGCAGCAAAAGAGGCAAAGGCAACAAAAAAAAATTTGCAATGATAGTCCAGAAACCATGGATACAGGAGAGGAACAACAGTTAACAAGAAGAAGAAGAGCAACAGAAAAATTCTGAAATTTCAGTTCGATTTTTGCTCATAACGCAAAAAAGCTCCGTTCGCTCCCTATGGCTTACACTCTATCTCGCTCTCTCCACCGAGTGCTTGTTTGCATCCCATCTCACTCTCTCTTTGCAATGACCACACATTTCCGTTGCTTTTCATTTTGCCCAGTGCTTGTTGTTGTTGTTCTTGGTATTGCTGTTTTGCCCGTTTGGCACTTTGTGCGTAGATTTTTCTTTGGTCACTTTTTTGCTGCTATCGTTGTTATTGTAACTGTTTTTTTTATTGTCGTTGTCGCGGCTTTGGCTTTTCCTCTGACTGACTGCGCTGCTTTGATAGCATTCATTTTTTCCTTGCTTCGTTGCTGTTTTTGCCAAGATTGCAAACTCTCATGCACATGCACATGCACAGTTATATGCACAGTTATATGTACAGTTATATGCACAGTTAGTACATACATGGCATATAGTAGTAGTAATAGTAGTATGCAGCTGCAAAAAGTAGTAGTAAAAGTTGGTTGTAGAAATGTAGCACAAAGCGCGCCCAAAAGTTGACAACGAAAAAAATGGAACAACATTTTAAGATTGAAGTCGTTGTTTTCAGGCACCGATTATTTAAAACAAGATGGGAAATAACATAGATGAAAAAAACGCTGTTAAGAAACTCTTGTAGCCAAAAAATAACCATTACCATAAAAGTCAACCATTAAATCTTTTAATTTAACGTATACCATTCAACCAATGTTTAAAGATTGCTTGGTTGCCATTCAGATTAGAATAAATTTAAGGTGTTTTTGAATTATGTTGACACTTGTCATCTCTAAACTGGAAAAATAAACCCTAGAATGCTACACGTTGAAAGAAAAAGAAGATATTGGTTCTTGGAAAACATGAATGTTGACGGTGGTTATTCATGCAAAAAGAAATCTTTTTCAAAATGGCTAAGGAAGATCCGTAGATACGGGCGGGCTCTAAGGCAGTTTTCGCACCAATAGGTTTGCGAGTTACCGACCGATAGACTTCATCCTCTCATGTTAAAATTAAAGTTTAAACATCGAGGCCACCATCGCCGAAATAGAGTCCCAATTATGTAAAAGTGTGATTATGAACTGTCACGGTCTAAACACGTCCTTTGTCTTTCAGCTTATTTCGGATGGGCTAAATCACCAGTTTCAGATTCAAACATTTTTTGTAACTTTACTGCTATAATCGGGGGTGTGCCGAAAATCTCTAGTCGGCTTTGACTAAATTTTCATTTACAGCGTTTAGCCGGTTAAGGTACCAAAAAGTGCCCCCAGCGATTTTTTAAAAACTAATGATGCAGATCGAATTATAGGTGGATAAAAAAATTATACAAAAAATTTCAGATCGAAAAATTAGGGCGTTACCGCTTTATTTAAAAAAACGTGTTTTTCAATTTTTGAATTACTAACTAAACTACTGAGTATTTTTGAGTCAAAATTTCCACGATAATACTTATTAATTAGGGGCTATGAAAAGAATTTAATTTTTTTTGTCATTACTTTAAAAAATAATAAAATTTAGAATTAAAAAAAAAAGACGCGATTTTTTTTTCACAAAATTCCCTTTATACTCTTTTATTTACAGTAAAAAATTGAGCCTAATCGGTTTGGTGGAACAATGTTAAAAAAACTAAAAATTTTAATTTATTTTCCCTCATATCATATTAAAAAAATATTACTTTTTTTCCCCAAAAGACTTCAATAATTATGTTATAATTTTCTAAAATTATAAGGACTTCGTATTTAATGATCATATAACGAAAAAAATGTTCACTTTCACTGGCTTCATTCGACCAAAAAATTAAAATTATGAATTTTTGATATACATACAATGATATATTGTCGATTAAAATATATCGATTGTGCTTAAACATAAATTGCCAATCGAAATTAACCACTTGTAACATAAAAAAATCGTAGACTGTAACCTTACAGCAAGTTATTTAAGTTTTTTTTTTAACATTCTTCCACCAAACCGATTTGGCTCAAATTTTTATTGAATATAGAAGAGTACAAAGAAAAATTTTTGAAAAAATATTTTGATTGTTTTTTTATTTTTTCTTAAAAAAAATATAATAAAATTTTGAACTTTTTTTAAAGATCAAATTATGATTAAAAAAAAAAGTTTATTTCATGGCCCTAAAAATATTCAGTAGTTTCGTCGCAATAATTCAAAAAATGAAAAACGTTTTTTTAATTAAGCGGTAACGTGTTAATTTTTCGATCTGAACATTTTTTTAGAATTTTTTTTTCCACCTACAATTTGATCTGCATCATTAGTTTTTTGAAATCGCTGGGGGCACTAGTTGGTACCTTAACCGGCTATACCCTTTCCCTTAAAAACGCGTCGGACGGATTCATTCATATTAGATTTTGGGCTCATTGACGAATGGCTTTTTAGATAAAGATCGGTTCAAATTGATATCTATCACCGATAAAATGCAAATGGGTTGAAATTTTCTTAAAAGAGATTTCTGGCACACCCCTGAATATAACTTTTACTCTGTGAATTCATAGTCAAATTCTGATTCGATACGAGCGAGACGTATAGACTTGATACATGCACAGAAAAATTAATAAAATCAAAAATTTTATTCTAATATTGCTTGCATTTTTTAGAACCGTCACCTCTGTACCCCGGAATGACTTTAATCCGATGCTGGTCACTTATTTGTCTGCCAACGAGCGGCACTTGCAAAGTTCCCCTCATCAACTTCAACTGTTGTATAATAACAATCGCGTTCAAGTCTTTTGTAAACTCTCTCAGCCCTTGCGTCTGTGGAACGTCTTCAAATCCAATTATCTGCAATTAGAGATCGCTCATGATGGAGTCTATAAACAGTATGTTGCGAATACGGCAAGCGAAATTGGTGTGGCCCATCGTGCGCGCCAAGAGATATATGACGGCAAGCTACTATCACGTCATCAACGTTTCCGTTACATTGCTCTGCCGGCACATGCGCATAGCTGCTATGGAATCTTTACAATAGATGCCTATAACTTGACGCTGCTGGAGCTGAACTGCGATAATGAACGTTTGGCCCAATTTGGTGGTGGGCTAATACTCTATGCGGTGTCTCTAGTGCTGGGACAGTCACTAATATCTTGCTATTGTACTGCCACAGTTTTAGGGGCTCATGTGGTCCGACTGGTTTCAATAATCCTAGCCTGGCAGTATTCACATGGTCTTGAAATTACGAATTTAAGCCAGCTATGTCCGCTTCATTCCAATTTCAAGCTGGTCTTGAGGCAGCACCTCTCGATAATTATGATTGCAATGATTCCAAGCTCTTATATCATGCGATTCTGGTGCAAGTACTGCAATGATTTGTGGAGCCATGGGTTTGTGCGTTTGACTCATCGCTACTTGCTTCGATTAATGGCTTACTATTTGCTCTTTTATGCCTCGGATCATAAGGAATTTAGCCACTTTATTGTTTGGCTCCTTCTGCTCTGGTCAGTGATTTGGTGGCTGTTGTGCTACATTGGGCTTAAGTTTATTTTGCTCAAACGTTTTCTGCTGCCACCACCGATAAGGCCTCTGCTCAGCGCAAGTGAGTATAATGCAAAATGCATGTTGAAGAAGCGAGGCAGATTGAAGCAGCTGCGTCGGAGAGTTAATCGGTAAGGTTATCATGGCAGCTGGGGGCACAACTGCAGGAACCGGAGCTATTTGAACAGTTCCTAGATGGTGCACTTTATCTCGATACTCAAAACAGTATCCACGACAGCAGTCATGATAACATGCGTGCTATTGGTGTGCAGACGGAGCCTATGCCAGATAATAGACCATGAAGCACACCATGGCCATGGCAACGCCAACAGCGGGTCGCCATCAATTACGCGGCGCGGAGTTGCAAGTGCTCAATGCGCCATTTTCGGGAGACCAGCAGCAGGGGCAGAGTATAACGCAAGAATGGCAAAGTTCAATAGTTGTACCTCTACAACCCGTTAAATGGGGCTTGGGCACGTCACAGATAGCCGAGACAAGGAGTGTAGATCCGACATTAGAAAATTCGCTACATGCCAACGCTTCCGTGCACACTCTTTACCGTAATTTGTATTTTGGGGCTTTTACAGACAGCGTGGCGTGGCAGATGGAGTAGTGTACACTCTTTTTAGTGCCATGTCAAACCTCAAAACTAAATGCATTTGATAATTGAAAAGTAAAACACATGTTGAGTCGAGTGCACCGCCAAGACCTAAACCATTGGCTGGACTCAATGACATGGCATTCGATGAGAGGACGGATGGGCTATAAGCAGCGTGCCATAAAAAGACTTTCCTGGTAAAATAGAATAAGGGAAATTGCCTAAGGCCAACAACAACAGAAATCGAATAGAAGCAAAAGCAGCAGCAACATCAACAAAGACTTCAACTATGGCTCAGGACAAGCAGCAGTCACAGAAGCATGGACATAGACACGATATGCACGGCTAGGGCTTGACTCCATTTCTGAGGATGTGTTGGCGTGGGGCAGCTAAAGTTGTGGCAGCACACAAAGCATAGAGCACAGTACAGGCCATGGGCAAAGGGACAGCTATTGGTGTGTTTGGAGAAGTTGTAATAAAGATAGTAATAATGGGAAGCTATCTATTTTTGTTAATTTAAAAAAGTTAATTCGAATGTAAGTATAGTTTATTTATTGGGAATTTAATAGTTTGAAATTTTGAAAGAATGTTTTATGAATATATGAAATTATAGTAAGAAAGCATATTTTTGTCACAGTCACAGAAGCATGGACACAGACATGATATGAACGGCTAGGACTTGACTCCATTTCTGAGAATGTGTTGGCGTGGGGCAGCTAAAGTTGTGGCAGCACACAAAGCACAAGAGCACAGTATAGGCCTTGGGCAAAGGGACAGCTATTGGTGTGTTTGGAGAAGTTGTAATAAAGATAGTAATAATGGGAAGTTATCTATTTTTGCTAATTTAAAGAAGTTAATTTTAATATAAGTATAGTTTATTTATTGGGAATTTAATAGTTAGAGATTTTGAAAGAACGTTCTATGATTATATGAAATTATAGTAAGAAAGCATATTTTTGTAGTTCCAAATTCTGATTTTACTCTGTGCAGCCCATCGGCAATAATTCAGTTGATATTCTATTCAAAGTTTCAAGTAAAGTAAAACTGCCCGAAGCTGATTTGATTATTTTTTGGTTGCACGATTTGTGACGTCACATTAGGGGGAGAGGCGTTCCTAAATGTGATTATTTTGATAAGGAGGAGGAAGGGGATGTGTGGTTAAAAAATCCTTAAAATTTTGTGGAAAGCCTATAATAAATTCTTAATCATGGTTTCATGGAAGTAATTCATTATTACAAGATCTTCTTTCAGTTTAACTTTTCAGTACGGGTTATACGACTTGAAAACACGCACAAATCAGATATACTTGTGAAGTAATACCCAGTATATGATATTCTGCAATATCAGAAGTCTGTCAAATCAAAAGCGTACCTATTATTATATGCCCTACTGTTGTCTTTATTGCGTGCACGCCATAATATACACAGCAAAAGGCAGGCAGAAGGCGAAGGCTCAAAACGGAAGGCGTCTCTAGCAAAGTGCGTGCCTCTGCTTCCAATGAGTTACAAATAAGAGACTTCCACATCCTAGCAGGCTGGCTAGTTGTGGGCCGCGACTAGAGGGCCATCACACATAGGGAGAAAGAGCGAGAGAGAGAGAGGCAGAGAGAGACGCCTATTACTCCTGCCCCAATGCACTTGCAAGCCATTAGCAATAGCAATGGCAGCAACAAAGTTCGGTCAAACATCAGCCGCCTGCTGCAAGTTGCATTGATATTGAACAAACATCCTACCCGAACACTCCCTATAGAAAGGGTCCAAGCAATGCAGGCGACGTTGGCGGAAAATCGACAAAGCCCGACAAGTGCAAATGTGGAAATACGCTTTGATGGCAGCTTGCCGTAAGCATGGACAGATGGATGAATGGATGGATGAACGGATGGTTGGTTGGACATACGGATGGATTGCCACTCGGTCAAAGCAAAACAGCAAAACGCAATCGAAATCAAAAACTGGAACTTCAATAACTTGGCGGGCAGGTAACGCAGAGTACTCATTTTCTTTTTTTCGTTGGTGGTTGGAAAATTGACTAAATGCAACGTTTTGAGTTTATTACAGAAACAGAAAGGGACAGACAACAACGTACAATCCGAATGGGCCAATTTTCCCAGCGTCCCGTACGAGTCCAATTGGTTTTTCAATATGAACAAATTTGTATAGCTCAAGTTTTGGTGGTGGTTCCCGTTTGGGACAGTGCAAGGGCCGCAGGGTTGGAAAATGCATTGCTTAGCTGGCGGCTTTTGATGTTTTTTGCGCTAGGTTTTTGTTTGTTGGGGTTGTAAGTGGTAAAAGTTGTGTCAAAGGTCAAAGTGGTATAGGAAATTCCGCGAAAAAGTAAAAAGTTTGAGTTTTATTGTCTTATTTTTGGGGTGTAGGACGTGTGTTTTATTTAAAACTTGACTTCAGGAACTTATGGTGGGATAGGTGATGTAAATGGCAAGTTTAGGCCTGTAGTCTTTGGAGTATTTGCTAGAGAAAAATCCTTTTTAACTAGAAACCAAAGTTGCGCTGGTAACAACAAAATAAGGAAAGAGGATAGTGAATAACAGAACACGAATAAAAGGCTAAATTAAAGAAATTAAAATTTACTTATCGCAATATATTTGTAAATAATTAACCCTGACCACTACTTGAGGATCATCCATCTAGCTTAACTTGAACTTTGTTTCTGAAAAGAGCATTGAGAGCAATTTACTGACCCAAAAAGGAGTTTCTTTAATTAAACTATGACGTGAAATGTTCACGAGCTCTTTATAAAGCATGTTAACTTTGTGTTCAGAAGCAGAAACTCATCCGTCTTTGCAGATTCTAAATATAATTCTAGATTTGATTTGGAGTTCAGAACAGACCGGACTATTTTTGTATAAGCCAAACATATTAGTTTTCGCCCTCATATAAGTATGCATAGACGATGTTTTCCAAAATAAACAAAACGTTGGGAGCAGGAAATTTTCTGATGAAAGCAGAGTTATCGCGTCAAAAGTGAAGTTTTGTAACTAGGTGCAAATTTGACCGAAACGTTCCAATTAATGAACCAAGTTTAGTGATTGATTATCCCGTTTAAGAACGGTTTCGAGGACATCGATGATGGCATATGGAAATAAGTAATCACTGCACCAATCCATCAAAACTACGAGTGAAATCATGAAAGATTTTTAAGATATTGCGATTGCATTTCATGGTTAATTTATTGCATTTTTGGCGCCTTATGAGCAAAAACCCAAAATATCGGTTTTGCAAGAGTACTAGAATACTATAATACAAATAAGTAGCGGAAAGAATAAAATTGTAAGCTTTCGATTCTAGATATTCTAGACATAAAGCAGACAGTTAGTTCCCTTTATAAAGCAAGTAGATGTAAGCCTTGAAAACAATACGAAATATCACGTGTTCGTGTGGCCAGTTTCGTTTACATTTGGAATCCGCAAGTTTTATTCGAAAATAATCTCCGGAACATGATCGATTATTAAAAACTATTTATTTATTTACTGACCTGCACCATTTTGTTGTTGTTGGGCAATAAAACGTAATGCCTAATCCAAATGCAATAATAAAACAATTGACAAGTTGATGAGCAAAACAAAAGGTACAAAGCAGTTGCACGTGTTATAATTTCACTTTTGTTTTACTTTTAATTCTTTTCTTTACTTTTAATTCACACACACATAAACATGCGCGAATACTCGTACATTGAGGAAAACACGCGATAAACTAAGGAAATGCACGCGCCGACAACTTGCGGCTAAATCAAGTACGGTCTTATATACAATCCGTCCGGTCTATGTACAATTGAAGTTAATAGTTGCTGCTGTTTTGAATAAGTGTTGATTTTTGAGTTATAATGTTTGTTGCCGTTGTTGTTGGTTATATTTATAAGTGGAGCCAGCGTTTCGATTTTAATCCGCGAAACCAACCGCACGCAACAAGAACAAAAAAGTGTGTGTGTTGGAAATGCTGGCAAGCAAAAGAATATGAAGAAGAAGTTTGATTATTGCGACTCGATAGCACAACTCAAACTCGATAATTCACTCAAATCAATTAATTACAAAGCAACTGTTTCGGTTTGTGTAGAACCTTTCTTTTAACGCTTGTTATGTTGTTATATTATTATATCTAGTCAATTTTGTGGCCTGTTTTGCATATCAGAGAATTGCCGATAAATACAACAATTGTCATTTATCGAGCTTTGTTTTACGTAGCATTCAGCTTTGTGACGGGTCACTAATTCATATTTTGCAACACTAAGCCATTTTTCTCTTATACAGCACTTATATGAAAAATATTTGCCATATTTTGTTTATTGCAATTTTAAACGTTTTATGAATTAATATAAGGCAAATAACAATTGCAATTATGTCAGACAACGAGTATGAGCGCTTTGAAATCACAGATTACGATTTGGATAATGAATTCAATATAAATAGACCACGTCGTCGGCACACGAAGCATCAACAGATATATGGTGACCTACAATAAATATTATTCTTTAAAAAAAAATACATATTTCGTTAAATACATAGGAATTTGGGCAGACGACAGCGACAATGAAAGTGGCGAGGAAAACAACAGTGGACGCCGAGGTCGCCGAGGCTTAGGCGGCGGCAGTAGCAAAACCAAAGATTACACGGCGCCAGTAAGTTTTGTTGCCGGTGGCATTCAACAAGCTGGCAAGAAAAAGAACAAAAATGAGGAACAAAGTACCGAAAAAGGACACTCTGGCAGCGAGAATGATGACAGCGATGATGGGCGTCCTGCATTTGGACGCAAACCACCAGAGCTTATGGAGGACAGTGCGCATTCTTCAGACAGCTCATTGGAAGAGGCTCAAAGAGCGGCAGCAAACGTTGCTAGGCCTACATCCAGTTTTAAGCACAAGTCACACATTGCCAGTGAACGCAATGTAGGCGCCTGGGAGCAACACACCAGAGGCATTGGTGCAAAACTTTTGCTTCAAATGGGCTACGAGCCTGGCAAGGGCCTGGGCAAAGATCTGCAAGGCATATCGCAGCCGGTGCAGGCTCATGTCCGCAAGGGACGTGGTGCCATAGGCGCGTATGGACCTGAAGTTGCGGCCAGCGTGGGGGGAAAAGTCAAACCGATTAAAATGGACGAGGACGTGCGTGAGGCCAAGGAGTTCAAGGAGCAAATGAACAAGTGGAAGAAAGGCGGCAATGAAACGCGTGAAAAAGGGGCCAAGCGTTACTACTACAAGTCTGTGGAGGAAATTATTGCCAAAGGCAAAAAATCTGATCACTTGCTGTCCGAAAAGCTAAGCAAAAAACTGGGTAATGTGCCTGTTATAGATATGACGGGTCCAGAGCGTCGCGTTCTTAGCGGCTACCACGCTTTAGCTCAAACAAAAGTAACTGCCGATGAAACCCTGTACGATGTAGATGTCAGCAGCGGCAAGTCGGACCAGGTCAGCACCGGCTCTGTTTTCAGCATGCCCGAGCTAACACATAATCTGCAGTTGCTGGTCAGCCAGTGCGAGCAGGAAATCATTGCCATAGACAAAGCAGAGCGCGAATGCACAGACCGCCAAGCTGCGCTGGAACATGAGCACAGGAAATTTCTGGAGATTGCACATTTGGAACGTAATCATATGAGCACATTGGAGTGTGCTCTAGCTCGTGTTGAAGAGCTGAGCAGCAATGACGGAAAGCTAACGCTGACACGCGCCCAACAACTATTCCTAGAGCTGCAGCAAGACTACGCCGCCGAATATAAGGAGTTTGGTCTTGCTGATTTAGCTGCTGGCGTCATTGCGCCCTTGGTTAAACAGGAACTTTCGGACTGGCAGCCACTTGAGCAGCCCACTCTGCATTTGGACATAATTAAGAGATGGCGTGGCATACTGCAGCAAGATGGAAGCACAGAGCAGCCACGTAATGTCTTTGATCCCTACTCCTCGCTCATTTGGGCTGGTGTTATACCCTCCTTTCGGGCCTGTGCCGATACTTGGCAGCCGAAGAAGCATCAGCCAATGGCCGCACTGCTAGATGCTTGGGCGCCCATGCTGCCAACCTGGGTTCTTGACTCGGTGCTAGAGCAGCTTGTATTACCACGCTTGACTGCAGGCGTACGTGATTGGGATCCGTTGACCGATACCGTGCCCATACATAGCTGGATACTTCCCTGGCATGCTATACTAGGTAACAAGTTGGAGGAGACTATCTACCCGCAAATACGCAGCAAGCTAGGCGCGGCTTTGACGACTTGGTCACCACAGGATCGCTCGGCTCGAGCCATGCTTACGCCCTGGAAGGGCGCCTTCTGTGAGGAAGAGCTGCTGCACTTTTTGCTGCGTCATATTATACCCAAGCTGCAGGTGGTGCTTAGCGAGTTTATAATAAATCCGTTGCAGCAAAATTTGGGTAAGTATGAATTAAAACAATTTTCGTTTATAGTTTAACCCCTTGTCTACCTGCAGAGCTCTGGCATCAAGTTTGGGAATGGCATGAGCTCATTCCACCCATGCACATGGCTCAGCTGCTGGATAAACATTTTTTTCCACGTTGGACGCAAGTGTTGGTTATGTGGCTCAATCAATCGCCCGATTATACGGAAATATCACGCTGGTATGCCGGCTGGAAAGGCATGTTAAGTGAGCCATTGCTGCGCGAGCCTTCCGTGAAGGAACATCTGCGCCGTGCCTTGGAAATGATGCACCGTGCCTCAGATGCTTTGCTTAATCCCGGACCCGCTGCGCCTATCATAAGCAGCGTACCCACACCGCCAGTCCCCGTGCTGCTCCCACCTGTCATGCTGGTAGATGTGCAGTCGGCTCAGTTGGAGTTCAAGGAGTTGGTCTCGCAAAAATGCGCTGAACTAGGCATAATCTTTGCGCCCTTGCCTGGACGTCGTGAGCTGGGCAAGCAGGTGGGTGTAGAGTTTTTATATACATCCGATGAAAGTCTAATTGTTCTGTGTATTAACAGATTTATCGCGTGGGCAAACTATATTGCTATATAGATCGCAATGTTTGCATGATGAGTGATGGCACCTTCAGTAATTGGCAGCCCATTGCCTTGACGCAGCTCTTGGAACGCTCTCAAACGGGTGTCGTATAAGAGATATTGCAGCCACTACTTATATGGTGTATTAAACAGTGTTATTAAGTAAGAGATTAGACGGTGATATAGTCTTAAAAAGATTAACTGTCAAGTGTTTAGTGACAACTAAATGTTCATGGTATTCTTTCTCATCATGAGTCAACTAGACATTTCAATTTGGGAGAACCCACTAACAATTGATATCAAACATCAAACTACTATTTTAAGGTCTCTCAACGATTGTTTATACCAAAATAGACTTTGACTGATAATGCTATAGAAATTAGGTATTTTTTTGTTATCACTTAAAAAAGATTAAACGTCGTAAAATGGAAGATAATTCAATTATTTGAATTCAAGGACCATTATTTACGGGAAAAAAAAAATTAAAGCCTTATGTGGTACTATTTCTTGCTATTTCAGATAAGGCTTTAATATGCTCGATGACAGATCTTATAAATTGTAAACCTTTTAAATATTAAATATCTATTTTTGTAGATCGTAATTAGTTTTGAAATAGATGATATTATGTATAGTTAAAGAGTCTTATCACTACATTGACTCAAAAATCCAAACAAATTTGTAACACAAAATTTTGATTTTTCTTTTTGAAAGAAATTGCAATATTTTTAAATATTTTATGTGGGAAATTTCTGTCCGTATAAACTGTTAGCTATCTAACTTACGGCGACAGATTAGTAAAGAGCCGGAAAGTATTTCAAGTTTATTATTCAATAGAAATTCTTTTGTTTTCGAAACAGTTTCATTAGAATTAAAATGCTTATCGCTCAGGAAGCCATAAGAGCGGTGCAAGGTAGTAAAACGAAACGTCAAAAATGTTAACACAAATCTGTTATTTGATAATTAATAACTTTGCTGTTTGATTTATTAGCAGAGATTTGGATGTTTTTTCAGAAAAAATCAGCAACATCCAACTTACACTTAGTTGCAGAATTGTGCGTACAGTTCAAAAATATTACAAAATTTAACTTTGACTCCATATATTTCCATTTATATGGTAGGTACAGCAAAATTTTTATATCCTGTACATGAAGTGTAAAAAGTTATTATAGATTTGTGCAATGTATGTAACAGGCAGAAGGAGGCGTAGCAGACCATATGTTCCATGGGCAAAAATGGTCAGGAGCAATAGTCGAGTCGATATAGCAATGTCCGTCTCTCTGTCCTTCCGTTTGTCGAATCATGTCGATATCTTGCCCCCTACCCCCGTGAGAGATTTTCGCGGTTTACACCCACACTATAAAAGTTATCCAATTGAAACTTGGCACAGTTATGCATAGTTTTACAGTGCATGTGATGTGTAAAAATTATTTAAATCGGATCGAAACTTTAAAAGAAATAGTAAATTTAGTCCCCTCTTCTTTTAAACGTTAACAAAATTGTACTTTTTACAGTAATGTTAAGGTTATCATTTATGTTAGAGCGAACAAATTTGGTAGATTCTGCATTACTTTTCATTTTCTAATTATTTTGTGTCGATGTGAGCACTTACTAATCAAGTTTCAGAGAGAAATGTTTGCCCACTCAATGCTACCCTACTATAAAGGTATAAATAGTTAGGGGGATCTGCCCTCGCTCCGATCGCCAACCCTCGTGACCCCCACGAGGTAAAGCATTCTTCCTGCTCCTGTTCCGATTTACGTTTCCTTTCGCCCCTTCTGGCTTTGCTCAGAACCTCCTTGCTCCCCTCGAAGCAGATTATTTTCCTCTTCTACCTTATCCGCCTCCCTCCTCTTTCTATACTCATACAAAAAAAAGTAGGCTTTGAGATTTAATATAATTTTTGGAGTTTACTAATTTTGATTAATTTTATTAAGATATAATATAGATAGAGATATCAAGTTAGATATATTATTTCATATCTCATCCGACACATCGTATAGTAAAAAAATTTGGTGCAGATAGTCGGGACAGTGCCCGACAGTGGAATACCCTGTACTTTTTTTTCTTTATAAACAATAAATACGGTAAAACAGGAACGGAAGTATCCACCTTTATGTCTCCTTTTAATAAGATCGGTATGCCTGTAAACATTTTCCTATTGGGAAGTTCCAATTGACAAGTTTTCCTATTGGGAAGTTGGCTATTATGGTGGCAACCATTACTTTTAAACACATAACTCCAGTATTCTTGGGCCAATGTCAAGTGTCGGGGTTTTGGCAGTAATCAAGGTAAATCGATTGCGGTGGAAGGGGGGATTTTATTGAAAAAAGGTGGATACAGTTTTAACCACTCCAAATTTTATAACTCTAGCTAGCATATATCCATATCTACATGTGGAATTTTGAAGCAGTTTATTGGCGATTGGATAATATTAGCATATTTTTGACTATAACTTTTGATATATTTATCCGATTCCTCCTTCTGCCTGTTACATACATTGTACATCTCTATAATACCCTTTTAAACTTTGTGTACAGTTTATAATTATGAGTTAACAATGATAGGTGCTTATCTTAATACCGTTAAGTTAAAAGGCGATAACGCTAAAAAAAAACATCTGTTCCAACAAGACTAGGGGCAAATATAGACAAGAACTCTAATAAACGCTTAATAATTTCTGAATTGTGTATTCAATATATTGATCTATTGCCTTGCCCGAGAAAATCGACCTGTATACATATGTATATGTATACATGTATATGTACATATGTATGCAATGCGGACTGAAAAGTAAACTTCTTGACCAAATCATTGTTAGTACTTAGTCGAGTTTGCTTATCTTCCATAATATTATAATTGGTATGGTGTTCCACAGTTGCCTTTTAGCGCTCATCGCGTCAAGTTGCTACAAATAGTGATCCTCGAAATCGACCGACATTTAGCAATATCGAGCAATACGTGCAATACGCACACTTCAATTTTTATTTAAGGTAGGGCTGTGTTTTGTTTTTGGCGGTTCAAAAGAATTCATACGAAATTGGCAGCTATAGTGCCCTATCAATAGGTTTATCAACACCTAATTATCACATTGCCAAATATTGTAAATAAGAACACAAGACATATACATACGTTGCCACTCAACACACGGTTATAGTTCTGAAAAAATTGCTGATAATTTATGGGTTTTACAATTGGGGTGTTTTGCTGAGTGGGTTTTAGTACTACTTTTTGATCGTGCCAAAAGTAATGTTAAAACCGCGGGTACGCCGGAATCCATAATGCTCAGACATATCAGCAATTGCGTACAGTCGCTAAAAGCTTATTATTATTTTGAAACGAAACGATATAAAACTTTAAAATTGTTTATTGATTTTAATCTACATACTTTGGATTGATGCCACAAATTTGTTGGTGCTTCCGATAAGCGAAGTCCTGAGCTAATCATTTTTTAAAATGTTGCGCTATCAGATGTTGTGCCGTCATGCTCTCAAAAGCTGGAATACTTCTTTATGTGGTTTTTTCCGAACTGTAGACTGTACAATGTAAGTTTCCTTGCGAGTAAACCGTCCCTGCAAATCGCGGATGGTTTTTGGTCCGAAATCATGAGTAAAGACAACTATACTTCCATAATTCATCTGTGGCAATATATTTTTTGTACGGAGATTTCTATCTTTGTTTTCTTCTACATTTTCCAAAAAGGATTCGTTTGATACCCTGTACACTTTAGTAAATTGACAATTGAAGCTGTTTTTCGGACGGAAAGACCATTTTTGTAGTGCCTTTATCCTGCATTCCAACGATCACCGGTGATGCTTAAACAAAGTGGGTCAAATAGTATGCGGCGTCTTATTACTGAGTCCATTTTGTTTAAACTTACACATTTTTAAATCTTTCTGCGTTTAAATTTTGTTGATATCTCGTTTCGTTTCAAAGTTATAACCAATTAAGAAATTAGCTGTGAGACATATACAGGCATCATACAGATTTTCATTTGTCGTAATGACAACTGAGTTTATCCCACAATGTTATAGGCTACACTTATTCACATCGAGTCCCATAGTGTATCTCTATTGTTAATTGATTTCTTTTGATAGAATTTTCTAACTCCTAAAAGTAAAAATCGAGCTTCAAGGGCGCTCCACCGTTCGTCGCACCAATTTCTTCAGTCGCAGTCCCCGTTTTTTCCAAGAAAATCAAATTTCTGTGCAAATTTTTGTGTCTATGCGTTGAGGGGTATGTGCGTAACAACGTAAACTGTTCTACGGGGGGAGGAGGGATGATTCGGAAGAAGGCAGACATTGTTTGTTTTTCTAAACCTAACATGAGCTACGTACAACATTTGGTTAGCATAAATGTTTACCTTAACATTTCTATAAAAAGTGAAATTCAGTTGCAGTTTATAGGAAAAGGGGTATGTGGCTCTAACTCGTACAGTCTGTGAGACACAGAGACCAACACGGACAGACGGACGGACGGACATGGCTATATCGACTCGACTATTGCTCCTGACCATTTTTGCCCATGGAACATATGGTCTGCCACGCCTCCTTGTGTTTTTTCGCCAAAACCTATTTATAGTATGATATATGATATATATGGTCATTAAAGTGTTATTTATGGTATTTTCTTTTTAAAAAATAATTTGTTTTCAATTAACAATAACGTTTGATTATTAATCCAAACTTTTTTTTTTCAAATTGCGTAGTGTCTTTTGCTATTGTTCAAGTAATGTTTTCGGAAGCCTCTCAAAAGCATTATATACATATTACTGGACAGCAATAGTTCAGGCGCCCTTCCCCTAGAAGATTGTCAAGCCTTGAAAAACTTCCCTCGGTATAAAAATTTCGCGAGTATCGATAATTCAGCGAGAATTACACACGGCTACATTTTCATAGCCATTCAAAGTATTTGTGATCAATCTGGCAAAGACGTTCGTAAGATGTTCGAAACGATGAGCAGAAAGATTCGTTGGGAGCCATTAGACGCCGAAAAGAATGTGTGAAAACCAACGCACCATGACACAGCCGCACACATGATGAGCTGGTTTCAAAAGATTATGCTGCTTGGCTTACAAATCAGAATAAATCAGCAGTTCCCATAAAAGCTCATCAGGCGTTTTAAGGCACCACTCTTGGCTGATTTCGAGTTACTTAGAGTTTTGGTGATTCCACCGAAATGTGTGAATATAACTTTCATGTAGCTACGCCTTCATAGAAGACGTCACCAAAGAGAGGGTCACCAAATTGTGATGATTTCTAACGATAAGGATTGTTCCGATAAAATTTTAAACGTTTTTAAACAATTTATTAAGTGCACTACGGAGAGGGGGCTTGACTTAAGGTGACTATGGGGGGGGGGGGTCATTAACGTAATTTATGAACGCGATGTTCGGGCAACCCCCTCCTCCTAATAGGACGAAACAAATCGTGAAACACAAAGAAATCAAAAAAAAGATTTGGGCATACTTCGAAATTTGGAATAGAATATCAACTGAGTTTACGCTGCTTTTATAAAAGAGGAAGAGTCAAAAATTTAATGCAAGATACTGTCTCGATGGTGACGTCATTTATGAACAGGCTCTTATCCATTTCTAAAATTTCATTTAATGTATGTTGAAGAGAAAACTTTATTATGGCAATATAATGGTAATATAAAGCATATATTGACATTGGAATCACAGCCAAAAAAATACTTAAACAAAACCCAAATCTCATTAAAAGATAATTATCTTTTTCCCATGAAAGATTTATAGATCTGGATCATTCAGTCATGTTTCCCCATGGCTATTTATGCCTCTTACAGATCTGGTATATAATATTGTCACTAAAACAATAGTTTTTATTATTCATAGGTTCTAAAACTGTCGTCGAAAAGATTATTTTCATGGGTCGGCTCATCACAAACATGTTAAAACATAATATTGTATTATGTAAGATTCGTTTTCTTTCTTGAAACGGTCCCACAGGCCTGCCTAGCGTTTAGAAGTACGTTTTCGTCCCCCCTTCCCCCGCAATCGATTTACCTTAATAACTGCCACACCCCCCATTATATTGATTTGAAAATTGCCACATACATTTATGAATGTATTTTTGACATTGACCTAAGAATACTGAAGTTACCATAATAACCAACGGTCCAATAGGAAAACTTGTCAATTTGAACTTCCCAATAGGAAAATGCGAAAAAAATATTTGATGCAGACAGTCGGGACGGTGCCCGACAGGGTATTCCACTGTAGAATATCTGCATCAAATTTTTTGATGGTTTTTTGTTTTTCTGAGTGTAGCTGGAAATCCGAATTCTAGCATCGCTGCCTCGTTACTTGTAGCATTGCAAATTTTCGCAATCGGTATTCTGTTCTTCTTCAATTGTGAAATCATCTTTTTCGCTGCTGATTTCTTGGTCTTTGCAGCGCTGCAGCATGTTTGACATGAGCCAAAGTCTTCTAAGGATTCATTGAAACAAAAGAGCATTCATCATCCGTAGGAGGAGGTACAACCATTAAAGTAGAGCCATCGTTGTGGCCACAAAGACAAACTTATTCGGTTATTACTTTGTATTGTGTGTTGGCCTTTATCGGAATATGATATGTAGGGCCCAGTTCCTAAAATAGATACATTATCTATTCAAAAGTATGTTGTATCTGGCTCATTAACAACTTGCTGCAGCTTCTCCAGAATGCTGGCATGCTCACTCTTATATCTGACTGGGGCTTTAAATCGAATGCCCCCTCTCATTGTTCATTCTCAGGCAGTAGCAAAAGCAATAGAATCAAACTATGAAATATAAGTAGTAACGAATGAAATATAAGTAGTAAATACATGAAATTCAATGTAAAATTTATAAATGAAGTTTTAAATTCATGGCTGGGCTCAAGCTTACCCAGTCCGCACGGCTACGACATCGTCATACTCGTCTTTGAAGTTGTCTGTCGGTCGCTATTGGGTATAGCTGGGATCTGACTCATTTTGTTTCACTCCCAGGTGAGAGCGATGAATTGCTGATGTCCCGCTTTTTTTTTTTGGCCGTACAACGATAATTTGCTTTTGCTACGGAGTAGGGAATTGTGATTTTTATTTTATAGGGACGGTCTTGGTGATTTGCTCCTCTAATTTTTAGCCTGGCGGCGTGTTGGCTGACTGGTGATTGCTGCGGTTAGTCTTTTGGGTGTTATGCACACATCAGACCACTTGATCTTTTTTGCAAGAATATATAGACCTAAGTAAAAGGAATCGTGTTACTTCTGCTTGTAGATCGTGACCACGATTGAACAAATTACTAAAGGGTCACAATAAATATATGTGATATATGTATGTCACAATATGCATTTATCATTAAGAGCGAAACCGAGGCGATAATGAGCTCGCACTTCGTATTTAGAGAGAAATATATTTCTTTACTTTTTATAGCCTATGCACAAAGTGTTGAAGTGATTTATAGATTTGTGCAATATGTGTAACAGTCAGAAGGAGGCGTGGCATATAATAAATATAGGCATGTCCCTCTGTCAGTCCGTTTTGTCGCACAGATCTCGGAGACTATAACAGATAGAGACAGAAAATGTGTACTGAGACATGCGTACTTTCCGTAGGCAGATCAAGTGTCGAATTATGTCGATATCTCACCCCCTTCCCTGGTGGTACAATTTCGCGGTATACATTTTCTTAACTGTATCTTCTGGTTGCGGCCTGATGAAGAGCAATCCTCCAGGATTTGCAGCTTTGCGCGCGCCTTCTCTAATCGTGGATATCAAAGGTAGTTCGTGTGCTTTGTACCTGTTCCTTCTTTCAACAGCCACATTGAAGACCTTTCTCGCAGTAGCTTCTTTATCCAAACGCGTAACATGGTCTAGCCAGCGGAGACGTTGGATGTTAATTTTCTTAACTATGTCTGTTTAGCTATTGAGCTTTTCCAATAGCTTTAGTAATAGTTTATATAGTTTATATTTATTGATTGTACAGTAGTTTAGCTCTTATTGTTATAAGTGTAAGAATAGGCCGGCGGACCTGATGTAGCCCGAGCTATTGATGCTTATCTACTAACTAAGTAAGATAATATGAAAGTTATAAGTAGGCGATCCGATTGACCCTGCCGAAGTGTAGCGAAATTACAAGAGAGAAGCAAGTTATGCTAGCCGACTTAATTATCTAAGCATGCTGGCTGCATAACCAAACAATGTCGTTGTCAACACGGAAAGTGCCAAAGATCGAAAGATCGCGGTATACAGCCATAACATAACATAAAAGCTACTCAATTGAAGCTTGGCACAGTTATAATATATATAATGGTATATTGGCAATTTAATGGGAATTGGAACCGAGGGGGCATGGAATATTGCTTTAAATCGGGTTAGTTGGTATGGGACTGACCGGCAGCAAAAAAGCTAAAGCTGCACTGCGCTTGTCGGAACTTACGTAATTTTTTTAAGTTCACGGCTATTTGATAGCCCTCTGTGCAAATATTTGCACTTTGTTAGCTTTAATCAGTCCGTAAAGTTGGTACATTTCGAAATTTCCTATTTTCACACGTAGCCCGTAATGGAACACTGTTTACATGTGGGTGCTATTATTATATTATCAGCTTATTATCGTTATAAAAACCGCCTCAACAAATAATACTTAATAATTGTATATTACCATGCCATAGATCAAACCGCAGACATACTATAAACTGCTGTCGGTTTACTGTAGAAGAGCTAATAGAGTTATTTGCCTTCATGTATTACAAGCGGCACTTGCGGTTCTGGGCGCTGCTTGTTTTGACGTTGGTGGCGTTGATACTCGTGTGGAACAATCTGCATATGGCATGGAATATCAATATTCAAAATGTGCAAATCTTGGAAGCAGAGTATAGTAGCAGCCAAGTAGTGAACTCAACCACGCCGCTGCCCAGGACCCAGAATCTGAAATCTCTTTTAAATTGCAAAAATCGTTCGCTAAAATACCGGCGCTTGCAGCATGGTGACTATTGGCTAATACAGAATCTAATAGTGGGACGTAAAAGTCGGCACGTCAACTGCGAAGAGTCTATCACATATACCACCAATGGCGACTATACCTTCTTTGATAATGTGCAAGTTGTTGCAAGGCGGTAAGTAAATGAAAGTAAATTTTCATGAATAAGTAATCTGTTCGATCAAAATACGAAAGTTTCGCTTTTCCAATGTTTCCTTAAAAATCTTGAAAAATATAAGAGATGACTTTTAAGAAAAAAAATTAATGCAGACAGTCCCGTCTAGTAGTACCCGCCAGTAGAATACCCTGTACACATTTTTCCCATGAAAATCGATTTTCTGTACAAATTTGTATATCAAAGCGTTGAAGGTCATCGTAAAATTGGTTTCAATTCGGTTATTTCAGAAAAATTATAACGGTAAAATTATTTCGGTTACGGTTTCAAAATTCAATCGGTTGTTTTGGATTACGGTGACGATTACGGTTTGAAACCCAGCTAAGTCTATTCAAATGAATTCTTTGTTCATCTTTGCACATTTCTATGATTTCAATTTCAAATTGTTCTAAGAGACTCCTCAGCGAAACTAAAACAAAATTTGATGAACCCAAAAACTTTTCGTTATTTGAAAGCTTATGCAGACTAGATCTTGAACTGCAGCGCCCTTTTTTTTATACCCTGTACACAAAGTGTAAAATAATATTATTGGTTTATGTATGTAAAAGGCAGAAGGAGGCATGGCACACCATATGAATGAGTTGAATTCAAATCTGGCCACCATTTTGCTCCATCAGCTCTAGTTTTCGGCATATTCCAAAACATACGTTTTTTGATATTGCAACCACTAAAATATACAAAAAATTTTGACAATGGTGATTAAAATTGTTGGTAGTACAGATTCGGTAACTGGCAAACCGAAAAAATTTAAATGGCTGGTGCAATTTTGGCGAATTTTCAAATCATTGTTCTTTATGCGAGGGTCGTCAACTTTCGGGCTTACCTTATCCGAGGCGTGTCTATTTTCTTTCAAAAACCTTAACACAACCCTTTAAAAGCTTATATGATATCTTATGCAATTTTCTGTTGGGTGCTTAAATTTACGACAACAGTTCGCGTGGTTTTGTGAAAAATAGTCAAAGTTCATTATTCCGTTATTCATGAGTGAGTAAAGAGCGAAACATTTTTATGTATATAAAACAAGGGTATCCTCTATCGGATATGCATATATCCAGGAGATCGTATCAAAAAGGTGACCGTTTCACTTATCCCTCAACCTTAATTCATTGCGTACTTGAGTCTTATTTTAACAATTACCTTGTCCTTTTTTCACTTTAAGCTGGCTAGCGCCAATTAGCTTTGCCATATATGCGCCTGGTCACGATCTCAAGACTACTTTGGATGCGATCCAGTATGTTCGTAATTGTCTGTCGGACAGTGATCTTATCACGGAATATGTGACGTTTCACATTTTTTTCCCAAATAATCATATGCCCGACTATGTGCCTCACGACGAAAGTGAGGCACTTGACTGGCCATACAATTGCTTGGAAGCCAATGGAATGCTCGCTCCGCCACCATATGCCCAATTACCACGTAGTGCCATGTACAGGGTTCAGAAGAATCTAACCTATCCCATAAATGTGGGTCGTAACATTGCACGTAATGCGGCAAACACACATTTTATATTAGCCTGTGATATAGAATTGTATCCTAGTTTGGGCTTTGTGGAACAGTTTTTGGATATGGTTGCTAGAAATCAAAGTGTGTTGGCGCTAAATAGCAGTCAACCTCGACGTGTGTACCCATTGCCCGTTTTTGAGATAGCTGAGAATGAGACCGTGCCGAATGACAAAGCGCAATTATTGGACCTGTTAGACCGCAATCGTGCTCATATTTTTCATAAGAATGTGTGTGAATCATGCCATAAGGTGCCTGGTCAGGAAGAATGGATGCAGCGTGCAGCAAACAGTACGGATAAATTGGAGTTGTTTAGTATGGGATTGCGTTTAGGAACATTTGCCAATTGGGAACCATTCTATATTAGCGACAATACGGAACCGTGGTTTGACGAGCGTGTTACATGGGAGGGACAGTCCAATAAGCGCATACAGGTTGGTACAAACTTTGATAAACAAACCTAAATATTGAAATACTCATATACAAAATTATATAATTTCAGGGTTATGCCATGTGCCTTATGGGCTATGAGTACCATGTGCTGCATCCGGCCTTTCTTATACACCATCCGGGAATTAAAAATCAACCAAAAAGCACAGATCCACGGTTTAAATTTGCGAGGAGAATGACCAAGTTTATACGATCCAAGATAGAGCCCGAATATAGAGTACTTTTTGGCCGTAATAAAAAGTGCCGTACATGAACAAATTTGGCGTATAATTTAAATAATTACATACAATTACATAGGTCATATATTTAAATTACTTATGTTTTATAACAATGTTAAATGTGATCTAGCTTATAATATTCACTGCCCGACACTTAAATAGCCTTACCTCATTTTTTCTATATTTAATCCGATATTAAAAACAAATTTGTTTGAATACATACATACATACCTAAATAGCGGATTGCAGCGGAGAGGCGCTAATTCGTTGCCGGACGGAAACTTTTTAACGGTCCAGGATTTCACACTATTGCTTTCATGTTCTTTGGATTCCTTTTGGATCGATCAATTTTGTAAGCGATGATAGCACCATTCTCTACCGTCAGTTTTGTAGGCATACAAAGGAGCAGCAGCTGCAGTTCATCTTCGATAACAGCATACCTGACTTACGGGCGGCGAGACCGGCAAAAGCCAAAAATGCAAAAAAAAAAAATGGATGCACGGCAGGAGCGGCCAAGTGTTCAGCACAGGGCGAACAGCCACCAAACCGTAACACGGCAGGAGCGTGTCATCGTTGTTGGGAGGCACTCAACGTGTCCAAGCAATATAAGCCACCGCTGCTTGTGCAACAAAGAAATCCTGCACAAACGCAGGGCAGAATAGAGAATCCGGCAAGAACGTGCCGTACGTGTGGGCATATTGGGCATGGGGTTCAAGTTTGCGATAATCTTAGAATAATATTCTGCTGGAAATGTGGTTTGATGGGACAACCAATCAGCGAATGTGGCTCAAGGCCGGGAAATGCCAGGCGACTCTCGTCGTTAGTGGGCAGATTGGTAGATGACGGTGAGCGCGTATTGCGGTGGTATCACCGTGAGTTGCGGGTGGCGGATGGCCGGTGCAGCGGAACTTCTCAAAAGCTGGACTTTGAAATCGCTTTGGGACATAGCGTAATTACAATAGGGCTCCTAGTGATGCCGGGTGTATTTGACGAAATAGTCCTTGGGTTTGATTATCTAGCGCGTTTTGGAATTGAAGTTGAGTTGTGCCGAGCTGAAAATTGCCATTTTATGATCGAGCGAGTTATTAGCACTCAGACAGATGGGTCTGAGTTTGATAACAAGGGATTTCTTAAGGTGGAGTAAGCTGATTTTGGGGAAATGGTGGGAGTCTGTAACATTGCTGAGCATAGCATTGTTATGGAAGACAACTGATCGATCAAACGGCCATATGCTCCTAAGAATCCGGCTATGCAGGCAATTAACAACCAGGAAGTTGATATATTGCTGGGAAATGCATAGAACGCTCGAAAAGTCCACACAGAATAAAATTGGTAATAGCTCCCAAAAATACGTGTTGTGTTGTGACTATCGGGATTTAAATGAAAGGTATGTGCCTGACGCTTATCCGTTGCCAAAGGTAAATCATATTTTGGATCAGCTGCGGGATGCAATATGGCTATTGGATATCCCAATGGAAGAGAAGAGCAAGGAGTTAACTGCTTTTACAGTGCCAGGGAGAGGATTATTTCATTGCAATGTAATGCCTTTCGGCCTGGGTCACATAGTAACTGACCATGGTATTCGCACAGACCCAGAAAAGGTAGCGGCGATAGCAGAAATAAAACCGCCGGCCAATGTAAAGGAGTTGCGGCGATACTTGGGCGTTGTCTCCGGGTATAGGCGTTTCGTGCCCTACTTCTCGGTGGTTGCTCATCCTTTAAACTCGCTTTTAAAGAAAGGAGCCAAATGGGAGCGGACCGAGGAGCAATATGGAAATGGCTTTTACTCTGCTGTCTATTCTTCCTAGTTGACACTTTAAAGCCGAGATATAGGCGTCCTTCAGTAGAACGAGGGCGCCCTTACACAAGTTTGGCGACGATGAGCGCCAATTGCCTAGCTCCTGACGTAGGGACAGGTAGTTCATGCTCCATATTTTTAATAAGATTGCTGCATGTGGCATATGCGCTGCCAGTCATTTAGACGTCCAAAATGGTCGAGAGTTTAAAATGGCAAAATTTCGCAAATATGAGTGCGAGTTCCTCAAAGGTGAATACATATGGCCCAACGACATGAAAGAAATTGTATTTTGACGCCTTGACAACGGCTTCCCATAAGCCACCAAAATGTGGCGAATTTTCAATTGATGCCATATTTCAGGCATTCTTTGCTGACTACAGTATTGTGCGGATCACTCAGGAACAATTGCTTCAGCTCAGCCAACTCGTTTTTTTCACCAACGAAGTTTGTGGCGTTGTCAGTCTAAATTGAGTGTGGGTTGCCTCGTAGACTGATGAAGCGTTTTAAAGCTGCGATAAATGATGGAGTCGAAAGATCTTTGATCAGCTCTAAGGGACAGGCCTTTGTGGAGAAGAACACGAAGATTGCGATATAGCATTTTACAGGTGGCCTGTTTCTCGTCTCCGATTTGTGATAGAAAGGTTTACAGTAATCAATGCCAGTTGTTTCAAATGCTGCATTTGGCTTAACGCGATCCCCAAGCAGTTGTCCCTTTAAATGCTCATATATCTTTAGTTTTAGACGAAAGCTTCTTAAGCAATTTCTTATGACACTTGCAACTGTTTTGCGTCGAAGAGATGCGAGCAGACTTCGGGTTCCAGCGAGCAAATATAATTTGTGATAATGCATAATGATTGTGTTGGTGACAGGGTGCTGCTTTGGCAGCAAAATCGGGTGCCTGGCATCATAGTTCAACTGGGAGTTTTGCAGCCGTCCTCCAACACGAATTAATCCATTTTGATCCAAAATAGGGTTCAGTGAAGCAAGTGTGTTTTTCGATGGTAGCAGTTTGTTGCCAAGTAGAGCTTCGACCTCGGCTGCAAAGTAAATTTGTATACTCTTTATGAGCTTGAGTGTGCCCATTTTGAGGTCATTTGTTGTAAGAGCTCCACGACATCGCTGTAATGTTTTGCATTTTAAAAGAGTGAATCTGGAAATGTAGGTAAATACTCTTTGTAGTGAAGTGAATGACTTTTGGAATTTACAATCAAACGATATGTTTTGCTCGGCTGCGCTCCGGAAGCTGAGAAAGAAACTAAACAAGAGAGAGACAGAATATCCGCTGGATTCATTTGTGTTGGCGCGTGATGTCAAGTCATTCCTTAAGTGAGTTGCTGGATTTGAGCAACTTTATTTGATACAAATATTTTAAACTCTGATGGTGATTCATGTATCCAAGAAAGAGCAATTGTGGAATCAGACCAACAGTGAATTCACGTGGAATTTGTATACCTTGCGATATATTTGAAAGTAATTCAGCTACAAGAGCGTAGCAGTTAGCACCAGGGACCGTAAATAATAATTATTTATCAATTTTAAAACTAAAAAAATCATAATGATAGAGAAATGGTACATGTAAAAGGAGCATACCTATGTGACCGTTGTCACATAAGCTATGCAAAACTACCTTAATTTGTATTTTTTAAGTTATACACAAAAAAATCATAAATAAAACTTATTGTTCAGTTTTATTTTTTGCTCAGAAAATAAAACTTATTTTTGAGTTATATTTTGTAATCAGAAAATAAAACTTATTTTTGAGTTTTATTTTTTGCTCAGAAAATAAAACCTATTTTTGAGTTTTATTTTTTGCTCAGAAAATAAAACTTGTTTTTGAGCTTTATATTTTGCTCAGAAAATAATAGTTATTTCTTGAGTTTTATTTTTTTGCTCAGAAAATAACAGGGTATTATAGATTTGTGTACTTTATGTAACAGATAGAAGGAGGCGTTGCAGACCATACGTTAAATAGGAAAATATAATAAGCAATTGTTATTGATTTGAAAAACAAATCCATTTTGGCACGAACTCGGAATGGCTTCAAATTTACTTTTCATAAGTTTTATTTTTTATGAGCAAAAAATAAAACTCAATAAATAAGTTTTATTTTCTGAGTAAGAAATATTTTTTAAAATATAACATAACTGTTACGATCCCTGGTTGGCACAAGCTTAGGAATTGTAAGCGTTTTCAGAGCTACCCTTGATTTTGAGCACAGCAGATGCGAGGTAATGCCTTCATAAAATTCCGATCGTACATATACGCAAGCTCCAAATGCTGATACTCTTGCAAGCAAAAGGCATGCATTTGCCAAATTGCTGGGCTTTGCAAGGCGAAACGAGGACACTTTAGATTGCTAACCAGCGAGAGTTGATATACAAGGTCACACTATGTAGCATGCAAAGACTGTGGTAAACTTTCATCCCAATTGACTTTCTCCTTCCACAATATTTGCATAAATATTTATGCCCTGTACAAAAAGTGTAAAAGGGTATTATAGATTTCTGTAATGTATGTTACAAGAAGAAGGAGGCGTGGCGGATATGTTCCATGGGTAAAAGTGATCAGAAGCAAGAGTCGAGTCGATATAGACATTTCTGTCTGTACTATAAGACTATAAGTGTAAGAGCAACCATTTTTTTTTTACCAAAAGATGCGAATTTTCCCGGAAAAATACGAGCTTGTCGAATTAAGTCGCTATCTTACCCCCTTACACAGTGACAGATTTTCGCGGTTTACACCCACACCATAAAAGCTATCCAATTGAAATTTGAACAGTTATGCAGACTGTTACTGTGTATGTGGGGTGTGAAAATCATCAAGAGCGAATAGTAACTTTAAAAGATATAGCTAATAAAATGCCAATTTAAACCCCTCCTATAAACTGGAGCAAAATTTTATTTTTATAGTTTATATTTATATTTTATAAGTCTGTCATTTATGTTAGAGCAACCAAATTTGGTAAGCTCAGAAACGAAACCATGTTGACATTTTGCCAAATCAACCACCCACCCCCCTAGTCCCGTTACCATAGTTACGCCCATACCCTTCAACGCTTTTATACAAAAATCTGCGCATAAATTTGATTTTCATGGGAAAAATGGGTACAGGGTATCCCACAGTCGGGCACCGTTCTGTGCACAAATTTTTTTTTATTATCGAACCAGGGGGTGCTAACCAGCACTTCCTCGTAAGATTGGTATTTTCAAGCACATTTCCGCGTCAATTAATCAAAAATACACAAAGAATTCACATAGCACTCGCAATTCGAAATACATACGTACATACAAGGTACATCATTTTGAAATACAATTGAAATACATAAGTGCAGTACATAGTTCACATCTACTTGACTTTCGTTCAATCAGTTCATCTACATAATCTTGGATAGCTTTGCCGTTCATTACAAGCATACACACAGCTAGCGGTGCGCATGCGCATAGTTATTGTAAAGCTAGCTTATATTCTTTACCCGTGCTCGTTGCAAAGTACAGTGGACACATTTTATGATGACCGATGAAGCGCCTTCTGGGGTGTCTTCGGACCAAAGTGATATTGAATTTTAGAAAGTCAAGGGCAATTCTAGTATACGGAAACTAAACGCAACTAATCAATTCCTATCGCAAAAGGAGCTATCTAATTTCGATGAAATCGAGCTGCAAGTGCACATAGAGTTACTTGAGCGCATGAGCTCTGATTTCTATAGCGCAGAGTCAAGCCTCGAGGAACTCGACATTAGAGAGATGGACAGTGATACGCGGCAAATCGTTATTAAGTCGTATGTTTAAATAACAACAAAGTTAAGCAGATCTTTTGACATTCAATTAAAAGCTACACATGCAAACTCTACCACTGTTCCTTATGCTGGACCTGATGATTCAACCGCAACGTTTTGCACCTCGCGTAAATCACGGCTGCCGGATCTTCAACTACCTCGTTTTGTTCAGCACCTTCGTGCTCTCTTGAACCAACAGATGAAAATTACGATAAGGCTCTGTTGCTATTTGTTAATCGCTTTGACAATAAATTACTACATTTTTAGGCTCATCTTCTTCTTCTTAACTGGCCATAACAACCCGTTACCGGGTTACGGCCTGATGTAAAGCTCTCCTCCAGGTGTCTCTGCTTTGCGCGAGCCTTTTTCAATTGGCAATACCAAAGGTAGCTAGCGTACTCTCTGGTCCTTCCTACGGAGACATGGTGTGCCCTTTCGTCGCTTCCCCTCAACAACCGTATTGAAGACTCTTCTCACAGGAGCTTCTTCATGCATAAGCTCAACATGACCTAGCCGACGGAGCCGCTGGATCTTAATTTGCTTGACTATGTCAATGTCGTCGTAGAGCTCATAAAGTTTGTCATTCCATCGAATGCGGTAGTAGAGCAACTACTTCATGGCATGTTGATCTACCTATCTATCAAAAGACACAGGAAAAATATTGGCCAATATTCAGTACGTCTCATACAATCGCGCACTTCGATGATTTAAGAAGTTAGAGTGAAAACTGGAAAACAATTTACCTCTTAAGTCTCAGCATGCTGCGAGATTATATACTGCCTTACCCTTGCATAGAGAAATTCCATATTCTAAATTGTGCTTATTTTTCAATAAATCGTTCTCTTCGAAAGTTTGTCTATCTGGCAGAAGTGTACGCTAGGATCAAAATCTCTTATCACACCTTGCCAACAGATTTTCAAAAATGTAACGACTTTTTAAGCAGTAAGCACATTCTATAGGTGCAAGGATAAGACGTTTGATATATAAGATGAAGATATAATATCGAAATTTACTATCGTTTTTTGATGCTTCCTCTATTCACAGTATATTGCTATAGTGCAAGGGAGTAATAGAGTGTTTCCCCTATCGCTTTTTGCCATTGTTTTTTTCTCAAAATGCATTTTGCGTTCCCATTACGTCGCTTTCGCATTTAGTTCAACTGCTGGTTTTTTGATTTATTTAAATTCAATATAAAATAAACAGTTGGTAACGAACTCAGGCTTTTCCGCACGTTTATCAAAACAACCGAAATTAGCTAGGAGAAATTGAAAAAAAAATAAAAAAAAAAAAACTGAAAATTAATTACCTTTATTATTCCTCTGGCGACCCAACTATAGCGACTAGAGTGCTCAAATTCAATAGGAAACCCTTTGCCTATGCCGAACACAAAAACATCGCTAAATCGTCGGAAAAGTTGTCAGAGTCCTTAAGTCGTCGTAAATCATAAAATTAGAGATTTTAGTTTTTTGGCCAATCACAATACTTTTTTGCAGAAAAGTAAAACAACTTAAAGACATACTTTTAAATAATTTATTTATTTTAACACACGTCCACTATATGGATAAAACTCCTCCCCTAACATGCTCCTTGTGCTATTCCAATACTATAGCAAACCTTGATCATCTACTAAGCTCCTGTCCCGCCTTAGTCCAAAAAAGAATTCAATGTTTTCCCCAAATCTCCGCAAAATCCGCCTTATCAAACCCAATATTATAGCAATTGTCAAATATTTAAAACAATGTAATATTTACCATAAGATCTAGCATAACAAAATCAACCATAAGATCTAGCATAAAATCAACTGGTTCTAATACATTAGCACCCCAATTTCTAAAATTAAGCATAACACTATCTATCATTAAAGATATAATAATATCATTATAAGATATAATAAGACGAAAAAAAAAATGTTATAATAATTATATAAGACAGCCGAAGGCCTCCGTTGCCATGGCTCCGCCTTGTTGCTTAAGTTTGGTAAACTTGAGCCAACTCTATCAAATAAAATAAATATGGTTTTCATTTTTCCCATTTTTTCTCATTTGCCTTAGAGGCAGTAATCCTTATACTGCTACAATCATGTGTTTGCGTATGCATTTCTCTTTTTTAAACTGCGCATGTCCTCCCAGAGTCAGATCACACATCATACACATTCAACGTCACTCGCCACGATCGAAAGCGTGGCAAAATGTAAATATACCCTTCAGTTCGGTGAACTATCCGTCAACTGTTTGACGGCTACCTACATTTTTAACAGAGCTGTAATGCGACTACCTTCATGTGAGTACGTTTAAGCTACCTACCTACATCGGCCACGACCATGGCTGCTGATGTAGGTAGTCATTGTCGTTCGTTCCGGTTGGTACGATGGAAATGGAACGTGGCTGGAGAAAGGGTGGAAGGGGAAAAATGCGAACGCTCTGAAACGGCTGAAAAGGAAATAACTGTGCTTGCAGCAGCAAAAATAAATACACAAAAAATGTTTTTATACCCTGTACACAAAGTGTAAAAGTGTATTATAGATTTGTGCAATGTATGTAACAGGCAGAAGGAGGCGTGGCAGACTATATGTTCCATGGGCACAAATGGTCAAGAGCAATAGTCGAGTCGATATAGACATGTCCGTCAGTCCGTGTTGTCGCACCGTTCTCGGAGACTACAAGAGCTAGAGCAAAAATTTTTTTTACCAAAAGATGCGCATATACGGGCGAAATACGAATTTTTCGAATTATGTCGATATCTCTTCCCGGGTGACATATTTTTGCGGTTTACAACCTCGACTCGAGGTGTGCGTCGTGTTTATGTGCAACTATGTTGCAAAAATTATCGAAATCGGATAAATACATTAAAAGTCAAAAATATGCTAATTTTATCCCCTCTCGCCTATAAACTGATCTAAAATTCCAATACCTGTAGATATGGTTACGTGCGAGCTAGAGTTACAAAATTTGGCGTGGAGACACGTGTGAGCCAAGTCATTAAGACTGTATTCAACTTTTTTCAATAGAAGCCCCCCTTCCCCCGCAATCGATTTACCTTAATTACTACCGCACCACGCAACATATTGATTTGAAAATTGATACATATATTTTTAAACATGTTTTTGATATATGTTTCAAAAGTCAACGTTATTGGCCCAAGAAGACTGGAGTAAAGGGGATAGAAGTAACTTTTGCCACTATAATAGCCAACTTCCCAATAGGAAAATGTTTACAGGCATATCGCTCTTATGAAAAGATATAATATATCAATAATATTTTTAAATAAACACAATAAATATTCAAGCAAAATGTATTTTTATTTTCTGTGCAAATATATAAATATGTTCGTTTCAAATATCATATTTATTCAAGCAATAGATTCATGAAAAAAATAAATCAATTAAAGTTGAAATGTTATGCTTAATATTTTCCTCACTACGAAAACAGGCAGCCAAAAATGATTAAAATGTCCAAAAGCCTGCCGTTGACACTTGACTTGCTTCCCATCCCCACCCCCTTCCCAAAACCGTCCCTTTCATGACGATCCCTGCAGGAAAGTATACTATTTCGAAACCACTTTTCAACCCAAAAAAAGGATGATGTTATGATCCATAACTAGTTTTTGTTTGAAGTCAAGTGGTACGTTTAATACAGGGCTGTCATAGGAACTGGTTGCGAGTGGCATATAACTAGTAATTGGGTCATGGATGCATACCAGTTCGGTGTGTATGTTTAGAAATCACTTTTGGTGCTTATGGAATGCTCTTAGTATCTTTCATATCGGTAAAAATTCAGTGTATTCCGCCCGTGAATAAAACACATTGTTCCATAAAAATTATATTTTATCCATTAATTTTGACTTTATTAATAATCATTCAATGCTTTAATTACAGTATAATTTGCTTAGCTGCATCGGCAAGATAAGTGTCTCAAATTTGTTACACAGAAAGTCAATTTTATATGAAATATTTTAAGTTAGCAGCATTGAAGATAAGTGCATCTGACACATAAGTACCTCCTATCGGCAGATTTTGTATGACATTTTTCGAAGAAAAAATTGCAGTTAGCTGCGCCATCTATGGGAAACTGCGTAATCTTTAAATAAATAATTAATTATTATATGTTATGTTGATATTCGCTAAGAATGTCATTTTGAGTTTTTTCTACGCCTGTCCGTTTTTTTTAACCACCTGCAACATATTGTGGCGATCTGGCCATGTACTAACTGGACCGATCTGGCCACGCACGGTCAAAAGTCCGGCCACACCAAAACCAAAAAATTACTCTGGTCACTCTAGAGGAGGACTTCCTTCTTCTTCTTCTTACTGGCCTGCGATCGACAACACGTCGTAAAATTAATGCACTATTTCTTTACCTCATTGTGATTAAAAATACTTAAATTAAAAGTGTAGTTTGGATTTATAAATATTTGGTGGGTATACCCACAAAACGACCCCAGCATAATATGTTTTTTTTTACTACAATTAGTAGTGTTATTTTGGCGCAAAATGGGTAAAACAAAGCTCATTATTGGCCTTACAGAGAAACAAAAGTTGGAAATAGTAAAGGCGATTAATAATAAAGTAGCAAAAAGTGAACTCTACGCAAAGTACAATTGCGATCGGTCAACAATTAACCGTATTGTACGTCAAAAATATGCAATTGAAAAGTCTGCTGCCGCAGGTTATTTAAAGCCTAAGCGCCAACGAAAGGGGACGCATAGTTTGGTAGAAGCCCAATTTAATAATGAGCTATGATCCTACTGATATGTTTAATTGTGACGAAACCGGGCTTTTTTATAAGGCAAAAACTACGTTTTTAACCTCCGATGAGCACCTAAAAGGACAAAAAAAGGGGAAAGTTCGATTAACAATTTTACTCATTTGCAATTCAGTTGGAACATACAAAAAGGCGATCGTGGCTGGCAGATCCAAAGCTCCTCGCTGTTTTAAAAATGTAAATGTTTCACTGCAATACCATGCAAACCAAAAAGTATGGATGACTGCAGATCTTACAATACAGTTGAAGATTGCGAACAAATTAAATTTTGTTTTATGCTGCGTCGCTGTGAAAAGGGGAAAAACTACAACAGAATTTTTTAAGCAAATGACACTTTTGGACGCACTGCAAAACATAGATCGGACATGGAAGCGTGTTAAGGAGTCAACCATCTATAAATGGTTCAAAAATGTATGCATATTATTTTATAGCGTGCAGTTGTGTTAGTGACGCAGCGACATCGAAACGAGCATCCGCATCTCTACATAGGTAGGATAGGGCCATGCCGACCACTGATTTGGAATTAAACTAATTATTGTTGTTTACAGGCCGGATTTAATGTCGAAAATAGCACAATCGATGAAGAGTTTCCAATTGATTCTGGCATAACCATCAATTGAGTAGAATATATAAACATTGACGCCGATGTTCCTTGTCATGGTGCTCTTACGGACGGAGAGATAATCCAATCCTTGGCTCCTGATAATAAGAGCACAGACGATAAAATTCAATCAATGAATCATTTAATCTATCAATGTGTTAAAAAACACTTGCATAGCTAGAAATTGCAAGAATTTTTAAATACTCTCAGTGAACTAGAAGAAACATTACATTAAGTAAAAGCAATGCCAGGCAGAAGAAAATAACCGACTTTGTTAGCTAGTTGAATTTAAAAGTATTTAAATATAAGTATAAATATTGAAGTTGTTTTGATTGGTTCTTTAATTAATCATAAATATTGTAATATATAAGAACATATTAATTTTGAAGTTGAATTTTTGTTTGAATAGTGTTAAATTATGTTAAAAATGTATAGCTTTAAATATCTTAGCATAATTCCATGCAAATAAAAAAAATTAAAAATTTAAGTTAACTGCCTTTTTAGGATAGCTGCCTCGCAAGCCAGTGCAAGCTATTGGAGGCAGCTAAGCAAATTATACTGTATTTAAAATTGTATAAATATGAATGAATATTGAATGAAAATAAAAAACAAGCAAATTTGAAATATACTTTTTTACATACAAATGTATAAAAGAATAAATTTTAGACACCATTTATTTACTAAATGGAAGTGTCAACATATCAAACAATTTTAATGTACTTGGTATGTACATAAAATGCATGTATTTGTAGCTGACCTTATTCTCTGAAAACACTCCAGCATTCCGAATTCATCTGCATAAAACTAAATTGCTTTAGTAAATTATATAATAAATTAAAGTTGAGTTAAAAACACAAAATACTACCAGCATTTACCAATTTCGCACTACTTCGCACTTTGCACTGACGTGTAATGAAGCATATTTTGTGCAGCGGCATTTTTCTTTGTTATTTTTCTTGTGTATACACAAATTTCTTCAATTTACACAAACAACAACAGGCAAAGAGCTGAAAACACAACGTGCTAAGAGAAATTGAGCGAACACAAATAAACAGTGAGTAACTGTGCTTTCCTATCCCGCCATAATACTTTTTTGAACCAGTCCGCTACTACTTGACTACAACAGCCATTACAACCAGTTGAAGCTATTACTAGTAGACCAGTTTCCTGCAGGGAAGGCATATGTACACAAGTAAAGAGACACACACATGCATAAGCATAACTGCGACACACAGTGTCCGTCAAGCTGGCAGAGCAAAGTCGGCAGAACAAAAATTGATTATGCCTATAATTAAGTGCTAATTATAAGCTAGTTAGTGCCATAATTACTTCTAATGCCGTAATTTTCTCATACTTATTTTGAATTTAATACGAACATATAACAATTGGCCATATATGTATGTTGAAAATATATTGTTTATGAATATAAATGATTAGTGCATTTATTATTAACTAGAGTTCGCCCCGCACTCGGACTCCGAGTGAAATGAAAAATTTCTAAATGAAATAAAAAATTAATTAATTATTGTTTGGCAATTATTTTATTAAATTATTATTAGCATTCCAAATCAAAATTTATTTCATGTGAATATTGCGACAAATCCTTTACTGCGAATCGATTATTTTCGATTAAATGAATTGACATGCATCAACGAAAGTATTATAAACAACATCTTCATATGTTCTCAAATCTTCAAATGATTTAGGACCTTTTACATGCAAAAGTAAAATTCTTAAATGAAATAATTCTATATTTTTTGGTGAAATTGCATACAATCTTCCTATTACTTTTTCACCTCCTCGTTGTCTATCCTTCCATTTTTTTCCGGAATTCAGCCAAACAAAATGGTTTGGAATTTCGCAATATAAATATTGATTTGCTACAATATTTGTAGTATTAAGTATAAAAAATGCTAACAATTTTGTATCTTTAGCTCTTTCCAATGCCAATTGTTCTTCACCTTCTTAAAATATTAACATTTGTGCATTTGGCAAATGGATATCTAATCTCATAATATTGTGAGTTTGATAATGCATTTTATATTCAAAAATTCGCCAAGCTGCCTCTGTTGAACCAACATAACGGCCACTAACGAAATTATTTACTTCATTATTAACAGGTGGATTAATTTCAATGTCATGTCTGGCACTATCATAGCCTTTATACACATATTTGTATATATATTTCACACTCTTAACACTTGTACACACTTCTACATTGATATGGCAATTAAATTTCGCTAATAAGTATGGATTGTGTGATACAACAAATCGATTATCCACAGTATGACCTCTAACTTCAACACTATTTCCATTATCACGTCTTCTATATAATAGATAACCATTAACTGATTCACGTGTTTCCTTAAGAATTCTTTTGGATAACCTTTACTACAATTTCCATCTTTCATACAAACTGCATTCGCATCTAATGTACCACATGGACCATGCATGAATCATATGCGACTTAACACACTCAAATAATTGTTTATGTGTTTGTTCATTGGGCAATTCTGCGCAAACAACATTATTAATTTCATCAACATTAGTTATTTTATCTGCTTCACACAACGTGATAAGCATATGTGCATGTGGCAATCCTCTCTTTTGGAATTCAATTGTGTATATCAATGCATCAACTTTACCGAAGATCTGTTTCTTAAAAATTAAATCGATTAATTCATTTAATTTAGAATGAAATACTCTAACTATAATGTCAGGCCGAAAATTTGCAGCCTCTTTGCCAATATTTCCGCGTATCTCTGGCCAATTTGGATTGCAAGTCATAGTAACAAATAAACTTGGCTTTCCAAACAATTGAACTATAGTCATTGCATCAAGATAATTTTGAAACATATTCCTTGGGGAACCAATAAACGAAGATGGTAAAATTATTGCTCTACCAATTGTTTCAACATTATTATTATTGTTGCCTAAATGGTCTGTAATATTATTATACAAATCTACTCGCAAATTTTAATGTAATGCAATCGAGCACCTTCAATTCTCACATATAAATCAACAATCCATTGCAAAAATATTTTTTGTGAATGGTGTAACATGCTAAATTCATCCTTACGAATTGCCAATCTATAACTTGCATATTGCAGCATGGTTACCATATTTCTGCTAACACCATTCCCATTATTTGCGCTATTATTATTTCTTCTTGAATTAACATCTTCATGTCTTATGTTACATTGCCAACCTAAATCACCATGAGGAAATAGTAATGGATACGCAAGAGGATCTAGTGCTGGATTTAATGTTGAAATTCTACGGACCATTGAATTTGTCTTAGAGAATGCTATCATATTACGCTCAAATGGTGGTTCACCATCTGGAGAAGTAAATATTACAGCAACATCAGTAGAAATTGGTTCATTAAAACGATTCAAATCTAAACTTGAATCAATTTTAATTACCATTGAAATTTCTTTAGTTGGATTCAAGTCGCAATGGTCTTTCGTTGTTTTGAAAGATCTAATGAATTGATTAACATTTTGCAATTCATTTGCAATTGCATTCATTACAGAACGAAGGCATCTATTATTTTGTTGAATACCCAACCTATGAT